>OY743114.1:6270000-7520000 GCA_963555685.1 Acrobasis consociella
AATTTTATGAGAAATACATTTACAAAACAAGCTGATTTTTAAACACCAGCCATATTTTTAAATCCAATTCGGTGCATGACACTAAACGCCCTTTCCATAAAAATAAAATAGTCATCTCATACAAAACGGCGCTCAGAAAAACGAATTCTGTATGGTAAGATGAAACTTTTTTATTACTTTTAATATTTTCTAAACTACGAACTTACTTCAAAATTTTATTTATAAGTTACCGTTAGTACTTATACGATATTAAAATAATACCTGTAAGGATATAAGTTTTTTTGTACTTCTGCTAATTTTATAATTGTTTTTAATTATCAAATTAAAGCTTTTCAAAGACGAATCCTTTAATAGGAGTTTTGTGTAAGTATAAAACGTTAACGTAGACGTTCTAAGAAAACTAGAGGGAAAAGTACCCCGTAGCTGTAGTATGAAGTGATTGATGAGTTTAGATGAAGCAAAAGAGGTTTGTCAGGATCGTAGCAAGTGGAGGTCCATAGTCTCTGCCTACCTCTGCGGGAAACAGGCGTGATATTATGTATGTATGTATAAAGTTATTTTAAATGAACATTAATAATGCATGTCATCGTTTTTATTTGGTCTCAAGTCATAAGTCAAACATTATTAAACAAGGACCTCACCGAGCTGAACCCGGTAAATATTAATTATTCCGGAAAAAACATAATTATAGTAGGCAGTCACACCCTTAAATTATATTCGCGAGTCGCGTGCCGCACTCGTCTGAAATTATTTTCAGCGTGAAATAAATTATTTCAGTTTAACTACGAATCTCGACTTTAATTAAGATTTAAATAGAGTTCAAATTGCGTTTTAGCGTAATAAGGATTTTTATCACCAAAAAGTATGGTTGAGAATAAATTAGAATTTCGTTCCAGTTTCTTATGAGGGAAATGTTAACTTAAATTGATGTTTTCTCTCCCATCCGTCAGGCGCCACCGTCCTTGATTGAAATGTGATTTATTTGTTTAAACAGCTTGGAGATGAAATCTTTTAAAAGCCTGTCAATTTCATTTCTGTTCAATCATTATTATTAAATGTGATGAACGGTAAAACTGATTTTCATTTTGAAGATAATAAGAGAATGAAGTATTGATTAAATGACCTGAAATATTAAACGCAACGTACATACTGCAATAACTGCATATAATGCATTTTTGCATACATTTGAAGAGCAGATAATCTGTACCTTGTAGTGTTTTCCATGTTTCTTATTTCCGATAACTCATCATCATCATCATCATCATCAGGTCTTTTTGTCTCCACTGCAGGACCTCTCTGTACTAACAGACCAGCAAAAGGACTTTGGCCTACACTCCACGCTGACCAGTTGGGTTAGAGAGGTCTCATTGATGTTTATAAGCTTTGTTTAGCTTGTATTTCCTAAGTCGCATTCTACGACATCCACGGGAGAACATGGAGTGGCACTATACTACTCTGCCGGAAACCACACGGCACTTTCCGATAAATATAAAATTTAAATTACCTGTTTGATTCTAAAAACTCTGTCACACATAAATATATAGTACCTGGGCGACCTCGGTTACATCTCAAACATTAACAATTTTTTTTTAAACTTGTCTAACAACAATGAAAAAAAATATATAAACTTAAACATAAAAAAAATAAAAGTCACCGAGTGGGATTCGAACCCGTAACACTCTTTCTAGCGGTCGCTATCCTTAACCACTGAGCTAAATCAAGGCGGTCGCGGCGCGACGAAATTAGCGACCATATTCTGCGTGGAAAGAAAATCGCATGAAAACTCGAAAACACGCGTTTTCCCAAACATAAAACTAATCTAGATCGATTGTTTACCCCCGAAAACCCCCATATACAAATTTTCTGCGAAATCGTTAGAGCCGTTTTCGAGATCACAGAAATTTATAAATAAATATATATATATACATACATACATACAAGAATTGCTCGTTTAAAGGTATAAGATGTGTCCAACTAACCCTAATAATAATATAAGCCTTTAGAACATGCATTTCACATGCCAATCTAAGGAAAGCAAATCTATTCAAAGCCAACCTACATTAGGACAGAATATTGGCGACGAAATGTGTCACCTGCCATTGGTTGGGAACGGCAAATATTGACATTTCCCTTTCGGCCGATTTCCAATAAAATCAGAGTCGCGATCCCGATTTTCAGTTGAGGGTGATTTATTAATGAACATTTACTAGTTGGGCATATAGAGGTACACGTTTTTATAACTAACGACGACCTCCGTGGCGTAATGGACAACTTTGGTACTTTTTCCGCACCTTGGATGTCACCATGCACTAATTTTTCCCCAATTAAAACGCCTGGTATTGTTATATTCGTATTAAATATATAATAAGCTATTATATCACACCAAACTCAGAGCTTTATAAATGGTATACCTTCAATTGATTTTACAACCCCTTGGTTGCCCATCCACTCTTATACCCACCGCTGAAAAGCTGACAGGCACTCGAATTAATAAATAATGATAGTATGGCATACTAACTAGAGGGATTTCGTTGCTCTATAAATTGTATACCTATTTCCGTAGCGAGCTCTTAGTTATTCTGTGCTCTTAGTCAAAATATTCTTGTCACCGACTTCAAAAAAACGTTATCAATTCGTCGCGTATCGCGATCTCATTTTTATGTATAGATAATTTTTGTTTTGAAACGGAAATAATTGCCGGGAGGTCCCATAGAAATTTTATATATAGTAATCGGCTATGAAGTTTGGGATGAAGTCGGGTTTTAGTTTTGAAAAATTATTGCCATAGAAAATCGATATATTTTGAGCAACGTCGTAAAGATCTAAAGATCTCTCGGCGGAAATTTCCATCTTAGAAATAAAATAGGATATAAACAAACCTTCTCATACAAATCCTCATTCACTTAATATCACTTCTACCTGAGGTTTCCACTGCCTATCCCGGGTCACGCTGAGTCAGCAAGGGCGTTCGCAAAGTTCAGCCTATTTTTACCGAATGACACACTATTTATAGCCCTAAAATGCCTTGCCTCGACCTTTTGCTGCTTTGTTTTAGCTTTATAGAGGAGGTAAAGGTAATCAGCGCATCGGATAACCTTTAGGTTGTTAGGTGTCACTTTAATAGTTTGCTATGATATCTTTTTAAACTAACGGTATAAAGAAGTCCGTGACAATTATTTATAGATAAGATGGGAAGTGTTTTAGAATCTTATGATTACATCGATAACCTTTACGGTTAAAATACAGTACAGCAAAGGGTTGTTATAGACAGAAAGACAGCTCTTAGCAAAGTTAGTTGGTCTCAAGACAAAATTACCTATTTTGATAAATTTATAAAACATTCAGGTTGCATTTTTATTTTTTAGTTTTGTTTGCTATTTATATATTTTATTCTTTAGCTATTAAGACCCTATAGTTGTATGAAAGCCTCCCTTTTCAAAAAGTAAAATTAAATTTTCCTTATTTACATCTATTTTAACCCCCTGACAAAAAACAGGGGTGTAATAAGTTTGACACCAATATTCTGTCTTTCTGTGGCATTGGAGCTGTCGAACGGATGGGCCGATTTCGATGCGGATTCTTTTACGTAAAAGCAAGTTTCCTCGCGGTGGTTCTTAGCTATGTATGTATATAAATTCTTTATTGTACAAAGAGGATCTTAAAAAATACAGTAGATAACAATACAAAGGCGGACTTATCCCTATAAGAGATCTCTTCCAGTCAACCCAACGCCAGAGGAGGGAATGCTATGTTTGACAAAAAGCGATTCAGCGGTTCAAAAGTTTCGCGGTGAACGCTTGAGAGTTGGAAGTTTTTTAATTTGCCTGGAAAATAAACTAGTTCTCAATATTTTTACATTTTCCCAGAATATTTCCCTCATAGTTTGTTTTTCACTTACCCGAAACGTATTGTCTGCAACACGTTACAGGTGCAAAAATATTCTGCCTTGCTTATTGAAGCAAGAAATTTGATTTCGTTCCCCGCAGAGCTTTTATTAGATTTCGTTTCAGCGCCATCTAGGTTTGCCGCCGGAAATTAAATGACTACAGCGCCGCAAGCGGAGCTTTGCGTAATTTATGGAAAAGGCCTTGCGCTGGTACTCATATTCAAAATTTCAAATCATTTATTTATGTTTGAAAGAAAAAGTAATATAAAATTTGTCAGAAAACAGTCAAAAATATCATATACCTATCTATAGTTCAAAGGTACCCATTAAGCTTGCCGCATTACCATTATAATTGCTATACCATATTTCATCCAAATCGGCTCGGTACTTTAAGCGTGAAGAGGTAACAAACAAACAAATATACAAACTCACTTTCGCATTTATAATTTTAGTAGAATAATAGGATAATTTTATTAGATATGTGGACTAAGAATATAATTTCGCCAGGAGTGGGATTTGAACCTACAATCTGCACGTTATCAAGTGCAATACCAATTGGGCTACCTTTATGTAATATGTAATACCGTTAAATAATGAATAAATATGTTAAAAATTAATAACTATTCCCTTCGCAGTTTATTTCGTGTCTGAGTTTAAATAAATCAATGTTTCACGATGTTAAATCACTAACGCCACCACTACCAATAACTTTGCATCCAAACGACCCAACATTCTAGGTCGCATTCGCGTTGTCCACTGCATAATTTGTACCACCATATCCCGCCATATATGAACAAAGCATAGCTGTGCAACTCTTGCCTTAAGAGGATTCGTAAGGTCAGCCCAGGTGTCGGTTATAATCGGCTTAGCTTCCTGACTGAGGTTGGAGATGGGAAGGTTGTATTTGCATGGCATAACTTATGTTTTGAATAGAAATTGTGGACGGCATCATAAATAGATACATAATCACGTCTTCATCTTATATGTAAGGTCTAACAAAATATATACTGGAACTATTTTAAGGGTGAATTCAGTCCGTGATACTGAACAACTTTTCAAGAAACATATGTTGAAATATGAAAAATATTTTTTTGTTTACCATACAAACTCATCATGGCTTAAGTGAGGCCAAATTTTTTATATTTCGATATGTGTTCCTTGGAGAAAGTGGTTCAGTATCATGGACTGAATTCACCCTTAAAATAGTTTTAGTATATTTTGTTAGACCTTATATATTATTGTATTGTCATACGACTTACATAATGTAAGTATGCAAAACTTTTGCTCAATAGGTTGAGGATAACTGGTTAAAAATTAAGTTGACCTAAACAAACATACCTACAAAATACATTGCAAGTTAAATGAAAGCTTGCAATCTATACAAAACAGTAAAAAAAAAGTGTCTGCATATTGAATATATTTCCAAAAAAATTACATAGTAATAGAGTAAGAATTAATAGTGCTAATCTCTAGAAATACTGGACGGATTCAAATGATTTTTTTTTTGTTATATAGCTGTTAAGCCTGGACAACATATAGGATGACTGATTTTGGAAAATGGAACACCTGATGCAAAACTATAATGGTCCCTCTAAACTATAAGATATATAAAAAATACGCTTGAGCAAAAGTTATTCAGCCCCATGAGCATTTTTATCCACGCGAACGAAGTCGCAGGCATCAGATAGTAGTCAATTCGTAAAATAATGTACACTGTACACTGTACATAAATAGGTGTGTTTACTACACCTCGGTAAAGATTACTTTAAATCCTCGAATGCTTGCTTATGTAACCGAGTAAACCAGTTTGGAGGATAGCTCGTAACTCGAAGGCAAGGTAGGCCGTGCCATATTGCATGCCTCGAGATGCATCTGTCTCGACCGTTTTATTTTTAATTGTAAAATATATTTTATGGTTCTGAAGATGGTACTTATTTTTAAATTTTTGTACAATATCTTTTTTCTGGTTTCAAAGATTTGGTTTATTTTTAAATGACGAATTATTATTTGACTTTTAACGCTATAATGTGATTAACGCTATATATGATAGTGCGATATAAGTTACTTGTCACGGGAAAATTTATAATTCTTCATTAGATATAAGACTGCAAATAAGTTGGTAAAATTTTATAAAGTATCGGCTACTAGGTATGACATGACTGTGCTGATGACTTTTATGCGAAATTAGGCCTGCATGGGTAATTGAGTAGATTATGGCTTTGGGGGATATGACTCGTCAAGTCTGAATTTATTGAAATTTTGTCCTAATTTTTGCCATGAAAATATGCGAAGGGTGTGACTAAACTACTAAAATCTATTTTAGTTTAAGTCCAAAAAATGCTTTACCCTGACATGTTGAGAGTAATGCACTACCTCAAACGCTTTGCTTATGAGGCGTACAATAGGATAGTATCCAGGGTCAAAAATAAATTATTTTGTACTGATAAGAGTATAAAACGTAACAAAATAATGTCAATTGTCATTGATGAAATACATTTTTAACTTGATTTTAGATTTATTACTGCAAAAGACTGAAAATAGGAGCGCTATTTGACTCCAAGAAAGTATGACGTCACGACGTGCTATTTCATACAAATCCCATAGACATTGTTTGTTTTGACGTATAGAAAAAAGTATCTGATTTGAGTTGTTGGAAAATAGCGGTTGCCTATTACGGTACTATTAATTCAACTGATATTTGAAATTTACATGTTAGCTCCAACATTGTTTCAGTGCGACTCGAATATATATATATATTTTTTTTGTTAGCTATAATAGGTCCCATCTTTGGGCAAAAGCCTCCCCTCTTTGTTTCCATCTATCGCGGTCTCTAGACGTGATTTGCCATTCTTTTTCAAACTGTGTAAGGTCGTCCGCCCATCTTTTTCTTGGTCTTCCTCTCTTTCTTCGACAGTCCGGAGTCCAGTTGTTATATATTAATTTAACCTTTAGCAAAGCAAGACCTAATCGTTATTAATAACCGTTCGTCATATTAGGTTCAAAGTGTGCCAGTGTCAGAGCTAGGTTATGAAATTGCCCCACATACAGTTTGGCGATAGAAGTGACAGCTAATTATAAATTTTGGCCACTGCGGCGCTACTGCGCTCTCAAGGTGGCTGGAGTATTTATAATTTACTAGTTTGACTATTGAAAGATGTTGCATTCTAAAGTTCTTTTAACTTTCTTGTATTCATGAAATCCGATCGAAGAAATGGGCAAGATTGGAATCGTGAAATAGGCGATGCGACAACTTATTACTATTTTAATTTCTTTTTCCATCCAACGTCCACCATCACGCTAAGGGTGGCCTTTGGGTCTACCCCGTAAGGGAGGAAGCCTGATAATGTATGTGTAAAAAATCCTGCACTTCTTAAATAAGTTGTATAGTACAAGAATACAAAATTAAAAAGTCTGTATTTACTCTTTAAATTTTACACAGATGGCGTTCTTTTTAAGAGTTAAATAATCTTAGTTGCCGGTATAGTCATTAAGTTCGAAAACATTTCAGCCCCATAAGTTTTGCGCGTGAGTATATCCCTTCAGAAGCATAAATTAAAGAACTTATACCTATATAATTGTATGCACGCCAAAGCTGGGTATCTCGCACATGTAAAGCATTCGCTGACCGGAGCCCGAGACCGCGGGGCTCCGATAACCCGCAGCAGTGTCCGGCGCAGACAGTAGTTGTCCGCGTCGAGTGGGATGCGCGCGCGCATTACGTCGCGAAATTGTGAAATATTTGCGTTGAGTTCGTGTGAAAATAGATTGTTTTGATCGCGGTCTGTTATACACTTAGACTTAGTATCTATGTAGACTTTTTGGCATTAGAAATTGTCTGAATGCTTTTAAACTCAGTTTTAAAATTTAAAACAGAGTTTGAGCTTGCACGCTTGCTATAAAGCATGGTCATTCGGAGATTTATTTGTGAATATTGTAAGCCCGAACTCTGTAAAGGATCAGGCCTTGTAGTAGAAACGGGTTGTTTTGATCGTCATCTGGAACGTTATTGATAATATTATCTGTGATTGTCTAATACGATTATTATCGTTGTGCTATCTATTGAACGGTTAAGTGGACATCGGAAAGATTATAGATTGTTATAATTTTGCCACATTAGTCCTTTTCAAATTTCTGAATTATTTTTATATGATTTATCTTAGTTAAACCATTGTGGTTTGATATTCTTATAAGATTATCCACTCGTATCTTATCTTTGATATCTTGTCTTATTGACCTTGAGGTAATCACGTTCGTTACCTACTTACCGATATTTTTACAAAATCATTTTCTACACATCTGAAGGCTTCTTCATTTCCTGACAGACGATAAATTATGCTTATTTGCATTCTTTTGTTAAGTTTTGAGGTTGATATATATGTAAAATACTCATTGCTATTTTCAGAAGTATTATAAACAGAATTGTTTTAAATCAATTGAGACGTCATATATTTTACTAGTAACATACGACATAATTATTGTCGGTTTCCCATTATGGAATCATCTATTTTGTGTTCGGTCTAAGTTCCACTTTCCCACATTGAGCACGTCCGTCCTCTTTTCCATACAAACATTTATTAATATGTTCATCATCCATTTCTAGGCCACAATTTTCTAAGGTCCTCAATTCGTATTCAGGGCCAACAATTGCCTGTTGTACTTCCTTCAACCGTAATGTATTGTATGAAATCGTCCTATATTATAGACGTTGTTCTTCATTGATATTTATTGGCTTGTTATAAACAATCGTTTATTTATTTGATCTTCACTACAGGTCAGAGTTGCTTTGATTTGAAATAACTACAGTGCAGAGTCTAGATGTCTATATGTATAACTATTTGACACTTCATTATTAATAAAAATATGGTAGTATCATTTTTTTGGTAGAAGTCTTCCTCGTTAGTTTAAATTCTAATGATCATCAGTTTGATGTTTTTTTTATTGACGGTTTCCATATTTGGAGCGGACAAGCTTACTTATTTGGTGCCGTTGCTTTGTGGTACATGTTGATGGATATGTTTATATAATTAGTTTATTTATGAAGGAAAACGACTACAATTTTCCTTTGTACGCAATAATATATATATGTAAACGAGGAAGGAACTTGTTAAAAATCATTATAAATGACTTAGTACGAAATAAGGCCTAATTAATAGCTTATTTAAATTTGTCTATTTTTCTGCGTCGATGCATGTACTAGTTTATTGCGTCGTAGCTTTGTATATTTAAATTTGATGTAACGTTTGTCTTCTTATATTAGCTTTGTTGATATCTTATTGGTTTCTTTGTGCTTGGAATTGCTAATTCAGTAATTTTCGATTGTGTATTGACCATTGTGTATTCATCACATCTGTGACATGTTTTGGAGTCAAGGTTACGTACGTCGAGACCACAGGTCGGACCCACTGTTCTTGACGCACCTGTGGTGTTAACACGAGATGCGTCATTTTACCTCCACTGGCTAATGTTTACACACATTCTGTGACCTGCGGGTGACTCACTGCCTCCGTCCGCTGCCAGATGATAATGACGACTGATCAGAATGATCTCTTCAGTATACATTCGCCTTCCAATGGCCGCGCTCGCTAGGCGCCGTGGTTTTGTCATATTCGTTTTTGCACCAATTATTAATACAAAACGCCAGATCGATTTCAGCACTCGTTTTCATTAACGCTAAATGTTTTATTCATAGTCGATCACACGCAACTCATCGCGAATGTTTGATTGTTAACAGTGCAAAAAGTTTTATTGCTCAATTAGCTCCTCATCACAAATGGAGCACGACGGTTTCAAGGATTGTTAATGGAATAGACACCACATACTCATATCAACTTATTCTAGTCAGTGATGTGATTGGACATTGCGAAAATGTTTTACGAAGTGGTCATCGGTTTCGGAGTGATATTATATTTGTTTTGGAAATATTTTGTAAACAATCAAAGTGAGCTTAAAGAGCTAAAAACGACTGAACATGTCAATGATTTAAAAAAGGATGAGAATGAAGAATCTTTCAATACTCGTTCACCCTTAAAAGCTCAAGGTACTGAAACTCAGGATGTGGTCTTAACAAATACTATTAATACAAGTGTACAAAAAGAAAATGACCTTAATTGCAATTTGTCTGAGAAAAAATACCCTTCCCTAGCACCGAGCACTTTATTAGAAGAAAAAGAATACAAAGAAAATCTCAAACGAGTTATATCTAAAACAGATGAAATACAACTTTTATATGATCTAGAAAAGTATAAATTTCAAGAAAATACACCTTTCACACCTCTATCGCCAATCAATATTAATCAAATCCAAAACAAGATAGTAACAAACGATACTGATATCAATAAAAATAAAGAACACAACTATGATAGCACTCAGAAAGAAATCATCACACCAAGCATATTATTAGAACGAAGAAAAGAAAAACCACTTAGCGAAAAAGTTGGCAAGCGAGAAAGCCCTCCAAAAGAGAGGCTTACCGAATTCCTAGAGAAAACTATTTTAAGCGATGACAAGATACAATCAATTATTCAGAACCTATCATTAGATAAAACTGACGCTGTAAAACAAGAAAAACCAGAGGGTCTATTAGATTACGAAGTGAAACCTCTACCGCCTAAAGATAGTCTCGTCAGTATAAATGCTGCGAAACTACAAGAGTCGATCGACGAAATAGCAGATAAAATCAAACATTTAAATGATGCTAATACTACTGATGAACAAATTGAAGATGAGGATGTTGTAAACACGTCTGAAGAAAATAAACCTTTGTTAGCACGTATTCAAAAGCAGTCTGGTTTTCCGATTGGTCTTAATTTTGGATCAGTTATTGGAGAATTGAAAAATAAAACTAAGAATGGTGGTCTTAAGCCGTTGTTTAAAAAATTCGACGCAGATAATTTGGACGGCGCACAGGCATGTAATTTTCAAATATTTTCTCCGCTAATCACTCTAATTAATCACGAAATACTCACACAGATTATCATTATGTTTTCACTTTGACCAGTTTTAATAAAAGTAAAAATGTAGAATTTTCAATAAAGTATAAATATGAATAGTGTTAAGATAAATATCGGTAATTAATAAGGTATACTTCACTTAAGTACTTTATGTAAATATTTCTATAACCGGTTTGAATTTCCATCAACAGGTATTTATATCATTGTTTATTATTTGAGTCATATCATTCAGAACAAGTCGTGGCCTTTTTCTAATTTTCCTAAGTCTACAATAATAGATACCCAATATTTATTGATATATAAGTGTTTATTATAAAATATAGTATCTTTGAGTTAGTATCCCATAATACAAGTACTATAACACCTACTTTGGAGCTACCTCAATCAGTGTGATTTGTACATACATACATACTATCACGTCTTTATCCCTAATGGGGCAGACAGAGCATTTTGGATCTTGAGGTTCTATGCAGAGCCCAGGGCCGCAAGACCCAAAAGCCACTTTTAGCGTCATGGTGGGCGAGAAGATGGAAAAGCAATCAATACAGTGATGGGTTGCTAGCCGCATCGCCTGTTAACATGATTAGCATTTTTGCACATTTCCTCGATCGGCTTTTACGATCTACTTGGGAAGAGAAGCAGCTGGTACATTCTAAGTTTTTTATTTCTCCCAGACCAGCATGGGATGTGATTTGTCCCTATTAATAATTTATAGTATCATTATCGTATTGGCCGTGTGGTTTCTGGCAGAGTAGAATGGGACCACTCCAACTTATCCTCTTAATGACGTAAATGGCGACTTCGGAAAAACAAGCTAAACAAAGCTTATAAACATCAATGAGACCTCTCCAACCTGTCTGTCTGGCTAGCGAGGAGAGTGTAGGCCATATCGTCTGGTTGCTTTGGCCAAGTATGGCTCTAGTAGTACAGAGAGGGTTGTGCTCCTGCAATGGAGACTTAAAAGACCTGCTGATGATCATTATTGTATGTTGTACAAGAGTAATGATAATAACTTATTTCAAAATCGTATTTGTATTCCTTATTGATATCTTAATTATTATAGTAGTAATTTTAATATTATAAAGTCACTTTACCGTATAGTAAGTCCATTATATGTCCCTAAAAAATGTCATCTAATTTTATTTACGATTATTTACGTGAACGAGCAATAAAGCCATGTTTATTTGCTTAAAACTTTCTTTAACCGCATTAGGATTTAAGTATTCGCACATTACAATCTAACTTTTAGGCAATTCATTACTGTCAGCATTTCCGTTACTTGAGAGATTTATACTCTCATGTTATCTACATCAGTTCGGTTTTCTGATTGGCTGCCTAAGAACGACGGTCTTTTTTATGCCTGACTCTAGATTTAAGATCTTACAAGTTAACAATGAGAAATAGTAATAATCTAGCATCTAGAATTACAGGAAATATCTTTACTGTGTAATATCAGTAATGAAATCATTGGAGCATAAATGTAATATAAATCTATCGGATATAATCTTTTCACAATAAAATAGTAATCTCACGCATTATCTTGTTTTGTCGCTATATTTCTTGACGCGACAGTAGGTAATGAGAAAATAAATTGTATTTATTTTTGTATGTGCTTTTAGAGTGCCAGATTCGGTATAAAGTATTATTGAATTCATTTGCTATACTTACATGTTATTATAAAATTATTACAACTTTAATATTACGCACGTGCAGCATTACAATATGATAACCTTCTACGAAAGTGGTTATTATAACCTTGTACAATATTTCTCTGTTACCATAGCTAGATGAAATCTTTTATGCCTTTATTGATAATTTTCCATGCTTCGCAGTCTGAAACTCTAAAACATTACGTTACAAAACTGAACTGAATTCTTGTATATAACGAAGAATCGGGAAGATGTAGGCAGAGTTTAAATATTTAGACCTTTAGATTTTGAAGTTTTCCTAGATGATAAATCTACAAAATAACGAATGATTCATTATATTTACTAGTGAAGGAGGAAATAAGCGACTTGTGTGAAATTCTGAACGGATGAAACATTTAGTTTCAACAAAGTTCACATGTATAATTATTGAAAGACTTGAAATGCGACTTATCTAGTTTCTATTGCGTATTTCCTAATTATGTTTCAATTGACTGTCGATCTCCCATCACTTGGAAATTTGCCAGAAACTCTTCACGCAAAGTTCATCGACATTTTGATTCTTAGCATTTTACGCAATATGTTATTTATGCGTCTGAATATTATCTTCATCCATAAAGTTGTAGCTCATGTTATATTTGTGTTAAAAATTAAAAAGTGAAAGTAGGTATAATATTGTAAAACGCTCTATAATTTCCATCAACGCGCAGATGCATTAGACAGTTGCAGAATGAGTTAGAAGTTTCTTTTACGAAAAAATAAAAATTGAAATCGCTATAAGTAAAAAAAATATAATTGTCACATAATGTAAGGATTCTACAGATGACCCCATACATCCAAATCTATCCAGGCATTTTGAAGTTATGCTGGAATAAATAACTTATTTGTAAAAATATGTGTAGTGTAAGGGACACTACACATATTTTTACAAATAAGTAACCTGAACATATATTTTTACACAAACTTCCAAGGCCTCAGAATTTCAACCAGTTACAGAAAACCATGTCTTGTCATATACTATAACCAACAAATTTTATAAAAATATTTTCTTTTGTTTTAGGAATCTCTAAACACAGTCGTCGATGAAAAGAAGAAAGTTCATATCGAAGAGACTGAACTAGGAACAAACATCTTAGCCGACAGGCGGAACAAATTGGAAACTGCGGCTCAGGTCAGTATTATTTTTAATAATAATATATTAAAAAGTTTAAAAGTTCTCAGCTCATTAACAGTTTTTGAACCTCCAAAGTGGGAATCAAACGCACACACGAAGAATAAAACAAACGTTGAAATAACAGGATTATTGTATGAGTATTTCATTTCGTTTTAAATTATATTTATGTTTTTTTTTATTCAACTTAAATTTCAATTGTCCCAGGTCCCAATATCCCAAAATTTGTGGAGGTTATCAATTCGCCGGGATTTTTCTTAATGTATGTTCACTGATTTAGAAAAATCTCTTTTTGTTTGAAGTATTGTCAGGTCCCTGAGAAATTTTATCAAAATCAGTTGTGTAGTTTTGAGTGAAGTTTTAATTTTGAAAAATTATATATGGACGACACATAAGCTCTCTTACGAATCCTGAAAATTAAATTTCCTTTTTGTCACAATTATATTAAACAATTAAACAAAAGCATTAATGTGTCCGGAACTGGCAATAAACTCACGATTTAACTTTTACAATGCAGTTCAAGTAAAGTTCAAGATCGTGCAGTGCCAATATTTATTTACAATTTATATCCTGTTGCACAAAACATACATCACGATGCAAAACTGCAGGGAAAAATTATGTTGTATGTATAAGTATGTGATGATTTATAACGGTATCCAGGCTTCGTTCTATTTTTTTATTTAAAAACTGTATTTTACTTTATAATAATTACACATGGTGGACTTTTCCCAGAAGGGATCTCTTCCACCAGTCGACCAGAGTAATAAATAACAGTAATATATTTAGTGTTACTTTAAGTTAACTTTGAGACAATGTACCAATTTATTTAGCATTATCATAATTCTGCAAATAATGCTAATAAAATGAAGAAAATATTTCAATAATTCGTTTTTATATAATCTATACATATAATAAAACAGTAAAAAAAGTGTGTCTGTACATTAAATATATTTCCAAAAAAAATATTGGGGGCGATGGATCCATAGTAATAGAGTAAGAATTAAAAAAAAAATGTCTGTCTGTTTGTCTGTTTGTCTGTTTGTCTGTATGTCTGTTTGTCTGTTTGTACACGCTAATCTCCGGAAATACTGGACGGATTCGAATGAAACTTTTTTTGTTATATAGCTATTAAGCCTGGGCAACATATAGGGTATAAATGATTTTGGAAAATAAAACGCCTGATGCAGAACCATAATGGTCCAGCTAAACTATAAGAGATATAAAAATGTCGCCTTAGTAAAAGTTGTTCAGCCTGATGAGCATTTTCCAGAGACATAAAGTGCACGCGGACGAAGTCGCGGGCTTCAGCTAGTAATAAAATATACAGTTAACGTCAATTAACATTTTTAAAGAAAATCTGGTGATACCTTTAAAGTGTTTATTTACATTGTCTTTTTTCCGCAGAAGAGAGTAAAAAATCATCAAAATTATAAAAAAAATCTTTACTCAAAGAACAAGTTCAAATTATTGAAGTAACTAGTAATTCACTTCACTGCAGGTAACTAATTCGATTCCTAACTATTAGTTATTGAGTTGCTAATGATATTAGCATTTTAGCCTTGATGTACGTTTTAGTTTTGTGCAGAAAATTAACTGGAAGTAGGTGCTAAACGATAATTTTGCAAAGTTATTGTCGATTTTGTAAACCAGCATTGTAAACTTGATTATATTTGATCTTATTGTTTGTATAGAAAATGATTTCTTCTCGCCCACAAGGTATCACTCTAAAAGTCGCCTTTAAATATTGCGGCCCTGGTTCTGCTTAGAGCTGCAAGACCCAAAGTGATCTGTCTGCCCCATCAGGGATAAAAACGTGATAGTGTATATTCAGTCCTCAATTAAATAAATAATGAAGTTTTGGACAGACTCACAGTCCATTCAACATCATATGTGGTGCACAAAGGACTAGTTTTATTTTATGTCTAGTTACTCTTTACAGATTGCTACTGTCTGCCCCATTAGGGAAAAAGACGTAATAATACATATATATTTAACTCTCAATTATATAAATAACAAGCTGTGCCCGTGGTCTTCGCTCCCCGTGGGAATTTCGGGATGAAACTATTCTACGTCCTTCCCTGGATATCAAACTATGTCCATATCAAATTTCATCTAAATAGGTTCAGTAGTTGAAGCGTGAAGTGGTAACAAACAAACAAATATACAAACTTACTTTCGCATCTATAATATTATAGTAGGAAATAGAATAGGAATAGGAACATTAGGAATAGTAGGAATTAGTAGGATAGGATGAAGCTTTAGACAGATTTACAGTCTATGTATCGTGTGTGGCGCACAAAGGACTAGTTTTCTTCTATGTCTAGTTACTTGTTACAGACTGCTAAATATGTAAAATATGTACGTTTCTCTCAACAGTCTCAACACCTGTGTGGTCTTTGCCTTATGTCAGCATTGCATTGCGCTTGCGCCACAGTGTTTAACATAAACTGCGAGCATCAAGTCGGAATGTGGTTTAAGACGGAGCGCAGATTGTAGTCAAGACAGTCTTAATACACTTGATACTATAATACAATAGGTACAAAAACTTTATTGCACCAAAAGACATTTATAATTTTGGAACACTTATTAAATAACAACATTTAATGAGGTACAAGAGGCGGCCTTATCGCCGAAGCAATCTCTTACAGGCAACCGAAAGACTATTAAAATTATAGAGGTGCGCACACTGGAACAAAGACGTCTTATAGACTGAGTTGTCTTATGCCGACAACGAAAAGTCAGACTATCGACTGTCGGTTTCCTTATAAATGTATGAGAGCGCGCATACCATTATAAGACAGTTTTCTCTTCTGGTTTTAGAGCCATGCGCGATTGAAGGTGAGCGGAGTTGTCTGACAACCAGTATAAGATATAATATGTTTTTTATCCATATGTCAGCGTTAAAATATAGCAGAGCTTTAATAGAGCCGCAGAGTTACAGATAAAAAAGGTTTTTCTTAGCGGAGAGCGCACCGCGGTGTCATAGTCACAACAGTCTAAAGACAGACTTGTCTATGTGAGACAAAACTGTCTTAAAACACTCTTGACTCAATCTGCTCTCGCTAGACGGCCTCAAAGCCAGCTCAGCCCTTTTCAATGTTGACTGGCCGAGTAAAGCTTACGCTAATGTAGCCTTTATAACCAGTGAAAATATCAAGGGTGAGGGATTATGGCTTTTTTTGGTAGGTTATTGTCATGGACACCGGAGTAATTATATTAAATTAAATGAAAGTTAAACGGGACTAAGAGCAGGCTTTATCCGCCCGCTTTAATTTGAAGTTTAATATCACTTTAACATAAAACGTAGCTTTAAGAGATAGAAATAAATCAGTAATTTTAGAGTAATTTACTAACTGATATTAAAATATACTGCACAAACATAAAATGGTGCTAATTTTAGGTTCAATTTTGTTAAATGTTTAAGATTTTAATATTTACTAACGGCTAACATTGGCTGTTATACATAAAACATTACCCTAATCATGTTTTACATGTGCGTGACAACTATATCAATATATCTTCTAAGTAGTTTCTTTGTCCGGTACAGACAGATGTACGGTGGACACCATTTGTGATACTTGTTTATAGGTGTGGGACTCATTTTTATTTCTGTGATTATAACAAATTGTACCCAAATTCTCCTAATAAAGTAACATAATTCTGTTTCAAAAATTAAGTATGAATAAGGTTGTACTAACTTAAGTAACGATGGGTGGATTCTCTCGTCTATAATAGCTGAATGCTCTCATCGCAGCTTATTCCTAGTTGCATCTCCAGCTGTAATGCTGTGAAGCCTAAGGTCTGATTTTCGGCTTTTTCTCTCCTCTTGGCACGGTATTAAGAATCATTGAACCGGGTCTTACAAACCAAATTAAGTATTCTTTATTATTTCCGAGCCTGACGACAGTAAGATTCCTGAAAATTAAACTATTACTTTGGCTCTAAATTTTATGTGACAGTACAGAGTTTTCAAGAAATATGAGTAACTGCGGTGTCGTCCCATGATTCATGCTTCGCTCTTTATTATAAAGCACGCCTACGTATTGTTTTTATCTGTCGAGCGGTCAATTACATTGTGGTCAGTTTACGTGCCTTCACAATCGTATGCGACATCATTATTTAAAGTTTTCTTTATTTTTCTGTATTTATCTTTCATTTTATTACACTTACACTTTTTTATGGCTGGAGTAAATAATCTTTCCGCATATTGATAATTTTAAAATTATTGCGGAAAATAAAGAACTGAAAAATACTTAAAAGTTGTCGACTCGTGTGAGATATGTCTGTTCGAATTGTATAATTAAAACTACCCTGAACTTCTCACTTCCCTTTATTTTACTCAGAGGTTGGCTATAGAAGAGATTGCTATGCGATAAGTCTGCCTTTGTATCATTGTTTGTTCGTATTTTTCCTTGTGCATTTTTTCCTTTGTGTATGGTGCAATTAAGAGTATATATATTAATTATTATTGACGGAAATCCATAGTCTCTGCCTACCCCCATGGGAAATAGGGGGGTAGGGTCGAACTTACTTTGGGGCTAGCTCAATCAGTGTAATTTTTCCCTATATAATTGTTTATTTATTTATCTTTAACTCTTAAAAAGAACGCCATCTATGTCTCGAACTTACTTTGGGGCTAGCTCAATCAGTGTAATTTGTCCCTATATAATTATTTATTTATTTATCTTTAACTCTTAAAAAGAACGCCATCTATTAGTTTTTCCGACTAACTCAACACATTGCAATTAAGGATATTTTCAGTCGGCCGTTTTGGAAATACATTGCCCGTTTAATTATTTATATTTTGTATTGTTTGTACTTTGCAGTAACAAAAAAAATAACTTCTTGTTTTAGGGATGGCGCAAACGCGTACCTCAAAGCGACGCGTCACTGTTCACCGTCGCCGGGCGGCTCGAGCGCGACAAAGTGTCGACGACGACGCCGCCGCTGACGCCACCACCCGTCGTTACGCCACCATCGTCCGCAGTGGCGTCGCCCGGTGTTCCGCCTCCCAACAAATTCAGGTAAACATAACTTAGTGCTTTAAAATTCAGAAGAGTATCACAATAGCGACGTGTTGCTATAGTTGGGCGACTCAATCGGGATAAAATGTCTTCTGATGTGACGTTTTTAACAGCATACTTCTTAATAAATTTCCTACATTTGCCAGATATGTTGCATATGACAGATAACCGCGCGTAAACGTTAAAATTCTTCTTTAGGTAGCAACCTAAAATAGTTTATTTCTTTCTTCTTCATGACCTATATAAATCAGTCCAGAGTGTAGTGATCTCCAAACAGGAAATAAATCACCGTCGATAAATTTCATTATAGATATATTTTAAAATGAAAACTCATCCTCAGAGACAATCCTTATATGAAATGTAGTGTCATAAAGGCCACCTACTTAGATGCTAATTTAGAATTTATCGTCATTTCATTCAGTTCAAGTTATAAACTTGACGCGATGAAATACAAGTATATTCTATAAAAACTATGCTAACTATCGACTTTATTGTTGCACGCTTATAACCGCCTAGTCGTTATGTGGAGTGGATGTAACTAAAGGAAGCACAACGTCTCATGTTACAATTGCACACCCAAAAACGGTTGCCGGTTGCAAATCACTTCAGTCTTTAAACTAGCCTTTGTTGAGCCTATTTTAGTTAAAAATATGTTTTGTCCCTTTCTCCTATTGTGAATATTTGACATTAAAAGAGCGAGACAAAATATATTTTAACTAAAATAGATTCAGCAAACGTATGTATTTTTTTTAAATAAGGAGATTAGTCCATTATTTCCTTAGAACAAAGTTTTGCTTTCGGCGGATTGTATCAAAGTCTTACTTTTTTCATAACTGTACCACGTTTTCAGATCTCGCAAGCAACCGTCGTCCCCTACCAACGGTTTCGCGTCGGGCCCGCTGCGTTCGGCCTCGTGTGCTGTGGTGAGCGCGGCCGCCGAAGCGAAGCCGAAGGAGTCTCCAAGGATCGACCGCGAGTCGTTTAAGCGGAGCCATTCGGTCAGCGAGAGCATCAGCAGGGTTGATGAGAGTGAGTAACAGTAGTACTTTATTATCATTTCAGGCGCGTACCGTCCTCTGCTGGATAATTGGACATGACTACTCCCAAGGATTGCCAAAGTGATCGACTTAGAGCAACCTGCATCCAGCGTTTTGCAGCGACCTTGGTCAGGTCGTCCACCACCATATTATACACTATCACTCCTTTATTGTTTTTTAGGACTTTGTCTTCCCCGTCAGGGATAAAGACGTGAAAATGTAAATGTATGTTTCTGATTTCGAAATTCAATGCTTTTATATTTATTTGTTTCTACCACTTTTGTAATGTAAGGTGCATACTAAATGTAATTAAAACATTTTGGTCCCTTTTTAGATGATGAAGTGTCACCAGGCGTGGAAAAGAGCGGGTGTCCGGTTCGGGTGCCGCGGGCCGATGACGAGACTTTCCACGCCTTCTTCGCCCCTCTGCAGCAGCAGGAGAGGACTGCTGACGCGGGCGATGTCGATCTCGACGCTATCGACAGCGGCTCCCGTCAGCTGTAAGTAGTGGATAGATACTAGACAGTAGTAGTGGAGATCGATAGATGGCCAAATCTGTTGACTGAATAGTGCATAATAGGAGTTTTCAAAAATATAGGTCACCAGATGGCAGCACAGTGAAGTTAGGTCTAATAAGCTGCTGTTAATGGATACATTTGACGTAGCAAAAGAACCTGTCAAGTCGATGGTCCAGTGACAACAGTCGATTGGACCTGATGTCACTGTGCTGCTATCTGGTGTCCCATTTTTTAAACCTTCTACACGTGACAGAGTCGAAGTGTCATTACATTATTATGCGCGCATTGAGGCGTTTACAAACCGCGTTACGACTTTACGTGACTTTATTTTTGTGTTTAGTTTTACAATTAACACAAAATACAAATAAACACAGCAAGCTAAATTATGTACTTGATCAATAAACCAATTATTTAGCTTGCCATGTATAAGATTCTTCGCAAACGTGTTGAATTATATTGTGTGTCTTAAAGATAAATTAAAAACACGAATCTTGAGAGCCCTCGGCTTCCAATAGACACGGTTTTTATTTATTACTTATTTTTTTTTCATAATGACCTATAAAATTTCATGCAATGTTCCAGCCTAGCGAGCGAGTGGGCGAGGCGAGCGAAGCGCGAGCGTCGACAAGCGGGCTCCCGCAACCCTCTGAAGGCGTTGGCAGCCAGAACTGATCTGAGAGAAGAGTACCTCGCACAGCCTTCTACTATAAGAGAGCAAATGCTCAAAGAGAAGGGTGAGTGATCAGACAAGTAGACAGTGCAAGGGAGAATGTCGTAATATTTATTCATAAAAAATACAAACGGCTGCGAAACCTGTTTTAGTTAAAATATGTTTTGTCCCGATAAGGGTAAGACGATTTATTAACATTGAATCCTTGCTTCAAGTCAACCATTGAATCTTGAGCGAAGTGAGGAATCCCGAAATCGTCATTTCACTTGAATTTTCCATTAAATATAACTATAAAATCCTTCTGAAAACACCAAAGTACACTCTATAAATAAAATCCATTAATAAAATTAATTATGCTTGTTATTCCCAGCATGTAACACTGGATCCTACACCTATTAATATCTTAACACTGGGTCTTACACCTATTGATGTTTGCAACAAATGTTCACGATGTTTTTCTTACAGTGACAGCAAACTGCGGCCTGGCAGCGGAAGCGCTTGCAGCGCTCGCGACCAAAGAGGACTTTTCCAACGTAGCGCTACGCAGCGCTTCAGCGACCAACATCCCTGCACACGGCACCAAGCCGCTCATGTTGCTGCACGTCAAAGGGAGGCGGAGAGTGCAGGTAAGGAAACTATATAGTTAAATATAATTTTAAGGAAGTTCCAACAACTCAAATCAGATACTTTTTTCTAAACGTCAAAAACAAACATTTTTTATGGGATTTGTATGAAATAAAGACTAGAATGACGTCATAGTTTCTTGGAGTCAAATAGCGCGTAATAATAATTCTAAAATTATCTTGAAAATTTATATGATCAATGACAAGAGATATTATTTTGTGACATTTTATTTTTTAACAGTACCAAAGGGTAATTTATTTTTGACCTAGGAAACTGCTTTATTCCGGATATATACAGATACAATAACACGCAATCTCAATGGAGCAGACAAAACCCAGGGCCGCAAAACCCAAAGGCTACGTTTAGCGCATTGGTGGGCGTGTAGATAAATAAATATATAGAGACAATCACACAGATTGAGCTAGCCACAAAGTAAGCTTAAACTTGTGTTATGGGACACTACGTCGACGATACTATATTTTATAATAAATACATCTCCCCATTACGCTTCCACTTTTCTTCATACCAATATTTACTTCACCTTTATTTGATATCCAATTTTCTTGTTGTTTTCGAGTCACGGGTTGTTAGCCGCATTGACTATTAAAATTATAAGCATATTTACACAGACGCTCGACCGGCTTCTACGATCTGTTCGGGAAGAGCAGCACCTCCCAGCCCAGCATGTAATTTTTTGTTTCACAAAAATATATCATAAACAATCATAGACAAATAGTCAATTGTTTTGTTTCCAGACGCGGCTTGTGGAGCCTGTTCACACCAGCGTGAATAGAGGCGACTGCTTCATTCTGATCACCCCTGATCAGGTGTTCCTCTACATGGGCTTCTATGCCAACGTTATTGAGAGGTGAGAATTGTTACCACTGTGATCGTAAAAGCCGACAGTCAAATCAAATGGCAAAATTATGAATCACGTTAATAGATACGATTTTTACTTTTAAACTATCGCATTGCAGTATTATTAAATTATTAATCTATATTATATCCATCGTAAAAAAATGATATATTTTTTATTTAATTGAGTAAATAATATTTTTTCAAAACTAAAAAACCTACTTCACCTTTAAACTACAAAACTAATTTTGTCAAATTTCTATGGGCCCACCTTACAAGAATGCCCTTTCAAACATACAAAATACATACATAATATCACGTCTTTCTTTTAAACAAAAAAGAATTTTCCAAATCGGTTAAGGCTACTTTGAATAATAGGTGAACACACATGAAAAAAGATTGCGACGAAATCATAACCTCCTCCTTTTTTTGAAGTCGATTTTATTTGAGTGTTTGTTTTGATTTGCACTGACGTTTCGTTCTAGTTGCTCCGAACGTGGTCTCAGCACGACTCCTTTCTTCCCGTGACATGTACTAAAATGTAATTATTATTTCCAGGAATCGCAGCACCGACATTGTGAACCACATCCACAACACCAAAGACCTCGGCTGCAAGAACTCCACCGGCGTCATCAAAATCGACGAGCACGCCAAGAACTACACCAACAAACACTGGAACCAATTCTGGTCCTTACTCGGCCTTACCGACGCCGAAAACCACAAACCCGTCGAGACTGGCAACGCGGACGAAGACGAAATATACGAGTCTTGCATCATACAGACAAACATGTGCTACGAAGTTATGGATGACGAGTTGGTGCCGATCAAGGAATACTGGGGCCAGATGCCGAAGATCGCGATGCTCCACCAATCGAAGACGATCGTCTTCGATTTCGGATCAGAGATGTATATTTGGTACGGCAAGAATGTCCCACTAGAAAGCCGCAGACGAGCCGCGCAGTTAGCCCAAGAACTGTTCGATGAAGGCTATAACTACGAAGAATGCCATATCAATCCTCTAAACGCTTCCGTGTATCAAGGTGCTCGAGAAGAAATGAACTCGCCAATCAAAGCGGCCAAAAGCCGACCAGAATGGGCTATTCTATCCAAAGTCACACAACACATGGAAACTATCCTATTCAAAGAGAAGTTCTTAGACTGGCCCGATTACACTCGAGTGATAAAAGTGAAGCCACAAGAGAATAAATCGAATAGTGCCGAAATAACCCCCTGCGATGCTGAAGAAATGTGGTCGAATGAATACCAGGACCCGGATCTCATTTTAGAAGGGTCCCATATCGGCCGCGGCACGCAGTATTACGACAAAAACGAAATGAGGCACTACGACATCAAAACGAAGTCGGTGTGCAAATGGGTGATACAAGAATACGACTACCAAAAAGTGGAAAATGACGCTGAAATTGGGGAATTCTTCTCTGGCGACAGTTACATCATCAGGTGGGAGTATCAGATCACTGTGACTGGCCGAGAACTGAATGGGAAGCCGTCTAAACACAATATAACTGGCCGCGACCGCTGCGCGTACTTCTGCTGGCAAGGAAGAGACGCTAGTTCCAACGAAAAAGGCGCTGCAGCGCTGCTAACAGTCGAACTAGACAGAGAGAAAGGCCCTCAACTCAGAGTGGCCCAAGGAAACGAACCCCCAGCATTCCTCAACCTCTTCCAAGGCAACCTAATCATCCACCAAGGCAAAAAGGACACGGACAAAAGCCGATTCAGACTGTTCGTAACGCGCGGGAACCTATCCAACGAAGCGTACTTACTCCAAGTGCCTTGCTCAGTGCGACAGTTACGCAGCCGTGGATCGCTACTGCTAGTCGACACTGAAAAAGGTTGCCTGTACATCTGGCACGGAGCGAGGAGTTTGAAGCACACGAAGAACATAGCGATAGAACTGGCGAATAAGTTGATTGCCAGAAATTCTGGTTATTTATTCGGGGGGAACGTCAGTGACGTTAAAATTACTGAGGTTAAAGAAGGAGAAGAGCCTAAAGAGGTGTTGGATGCGTTAGGAGTTGCGAATAAGCAGCATTATAACTCTGTGTTAGGTGGGGGGCGGGAGAGTGGGGGGGAGGGAACGCCACGGCTGTTCCATTTCACGGACCTGGGCGGGCAGTTCGAGGCGAACGAAGTGCTGTCGCCGCTGAGGCATGAACACTTGGTGACGCCGTTCCCGTTCGAACAAAAGGAGCTGTACTCAGCTTCCCAACCAGGTAATGACCTATATTTAATAGCTTAATTGAAGTATTGATATTCAACGATGCGTTTACCCATGGGCTATGCTCGGTGTTTCTATAAGTGATCGAATCAGAAATGAGGATTCGTAGGAGAACTAAAGTTACTTACATAGCCGAGCGGACACATAGCGCGACGAACCGATGGCCGATGGGGCAAAAAGGTTCTCGAATGGCGACTACGTATTGACAAGCGAAGCATAGGACACCCACCCAAAGGTCGGTCTCACGACCTGACCAAAGTCGCTGGAAGGCGCTGGATGCAGGTCATTTTGGAAATCCTTGGGAGAGGCCTCTATGTCCAGTAGTGGACGTTATGCGGCTGTAATGTGATGCATTTGCCGTGTGGTTTCTAGCAGAGTAAAATAGGGCCACTTCAAGACCTCCCGTGGATGTCGTAGAAGGCGACTTAGGAAATACAAGCTAAACAAAGTTTATAAACATCAATGAGTCTCTCCAACCCGTCTGGCTAGCGTGGAGAGTGTAGGCCAAGTCCTCTGGCTGCTCTGGTTAAGTATGGTTCTGGGTCACAAAGACGGTCTTGCTCCTGCAGTGGAGACTAAAAGACCTGATGATGATAATACATCGCTCTATTTAACGATGCATCGTTTTAAAAAGTCGTTCTTGAATCTAAGGATAGAATATGGAATTTAATTGGTACGGTTTTTAGCTCGATATTAATCTGGCCTTAATTTATGTTGCAGCTCTGTTCCTGCTAGATGACGGCAAGTCAGTGTGGCTGTGGCAGGGCTGGTGGCCAAGGGGCGAGGACGGGGAACTAGAGCCCGCAGAGAGAAATACCGGTTAGTGGTTCACATCAGTTCACATCATCACATTTAAAGAATTTATTTCTCAAGAGAATACAAAGATATTGACTTACAGAGAAACATGTAGAAAATGTAAAATCATTTTTTGACGGGCGTAGTAGTTAAAATAAGTATTTTACATAAAAACAGATAAATTATTTGTAGTTAGCTACACATGCTTTAATGCACGTTTACAATTTAACAGGTTAATTAATTTAACAGGTAAATAATAAAAGTATTAAGTAGATATGGACAAATAAAACCGGCTAAACTAGTCGCAAAGCAAGTTTTAAGGAACTCAATTGTCCTCATTGTTTATTTTCTTTAATGTTATATTATTATAATTAAATTATAACTTTTAACTGTATGTATAAATTATACGTAGCGTGAATAAGGTTTAAAAGTTTAGTTCTCTAACTTCTTTAACTTCTTAAAAGGTTGTTTTATATACTATATTTCGTATATAAAGGTTATTTTAAGGTTAGAAATTTTTATATTTATATTTTGTAGGAGTGGGAGCGTTCGCCGCTCGCTGGCAAGCGATGCGAGCGGCGGCGTTGCGCACCGCCGACGCGTACTTAGCGTGCTGCCAGCGCGCGCGGCCGCGGCCGCAGCGGAGCGACGTACAAGTGGTGGCGGCCGGGCTCGAGCCGCAGGCCTTCACCGACCTCTTCGACACCTGGAGCGAATATGACGACGCGGCGGAGGCTAACATCGCGGTTAGTTACCTTTTGGGCTTGGAAATGGGGTATTGTAAGGAGGGAGCGGTGAAGTGATGGGAAACTGTAAGAATGTAAAGGCTCAGTGCAAGTTTCATGCCTGTTGCATACTTAAATTGAACCTATATTTGTATGACCACTTGCATGGTATAAACAAAACGTCATACAAGTAATTTATTGTTTAGATTAAAAAGATTATGCAAAGAAAGAACTTTTTGAGAAGGCTTATTACGGAACCGATGATTATATTAAAGACAAAAAATCTGGGTTGAGCTTGGCGCGGGCAGCTTATACGATCTGACGTCAACAATTATTATAAAATTGATAGAAAAATTTATACCTTTTTTTAAATTGTAGGTATGCAACAAGCAGTAATCTTGAACTGTGCAAATTGACCTTAAGAGTAGTGCCAGCGGAGCTCGTATTAGTTTGGTATGAACATTATTATCATTTGTTAAGTTGCAGCCGCCAGTATAAAATATTCTAAGGGTCGGTTGGTTACGGTTGAATATTTTTTTATGTAAATAATGAAATTTGCTGTCTGTGTTATCCTGAATTCAAGCAAAGAAAATCGACTTTACAGCTAAACAGATTAAAGATAATTCCAGCCGTCAATGATTTTGGTGATAAAAACCTTTAATTTTTCATATCAGTCGATAAAAATGACATGATCATATCTAATTATGTGCAGAATACAAAGCATAAAGGAATATACTACCGACTTTAATTTTAACTAAGTTAAAATCTAAAGAATGAACACCGATATAACATTTGGAAATAATTACTGTTCATTTTCTATATCGGACGATACAAATGTCGCTCTTTAGCGCTCTTAGTATCAGTTTTTCGGATATGATCAATGACCAGTGAAGTTATTTTGTGACTTTTTATTCTATTAACATTATCAAATAACTTATTTCTGACCAAGAGACTTATTTATTACTCCGAATTCATTTCCAGTATTTGCCGGCAGAATTTCCGACCATGTACAAAATAACACAGCTTTCCCCACACTGTACCATTCCGCACGCTTATCGCACTGTACATTGCAGCACGGGTACAAGGCGGGCGAGGTGCTCTCGGGCGCGTGCGAGCTGTCGCGGCTCACGAGCTGCGACGCCGTGCTGCCGCTGGCGGCGCTGCAGCGGCGGCCGCTGCCCGACCACGTCGACCCTCATCATTTGGAGAGGCATCTGTCTGCTGCTGATTTCCTGGTATGTCCTGCCTCTTGTGAGATTTAGGCTGGTAGCTTTTACGTAAGCACCTCCGGCCAACCACGTCGACTTGAAAAGGCATCTTTCTGCTCCTGATTTCCTGGTACGTCTGTCTAGCATGTATGTATGATATTTAGGCTGGTAGATAGCCTTACTCTCTAGCGGCGCTGTAGCGGCGGCCGCTGCCAGACCACGTTGACCCTTATCATTTGGAAAGGCAACTGTCTGCTGCTGATTTCCTGGTATGTCTGTCTCTAGTATATTGACGTGACAACGTCTTATAAATTGGTTTGCCGGGTGACACTTCAAGAAACTGCGTTACGCTCCGCTCACGTTATGCGCTCACAATGAGAGCGAGTGAGAGGCACGCGTCCCTTCCACTCGGGCATGGTTAGCCCGCCTAAGAGCGAGAGAGACAGACATAAAAAGTGAAAGGCACGAATGAATATTCACATTAAAATTATTTTACCATTCAAAGTCGTTGTCACGTAAAACTTTCGCCCGTATACCGACTTTACAGGCAACCAATTTTTTTGTGATATTTAGGCTCGTTGGTAACTTAGCGCTACAGCGGCAACCTCTGCCTGACCACGTCGACCCTCATCATTTGGAAAGGCATCTGTCTGCTTCTGATTTCGCAGTATGTCTGTCTAGCATGTATCTGTCATTCTTAGGCTGGTAGTGGCTTTAACCTCTGGCGGCGCTGCAACGGTTACCTTTGCCCGACCACGTCGACCTTCATCATTTGGACAGGCATCTATATGTCTCCTTAATTCCTGGTATGTCTATCTTCAACTAAGCGCGTAACCGGTTGCATCGTCAGCTGTGATGGTTTAAAGTCCAGCGTACGCTTCCTCGCTTATTCTTCTCCAAATATGCCAGTCAATGGTCACCCAACGATGCCAAAGACCTTGCAAAGCGGAGAAGAAATAATTGGTTAAGTTAAAACATTTACAACCGGCCGCCGCCCGGTGTTGATCCTCCTGGAGAATACAGTTGTATGTATGTCTATCTCTAATATATTTGTGATATTTATGCTGGGAAGTAACTTTAAAACACGGTGAGTTTGCGCGTAGAGAACACGGTCTTAAAACCAATGTCGTGTGTTACCTAGTACGTATTGGGAAATCATTAGTATGTCTTTGTTATAGCGGTGATGGTAAATAGTGTACAAAATAAAGATAGATACGTTTTCTTGTATAAAAACATAAGGATTTCAGTCCAATGAAATTAATTTATGAACTGAAATTTTTCATTTAAAATAAAATAAATTTACGTCACTATGTATGAAAAACCGACTTCAATTGTGAAATCACTTTGTATAATATTTTCTGGTTTTGGAATTTCGTCAGTTTAGAAACGTATTACCTATTATTATACTTTGATTACGAGAAGTAAACGTACTTCTATAATCAGTATGTGTTAAAAACAATAATGATCAATTATTATAATCAGACTTGTAACTTTCAGGAGGCATTCGGTATGACCAAAGAAGAATTCTCAGTTCTGCCCGCCTGGAAGCAAACCAATCTCAAGAAGGACGTAGGCCTCTTTTGACCGTCCGGCCTCCGGTCTACGGAACCCGACCACTCTCCGCGACCCCGCAGAGACACCGGCTGAACCCACCATTGTGTCCCATTACTGGTACCCCACCACTGGAACCCACCATTGGGACCCATAACTGGGACCCATGATTGAGACTCATAATTGGGACCCACTGGAGCCTAACGCTGGGGCATCAACACTGGGACCCCACCGTGGGACGATACCAAGGCGACCTAGAATAGATATTTTGTACAACCGCATCGATTTCGTACTTTTTTACCGAACATGAAGGATTTGATATTAATAATAAGAGCACGCTTTAAATTCAATAGTGAAACGGTTTTGTACTAACGGAATCTATAGTAGATTCATTTTGGATTGACGCACGTTGATGCAAAGTCGCCTGTCTAGTAGACACAGGTAATTTTGTGAAAAGTATGTCGAATCCTAAATGAATTTACGTTAACTATGTATTCGCTCTCGTGATATTTTCGTGTAACCGCCGTAGTGTATTGTAGTTTTCGATAATACGGATTTGTATGTTGGAATTGTATCGTTATTTGTCCAATCCATCGCGTGGCTGACTTTTCTAGCGTTTGTAAATAGTTGTTTTACTTATTTATATTTATTTTTAAATGTCGTTCGTTTCTATTTCCTAAATTGGTTTAATTTGTAACTAAATGTAATTTTAGAGTTGTTTTTTTATAGTGAAAGTTTGCCAGCATGGATATGACAAAATTGCAATGATAATGTGGTGATATTTTTCGATTTTATTATGTTGTAAAGTCAAATGGTGCGCCGTCGTACTTATTTATAGATTTAATGCTGCGTCGCGCGAATATTCGCCGCGTTTTCTGCTGTCACACCCTGCGTGCGACAGAGAGAACTCAACCTATCTCTTTCACACATATCATTTGCGAGTGAGACGGGACGAGACCGTTGCGTGCATTAGCTTATCGCAACTTTTTCTCTTAACGCCCTATTACATAGTGGAAGCTACTTGCCTGTTACATATAATTTAATTAAAGCAATAAATGATTTGTATGACGTTTCGTTTAAACCATGCAAGTCTTCTAATGCTTCAATTTAAGAGTCCGGCGACCCTAGACTTCTCCATACAAACGTAGTACACGTTTAATTTTGAAACCACATGTCAGATTCCGGTAAAAAATGGTAATTGTAAAGAAATTGCAATTATCTAGGGTTATAACTGGATTCCTATAGTAAAATTATGAACTGGAAACTATAACGATTTAGAAGTTTCCCATACTAATGGTCAAAAATGATATAAAACACTATATTCTATTTCAAGTTCATATTTTTACTGTAGGAAACTAAATATAAACATAGATAATTGCAATATCTTTGAAATTACAAAATTTTGCCCAAATCGGACATGTCGTTTTGAAATAAAACGTAGACTACGTTTGTATGGAAAGTTGTATTTTGGTCTAGGGTCGGGGGACCCTTAAGTGTACGCAACAGGCAAAAACTTGCAGTGTGTAAATGGGCCTTTAGACGCTCGACGCACCGTTTGATTGGAAAGAAACGTTTTATAGGGCAATGTATCTGGTCAAAGTACGGTTAACTGTTATATACCGCTAGATATACAAACACATACTTCGATTATATTATTATACGCTTTAGGGTAGGCTAGCGATCTGTGACGGTGAGAATCGTATACAAATGTATACGAATAGCGTAAGTTCATTGCCACAATTACGTCATCAATTGTTTTACAGGTCGGCGTACGCTGCGGCGTAACTACGCGACGTGTTCAGTTTATCTCTGTCGCACACTCTACGTTGAACAGAGACAATGCGACGTATTCGCTATCTCTTTCGCACGTTGAGTTTGACAAATAGCCTTAACAGGTCAGAGTTAAAGTAATTTTTCAGAATTTCCTGTTATTGTGGTGACACCTTTACTCCTATCGTTCTTGAACCTCGTGTGTGAATTTTGGATTATTCTAGACAATATTTACCGTAATTATTAACACCTTGACTGCCAGCAGGAGACAATACTTTTAATTGTTTGTCGAACACTATTGACTGTCATGGCGTTACAAAACTACCTTGTTTTGTTAGAACGAAAATAGCTGTTTTATATTTTTAAATACTTAAATCTTTTGGTGTTCAACCTTTTTGCAAAATTTACGCTAGAAGTTCTCATGTACTTAGAAATTTATATACCAATCTCATCGCCACAGACTACTATATTTTAACACATCACATATCTACTCATTGCTATCTTTTATACTGTGCGTTAGGTGGACCATCTTTTGATATATTAATCTTAAACTGTACTCTTCGGTTTTGGCTTCGCTTCGTAGGGAAGTAATCGTATATATAATGACTACTTATTCATTTGACATTTTGTAACTAAAGTGCGTGATGCATTTTTGACTGATTAAAATTTCGGTATGGACTAACGATTTGTCGCCGCACTATAACTGTTATCCACATCTGAGGTATCCAAGGGAGAGAGGGACTGTGCTATATAAGGTGTAACAAAATATACTGAAACTATTTTAAGGGTGAATTCAGTCCATGTTACTGAACAACTTTCCCCAAGAAACATATATCGAAATATGAAAATTAATTTTTGACCTTTCTTACAAGTTGACCGTTTAGCTGATCGCAGTTGTATAGCCAAGAATTATTTTTTATGTTTTGATATATGTTTCTTAGGGAAAGTTGTTCAGTATCATGGACTGAATTCCCTCATGAAATGGTTTCAGTACATTTTGTGAGACCTCACTATACTCCCCTCCCCTCGCTATAGCGTAATCAACAAGTCTTACACGGTTTAATATCTGGTGCTATGTGAACTGTAGGTATCGGCAAATCCCGCTAGTCTGTACCAAGCTCAATGTTTGTACTTTAATTTTGAAGGCGAAAACCTAAATATTTTCTGAATTTGAATTCTCAATTTCAGATAATTATTTGATGAATTGTATCCACCTTTTCTAAATCTTGCCTGAATTCAGATTGAGAAAATTTTGTGCGCCTTACGCTGATGCTGTATGTGTACAATTTTAGATGTTTATTTTTTTATAACTAGCGTATTGCTTATGGTACTCTGACTTCTGAGAAAATTGCCAGTATTGTAAGCGGTTTACTGCCAGTGTGGAATTAATGAAGTCATACCTTAGTAACTAAATCATATTTAACAATGTATTGTCCTAAGATGCATTTACACGGAACCCACACGCGCCCGGCGTGACATAAACGTATTTCTCAAATCCAATGTTTAATGTTTTGCTTTGGTTGTGTTACTTATACCTATACTATAATTATTATTGTATTTGAGATTTATTTTGTATAATAATGTAATAAATTGCTAAAATTGATTTCTAATATTTTCTTTTATTTATACGCCCATTTAGCCCCGCTTTGAATTAGCTTGTCAACTAAGAAATATGAAAGTGTTAAAAGTGCCTTTAATCGAAAATATAGACAATTTTAAGAAAGTAATTTGATTATAAAAATTCTACGTTTTATCAGGATTTTTTTATATAATTTTAAACAAAACACCGGAAGTGACGACACACTGCAATCGAAGTTTAAATTTAGCGCTAATAAAACAATGACATCTGTCAACTGTCAATGTCTACTGTTTAAATTACCGTCTGTATGTTGGTTGTTGTCAAATTGTTGTGTTGGTAGATGACAGTGACAGTGACATATAATACAGGGGTGCCATTTTTGAAACGTGGAGTCACTAAACGAACGGTTTTTGTATGGAAAAAACCAGTAATTTAGGTGACATCGCGTTTCAAAAATGGCACTTCAGTACAGTACTGAAAGTGGAAATTGCCAACTTTACTCAAAAAATCTTCATCGTGACATCACTTCCTCAAATAAGCTTGACCTTGCTTGAAAATAAAGGTCAATGGGTTTTTTGCAAATATCTAAATAGGTAAGACCTTATTTTAAAATCTGATTTGAGAAATCTTCTCCTAGAGGCTATTCCTCGAAAAGGATTGCGAATCAGATCTTTTTGAAAATTACTTGACAAGCCAATTAAATAATCGAATAGTTATTTATCTGCAAAAAATTAAAATCTAGTAAAACTAAACTGGAATAAGCGCCAGTTAAGGCGCATACTCCACTCGAATAAGACAAAATTAAATTTCTAATACTATGTGAGTAGATCTTTCTGATTCTGATTTCTGAAAATAATATCATATCAAGTAAGATGAATAGTTAAATAAAGAGAAGCACAGAAACGAGATAGTTGGCTTCGACAAAGCAGGTCTGTTCTCAGCAGTGGGCGGAAGAAAGACTAGGATGATGATGAAATACCATGCAGGAAAAGAGACGTCGCTAGAAGGAAAGACGGTAGGTAGAATAAGGCGTCCTCCGAGTGGTGGTATCTCAAAAATGGAAAACGCAGTGTACAATGTCTGGCGGCTAGGTGGGTCGACAATATCAAACAATTTGCTGAGAAGAACTAGATTGCAGTAATCAGGGGCAGAATGAGGAGACTTCTCGACAGTGGCAATTGAAAGCTGATGAAATAAGGAAATAGTAGTTTATGATACAAGTGTGGTAATGTTCATTACAGTCGAGGCGGGTTGACAGTTGACACATGCGCACTAAACTTGTGCAGTAGGTACCTAAGTAAATTTACCGCACGATTTCGAACAGCACATAGCGAAATAAATAGAATTACTCAATCAAAATCTGTGTGGAAAACAGCACTTTCCGAACTAATCTGAAAAATAGTTTTAATAACTAGGTAGGTACATGTCAATATACCTATTTGACAATGAGCTACACATTATAATTATTATTATTATTAATATTATGTATCTTATACCTTTAAACGAGCAATTCTTGTATATTTATTTATTTATAAATTTCTGTGATCTCGAAAACGGCTCAAACGATTTCGCTGAAAATTGGTATAATTATGGGGGGTTTCGGGTGTAAACAATCAATCTAGATTAGTCTTATGTTTGGGAAAACGCGTGTTTTCGAGTTTTCGTGCGTTTTTCTTTCCACGCAGAATATGGTCGCTAATTTCGTCACGCCGGCCGCTATCCGTTTGGCTCAGCGGTTTAAGATGCGGACGCGATGCGTTACGGGTTCGAATCCCACTCGGTGACTTATTTTTTTTATGTTTAATTTTATATATAATGTTTTACTTTGTATTGTTTTTGGACAAGTTTAAAAAAATGTAGTTAATGTTTGAGATGTAACTAAGCAAAGCTCGGTCGCCCAGGTACTTTTAATATAACCTAGCAACCTTTTACTATTTCTTGTTTTGCCTTTTCCATAAGCCCGCTAAACTCAACGTACTTTTGGACACTGAGGTCTGTGAGCCCTAGCTCGGTTTATCCCGTAGGGGATGGAGACGTAATTCGTTCTTTGTATACGTATGTGCATGCATGGACAATAGGGCTCCGTCACGTAATATATTATCTGTAAGCGTAGTATCAGATAAGTTTTATCTAGACATCTCACGATGGAAACTCCAAAGTTTTATCATTTCTAATGTCTTTTGTTTCTCTCCGGAATGTTTTGGGTTATACCCGATACTGACCACGGCCTGATTTAATCCCGTCTCAATGTTTTAAGCACTCGAGAATTAGGTACATCTGTCGAAATGATAAGACTTTTTCCTGACGGCTACGTCACAAAGAGTAAAATACTTACGTCATTTAAAATTACATACATTACAGCTACAAAAAAAAGACTACAAAATAGGTATCGATTCAATAAGAAGACAGGTCATTCCATTTATCACAATTTATCAGTAGAATCATAGATTGTTTTTTAGAATGCTTGTTTACTAGAACTTTTATTTCTTTCGATAAAACAATATAAACATATATACATTTAAGTAAGAATTACTAAACAGAATAATCTATTTGTAAGAATAGAATTTCCTTATTTGGCCTACAATAACAAAGACCGTACGAGTTTTTGTAGATATTTAGTTACCTTCCTATGTAATAGAGAAGAAGAGTCCTCGTGTAACTACTTACCTACACTCTACAAACACACCTATCGACCGACAACTAACCAATATGACTATAGACAAATCTTCTATTTATTGTGAAACCTGGGTATATATTACAATAGAGTGGCCTGATTATCATCATTTTAGCCGCATAACGTTCACTGCTGGACATAGGCCTCTCCACCAAGTATTCCTAAAATGACTGATCTAAAGCGGCTTGTATCCAGCTCCTTTCAGTCACCTGATATAGGCTGGAAAAGATGTAGTATTTAGTGAGCATTTTTTATATTATACTTATTTAGGTGTGCTTAGTTCAACTAAATCCGTCTTATAAAACAGGACTAACTTTGTTACTAGTTACTAGGTTTAAACCATTATCCACCCAAATCAAGTTGACATTGACAGATGAGTTAGTTTCACTTCACAATATGTGCACTTTATTAGGGCGGATAGTGGTTTAAACCTATAACAATGTAAGTCCTGTTTTTATAATAAGATGGAATAAGTTTTAAAATGCTTGAATATTTACATCATGAGTATTCATGAGAATGGGCAGCATGATTTTATCAATGGTTTTATCGTAGTGACTAACACTCAAGTTTTCAACTCGTTATCGCGTTATACATCAATATACGTATTCACGCGACTAAAAACGTCTAGAAAACTAATTTTCTATTGTATTTTTTATGAAATTCTCTTTTTTCGAATAAATATATAACATTACTACTACGAATATGTTGGTTGCCTATAACTTTTTAATTGTAAACCCTTCTAACTCTGATCGTCTTATTATAAAATTATCCTACCAAATCAAATTGACCTTTTCATATGAGACAATGACATATTACTAGATGTCAACTTGGTTTAATCGGATTATGGTTAAAACCTAGAAACAAAGTTAGTCTGCGTTTTATAATAAGACGGTGATAGTTTTAATTTAAATTTCTTATGATACAGATTTTTTTGAATTTTTTGGTGTCCAAATACAACCGTTTCGCAGGTAGAAAGGTGGGGGAAAACGACAACGACACTTGCACTATATAATGAAACATTTGAAAAACGGACCCTCGAATCGAAAAATGGTATTTACAAGCTCAATATTTTTTAAAGACATTCAATGATATTCCACAGGATGGGTTAGTCAAGAAAAAAAATTAGTCCGACTTTTTACGTTAACTTAAAGAATATATATTTTACTACGTTTTTCGTATGACTAAATACATATCCATAAACAAAGGAGTAAGGCAAGGAGACCCTCTCTCTCCAAAATTGTTTACAGCGGTACTCGAATCAGTGTTTCGAAATTTGAAATGGGAAGGAAAAGGAGTGAGTGTAAACGGCGAGTACATGAGTTACTTACGTTTTGCAGACGATATTGTCGTTTTTGCTGAAATGGCATTGGACCTGGAATGCATGCTGAACGAATTGGACAGAGAAAGTAAAAAGGTGGGTTTGTTTTTAAATGCTTCAAAGACGAAGATATTAACTAACAGCCTTTGTCAGGAGATTGTCGTTGATGGAGAGTCGATAGAGTACGTACAAAGTTATATTTACCTGGGGCAGCTGGTATCTTTTGAGAACTGTACTGAGAATGAGGTACTCAGACGAATCGCTCTAGCATGGAAAAAGTACTGGAGTTTAAAAGAAATAATGAAAAATAAGGACGTGGATATCAAAATTAAGAAAAAATTGTTTGATGTAGCAATACTCCCATGCATCACCTACGGTTGCCAGACCTGGTCTTTACGAAAAGAGGATGAAGATAGACTTGCTGTATGTCAAAGGCGCATGGAGAGGAGCATGCTTGGCATAAAAATTTCGGACAAAATTAACAACAAGAAAATTAGAGCAAGCACGCGAGTGACAGACGTTAGGTACAGAACAAGACAACTTAAATGGAAATGGGCAGGACACGTATACAGAATGAACAATTTAAGACTAACTAAGAAGATGACAGAATGGATTCCAAGAAATAACAAAAGAAGTAGAGGAAGGCCAAAAACAAGATGGCGAGATATATTTAGAAAAATAGCAGGACATGACTGGGTGCATAAGACTAGAGAGCGAACATCCTGGAGAACTTTGGGGGAGGCCTACGCCAAAGAGGCGACTACTACCTACGAGGAATAAAGATTACATAATATACATAAATCAGAAGCGGTGAGATAAATGTTTAAGATTTTAATTTATATGACATAACAAAATCCAAGAAATATACATATACAATTAATATAAATTGACAATTAAATTAAATTACTAAAATTGACATGCTTATGTATAAATTTGACGATCCATTAAAGGAAAAATAATTTCATCGCATATTATTTTATGAAATTGTTAGAAAAAAATATTTGACAACTATGATAACTGGTAAATGGTAGTAGAATAAATGGCTATTTTATTTTATTTTATTTATAAATACATATCCATGCCAAATTACAGCTTTTTAGTACATAACTATAGTCTTTGAATAGAACTGCAGACAGACATAATTGGCTATAATAATACAAATAAACATGCATGGATTCCTTGTTTACTACAGAATCCTAAAAGTCGAGTATCTACAAATTAGTTTCGAAGTTGGCAATTAAATTTTACCTGTAGTTTTTTAATTGAAAACTTACGATTTCTTTGCGGCAATCGAGTCCATTTTCTAACGTTTAACGTTTTCATTTTCTATTTATATGAAGATGACTTATAAAAGTAGCAAGTATTGAGAATACTTGCTACTTTTATAGTTCAAGCAGAAATTCAGTAAAGTAGAACTACCTAATTAATGAAATGAAAGCATTGGAATGTAAAATATTCTTCTTAATTTTTATTACACTTCCTTACTTATGTGGGGTCGGCACAGCATGTGAGTATATTTAATTTTGTTCTATCTCCAGTCAAGTTGTCCGTCACTCCCTTTCTTCTCATATCCTCCTTTACACATATCATCTAACGTTCCTTTAGTCTTCCTCTGTTTCTATATCCTTAGACATGCTTTTTCAGAACTTGCCTGGTTATATTCCTCTCTTCTTATAACATGTCCATACTAGCCCAACCTATTACTCCTTAATTGTTTTGTTAAAGGTGCAATTTTTACAGTTCCTGTTATAGGTATACCTATATTACCTATCATTCCTGATCTTGTCTTTTCGCGTTATACCACACATCGACCATAACATCCGCATCTCCACAACGTGCAACCTTCTTTTATTCATTTAATTGTACAATACGACAGGTCTTTTGATAGCTTTGTAAATCTTTCCCTTTAGCATAAGAGGCATTCGAGCGTCGCATGTAACTCCAGTGACTTGTCGCCATTTCAACCATCCTGCATTTATACGGTTCTTTACGTTCCGGTCAACGTCTCCATCGCTTTATACAAGAGAACCCAGATATTGGAATTCGGAGCATACTGGTAGGGGTATATCATCTCAGGCAACAGAAAAAAAATTGATAGACCACCAAAATCGGGGAACAGTTGTTTATTTTTGGTCCTGTTGATATTCAAAATGAAGTTTTCTTTTCTCTGTTGTAATTTTACTAGCTTAATCTAGACTTTAGGCCCATCTTCTCCAACGAGAACAATGTAATCCACAGACAGCATGCACCAGTGTGCTTCGTCCTGTAAGTCTGACGTCAAGACGTCCATTACCGATCCCTGGGGACAATTGCTTTATCGAAAAGCTCGGTAACGTCAGCCTCGAACCAGAAGTATACGAGATCGACTGTAGGTACATAACGTATGAGCTGCAGGTATGGCACTTTTTTTTTCTTAAGGTGGTTTCTTTAAAATATTTAATAGTATCTAGCTTAATTTTACTCACTATCCCACATAAGAGAAGGAGAATATTGTTCTAACCTATATGTACCAATGAAACTTAGACCAAACAGTAAAAAAAAACAAGTTACATATACTTTTTCATAATTTTAATTTATGATGGCCAGTATTTTGTAGAAACTCAGTTTTCCATAAATGTGTATATTACCTATGTAGTTAGGATAAGTTGGTAGCTCTGCGAGTGATGACAACGATTGTGTTTTACCTAGTAACAAAGTATATTGTCTGTGACATCATGAGACCTATACCTACTCAAGCAGTGCCGTAAATAGGGCGGTGCCACCGGTGCCCAGGCACAGGGCGTAGACTCTGGGGGGCGCAAGAACGGCCAGATCGGCAGGACTATTATTTTTTCGGTTTGCTCCTGATAAGTTCAAGATCAGGGTGGGCAACGCATTTGCACTAGTGAACTTGCGATTGAGTTTTAGTGAGTGAGACACAGTGGGTGGTATAATAGGCGAAGGGTCCACTTAACATCAGTTGGCTCATCTGCTTGTTTGCCCACATCAATTCTTTAAAAAAATAGATTTTTCTTCCAAAATATTAGATAATTGGTCCACCAACACCAAGTTCCTTGTGCTTTATTTTATCATCCTGAATGAAATAAAGTAGACCTATACATAGCATTGCTCTAGGACTAGGCTCTGTACCTATAATATATAAAAAAACAAGGGCGCAGTTATAGAAGCTCGCACAGGGCGCAAAAAAGGCTATTTACGGCACTGTACTCAAGGGTATATATAGGTATAGCCAAGAATTTGATGACTATATTTTAATTTATTATAAGTTGTTTTAAATAGTATTTAATAATATTTAAAAAAAACATAGGTAGCGTTGGTACTTTTGTAACGCCATGCAAGTTTGAGGAAAAAATGCCGAACCAGATTCCGGTTGCACTCAATCTTGTAGCCGATATCTTCGTTGTCAAAACATAGCAATTTTATGAGCTGGCAGCATTATCTTGACAATGAAATGGATTGCAGATACCAGTGACATACTGATCGCTGACCGTGAAACCTTCAAGAAATACTTCATTACAGCCTCTAAGTAACCGTTTTATTTAAACACGGTTACTTTAATGGAAAATGGTAATGGTATGTGTGTAGGCTTGAGGCGCTCTGGCCCTACCTAGTCACCTAGTGATTTATCTGTCACTCTTAATACTTTGACATTACTTAATTCATAGCACCACATAATATCAAATTGCTTCTTCAAAGGGCTTCTACATTTTGGATCTGTATCCCACGCAAGCCTTCCCAAGAACCGGGGTGAAAAGAGCCGTGATTCCAAAAGGAGATACAATATAGTTACTTTAACGGCGTGGAGATACTTTAACGATTTCATAACAGTTAATTCAACAGCGTTTATACTCAGCTTCATCATTATCACTAGGTCTTTTTACCCCTCCACTTCTCTGTACTAGAGCCACACTTGGATAGAGCAGCCAGAGGACTTGGCCTACACTCTTCACGCTGGCCAGACGGATTGGAGAGGTCTCATTGATGTTTATAAGCTTTGTTTAGCTTACTTTCCTAAGTCGCCTTTTCATCCATGGGAAGACTTGGTGTGGTCATATTCTACTTTGCCGGAAACCACACAGCCCATAAATTCAGCTTATTTCAGCTTACTTGCCTAAAATAAAAATCGTAACTTTAAAATGTGTTTTCTCGGTTAACCCTACGTGCGTATTTCTCTGACAAATGATTCGGCGCACGCAAATCATGTGTCACGCCGGAAGGTCATTCGGGCATGCGATTCACGTCAATTTTCGCAATTGACGAGAGTATAAACTCAGAGTTTGTTTACTGCGATTATATAGAAATTGACTGTGTTTCAGAAGTCGAAGATACCTACCATAACTTCCTCATTCTCTCACTCTTGGTTTTTCTCTCTCGGTTGCTAGCATCTACGCTGGCAGTGTTCACGAGCTGACCTATTCTTCCGGGCTGGTCAGCTCGGCTTCGATTTTTTACTATAAGTACCATAACTTAATATATTTTTTACTATAATTTTTATTTCGTTAATTATGTTTGTTAGCTCATTCGCAAGAATTACGAGTAAGTACTTTAAAACTTAACATTCAGATAGCATTTGAACCTCAAAAAATTTGTTTATTTAACTGTTTTCAAAAAATAAAAAATGCATGGGATACAAATTACTTAAGGAAATTGATAAAATACTTATGTATAATGACATTTAAAATTTGGATTTGATTAAGTTTAACTTAAATCAGACGCCTAAAATTATTTGCCTGATTCGACTGAAAAGTTGTGCCCAACAATCCCACTCAATCGCTTTGATAATATACCTAAATATAAAAACAAAAATATTCTTTTGACCTCTATAATGGCATTTACTCATTCGCCTGGATTATAAAAAAAATGCTTTTGATTAAAAAAGTCGCAGTAGCGAAGCTTCCCCTTTTGTACAGTAGTAGGTAGATGCAGATAACTGTTGATCTCCGCGTATCTCTCAATACGAAGGCGTTATCACAGACACCCGCGATATCGAAATCTCGATAAAATTGGACACTTGTGCCAGCACACTCTACTCCTGTTTCGGATCGCGAAGTTGCATTACAACAGCGGCCGAAATGAACAGTAAGTGTTTTTATTTTTTATTTTTGGACAATTTTCCTGCAGGTCAAGAAACAAGAATAGGTCTGAGTTAGCGGAGTGGTAGTACAAACATACAAGTCACATGTTTCTTGCTAATGGGGAAGGCAGAGCATTTTGGGTCTTGCAGAGAGGCCAGGGCCGCAAGACCTAAAAGCCACTTTCTGTGTGATGATGGCCGATAATATGAAAAAAAAATGCATTTTCATTCAATCCCTATATTTTATTTTACGATCTGTTCGGGAATTTAGTAACTGAGTAGCTGATACTTCTACTTACATTCTAAATTATACAACGTGGAAGGAACATACCTCTAATAAAACGAACCACCAGCTTTATTAGATCATTAAAGTATAATAAAATTAAAATAACAGTCAACAATTTTTAAAAATGCGCCATTTCCATACAAGAATGTGCAGCCGCCCGGGCAATTTGTATGGGAATGCAGAATATTATTTTTTGTTTTTGACTGTTATTTTATCATCATTATACTATAGTTCTCTAGATGCCCGTCATTCGATTTATCGCGGATATGTTCCTTCCACGTTGTATATTTTATTCTAGACCAGCATAGTAGTAGTATCTAGATAATTTAACCTGATTTCGAAGCAGGAAAAGTGGAATGTACCAGCTGCTTCTGCTCCTAGCCTGACATGTTGTAGAAGTTGATCAAAACGTGGACACACACTGAAGCAGATAAACTTGATGTGTAAACTTATGGATCCTTCTCGACAGGCGATAAGCTATCTCCTAGTATTCTTAAATATTTGTACATACATTTTTCGGGGACCTGTGCTGCTCCCATTTGAAATAAGATTTGAAAGGAGATATTCAAAATTTTGTTTTGACCAAGCCCTAGTTTAACTTTATTGTTGGTTATAATGTTTTGTCTACAATAGGGATGGTGAAAATAGGATACACATATAATCAAAGCCTCAATATTCTCTTGGGTAAAATGATGTTAGTTGTCAAATCAAAATATGTGATATAAAATTTCGCCACGAGTCGGATTTGAACCCACGACCCTTACGTTAACGCCGTGAGTGTACTACCGATTGTACTACCACGACTTCAAATGCATTTGAAGCATGCATTTTTTTTCATTTCTACTCATATTTAGAATTTCTAAAATCATTATTTGATCGATGATAAATGTAGCTTTTAAATACGTAATTGATTAATTATTTTGAATAACTTTGTCTTACCAGAGTATTTCGAAATTGCGCATTTGGAAAATAGACTGGACAATTCCTATTGATTCATCTGTGTGGTTTTGATGATGTTTATCATTGTCATATGATTATTTTATCTCAAGTAGATACTTGACATCATCATACGACGCAACTAGGTAGGTACCTAGACTTATTTATCATTTCATCTTTGATTATTATCTACCATTTCGTACGATGTCTGTTAAAGACAAAGCAAGACCTAGGAAACCTATTAGTCATCTGTGCCTAGGTACTTACCTTACAACAGATTTGAGAGATAATTATGGCTTTTTAAGTATCTAAGTACACACTTATTTTAAAAACACATTTAAAACAAAATGAACCCAGGGACAGATGTCTCTAAATGAAGCCATTACGAACAAAATTTCTATCCAGTTTCATTTATTTCGTCGAATTAAATATTGAATAAAGGTGTGCAGTTTGCGATTGGTGTCCCGAATTAATTCTGTCGCAAACGATGCTTTTGTCTAGCTCCAATGCTTGACGTGGAATATATTATACTTATATTATTATATATTTTGTCTTTAAATATATATATATTTAATTTTCTTTAATTTGAACACTAGCAAAAATCAGCGGGACCATAACACAATATGCTTCGAATCTTGAGGAGATAAACGAAACATTTCTATATCTGTGATAATAACATCCAAGGCCCTAACTAAGAAGTAGTGATGTACATTAAGTACACCAGAAAAGTTTTCTGCGTGAGGGATAATACTTAATATGAATTATTTACATAAGTGCTAACTAAATAATAACGGGTGTTGCCGAGTCTTAAGACGAATAAGGCTGTGATGGAATTTGACTACAAAATTTTCGATCATAACCGTTGCCTCAAAAAACAAAATTTTATTGTGACACTGTTTTGGCCTAAGTGCATTAATCTGTGAGTACTGAGCGAGTGCTGACCCAAATTTTTATATGCCTTTGATTTTCGTCTAAGTTTAAGAAGTAGGTGAATAGAAACTTAAATAAACCTATTTTATTTATTTAAAGAATTGCACGACAAATATGGCTCTAGTAGCACAGAGAGGGTCGTGCTCCTGCCGTGGAGATTAAAAAGATCTGATGATGATGATGACTAAACCTTACAATTATTCCAGCTGCCCTAAGGCTGCTGTGCCTAGCGGTGGCGTTGGCAGCCACCTCCGCCTTCTCCGTGGTGAGACAGGATCCGGAGACGCTGTGCAATGGCCAGGAGAACTTCCTCCGCATCGCTAGCATCGAGAGCTGCTCACACTACTACCAGTGCTATGCTGGCCGGGCGTACCTCATGCAGTGCCCGGATGATGCCTGGTTCAACGAGGAAGACCAGGTTTGTGACCATCAAATGAGCTGTATTAGAGCGAAAGACTGAAAGCCAGTGGATCTGGTTGATCCTCTATCTCATCTAGCACATTTCTATGTACATTCTCAGAAGATGTGAAGCCTGGAATCCGCTTTCTGGTTTTTTATTCTTCAATTCACAAGACCTTAAGTATCTTTGGTAGTTAACGTGGCATATTATCCTTGATGACATCAAGCATATTTCTTGTATCTGATAACGTTTATTGCAATAACTCAAGGTTTTTATATCGAAACACATAGATAGCTTATTAATTATATCCTGCATATTAAGATTCAGTCATACGCTGCTTAAACCTTGGTGACGATTAATTTAGTGCCATAATAACTGACACAAAGTAAAGCCAAAAGGTATTCTTAAGTATTTGAAACTATCTAACATATTGATGTCGTGTCATGTTGATGAGGTGGCGGCTTTGAAGAGGGCAAATTCATTCTTTCCTGTGGATATGGCAAATGCGTCTCTTCGTAAAACAACTCCGCAATCTCCACATTTAATAAATTTTATTTTTTCAGGTTTGTGACAGAAGTGAACCACCATCTGGTTGCGCCTTGGTAGAACCCGAGCCTGAGCCCGAGCCCGAGCCTGAGCCTGAGCCCGAGCCCGAGCCCGAGCCTGAGCCCGAGCCTGAGCCCGAGCCCCAACCCGAGCCTGAGCCCGAGCCCGAGCCTGAGCCTGAGCCCGAGCCTGAGCCCGAGCCTGAGCCCGAGCCTGAGCCCGAGCCTGAGCCCGAGCCCGAGCCCGAGCCTGAGCTTGAGCCCGAGCCTGAGGCCGAACCTGAACTGGAACCAGAGCAAGAGGCAGAACCAGAACTGGAACCTGAGTCAGAGCTTGAACCAGAACTTGAAGATGAAATAGAACCTGAGTCCGATATACAAGAACTACCAGAAGAAGATTTGGACTCAGAAGATTTTGAGAATGAGGACAATGAACCCGAACAGGGATCCGAAGAGACCGACTCGGAAGCAGATGCTGAAACAAATGAATCTGAAGAAGAGTCTGAACAAATAGTACAGGAATCTGACGAACAACCAGACTCTGAGGATGTCAATGCTGACTTTACTTCTGAACAGTTGGACTCCCAGGAAGAAAATGACGATCAAGAAGTCAATGATGAGGAAAGTGAACACAATGACGAACAAGACGCTATTGTAAAATTTTTAAAACGCAAAGTAAAACAAGAGGATCTTGATGATGAAGATGAGGAAGATGAAAACCAGGAAGAAGAATTAAAGAAAAAGAGACAGGAAGAGGTTGTTGATGACGAAGATGATGATGAAGATGAGGAAGAACTTAACAAAAGACAAGAAGAAGTTGAAGATGACTGTGAGTATGATGAAGAGGAGGAAGATCTAAAGAAAAGTCAAGAAGAAGTTGAAGATGAGGATGACGATGATGAAGAGGAGGAAGAACTAAAGAAAAGTCAAGAAGAATTTGAAGATGAGGATGATGATGATGAAGAGGTGAAAGAATTAAAGAAACGTCAAGAAGAAGTTGAAGATGATGGTGATGATGACGAAGAGGAGGAAGAACTAAAGAAAAGACAAGAAGAAGTTGAAGATGACGATGATAGTGATGAGCAAGAGGAGGAAGAACTAAAGAAAAGACAAGAAGAAGTTGAAGGTGACGACGATGATGATGAAAATGATGAAGATGAAGAATTAAAAAAGAGACAGGAGGAATCAGAAGACGATGAAGAAAATGATGAAGACGAGGAAGATCTGAAAAAGAGACAAGAAGACGTCGAAGGCGATGATGAGGAAAATGAAGATGAAGCTCCAGAAGATAGGAGTCAAGAAGACAACATTGACAATGAAAGTGACGAAGAACAAGATGAAGATTTAGAGGAAATTAAACGCCGCTTCTCCATGTCCTACCAGCGGCTGCTTAGGGCTTAACTGACACATTCGAAAGCATTCTCCGAGAATGCGGACTTGAAATGCAGTAGTTAGAATAGTCTAGATTAAATTTATTTTAAGACTAATGTTAGTATCACTTTGTGCAATTTTGTAAATATGTATGAGAGTATTAAATTATTTTCGTATGAGTGACTGTTTTGAGTTTTATTTAATCTCACAAGAATGGTGGTTAAAAATACCACTGTTTTATAGCCGGAAATAGTAAAAGATACGCCTTTTTAACCAGTGTTTTGTCCAAAATAATTGAGTGGTCAACTAAAATATAAAAATGTGATAAAGGTGCCTTTAATCGAAAATATAGACAATTTTAAGAAACTAATTTAAAAATTCTAAATAATTTTTTTTATTTAATTAACATTATAAATAATAAACATTACACCGGAAGTGACGACAGGCAGTAAAAAAAAATGACATCTGTCAACTGTCAATGTCTACTGTTTAAATTACCGTCGTGGAAATTGCCAACATTACTCAAAAAATCTTCATTGTGACATCACTTCCTCAAATAAGCTTGACCTTGCATGAAAATGAAGGTCAATGGGATTTTTGCAAATATCTAAATGACCTTATTTTAAATTCCTCGAAAAGGATTGCAAATAAGATCTTTTTTAAAATTACTTGACAAGCCAATTGATAATGCTGAGACATAAACTCTTAAAAAAGATACTCTTGTGCAGAGCCATAGAGTGACTTCTAGTCGACATTAAATTGCAAAGGACCATACAAAGTTGTAGGTACTTCTTATATGTACGTATACGCCTTTACAGAAAGTAGTTGACAACTTAATACTACGACAATAGCAGGAACTGAAACTTAGTTGTTAGTAGTTAGTACTTGGTCCTGATGTAACTTTCTTTCCGGAAACGCAGAATGTGCATGTAGTTTCAAAGTTGTGAGGAGTGTAATCCAAAGAGGACGTAATAAAGTGTAATCTTCAAATAGCCAGGGCTGGATTTAGGGGCTACCACAAAAGAGACATCGAGAGAAAAATAAATTTGAAAAACTGGACTAATATAAACTATTCATTTTATTTGGAAAACTTAATTAACTGCCTCCGTGTTGTAGTGGTTACAGCGTTCGGCTCATACCCGGAGGTCGCGGGTTCGATTCCCAGCGGGGGCAACGACTTTGTGTTGTTGTCCTACTCGTAGTTTGGTTAGGACATTGTAGGCTGATCACCTGATTGTCTGATAAGTAAGATGATCCGTGCTTCGGAGGACACGTTAAGCCGTCGGTCCCGGTCACTGTCTTTGACATTGGTCGTTACCTAAAACCAATTCAGAGGCCTTTAAGGCGGTTTAAAAGTTTTGACACTAGTGTTAGTCACTAACAAACACGATAAGAAGAAGATTTGGAAAATAATTTGGGGCCAAGTCGGGTCAGGGGCCTTCACTCCTTTGTTGCTCCGAGACCTTAAGACCTCTAAATCCATCTCTAAAAAATCTAGAAATACTAAACCCCAGTTCCATTTTGACTTATTCAGAAAGTATTCACTACAAATCTTGTTCAAAGATATACTTTGAAGCTACAAGTACGAGTAGGTATATATTTTGACATGTATATTATAAAAACAGCTGGTCATCCATAATTATAATTTGTAATTCGTATTCGGATAATCCGGGTATTAATTCGCTTGACAGAATACATTTGACGGCATTATTGTTAATCCTTGAATATTATTTACGAGTACATGCGTTGTAAATTCACCAAGTTTAAATTATGTTTTCGCTCGGGGTGGATAATATAGAAGTAAGTATAATTGTACATTGAAGATACATTATCACATTTGAAAGAGCAGACGGAGCAGACAGAGCCCAGAGCCGTAAGACCTAAAGGCCACGCTTAGCGTGATGTGGGCGGTAAGATGGGAAAAAGGAAACAAAATATTCGTATATAGCCATATCGCCTTTGAACATGTTTCAGTTCTCGTCCATTCCCTTAATCTGCTTCTAAGCAGCTAGTCTACATTTCTTCTTTTGTCCGAGGCCAGGCTAGAAGAGTTAGTATAATTATAGAGAGAGTATATAGTAAATACTTGTAAAGTACACTTTGCATAGAGCTGCTGTTGTACTTACATTCTTCTGTTCACCTTCCATATGGGTTACCTATCTTAAAGACGAAATTTTGCCATACGAATCTTATTTGTTCGAAAACGTTTTTTATTTTTTATATTTTCCATTGTTTCATTTAACCGAAATTTCATTTGAAAACTTATTGAGTAAGCGATTTTCAATTATAATTGTTTTCAATATCTAAATGTTTTGAAATCCTTACTTCATTTTTGCGTGAAGTTCCTAATGGAAGATGATTTAGACGTCATAAACATATTTTCCAAATTATCAAAAGATTTTTCTTTAATTGACATCTTATTAAAATCTATCATCTCTTTTCAACACGCAAAACGGCTAACATAAAATTATAATTATATTCTTTATATTATTATAATTTTATGTTAATTAAGTTACTATAGTTACTATAGTTACTAAAGGCTTTCTACCTTGGCAGGTGGTCGCAGTTCTAACATATCCTAAGTTTCAGTACAAAATTCGTTGGTTGTTTTTAAAAAATAAAAATATATACTTAGCTTGAGTCTTGTAAGACGTGTTTTTTTTTTAAATTATGAAATTTATGAAACACACTTGTTTTTTAGTACTAGTGAACAAGACATATGTCGAACGAAAAAAAATACTTTTAATATTCGGCTATGTGTTATTCTGGAAAATGAAACATAGGTAAAATGAGTTTACTGATGAGAAAAATTATGTAAAATAATCAGTTTGGTATTTAAAACTTCGATATACCGTTTTCGATCATCTGAAATTCGAAAAGTAAAGTTTCGTAATAATGATATGTTTTTGTATTTAGGCGATTGGCACACTGCTCCACACCCCGCGGCGTTACTGCAGCCATACAAAAATACAAAAAAAAGCAAAAAAAAACGACGCGCGGCGACGCGGTGTCAGTGTTGCGTGTTTTCTTTACAAATTAAGATACTTGCATACAATTCGGTCCTGCGCTACGCAGCGAGGTTAATCGCCTTAGTTTCAAGGTTTTTAATAGTAATAGAATAGAGTAATATATACATTTTATTAAAAAAATATACTTTTATTTCGTTAGCTCCTGGCCTATATAAACATCCCTTCATTTGCCTAACATGTTTTCATTTTATGCCGTATGCGTCTGCGAGGCGCCTGAGCAATCCAATTAGACATTACTTCCAAGTTACAACTAGTTTTACTGTTGCGATTGACAGCTCTCATCTCAATATAGAGCTCCTAATCATCAAGTCTGTATTTTTAGTCTCTGCTGTAGGAGCACGACCCTCCTTGTACCACCAAGAGGGGTTGGAGAGGTAAGTACCGTCTCATTGATGTCAACCTAAGTAGGTGTACCTAAGGTTTGTTAGCTTGTATTTCCTAAGTCAAAATCTACGATATCCACAGAAAGACATGAAGTAGTCCTTTTCTACGCTGCATGAATCTGCAGCTATGTGCAAATTTTATTAAGCTATGATACTGTGTTGTCATAATTTAAAAAAAAAAGAATAAAAAGATTTTAGATTTGAAGAAAAAAAACTCTATATTTAGGTACTACTTTGAGTGACATAATTAGACAGATAAAGAGCTATGTTTATTCTCGACGCTGATTGCCAATCCCAGAGCAAAGAAATCTGGTAAGTACCTACATTCTAATTATGCCAACTCTGCTTTTCAATTTGTCCTGAAACTTGAAAAAGCAGAAAGGCGGAACCGAATGGCAATGAGGTAGGTTCGTGAACTCTCACCCTTCTGTGCGCTTTGTAATCTTGTCAGGGTCCCGTGGGAGTATGTAATTGTTTTTGTTTGTTTTTATTGCCGCTAGAGTCTCTTATAATTAATGTTTAAATTATTATCTATAGCGCCATTTAGTGACAAGGAATGGCGAAAGGTAGGCATGACTCTTGCATGACTATAGTGATCTAGATATATATGCCCATAGTTCGATTTATTACGTTGTATGTGACACTTCTGTGGTATTTATATATTATATTTCAGGTCTAAAAAATATCCGACTTAAATTCGGAACTTGATAAACTGGATATTTACCATAAAGGACATTTGACTTAAATATACAGAGGCTTGGTCAAAATTACGTTCCGTTGGAGTCAAAATTTCAATTTAATAATTATAAATAAAATATTTGTAACGAGTCGTGACAAAAAAAGTGTTATTTTTGTATTATAAAATACCGTCCATTCAAAGCCGTCACGTAAATCAAAATAAGAGTACTTTTTTAATAGTAACTCAATGTATCTTCTATAAAATGAGTCATACATTAAAGGTAATAAATACTTAATACTTAATTCATATAAATCATCAAAGTTTTATAAGTTTCCGAGCGTTCGAAACCCGTTACCCACTATTTATTACTCGGCAAGTAATTGCATAGATTATGGAAGCTCGCATGAAACACCTGGATCCTGAAAACACATATTCATCATTAGAAGTATCCATATATTTAAAAAATCTTTCAAATATTTCATACTTACCTAGAACATGCGAATGGGATAACTAGGCAATCTAGCCAATCTGTTAAATATAAAATAGGTGATATAAATATAAAATAGTAAATTATAACTTAATTACTTTATAAATATAAAGTGTTGTGAGAGATAAATTACAAATAATAAATTGACTGAAATCACGCGTGACCAAAGGGCTGGCCTTTATCTGGCTCAAAAGATTCCTAAGCATTGGCCATACAACGTGACAATGCTGCCAGCCTTCTGGGCACGTTACCACGCAGCAGCAATTTGCCAGGGCTTCTTTATTTATAAGTAATTTAAGTTATTAGTTTAGTTTTAGTTAGTTTCGTTGTTTATTTTATTGTTTCAAATGATTAAAGTTTCTCAAATTGTTTTTGTATTGGCAAATAATAAATTAAATTAAAATATTAGGAATAACAAGCTAAACAAAGCTTAGAGACATCAATGAGGCCTCTCCAATCCGTCTGGCCAGCGAGGAGAGTGTTGTCAAGTATGGCTCTGATAGTACAAAGAGGGTCGTGCTCCTGCAGTGAAGACTGAAAAGCCGTGATCATGATGATGATAAATTAAAGGATAATATCAATACTATGACAAAACCAATCGACTATTTTAAAGGGGAATGGTTATCTTATTTTGAACATTTTAGGTGATATTCGTGCTGAAAAGAGAATGTGACAGAAAAGGTTCAAAATAATTTTGTAAAAAATATTATATACCTACATATATACATTTTATGAGTGGAAAACTTTAGGTACTTAGTAGCCTTAAATATATGTATATAGATGCCTACTTGTAGTTACGAATAAATACCTCAAAATCCACACTTTTTATAGATTTCTCGAACTTTGCCCTAGTTGTCGTTTTATTTCTAAGTATTTATTGCATTTCGTGATAGTCACTTGATTTTATGCGTTTAGATACCGCACTCGCCCACACTTATCTTTTTCAAAGAGGGGTTAAACGTTTCGTTGACCCGTTGAGGGTTAAGAAAATTCTACTTTGTCAATATTATAAATTGTACTGAACAGGACAGGTGAATTAGGGTATAAAATTGCATTTTTACAAAGAGTTTCAGATCTTTATCATTTAAATTAATGTGTGTGGACTTACTTGTAAATATTAACATAAAAGAATCTTGAAATAGTAAGTAGTAATCTAATGGATATTGGGTATTAAAAAAGCGTCTGCTTTCGTCTGGGATACATTTTACAACCTTTTATTTAACTTGCAAGGTATCTTGTATGTATGAATGTTTGTTTATCTTGCAACTCAATTTTCAACCAGTTATCTTAAACCGATTTAGCTGAAATTTTGCATACTTGTGTAAGTCGGATGACAATACAATATTATGTGCTAATTATGTGCAATAAGCTGTTCTGATGATGTAGCCGGGAGATATTCGACAGAATTCAGTTATAAAACAACATAACCTCATTGAGTAGGACTCGTTTGATTTGTCTTAGTCATAGTAGACAATGCCTAGGGTCTGATCACGGAGACGGAAGGTGGTCGATGGAATTCAGTAATAAAACGATGCAACTCAGTCAAGTTTGGGCTTATTCCGTTAGTACTTTGGCCTAACAATAAAAGCTTGTATAAAAATATAATATTTAAAAAAAAACTGTATTTAGATCCAAAATGTTACTAAGTACTCGGGTACTATTTATGAGCTTAAATTTTACTAATGTTCAATAACAAATTTAAAATAACAACACACTGACTTGAAAATCTAATCCTACTTTATTCTCCCATCTCCACGAAAATAACAATCAATTCTACAAAAAGTAAATGGAACCAGCCAAGTGCGTGTTGGGCCACGCGCAGTGTAGGGTTCCTTATCTTATTTGCGAATGCCGACTTTGGGTTCACGGGACTAAAAACCAAAAAAACTAATTTCCATGTTTGGCCAAATTACAGCTTTCTAGGTATTTCTAATAGTATCGACGGACGGCCGATGGGACGGACAGACTATAAATTGTTACTTATAAAGTTTAAGGGTTGACGTTATTTAATTATTGATTAATTTATTTATTAAGTTATTTATTCATTTACTTACTTACTAACTCATTTACAAATTTACTTATGAACTCATTATTTATTTATTTAATTTTTTTATTAAATAAATAGATTAATTATTTTTTATTTTATTTATTTAACTTTATTACAAAAATTGTAACAGGCGGACTTAAGGCCCAGGGCCTTTTCTACCAGTCAACCTACAGGTGATGCCGAAAAAAAAGCTAATTTATTTATTGATTTATTTATTAATTGACTTATATACTTATTAACTTCTTTAACTAGTTTCTTACAAAAAAAATATGTAAGTAGATATAAAATTAAGTAATAATAATACATATTTTTAGAAGTATATGTCGACTAGATATCACAGTTCGTTACTGTCACTGCACTTACAGCTGTACTTAGACTTTCTGAAATCTTTAGCTGCAAAAGCATACAATGGTTACAAATGACATAATTTATAAAATCACACCTGTCTACTCTTAAGCACAGTTTGTCAGTTTAATCTCCCTTTTCAACAACATGCGAGGCGCGCCGAGTGATTCTATTAGTATGATGTTTATTCATAAATCTACTCACGTTACAGGTGGCGAAGGAACGATGTGGTCTCAAGTTTTATAATGGACCTGTTACACTAATGCCGCAGAATACATAATAGTTCAAGTACAGAAGATTCAGTCTGAAAAATCAATTAAAGGAATAGCAACTCTCGCTACGATACAATTGAGTTCAATTCAGATCGCACAACGCTAATAACCTACAGTTATATTCACCTAGTCATTCCATCTCTCTCTATCGCGTAACGCTTACCTTTTCTGGCGCACTGATTAGCCACGCTGGCGTGGCCGCCAGTACGTCCTTGCGTTCTTAATGCCTTTCGCGGAGTAAGATAAGCCTGCTAATGCGATAGCACAGGTATGGCACTTTATACAAACGGGGCAGCATATATACCTAGTACTACTACAAACGAAACAATCCGTCCGTGCACACGTCAAATGTGTGAGTTAAACAATCAGGGTCGCCACCACAGAATTTGTTGCTTTGCTTACCTGTTTTCATCACTCGGAAATCTATAAAATTTTCGTAATTTATTGTTTTCCGTGGATAAACAATGATAATGTGCGCAGTTTCTTACCATTTTAATTCAATAATCCTAAGTGACTCGCGTAATGTCAACGTGCGACTACCATTAACCCTGTTTTACTGGCGCTTACACGTCACAATAACGGGGGAAGGGTTGCGGGGACACCAGATTGCGGGGGACGGTGCAAGTTTCCTTTCTGTATGTAATACTATTATTAATTCTGTGGCGATAGTCTAGTTTGTCTTCCTGTCTCTCATGTCATCTTTTTCATCTTAGGTCGTTTCTGGGGGGTTACTCCAAAAGCGATACGCAAGACGGATATTACTACGTATCTACGTTTCAGTGTCAAGCAACATTGAGCAGTAATTTATGATGATAAAGCCTAATTTGGTTTGACATGCAAATAGGACGTCATTATAGTACAAAAAAAATTACTCCTTTACTTGTATGGGATCTACCCGATTTTTCAAAAGTTTTATTTTACCACTTCCATCTTTCTAGTGCTTATAGCCTCTGAGTAAAACCGCGGACGGACCAACAGATAGACAGACATGGCGAAACGGTAACGGTTTCTTGTTTACTACGGAACCCAAAAAAGAAAAACTAATAAAACAATTCGGCAGTGTTTTATGATCAGCAGCCTGCCTAAAGTTGACCCGCCTCAGGTAAAAAGACTACCTTAATTTATTTGACGACCTCCGTGGCGTAATGGTCAACACGCTAGACCGCCAATCTGGAGGTCCTGGGTTCGATCCCCAGCCAGGGGAAGTTAAAAAATGGCCTTTTTCAAATTGTCTTGGGTCTTGGATGTTTATCTATATATGTATTTGTTATAAAATATAGTATCGTTGAGTTAATTGCCCATAACACAAGTCTCGAACTTACTTTGGGGCTAGCTCAATCAGTGTAATTGGTCCCTTTATATTTATTTATATTTATTTTTCATAAAGTGTAAAGTCTCCTTTAGTGCGTAATAAAAACAAAGGAATTGATCAAACGCCAGATGAAATCGACATATATAACTACTAGCTGTACCCGTGGGCTTCGCTCCCCGTAGGAATTTCGGGATAAATAGTACCCTGTATCCTTCCCCAAGTCTCAAACTATATCCATACCAAATTTCATTTAAATCGGTTCAGTAGTTTAAGCGTGAAGAAGTAACAAACAAACAAACAAATATACAAACTCACTTTCGCATTTATAATATTAGTAGGAAGTAGGATTTACACGAAGTGGACATGCAAAGTCGATCATTATTACTTACCTATACAGTAAATCAGATGAGCAACTAATAGGGTAAGCTCAAAAAGAAAGGACAAGACCTAGGTTTTTGCAAATTCTAATACGAGTAAGTCTATTTCGGTTATGTACATCCATTCACACAATACCTCATTTTCGTTCTATCTTCTATCGAAAAATATTATTTCCCTACGCGAGGTGAATCAAGCAAAATTTGGGCCTAAATAAGGAAAAATTCCTCGAGGGAAGCACTCAAGCACTATAATTTCTAAATATAGGTATATACCTACCCATTTACGATATTTTATCTAGCACTATATTATAATTAAAACATATAAAAATTACCTCGTAAGTACACGGGCAAATTTTTATTAATTATAAAGAGTAATAAAGATTTCCAGAATGAAAACTAGTAAAGATACCTTTTTGATAGCGTCTAAAAATTTGTAGTCATAAACTAAATACGAAAGAATAGAAAGCACTACGAATTAAAAGCATTTTGTGTCACTAACAGACAACCAGAGAACAATAAGTTACCTTAATACTTGTTTAGTTTAGATACGTTTCGAATAAGACTAATTTTTCTTTTAAAGCCAAAAATATGTAATTAGCCTTTAACAATTAGTCACCGAGATGATAATAAGCCAGGAAGGGCTACAATGTAATATTCTTACCTAGGTAGGTGCTACGAGTATACATCATGGAAGGGACATAAACTTTATAAATCGAACTACAGTAACAAATAACATTCAAAAATAAAATAAAAATTCGCCTATAATTTGCCCGAGCGCCTAAAATTTGATCGAGAAATGTCGATATTTCTTTTTAGTTTTTGACTTTTATTTTCATTTCATTAAGTACACAAAAGTGATTTTGTATGTGGTTACATTTATTACGGGTGTATCCCTTTAAACATTGTATACGAACAGTTGAATATCTTTGTATCAACATTGGAATCATGAAAATTCTGCTCATTATTCGAGTGATTTACTTTATAAGATGTTATAATAAAATATATACCCTCAGAATGATACCTTATAAAATAATAATCATATCTTTTTATTATTCATAACAATATAAGTAATATAATCCTAAACCGAAAACAAAAACAATATTTATAATAAATATTAAACTAAATTAAACGAACGAAAATTAACTTAAATACTAAAAATAATTACTTATAAACATTTACAATTATAAATAAATAATATACCTTAAATAATAATAGCTGCCTAACTAATCGTTCCGAAACATTATTACCTTTTTTTTCTTGAGTAAATGTATTCCTATTTATCAAAATACACAGACATTGTAGGTAATTCCTATCGTATGAAATACAATGCAGTGCATTTTCCTGCTCTCACCTACATCAAAGAGAAAAATATAATAGTATACTCATATTACCTTACATCTTCCTGTCCATGCTGCTAATGATTGAGCATGGAGTATAGAAATTAGGAAGACCATCTCAGGAGGGCGAACACTTGCAAAGGTATCCAGCTAAACCAGTAAATAATAGTTCCAGATCCCTCCAGTATAGCACTAGAGTCGCTTGTTTGTTAATTTTCGCGATGTTTATTAACAGTTTTAATACATAAATGTAAAGTAGTTACTGTTTATATTTTTTTTGGTAAAACATTTATTTGGAAATATTAAATTGTGATATGAAAGGTTGTCTAAGTGGGTGTAGAGTTAAAATTAAATGAAAAAGTATTTATGATGCTTCCTTTATATTTTACCCAAAGGCTTGTAGCGCCATGGTAACTGGTATTATTTATAGGCTAAAAGCGAGAGATAATAAATCCACGACACCTGTCGCGAAACATCTCATGACAGTTCCTGACAAGGTTGATAATCGGCGACAATGGCATATTGTCGCTTGTCTGTAAGAGCTCTAATGTGACACACAAGAATCCTCCTTGCCTCTACCTTCCATGTGATTGCGATCGAATGGCACGTGTCGCCATAAATCAGTTTCGGGGAAAAATGTGCCTTATCGCGATTGGAAACCCGATAGTTGCGGATTATTTTGTAGCTCGTCTTTGAAAATTGAATCAATGTGAGTTCAATTTTTTTAGGTATTTTGTATACTCTTTTAAGTTCGGCCACCTTACGCAGCAAGATAATATTCATAAAAAAACATCATGGAAGGAAAAGTGGGAACCAAGAGAGAAAAAGGAAGACCAAGAAAGTCGTTCATGGATGAAGTAAGAAGAAAATGCAAGAGTCGTGTCGTATACGGAGGTGAAGCATTTAGCAGAAAATAGGGAGACATGGAAAATACTCTACCTTTATTTTAAGAAATTAGTCTTAATTTTATTGATCACGAGTATACCATGATCTATAATATATGTAAAATTATTTAAATTTACACCTGAACTAATATCTAACAATTTATGAAACAATTTCATTCATAGTTAAAAAAGTTGGTTTCTTATTAAGTAGACTACAGCTTATATTGTAGGTACTTAATAAATTTTCTATGACTTAATTATTATTTTTTTCTATAAATTTAAAAATATCCAAAAATGATATCCGTTTGCATAACAATTTGTTAAAGGCAAGAATGCCGCCTGCATTCAAGCAAAAAGGTAAGAATGCAGGCGTATGACAAGAATGCTCGCATTTCACTGAATTCTAAGTTCTATCGATCCACTCGCAAAGCGGGTCCGATTGCAAAGTGGCTCAACTATTTCTTTGTGTGACTGATTTTTATTTACGGCAACTACATATCTATACTTTAATTTATTATACCATAAATAATAATAAAATAGGAACAAATTGCTATAGTATCTGCAACACGCTTCGTCAAAAATTCACAGTTAGTAATCCGCAACATGTTTTGTTGAACTTATTGTATAAAAACAATGATTGAAAAAAAAAATGCTATTGTAAAAAAAATTATGCGCGTTGTTATGTAATGATTTTTTGCTGCACATATTCAGACGAAAATGATGATTTCGAGAACACTCTTTCCTCTACTTATGCGGTTTGAGTGTCACATTCCAAATATCATGTTTATGATCATTGGACAAGGTTAGGATGTTTATTTGGAAGAAATTCGGGGTCCAGTGCTGCCCACATTTGAAATAAATTATTTGAAAGGAAACGGAGATAATAAATTTTGTCATTAGTATACCTTGAAACTATGTTACGAACTTCTGTAAACACAAGTTCGTAAAATTTAGGTTTAAAGTGAGAACGAACTTATTTTGCACATTAGCGAATGAGCCACTTGTGGTAAATCTGCGAAGAAAGAATTAGTACTGGACCACGAAAAATTAATGAACACATATTTCCTTAAACAGGTTCAATGATTTACGCCAGTGGGTAAAGCGGCTGGTACATACTATAATTTTTTGGCCAGTAAAGAAGAAAATTAATTTTGTAAGTATCTTTTACAACACACAAAAATGAATTTTACTTTGTATGAAATTTTTCAGTAATATTATTTTTTTATTTAAATCTTTCAATGATGAGAACTAAAGGTGGACTTAATGCTCATAGCATTCTCTATCAGTCAACTTTTGGGATAAATAGAAATACGTGCAAAAGTAAGGCTTACAAATTTTCCAGAATGGATATTCTGAATTTTCCTCTCGTTCGACATTTAACTAGAAGTGGGTAGAACATAGCTGCATAATAGGAAGCTGCTCCGAAATAACCGTCGGCGGCGGAACAAAGAACATTGTTTGCTGACAATGCACAAGTCCATTACCTGCGGCAAATCAGCTGGTTATGAGAACGGAGCTAGGGAGATAACACACTCCCCTCTACAAAATATTAATATAAGATACAGGAGACTAACTGCACGGGGGATGAAATTAAGTTCTTTATGTACAAGAAGATGACTTTCTTGTGATAATAATATACTTTCGTTATACTTTAATGGAAACAATTTTATTGCACAAAATAAATATTTACATAGGACACAATAATTATATAACTAAAAATGAATACCTACCTAAATTATAAAACTATAAACTAAAATAATCTACTTAAAAATAAAACATTATTTAAAAATATTTATATTTAAATACTTTAATTATTATATTTTAATACTTTTTTCGTAGACAAGAGTTCAATCAATTTAAATGTATAAAAAAATCTAAAAATTTTTTTTTTTTTATTAATTATTAAGTAATACTTAATGAAACTTTCCGTGTGGTTTCCGGCCTAGAATAGAACCACTCCATTTCCTCCTGTGGATGTCGTAAAAGGCGACTAAAGGATTTTCTTTCCGTCACTAAACATGAACAGACTTCCGATGGGCAGCAGCGTCGGAAGTACGATAGTGACTCCCACTGCGCTCGCCAACCCGCCTGCCAAGCGTGGCGAGTATGGCAATATCCCCTCATGGATAGGCAAAAAATGACCAGGCCCCCAGTACCCGGCAGCCCCGCTATTCCTGACTCCGGTAGCGGTCATGGTAACGGCGGGGCAGGGGGTGCTAAGAATCCCCGGATGGGATCCGGCTACCAACCCCGGCGAAAACTGGCCCTGGTAACACACAATGTCTGCACATTGAGGACTGACGAGAAACTGGCTGAGGTGGAGGAAGAAATGAGTAGGTTACGATGGGACATTGTGGGGTTGTCTGAAGTCCGAAGAGAGGGCGAGGGCACGACAACCCTAGAGTCTGGTAACCTACTCTATCACCGGGAAGGAGACGAAAAGAAGTCCCAGCATGGTGTCGGGTTTCTCGTCCACAAGTCCCTCATTAACAACGTCACAACCATCGAGAGTGTGTCCAGCAGGGTAATATACCTGATACTCAGAGTATCTAAAAGGTATTCGCTGAAGGTTATACAGGTATATATGCCAACTGGGGATCACTCCGATGAAGAGGTGGATGAAGTGTATGAGGACATCAGTAGGGCCATACATACTTCTGAAACCTATTTTACGGTTGTTATGGGGGATTTTAACGCAAAAGTGGGTAAGCGAGGCGTTGGAGAGTTTAGGCTGGGAAACTTCGGATACGGAGTGCGAAATAACAGGGGACGTAGGCTGGCTGATTATTTGGAGCAAGAGGGACTCTTTGCGATGAACTCTTTCTTTAAGAAGCCGCCGCAAAGAAAGTGGACCTGGTTGGGTCCGGCAAAAAAGAACCAGCCCCCTGTTAAGAACGAAATCGACTTCATCCTAACGACAAAGAGACGAATATTCAACGATGTCTCAGTGATCACTCGAGTCAAAACCGGGAGTGATCACCGAATATTAAGAGGCATCGTGAATATTGATCTCAAAGTCGAAAGGTCGCGGCTGATGAAGTCGACGCTCCGACCTTCGCAAGTCCAAATTGAGAACTCCGAGGGCTTCCAGCTTGAACTGTCTAATCGCTTCGAAGGCCTTCAGGATTGCGTTACAGTGGACGAGATAAACCAAGGGTTTATACAAGCTGTCCAAGCGGTGGGATCAAAAGCATTCAGGTCCAGCCCCAAACGAAAGCCTCAAAAAATCTCTGCTCGGACCCTAGACTTAATGGCAGAGCGACGATCAAGGCCGCTGCAGACCTCCGAAGATGCTGAATCATATCGGCAGCTCAACAGACGTATACAAAAGTCCTTGCGACACGACATCCGCTCCTTTAATACTGAGTGTATTAAGGAGACGATAGAGCAGAATAAAGCCCACCAACCAAGAGCCAAGCTAACCCGACACTATACCGAAGATATCCCGGACATCAGCCTGTACGAGATTAGGATGGCCCTCAAACAGCTTAAAAACAACAAGGCGCCGGGCGAGGATGGAATCACAGCAGAGCTTCTGAAAGCGAGCGGAACGCCGGTACTGAAAGTCCTTCAGAGGCTCTTTAATTCTGTTCTGCTCGAGGGCGTAACGCCAGAAGCGTGGAATAGGGGCGTGGTGGTCTTGTTCTTCAAAAAGGGAGATAACACTCTATTGAAGAACTATAGACCTATCACGCTTCTGAGTCATGTATATAAGTTGTTTTCGAGGGTCATCACGAATCGTCTCGCGAACAGGTTTGATGCCTTCCAACCTCCCGAACAAGCTGGTTTCTGTAAAGGCTTTAGCACCATGGACCACATTCATACGCTGCGGCAGGTTATAGAGAAGACGAGGGAGTATAACCGGCCGTTATGCTTGGGATTCGTGGACTATGAAAAAGCCTTCGATTCGATCGAAACATGGGCCGTGCTTCAGTCTCTCCAGCGATGCCGTATTGACTATCGGTATATCGAAGTGTTGAAGTGCTTATACAGTAACGCCACTATGTCAGTCCGAGTACAGGAGCAGTGCACGAGGGCAATTCCACTGCATAGAGGTGTAAGACAGGGAGACGTTATATCTCCGAAACTGTTCACCGTTGCACTGGAAGATGCCTTCAAGCTTCTGGAATGGGAAGGATTTGGCATCAACATCAATGGCGAGTATATCACTCACCTTCGATTTGCCGACGATATCGTTGTCATGGCAGAATCGATGGAAGACCTAAGTACTATGCTCGGAGACCTAAATCGAGTTTCCCAACAAGTGGGCCTTAAAATGAACATGGACAAAACGAAAGTAATGTCGAATGTCCATGTTGCGCCCCTACCTGTTTGTGTTGGGAGCTCCACCCTCGAAGTTGTAGACCAGTATATCTACCTAGGTCAATTGATCCAGGCAGGAAGTTCCAGCTTCGAGGAAGAGGTCTTTCGACGAATTCGACTCGGCTGGGCAGCGTTCGGGAAGCTACGCAATGTCTTCTCGTCCAAAATACCTCTGTGCCTCAAGACTAAGGTCTACAACCAATGTGTGTTACCAGTGATGACTTATGGCTCTGAAACGTGGTCCCTTACTATGGGTCTCATAAGAAAGCTCAAGGTCGCTCAACGCGCTATGGAGAGGGCTATGCTCGGTGTTTCCCTACGTGATCGAATCAGAAATGAGGAAATCCGTAGGAGAACAAAAGTCACTGACATAGCCCAGCGGATTAGCTCGTTGAAGTGGCAGTGGGCGGGACACATAGCGCGACGAACCGATGGCCGATGGGGCAAAAAGGTTCTTGAATGGCGACCGCGTACTGGCAAGCGAAGCGTAGGGCACCCACCTACAAGGTGGTCAGATGACCTGACCAGAGTCGCTGGAAAGCGCTGGATGCAGGCCGCTCTTGATCGGTCATTTTGGAAATCTTTGGGAGAGGCCTATGTCCAGCAGTGGACGTTATGCGGCTGAAATGATGATGACTTAATGAAATAAAATGATGTAAGCACTTAAAGGATACCATGGGAGTGTCACATACCAGGGTCTGTCTACTCCGTTAGGGACATAAATGTGATAATTTATTTTAGAATTTTTAATTCATTTTCATTCGATGATCTGGGGGCTTTTTTTCTGCGGAAGAAGAAAAAAAGCGGCTTGTTCTTATTAAGTCGAAATGGTTTCAGTGTAGCTTCCTTTTGGTTTTGTGGCGCTGAAAACAGCATTTTTTTGGCTCTTTGAAGAGCCTTTTGTTGTTTTGGCTCTTAGAAGAGCCTTTTGTTTTATTGTTGTATTGGCACAGCCGTACCATCCTTTTCTCGACGCAGTTCTAGCCATTTTTGACCGGCTTGTCACCATAGTAGGGGATAAGTTAATTGTGTATAAAACTAAAAGCCTGAAGTTTTAATAACAAAGCAGGCATTGTATAAACGCAGTATATTTTAAATAAATAGATTGTCTTGGCTATCGCACTAAACAATTTAATTTTGTATGTATTATTGAGACCTTTGCCTAGCAGTGGGACAGTATAGGTTAATTAAAAAAAGTATTACTTGTGAGATATCCAAGACATTCTGTTTATTTAAAACAGGAAAGATTTTTAATATTGATATGGCCACTATAAGATATTGTTTGGTCAGCATATTACGTAATAACTTAATCACAACTTTTTCGTTAGAAGAACTCAAGTTGCGAGACTTGGTTTTTTACAAGTTATGTTTTTGATAGCATTCTTATTTATTCATTAGAATATATCTTCCCAATTTATTTAGCTGCATTAAAAACTTTACTCTCAGTGTGCAAGCTCCTTTACAATCTTAATGTTCGTCACTACGATGCACTACTGACTGTTATGGATACTAAATATGTCACGGTCTACGCCAATGGAGAGCTGTGTTTCATACCAGTATAAACAGCTCTATAGAACAAAGATTGCACTGCATCATAATAACTAGTTTGATCAAAACACTTTGTTTTTTTAGTATATGTCAGAGAGTTCAAAGTAAATTGCCTTTTTTATTATTTTACACGTGCAAAGAGAAAGTTGTTTACTACAAAATACAACGGTTAGATTTTCAAATAGAAGGATATGTGAGCAACAAGTAATAAAACCGGTCGCCATAGCGACAGTGACTCAGTCTTATTAGAGCAGCCGTACTGTCCCTAGCGCGCCCAAAGCCGAGGTTTCCCCCTTGGGAGCCCTTTGTGCTGCTGCTAGTAGTTTATCAATATAGGAAGCCGGGCCTCTGGCTCGCTCCTCAAGCCTTCTCCGGTGAAGTAGAAAATGCCGTCTGAGGCAACCTATGTATGTCAATCAAAAAAAAAAGCTCCAATCGTTTGTGTAGTTTGCTGTGGCTTGGCCATGTCTCCTTTATTGTGATTATTGTAATAGATGTAGATTAGCAAACAGATTTATTATAATGACATTCTATTTCAGCTGGACGGTAAGCCTTTTGACACAGTATTAAATTCAAAGGCTTTATTTAACTCATTTGGTAGGAATTAATGGTTCAGTGCGAGGTGGGGCACTGACTTATCGTAACATTTTTATAAGGCCCACCTAAAGCCTCTCTTGCGGAGACATCGATAAGGTAGTTATAATGTGGTATGATATGTATAATAGCTTAAAGATCTTTATCATAATTCAAGTCTCATAAATTACTCCTCAAAAATATTTTCTATATAGTAAAACTATAATTGGTTATTCTATTCAATAGATAGCTAATAGGTATCTTAGCTTTTATAATATCAACAAAGGCCAATACTTTGTAGTCAGAGTAAACTGCAAAGGAAAAAGCGAAGCTTAGATATTATCAAAGATGAGAGTTACTTTTAATAAATATTTTAATAAAGAGAACATAGATAAAAGAGGTAAGGTTACTGCTATTTATAAGGGAAGTTTTAAACAAGTAACGTGGATCACGAGCTAGCTGGCATAAATTTAAAACTATGCTGCACTTACAAAAGTCGCAGTAACTCTTTGATATGAATGCTTTGTTTTATACGAGTATCTACTTTCAGTTTTAAAAGTCTCAGTTTAACTAAGTATTTCAATATTCACTGACTGATAGACTATTATGAAATCAATTTTTTTTTTAAATGTATTATTTGTTTCGAAGTTCAAAATCGTTCAAAATTGAAACCGTTGGCGAAAACGCCGCTTCTACGATAATACCTAATTACCTATTGTATTGTATTAATATACTAATGAAATCATAAATAGCAACAGAATATCTTATCAACTCACAACTAATTACTCAGGCATTACTACGACAAAAGGATCCTTGAAGTTCTTCTATGCAAATGCAAAAAGTATTATGAAGAAAGGAAGATTTGATGAATTAAAATGTATTATAGAATCTTTTAATCACACAATACACATTATAATAATCACAGAGACCTGGATCAAATCTGAAGAGGATGCAAAGCTTCTTGTCCTTCCTGGATTTTCACATTATTACAACTATCGATGTGACTCGAAAGGAGGGGGTGTATCTATATTCATCCGTAGCTACTTGAAGCATAATCTAATTGAAAGTCAAAATATGAACGGCAATCACTTTCTTTGGATACACTTGGAGAAGTTTAATATTGATGTTGGAGCTGTTTATAAACCAAACAGAAAGAAAGTGGCTCATTTTTTAGAAAATTACACGTCTCAACTTCATAGCAGGAAAAGATGTATTGTCCTCGGTGATTTCAATTTTGACCTTCCTTTCCCTGATAAAGCAAGTCAAGACTATATTGAAATGCTGAAGAGTTGTGGATACATAGCTTTGAACAAAGTGGAACTATCATACAGTACACGGGACTCATCGACCAGAAAAAGCATTTTAGATCATGCCTGCACAAATTTAAACGCCCACACTTTTCACCTTGCTGTGATCAATTCACCTATGGCAGATCATAAACAATTATACTTAGAAATTGACAAATACAAACCAGATCCTCCTCAAAGTTCTACTATTAATGTACTAGACTATGGGAAGCTCCTTAATGAAGTGGCGGTAATAAAAGGAAAAGATACATCGGACCTACAAGAGTTACAAAATACAATCGTCAGGTGTATAACAAGAAGCAAAGTGAAGAAGAAGAAAAAATTAAACCCGCCTAGGAGCGATTGGATAAGAAAGGATATACTGGACGACATCAGTAAAAGAAACGCTTTATGGCAAGAACATAAAAATAGTCCTCACAACACCGCAGCTGAAGAAAAATTTAAAGCCTTTAGAAACAAAGTATCAGTAAATATTCAAGCGGCAAAGTGTCAGTACTATCACAAAGCTTTTGATAGGTGCTGCAATAAACCTATCAAAATGTGGAATCTAATTAATAGTCTATCCAATAACAAAGTTAGAGAAATCAGTGCTCCTTCAAAAATTGTTGCTCCCGATGGCGTAATTACCGACCCAAAAAAGATATGCGGATACTTTAACCAGTATTTTTCAAGCATTGGCATAGCTTTAGCTCGAGATATTCCACAAAAATTTCATAATCATCATAATCATCCATAACAAAATCATCCATATAGTACACCGTCGCGAGCATATCCGAACGATTTTAGTGAATTTACTCCTGCTACGGTTGAAGAGGTTAACAAAATAATTGATAAACTAAACCCCAACACAGCTGCTGGTCTTGACGAAATTTCAACAAAAGCACTTAAATGCATAAAAAATCTTATAATTGTAGATCTAACAAAATGTTTGAATGATTGCTTAATTGCTGGCGTTTTCCCAGACAGTCTTAAATTAGCTAAAGTAAGCCCTATTTTTAAAACTGGCGGTAAAGCCGAAGCCGGTAACTATCGTCCCATTTCTATTTTGCCTGTCCTGTCAAAAGTTCTTGAGAGAATTATATACAACCGCCTTGAAGCCTATCTAAATTCTATATCGTTTCTTTACAATAAACAATACGGCTTTCGACCGAAATCCAATACTCTTTCCGCTACAGTAGATCTCGTGTCAAAGATTAAACTTAATATTGACAAAAAAAATATAGCACTTGGAATATTCATTGACCTAAAAAAGGCCTTTGATACAGTCAGTCATGAAATCCTACTCCGGAAACTGGGAAGCATTGGCCTTACGGGAAATGTACTAAAAATGTTTCAGTCTTACCTTGCAAATCGTTATCAAATAGTAAAAATTGGCCACTACCAGAGTGATCCTGCTCTTTTAACCTGCGGAGTTCCCCAAGGATCGATTTTGGGACCCCTTTTGTTCCTGATATATATTAATAATATACAAGATCTTGAATTGCAAGGCGACGTCAACCTATATGCGGATGATACAAGTATATTTTACTTTGGAAAGTCTCTAAATGACATAGTCAAAATAGCGCAAAATGACTTAAATAAGCTTAATTTGTGGTTTCAATGTAATTTGTTAACAATAAACACGAAAAAAACTAATTACATAGTCTTTGCAGCAAAAAACAAAAAATTGGACAATCATGAACCACTTAAAATTAACGATCAAATTATAAACAAAACTGAAAGTGAAAAATACCTCGGTCTTATCTTAGATAACTATCTTTCATGGAAACCGCATATCGAAACTCTTCATAAGAAAATAAACTCCATAATGGGACTAACTAAGGGAATTGCACGATGTCTACCCAAAAAAATTAAATATACTATTTATAATTCTTTTATTAAACCACACATAGATTATTTCGTAGAAATATGGGGAACTGCTGCAATGACACATTTAAACAAAATACAAGTAGCTCAAAATAAACTCATTAAAGTACTCTTTCATTACGATTTTTTAACTCCTACACCCGAAGTATATTTTAAAACAAAAATAATGAGCGTTAAACAAACATACATATATAACACCTGCTTATTGATTCGTAAAATTTTAACAAAGGACATTCATTGTAACATTACTTTCAAAAAACATTCACAAGTGCAAAAGAGACTAACGCGCCGCGCAAATAACTTATGCCTAATTTCTCCAAGGACAAACTATGGTAAAAAAACACTATTATTTGAAGGAGCATAGATTTATAATAAGCTTCCGTTAGACTTAAGAGAAGTCAAAACGAACACATTTTTCAAAAAATTGCTCAAATCTCACATCCAAGGAAACCCCGGTCTCTTGAGATAATTTGCCACATCTAGTAGCGCAACATCTTTGCATCTAACAACGCCTGCTCACATCGATAGTAGATAAGTTAGCCACTATATTTTTATTTCTTAACTACCGCCTGTTTAAGTACATACAATTTGTACGCTCACTATTATGTACCTACTAACAATAAAATTGTAAAATTTCTCATGTTAAGTGAATGTAATTCTTTATGAGAAATAAACTTCTTAAACCAGACCTATGAGGATTGAACTTGTGCCTTACACTCGGCACGGCTGCCTGAACCACTTTAAGATTTTCACCATGGTACTAGTTTTTTTTACTGTAGTACGACCTGTGTAGTCGTTGATGCAGATAGACACTAAAATATTAAACTTATATGGGTTTTCCGACAGAAAAATAGTTGAACATCGCACCATGTGATGCCAATAAAAAAAAAACAAAAGCCAGTGGCGTCGGGGAAATGGGCCAACGTATAAACATGATATACGTCTCACATATTGGGATATAAATCTTGTATTGCGAAGGGATTTGCATGTGCATATCGTCACAAAAATCTTAGGATTCAGCAAAAACATTAAAAATTTGATTGTCTTGTGCTTTGCAATAGCTAAATAGTTCTTTAATACTAAAAATGCATAACAGTAATAGGTATTTTAAACTTTCAAAAAAAAATAATAATACTTTGCGCTAAGTCAAATCGGCACAGGGAATAAGTTTGCAAAAAATGGTCTGAGTACTAAATAAATCAGTAGTAGATAGATATTTTATATAGATAGACAAGACGTTTATTTGTAGCTGTAGTTACACACATACAGAAGAAAAATACAAAAAATACAAAACAAAACATGTTAAAACATCGTAATTATATCAATATCTTTGTGTCTGTGTGCTACAGCAATCCAAAAAGGTCACTTGTAGTCACAAAGGTACTTACCTGTGATTATTACTAACTACTCTCTTCAACATCAACTAATTACCTATATATAGATATTACCTACAAACTAATATTAATATTACTGCGATCAACACATAATAATTAGAAGTGCTGTTCAGCGTTTCCGTAATGAATTAATTAATCTGGTTTACTCCTGTGCGTTCTTTTATATTGGCTCCTTTATATATGTATAGTTTTAAATCTAACTTCATATACCATTGAGGCCACTTTTAGTACATAATAAAAGAACGTGTGCAAAATTAAAAGATTAAGTTTAATGTGTATATATTTTTTTAGTTAAGGCAAAGTAATCGGTCAAATAAGCACTTTTTAAATTTGTAAATAATGTAATAAAAACTCACAACAACTTCATTGGGGTAGTGTTAGAAAATGAAATTTAAGTAGATAAAATTAATTTTGTACTTTTATAATATTTTTGGAAGTCAGGCTTCTTGTTTTTCTTTTTATTTATTTTGTGTAGAAAGAGACAACAATTAAAGCAGAGCGTATCTAATATGGAAAGGTAGAACTGATCCATAGAGACTGGAGCCTGTTGTAGGCAAGGCCTGTATCATAAGTTTTGTGTCTGGCGGTGGGAGATCTTAGCTAACAGAAACGAGAAAGACAAGGAGAGACCTTTGCCAAGTAGTAGGACAAACCACCAGAGTAGACACATCTTTTTAGCCTGTAGGTAACAACCAAAAATTAAGTCTACATATTACTAAGTTGTTTGCTGAGCGAGCGATTTAGAAGGACATATCATCTACACTAATATTATAAAGAGGAAAGATTTGTTTGTTTGTTTGTTTGTTTGTTTGTTTGATTGTATTGAATAGGCTCCGAAACTACTGGATCGATTTTAAAAATTCTTTCACTGTTGGATAGGTATGTTATCCCTGAGTAACATAGGCTATGTATGTACCACGGGCGAAGCCGGGATGGACTGCTAGTAATAAATATTATGAGAGTTTTGTATGTCTGACAGACAGTATCAACCTGTTTATTTTTAGGATAAAATATGCGGTCAAAAGTGGAACAATCTTCTTATCTAAGCACAGCTCGAATTTGCCGTGAAAATGCTAAAATGGATATTTTGCTTTAACGCTAATTCACTTTGAGTCGCGTTAACAGGGTTTGAACTTTTGTTTGGTTTAAGCCTCTCTTAATTTCTTAAGGCTGACCTTACCGCCTACACAAATTTACAAAATAGGTTTTTAAGCGTAATTTTTGATTTCAAAGATGACAGCTATATCATCATCGTCAGGTCTTTTTGTCTCCACTGCAGGAACACGACCCTCTCTGTACTACCAGACCTGTACTAACCAAGTTCAGTTTTTAGGCATCCGTAGTAAACAAGGAACCCTTGTAGTTTCACCATGTCTGTCTGTCTCTCCGTCCGATTACTCAGAGACTATCAGTGGGTGCGCATTGTCTTACATAACTATTTAACTCATATCATCGAAAGTCCAAAAATATTTCTCATACAATTTAAAATCATCATGCTCATTCTTTATAAAAAATGTAAACACTAATGATTTTAAACTATAATTATTGGAATTCATAATATCACTAATCAATCATACACTTCGTTTTTAATAATATTTGTTTTCATATATTTGTTTATACTAATAATCTAAACTCCTAATCATTCGAATTAATAACTATTAGGTATATTCATATAAGTATTTGATTTTTCTAATATTTTTTTTTATAAATTTCTTACTCATTAGTATTTTATCCATATTATTGAAAATGATAATATCTATAATCAAACATTTGTTTTATACTAATATATTCATTTTCATACAGTTTATAATCATAAGTGTAAATGAAATGAAAAAAAGTAGACAGACGCACTAACAGGTAAGTCAAAGTTATAAAACTAATTATTGATAGAAAAGTAGAGAGACATACTGGCAGATAATTCAAATTTATAAAACTCCTATCATTTTTGGTTGAGGTTTAAAAGTAATAGATTTACTTTTATCGTTTAATAACACGAATTGCTGTCTGAAAATTAGGTTAGGTTAGGTTAGAACAATGACCCCAACAGCACGCGAGCCGAGCGAGCGAAGCAAGCGTACCGCAGCAGCGGCCGGCGAAGCGCTAGAAACTAATTTTTAATAGAAAAGTAGAAAAACACACCGACGGATAAGTCAAACTTTTAAAACTAGAGTCAAATCGTTTAAATAACCTAATTGCTGACAGAGAAGTAGGTTAGGTTAGAACTGTGACCCAAACTGCGCGCGAGCCCAGCGAGCGAAGCGAGCATGCCGCGGAAAAGCCGCGAAGCGCCAGAGACAATTTAAAAAAAAAATAGATACACACCGACAAATACGTCAAACTTATAAAACCCTCTTATTTTTGGTCGTAGTCATCCATTTGTATGCGTTACAAAGACAAATCTATGTTTAAATATTTTTTAAGTATTGCTTTTTATAAGTGTCCTATAAAAAGTAAACTGTTCTTAACAACGACGTTATGAGTTATAGTATGTTATTAGTAACAACATTATTAATTAAGAAAAAAGTTCTGAAAACAAAAATTATGAATTCAAACTTGTTCTTGGTAGTAACGGTATTAATAAAAAAATTATGATCACTAAATGTTATGAACTCCGATGATAGTAATAAAAATGTATGAATCAAAAAAGTATGAAGAATAAAATTATGAAGAGTGATGATTATGAACAAAAATCGGTAGTAAGATAAAGAATAGGATTTAAAATTTTATGAGAGCCAATATGGACCCACTATCAGTACTAGAAAGCTGTTATTTGGCATGGGATGTATTCATGCCAAAAAAGATATAGTTTTTTTTTACATACAAATAAATTGGAAGTCATTTTTTTATTTCTCAATTAATTCATCGTGTGGGGTATCGTTGAATAGGTTTTTCAAAAATATTGTGAGCTTGGGTATATCATTTTTTAATTTAGGGATCCTTTTCTGAAATATTTGGTTTTATAGTGCAAAATTTTGTTAGAGTCAAGGTCTCCCCCCTCTATCTGCTAAACGGCTGCGACTGCTATAGAGACATGAAAAAATTCACAGCTATAGTATGAATAACAAAGTTTAAAGGAAAACTACGAGTATCAGAGCTAAGAAGAGTTCATAAATTAAAAAGTTATAGGCGACCAACTAAAAATGTTCTCAGAAAAGGAAAGTTTCGTACAAATTCAATAGAAAAATTTTTAGATGATTTTTAGTGGCATAAACCCTACACCGTGCGTGGCCCGACACGCACTTGGCCAATTACCTTTGGGTACGGAACCCTCAAAAGGTCGCGTTAATTCCCGAATAAATTAATTCCTTAGTAGTGTTAATTTAACAAAAACCTGAAGAGCTCGGTGGCAGCAATACTCCAAAATGTCGCGAAGTCAATTTTACGACTCCCAAAGAAAAGTTATAAGTAAAAATATATGCAATATGACTTTTCCATTTGTAAACATAAGTTGTTAAAAAAATAAACAAGAGTTGCTAACTGTTCGATTAAATTTCATAGAAAATGTAAAGTCGGTCAATTGAAAAATGTTCTATGGTTCCGTGCTGACAAAGTTTTGACAAGCATTTAGCGGGAAATCAAATATAACACAACTGCAGAATTTATGATTTGGCTTTCAATATACGAAAGTATTCAATTTTAATTAGGCATTCATCTTTCAGTGGAGATTATATATTTGTGCCGTTTGGTGTTGAAACATTTGGACCATGGGGCGAGGAGACTTTTTAAGGATCTTCTTGCGACTGATTGACTCCGCAGGTGACAAGAGGACTGGCTGCTTTTTCGGTCAACGGTTCAGCATTGCTATCCAGCAAGGGAACGCAGCCAGTGTTCTTGCTACCATGGCACATAGGCCAGATGTCATTTTTTAAATTTAGTATTGGTTTATTTTGTAGATTAGTTTTAGTTACATTTTATTTATCTGTTCCTGTATTTATTTCTTTATCTCAATGAATTTACACAATTGCAAAATAAATATAATTTTAATAAATGAATTGTTTTCTGTGAAGCGCTGGTGGCGAAGTGGTTCAGGCATTGGCTGTGCATCTGAGACACGACTTCAATCCTTACTAGACGCAAGATGTAACCAAGAGTTTAAACATGTACGGTTATTTTTCAGCTGCCGCTTGCTTGCGATAAAAGGAAACATAGTGAGAAAACCAGCATACTAGTTCACTAATATGTAAAAATGACTGTTGTTGCTAGATCACGGTTCACAGTGATGTTAGATGCATTATAATTAAATTATCTAATAACATATTTAACAGGAGATAAGATCACTTCCCACAAATATATAGTCGCATAAATTACTCGCTCCAAAACTATATGGTTCCCTACAACACAAAATTATTGAACTATAATCTCATAGTAAGTTCTACAAATAGCTTTGTAAATGACACAATTCTACTAATATTATAAACGCGAAAGTTTGTAAGTATCCCGTAACCTTAAAATAAATATAAAAATATTATATAAATAAATATAATAATAACAGGAATAATAAAGTTGGTGCCGATCTAATGTATCATGTATGTCTTGAAAAATTGTAAATCAACAATGGTAGGTAACTAAGCAAATTTTAATTCAAATTTGATAATCGTAATAAAACATTAAGAGATAAAAAAGTTATGTTTCACATTAATTTCCATATGTAGGTACGAATTAAGTAATACAACGAGACAGTTTGAAATTAGTTGCTAACTGCATAACTAATAGCAATATATAAGTTGATATTGAAAGTAAATTTCTCTGTGATCAAACAAATAGGTACCTTACTTTCGACTTAGGTACCGGTGTAGATTTCACGAGTCATTCCCAACCCGTTGAAGATTATCGGATAAAAAAGTTGTTAAGGCAAAAAAGTTGCGTTTTAATAAGGGCAACAAAAAAGTTTCCAGACATTAAAAAAAAATACAAATTGGCCGAAGTATAATATTTTTTAAGTTTTCAACGCTCATATTTTCGCCATTTTGAAAGATTCGAAAAACTGAGTCGACAATTTTGTTAAATATTATTGTCGAATCTGCTCTCAAAATTTTACAAGAATCGGTTTGAGAAATACAGACTGACTGACAGACGAATAATTTTTGGCTAATCTTGAAACTGAGACGCTTCGCTCGCTCGGTCAATTAATTCATTAAGAGATAATCTGTTGGAGATGGAAATATTTGGGGGTGCGATACCTTTCATTAATATTAGACCCGTCTTTGTGTATCGTGTTGTGAATTATTAATCAAATGGAAGTGCTTTGTAAGGCCAAGAACGTTTCAAATTAACACGTATCTTTACTTTCAAGTTAGTTTTCTTTAAATATTACTTATTATTATTTAATGTCGGTTGAAGTCTCTTTCTCATAGTCATCATCAGGTCATCTATCAAAATTCGTTCAAGTATTTAATTACTGTAGAAAGGTTGAGTATACAATACAAATACCCTTTAATGCACAAAATAAATAAATAAAGGACATAATTATCTTAAAAACTAGGAAATGCGCAATAGGTGGCCTTATCGCTAAGCAATTTCTTCCTGGTAACCTCTGCTACATAGAAAAAAGTTATGGGAAATTAAGTATATAGTTGAATGTGTAACTGGGCTACCTGAATTTTAAAACGGAGAATAGAAGCCATAGATAACCCTTCAAACTGTTTTATGAACCACTGTTTAGAGTATAAAATGAGAACGTGAAACTTTTTTACGCACACTTATGAAAAATGACCCCTTTTGTCGTATTACGGTAGCTAAAAAAATGTAGAGCTGTTTCTTTTCCCTGCACAGATCGTTAGAGTAGATCAATGGAATATCTACATACTATCACATCTTTATCCTTAATGGGACAGACAGAGCCTTTTGGAGTCTTGCAGATCTAAGCAGATAAAGCCTAGGGCTGCAAGACTTAAAGGCCACTTTTAGCTTGATGATCGATGGAATAAGCGAAAATATCGGGAAATCATGCCAATTGATTTCTTTTTCAAACGTGGCTCACCATCAGTCAACCATGCAGTTTTAGATTTATCTAACTTTATGAGAATCAAAATACTCGTCTCTCCTCCACAGAAAGAGATATATTGGTGCAGTGAGTACACTTCCTTGTAAACTAAATGGGTCACATACCTCGTCGTTTAGGTATAGATCAAAATAAATTGGGGTGTTTTAACCTTTTTACTATTTAACTAAACTAGAAAAGTCAGTGTCAGGGTCAGGGTCACTCCAAGCGCTCGCACATATACCTATTGGCTCATAGACATAGAATTTATTTTACTGTGGAAGTTAAAATTTAATCTATGTATTAGATATACCTATAGAATATAGACTGGACGTGTGGTTTCCAACAAAGTAGAATAGGGCCTCTCCAAATCTTCCCGTGGGTGTTGTAGAAGGCGGCTTAGGAAATAAAAGCTGAATAAAGCTTATAAACATCAATGAGACCTCTCCAACTCGTCTGGCCAGCGTGGAAAGTGTAGGCCAAGTCCTCTGGCTGCGCTGACTAAGTATTGCTCTAGTGGTACAGAGAGGGTCGTGCTCCTGCAGTGGAGACTAAAAGACCTGATGATGATGATGATACAATATAGACGGAATGTGTAAGGACCAGTTTACTAACTAGATGAATTTATCGCGGTCCAGTGAATGCACAAGAAGTGCATTCAGAAATTATGTTAACTTCAATATTTTTAATTTGTGCAAAATTGTAGTAAAAGAGAGATTCGTAATTTTTGCCAACCTAACTACCTACCGCATGCACAAGACTTTTTTACAGAGTAGTCACTTATCTTACCATATTTACGAGAACAGCAAAATGTCGAACAAAATACATTTCTAGTTCGTATCTGGAGTGCTATTTTTCATTGAGGGACTCCGCGAAACACAAAACGTGTAGTTTTCCAACTCACCGCTCGCGTAAAATACAAATTGATCGTATTTTTGAAACCATCGTGTCTGCGAAAAACAATATTGTTTTACGCAGAAAAGATCGATAATTTGTCTATGCTTTTCTAAAAATTCGAACATGAATAAAAAAGCAACGTGAAATGGAACGGATTTCCCATGATTAGTTTCGATGACATATCTACGCTACAAATGGCAAAGTTACGACGTTGCAAATCCTTCGCAAACTACCGATTCAAAAATGCGCCCGTTTGGAAACGCTCTCGCAAACCCTTCGTAATATAACAAGTGATTTCAAAAATACGTCTCCTGACCTTATACTTAGCATTAGAGTGGCACAGGGTAGACTAATTCTGTCTTAGACTACTCAGGGTAGACCTTTAGTAAGCAGGTTGTACAATGTGTGTTTATATGATTATTATTATATTAAAAATATGATTTCCCAATCCGAGTACCTAACTACAAGTACCGATATAAATTTAGGTACTTATTGTAACTAGGTTTCAATATTTCGAATGCAAGTTGGAATATTCATCGCTATTAAAATGCTAAAAGTTTGACAACTTCGGTCGACCTTACATCAAACTCGAATCGTTTCGTATTCATGAAACAATCGAATTCTGTAGTTATTATGATACTCCTTCGTCCGTGTTTAATAAAGTTACCCCTTTGTCTTTGTAGTTATGAAATAAATTGTATTTTCTACGACTGGTCTAGAAATACGTAAGGTCTGCAGTTTAGACTCACTTGTAAATAAATAATTTTTGTGGTATATTTTTATTATCTACTAGCTGTGCCTGCGGGCTTCGCTCCCCGTGGAAATTTCGGGATAAAAACTATCCTATGTCCTTCCCTGGGTATCAAACCATATTCATATCAAATTTCATCTAAATCGGTTCATTAGTTTAAGCGTGAAGAGGTAACAAACAAACAAACAAATATACAAACTCACTTTCGCATTTATAATATTAATTAAATTTTTTTTTTCCTGAGTTCGAGTAGATATATGCTGAAAGTTTATTATGAAGTAATTTTTTTTGCAAAAGCCGTTGGTGTGGGACGCCACGTGTGTCGACACTCTGGCGGCCTCCCATCTTCACGGCACAAGCTCTAAGGCTGGCGCAGCTGCAGCCGCTGCGGAAACCCTAAAACGGCGCAAATATGAATGCTTAGGGAATGGCTTCATATTTGAGCCGTTTGGGGTTGAGACTTTTGGTCCGTGGGGACCATCAACTCACAAACTTTTTAAATTTTTTAACAAAAAATTAGTCGAGGTATCGGGTGACCCAAGGGCTGGCAATTATTTCGCCCAACGAATAAGCATTGCCATCCAACGTGGCAATGCTGCCAGCCTTTTGGGCACTTTACCGCAGGGCAATGATCTGGAAGACGTTTTCTATTTGTAAGGTTTTTCTTTTTTATTATTATTATTTGTTTAGTTTAATTTAGAGTATAATTTAGATTTTAATTTAGTTTTTAATTTAGTTTTTAATTTAGTTTTTAATTTAGTTGTTAATTGAGGAAGATTAAACAATTAAAAATTAAAAATAATAATAATAATAAAATAATAGGAAGTAGGATAGTAGTATAGAATTTTAATGGTATATCTTTCTTACTCTATAGCGTTCCTACAAATTCTTAAAGGCATAGAATACAATTGACACTGAGCAACATGGCCCGCGTATTTCAAAGTGTAGGATAAGGGGTGAGAGGGATGACATTTCAAATATAACTTTCAAAGCCGGACAGATTTTTATTTCGTCTTTTACGAAAGCATACTCGTAACCTATTTTTGGAAAGGATTGGGGTTTACCGTGTAGCTTTATCTCAAACGCGTCTTTGTTAAAAATATATAAATATGTAATTATTTTAGGCAAGATGGCTCAGTCTTTTATACGTTTATCTCTAGTTGTTGTGCCAAAATATTGGTTTAAATACTAAAATAGAATAGGTAGGCATTTCCAGCAGTGGACTGGTAATATAAAAGAAGAAGAAGAAAGAATAGGAGATGGATAAGAGCGGGGTTCTGCGATCCTTGACCCTTTTCTATCCCTATCTAAGGTATAAAAATGTCTCTCTCCAATTTGTGTTATTTATCAAAAATGGGATTTGTATGAAATACCGTACTGTGTCATCATAGTTTCTTATTACAGCGCTCTTAATATAAGCTTTTCTTTATTAATATTTATTCATATAAAATCACGCCAAATTGGATGGTGATCAATGACAAATGGCATTATTTTGCGACTATTTCTTGTATTGATCAGAAAATACTTTATTTTAAACCCGTAGCCCACATCTTATTCTTAAATTAGCACTACGGCACGATACTTTTACTGTGTTTGTTTGTTTGTTCTGTAATTTATAGTATTTCATTTTAATAAATTTGTAAAGTTAGTATGTTTATTAGATATACCTGCTTTTGAGTAACCTAATCTTCCGCATACCAAAATGATTTAGAAATACGCCGTTTGAATCGCAGTGTACCAAGTCTCACTCTCCAATCAGATTAAACGAAAACCATTTACTACACGTAAAACACAGAAAGGAAAGGGTTGTTTCCTACTCATGGAGCAAAACTACTGTAATTTATAAACGCAATGTACTTGTTTTGTTTTTCCTTATTCAATTTGTAAACAACACCTGAGATTAGGACTTTGTTCACAGAGAAATTGCAAAAAAAATCTGCGGCTCCATACAAAATTTTAAACCTACCGTTTCAAAATGTATGAAACAGCAGATTTTTTTGCGATCGAACATACACAAGCTACCATAGGATTTTTTCACATACTGTTTACACTGTTTTTTTAACATTTGTTCCATATACAGGTTGGGTTTTGAACCATCAGCCAAATATTTGAAGCCAGGCCTATCCACAGGGTCTACCCATGATACTCAATTAGTTTCCTGTGCGAGTCGTACTCGCGCACGCATATTCCGTACCATATACATTACACATCTATAAAAAATCACCGCCTATAAAAAAATCACGGTTGTTGTATGGGGTGATTATTCTGTTTTAAGTATTTGTTGTTAAAGCGGCAACAAAAATCATCTGTGAAAATTTCAACTATCTAGCTATCACGGTTCCTGAGATATAGCCTAGTGACAGACAGACGTCCGCCTGTCTGTCTATATATATTGGAGCTCCCGTAAGTAGGTAATACTGGAGTGGGCCAGGCGTGCGCTTGGCATACACGTGTATACTTACCAACCATTACTACTAATTGTTACGAAGGCAACTCGAGATCGTGGTTTTCACAATATAATTTAATTCCGATAATCTCATCGATCGATTATGTAACTCGAGTTAATTGAACTAATCGAGGTTTGGGGTTTGCGTCATTTATGAGTATTTGTGGAATCACATTTCCGCAAATTAGTAAATTACAACCTTCAGAGTGTAATAAGGACCTTATAGTTTATATAGGTACCTATAACTAAAACTATAGCTTTATTCTTGTTAACGATTTACTGACCAACAAAAGGGAAGCTATAGTTTTAGTTAAAGGTACCTATTAAAAGGATCTACAGAAGGCAAGCGGTATAAAAATATCTCTTGTTTTCAGCTTTCTCGTGTTTTGAGAACCCCCGACAAAAAAGACGGGCGTTATAAGTTTGACGCTCTGTCTGTCTGTCTGTTTGTCTGTAGTATCGTAGCACTAGAACAAATGAATCAATATCGATGAAAGTTCTTAGCTATGTTTGATGAAATTTTTCAAGCGGTTTAAAAGTTATTAGGGGTTAACGTTTGAAAGTCAGGGCTTTCTCTAGCAATCTTTAAATATTTATATTATGTATCACTTGATTATTAGTAGTAGTTTTTTTTTTCTTTCGTTTTCCTAATTTATAAGGTTAATGTTGACGTCAGATCATTTACTTACAGCTTAGTTATAAAAAATCATAAAAACAAAATATGCCTACCATATGCATGAAGTTTGAGTTGAGTATGGGCTTAATTAAAAAGGATTAATGAGTATAAAAAAATAATCAATTAGTTTGAAAAAAAAAAGCTCCCATGCTGGTCTGGGAGAAATAAAAAAACTTTGAATGTACCAGCTGCTTCTCTTCCCACGCAGATCGTAAAAGCCGATCGAGGGAATGGGCAAAAATGCAAATCATGTTAACAGGCGATGCGGCTAGCAACTCATCACTGTATTGATTGCTTTTCCATCTTCTCGCCCACCATGACGCTAAAAGCGGCGATTGGGTCTTGCGGCCTGGGCTCTGCATAGAACCGCAAGACCCAAAATGCTCTGTCTGCCCCATTAGGGATAAAGACGTGATAGTATGTATGTATATATGTATGTTTGAAATAATGTTAAAAAAAAGGACCTTACAAGACACCTCTTCAAAAGCAGTAGCTATGACTTATCTTAAAATTATCCTATGAAATGTCGCGCTCATTTTCCTTGTAAACAAAAAAGGATTCACTAAAAATTTAGCGCCCAGAGAGCTTCCTTTCCGCAGATTTAATCAAAAATTCAAACGAAGAAATTCAAGTCTTAATCAAAAACGGAGATTTTTGATTAAGACTTGTTTTGTTATAACATAAAAAACCCACGTTTTGTTTTCAGACTGCCACTAAAATCTCTGAGGAGAGAAAGTGGACACTAGAAAAAGTGGATACTAACTTATACTTTCTTGTTAATCTTAAAAAATTTTACAGAGTAGTTCGATCCTTTGGTCAATAAAAACGTAGCTAATAAGCCCCAAACTGTGAACTCACGAACTCCACGGCAACCCCTTGACTGATTTGGCTCATGTCCGAACAAAAAACTCTATTGGCCTCTTCTAAACGCCTACTAAATTTCATGACGCTCCGATCAAGAATATTCGAGTTATTGTCAAACAAACATATATACTAGTAGTTCGCCACGAACTTAGACCTCGCGATTATTATTCCAAAGCGAGTGCCTCCGCTGCCGGCGCTGGTTGCCGAATTGGCTGCCGGCGCTGGTATAACACGATCTGTCTCTGTGTTACTTTCGCCCTTAGCTTGAGTCGATCGCTCGTGTTTTGGTCACAGGAAACCTAACGAACCTAACCTACACTTCACGGCAAATTTTGAGTGCTGGCGCAGGCAACCGGTGTTGTAAATCTCGGCTGCAAGTATTATAACCGCCGGTTCCCAATAGTGATATTTTTAGGAGCCGGCAGCGGAGGCAGTCTCTATTAAAATAAAATATAATCATTAATTTACTAAATCAATTTTAATGTTCAGTGAAACTGTTATTTAATGAAACAATCATCATCGTGGTCCCAAATTTCAGAATAAAGTACCTGACTTGGATGAATTATCGGTGCAGGTTTACCGTTGTGCGGATTCATGGTTGTGACCAAATTTCCAAAATAATTGGCAATCACAGCCCTTTCTTCAAATGACTTTCGATCTAGCTTTGAAATGTCAGGAGCACCTTTGAACCATACAATCCAATGGATATGAGGTCTACTGCGATGCTGAAATTCAGTTCTGTACCAGTAGTCTTTCACCGAAAAACAAAACAACCCATCATTTTTCAAATGACAAAGTCAGCTCGTTGTTGGAAATACCAGAAAACTATTAATAGGTTTTCGTTTAAAAGTCTATTTTATTGCCATGACTCTATGCAGCTGCTCATTGGTTTCTTACTCTCTTCGTAAAGCTACTTCGCGGGCTTTGGTTGCCGCTGATCACTTGTTAGTTTGTAGCATAATTACTAATACTATTTACTACAGAAGTACAGACAAACAGTGATAACGATTGAACGAAAGTTCGCTCAACAAAATTGCTAAAAATAAACAAGCCAACAATCAATCAAAAATAAGCAAAAACTGAAAAAAGAAACTAATCGCAAAATAAGCAAAGCCCTTTTTTTTAAGTCGGTTAAATATGATAAAATTTATAGAACTACTTATAAAACTTAAAATAATAACCATAACAGTTATTTAGAGAAATTACTTCGTGGATCCCACGGGAGATATGCATTTTTAAGAAAGTTGTTCAGTAACCCGGACTGATTTTACCCTTGAATAGTTTTAGTATATTTTGTAAGAAGATTTGTATTGTATATCCGTCACAGCTCAGTCAGCTAGTCTTCGCGAGTCACCCTGAACCCGTTCAAGTATAACGTATAAAAAAGTTGTTCAGACAAAAAAGTTGTTCAAATAAAAAACATGCGTTTTTATAATGGCAACAAAAAAGTACAATGACATTTTTGAAAATATTTAGAAATGGCGGATATATGACAGTTTTAAAATTTTAAAACCCCATATTTCCGCCATTTTGAAAAATTTCAAAAAACTGGCTCGACAAAAAAATTCTATTTAGTTGTTGAACCTGCTTGCAAAATTTTATGAGAATCGGTTAAGAAATGCGACCTGTAGGCGAGAACAGACAGACAGACAGACAGACGGACAAAAGAATTTTTGGCTAATCTCGAAACTGAGACGCTTCGCTCGCTCGGTCAACAAATGCCGAATTGTTCAACTAGACCGAGTCTAGTTGAACAATTGCTTCACTTGCTATTTCAAATATATTTGGTAGGAAACAGAAAGTGTAGATCTTTACAGTCTATAACAGTCCACTCGTTAAAAGGCCACTCCGAATAAAGAAAGGACTCGGTGATCGTATAACGTGAAAGGGACATATCCGTAATAAATCGAACCACAGGCTATACTATAATGAAATTAAATTTACAGTCAAAACTTAAAACAAAAAATTGGTTTTTTCGTGCGAAAGTGTGCATCCGCCCGGGCAATTTGTATGGGAATGTATTTTTTTTTTGTTTTTGTCTGTTATTTTACTAGCATTATAGATCACAATTGATCTAGAATTGCCCGTGGTTCGATTTATTATGGGTACCTCAGACCAAATAAAAAAACCTATGTCCCTTCCACGTTACATAAATTCTCTGCACAGAGGCCGCTGCTGTCCGTTTACTATTACATATACCTCCGTGAGTCACCACTTACGACACCCGTGGGAGAATAAAAGGGGGATTTAAAACCGTCCACCGCGATTATAGTTATTTTCATAGACATAGATTTTTTTTACTCTTAAATCTATGGTTATATTTCAGTATAGTAGCGGCACGAAACTCTAGCGCTGACCATTATTGCGCAGGAGTCAAAAATTAGTACTGTACCCGTGCGCAGTATCCCTTCTACATTTCACTTAGCGCTAAACTTACGTGCCGCTACTTATAATCGATGTAAAAAAAAAATACTTAGTGTCGTTTCTATCACTTCTTTATTACTTAAACCTATAATTTTTACATATTTCAGTAAAAGAGGAAAATTATCTGATTTCGCAATCTTCTAAGTAAATATTTAATAAAACATGATACTTGCTACTATGTATCCCGAAATAATGACATTTATGGTACTGTAAGTTATAATAGTATCATAAGTGTTCATTATGGCAAAATGTGGACCACGTACGTGGGTTATAATAGGTAAAATAAAACCTTTATGAGTTAATAAGAGTAAAAGTAGCACTTAAATATTACTATATCGAATATATCTTTATTTATATCTTTTTCCTCTTCCTATCTGTGCTGGTAAGCAACTCGGGGTCTGCTCTCCAGATTTTGTTCTGTATGTTTTTCTTCTGTATGTTTACATTCTTTTTCTTTGACACTTTACATCTTTAGCTGTTGTGAGATCATTAAAACGCATTTTTTTTTTACTTAAGGCGAAATGGTAGCAGAACTTGGCGGAGGTGGCGGCCTCATTTGAAGTGGATTGTTTAATGGTAAATATGGTGATGATTGGGCAAATGGATTTATAACAATCTCTGGAAGGACATTTGAATTACATTAACATTAATGTGAGAGATCGGTATATAATTTAGTAGCTTGAGGAGCTCGGTGGCCCGGCGGGAGTTCGCATTGCTAGCGCTTTCGCAAGTAAAGTGACGCCAGGCATGGCCCGCACTTGGATGGGTGACCACAAGTCGCATAAAATTTTCTCCAGCTCCTCCATGCTTCGGAAGGCACGTATAAGCCGTTGGTCCCGGCTATCATCATTGTATGACAGCGGTCAAGCTATGTCAGATCCTTTGGGCAGCCTGAAAAATCTGAGACCTGTGTTGGGTACTTACGCACACGAAAATTAAACAGTAGCCAGTGACGACAGGGTCTGAAAATTATAGTTGTAATTAGTCAGTCTTTTAGATTAACCAAAAATAATGGACCCGTATTTTTCAGTTTACCAAAAAAATTAAAATTCACAAAGATATGGAGCGTCAAAGTTCCTAGGTTGAAACGTCACTGTTAAGTAAAAATTGCACCCAGCCGTGACGTCATGTAAAATTTAAATGCGCTGTGTCTTTGTCATTTTTGGTTTCTCAGAGAAAAGAAAAAATACGTGTACACAATATTTTTTAATAATCTAACCGATGGACCCAAAATATTTTTCCATTCGTCATGCCTATAATAGGCATGACGAATGGAAATAATAAACATAGGTAATAATTCGACCATACCAAATTACCAACTGCATTTTGAGTAAAGAAAACAAAAATGACATGGTGACCCCAACATCACCCACGCGGAATACGTGAGGGATATTCTATGATACAGTCTATTGCAGGTGAAGCTGTACAATATACAGCGTATCTAAAAAGGCAGGTTTCTTTTGATTTCTTTTTGTGTTTGTAAGTGGCCAGCATTCGTTTCAGTTTCTTTTTATTTTGCCTAAAAGCATCTGATGTAACTTTTCAATGCACAGCTTGATAAAAAATTCTAGGTCTAGGTAAAGCTTTCATAACTTCCATCATATGATGACAGCTAGGACTAATACGGATTTCCGAATAAACAAAGCCGATGATGATGAATGAGATTAATTTTATATTCGAAAATGCTTGTGAGATAATTATACACGTGTGTATAAAAAACAATATAATTACAGCTATTCCGAAAATCATGTCTTTTTAAATATTACCATATACGCGGCTTTTGGGTTCCGAAGATCGGTTTATTAATGTTCTATTTATAGACCTCTGATCCTGAAAAAATACAGCAACTATTTTCCGACGTGACGTCACGCACAAATCAAATAAAAAGGCTTACACACACGTAATCTAATTTCCTGTCTATTGAACATATAAAAAAGTGTTAGCGAAATTGGAGCTATTCGGCTTTCTGTGAATGCAATCATTTGATTATACCTTTCGTTGAAGCCACAAATAGGTGCTAAAAGTAACTTTACTTAGAACATTTCTAAAATTTTAAGAATCGCTGTAATTTTACTTGGTACTGAACAAAGGCGAATTCTACAAACTAAAGGAATGAGTAATGTTTCTGGCGAATATATTTTTGTCTAATTTAGTAAATATTTGATAGATAGATTTGAGATTTTTTTATTTGGGCATTTCTTCAAATTTCGTTCTCCGCGTAACCTTCGTGGCGAAATTGAAATTACCAATAATCTTTTGAAAAAAAATACTACGCTATAGATGGTTTAAAAGCAAATAATATACTGTTTGAAACTTTCAAATTGACTAATAAATGATAAAGATATAAAATTCTGAAAAAAATCTGCCCACGAAAGTTACTATTGATACCACGAAAGTTACGCCAGTAAAAAATACAACTCAGTTGTAGCGAAAACTTTAGTTTTCGCTACAACTAAATATATTTTTGCATTAAATAACAATCAATCAAGACAAGCATATGCATTGCACCAGCGTTTAATGTTTAAATGTTGCATTAGCATCACTTTTCAATTTTTTTTATGAATTAAAACTGCATAAATTGATAGTTAGTGTAAAATTAAACAAAGCAGTTTTCAAAACAACATTTTTTAATCACAAATTCGAACATTATTTATTTTTTCTATTAATGGCTAAAGAATATGTGCGAAACAAAATAATTAAAAAATGGTTTTACATAAAAATTATTAACTTATAGGACGTTTTAGGCTTTCTATGACTAATTTTTAGATGTAATTTTTATTGTGTTGGTCAATTGCAATTAATATAATTCACAGACAGGTATGATTTCTTTTTTTGCTTTTGTAGTAAATTTCTCTCGGCTTTGCTTTTACAATATTGTGTAATTCGGTATGTTTTTTATTTTTTTCTCTTTTTCTTATTTTGGCTAATCGCTTTTTCTCCTGATGTAATTTTTTACGGCGGCATTTTTAATTTAAATACGTTAAACCATTAAATTCGTTAAGTTATGATAATTTTAAAAAAAAATACACACTTACAAATATACATACAAAGTCACAAACGTGGATATAAACCTGTATACAAACTTGTCATAAACTAAAATACAGAACCAAATTCAAACTCTCATATAAAGTAACATACAAACGAATACTTTATTAAAGCTAAACAAATCCAAAAACAAACTCCAATGGAAACTCACACATAAACTCACATTCTTACAATCATACTAATTCAGAAACTCACAATCAAATTCACAGACAAACTAACAAACCAAATATATAAAACCTTAATAATATAAAACATTTGTTAGGACTAGCTAGGACATAAACATACTAAAAGTCCTTACCCCTCCGAGGTGAGCCCGCGAGGGGAGGGCACATAGAAGGTACCGTTTTTTGGTTTTTTGCTTACATCTCGAAAACGGTGCGTTGTACGAAATTTTGTTGGACTACATTATGAAAGCTGATAAAATTCTCTACAACTATGGCTTTCATTTTTTTATCTATCTCCAATTTGTTACCTAGATATGACGTACAAAAAATTTTCAAATTTTTTAAAATGTGTTCTACACTCTGGGCTTATTCGGACGAAAAGCGCACGCCAAGCCCACGTCCAATGCATGCCTTTCATTGCGTTTCTATCCCCATAATTCAGGAGAAAGGTGTCCAAGCTAGTCCTAACAAAGTTGCCGAGTCAAAATTTCTGCTTTCGACTTTTCCATCCACTTTTGAGCACTCATTGACCGAACTAATACCAACCCAGAGCAACACTTACATATACCATAACATACCGACACAAGCAAACATTGTTTGAGAACATTTTAATAGATTTTTCATTGTATTAGATTACTCGTATATTAGAAACCGCTATAAGGAATATCACAAAAAAGTTTGTCGTATAAAAAAAACGAAATAAACATGTTTTTAGTATTTTCTTGTTACGAACATAGTAAGGTATGATATAATATATGTAAATAAATTAATATAATTGGTAATTTAGTGAGAATTAATAAAGATACGTAACTTTCGTGGCATGCTTTATAACTTTCGTGGCGAAATCGCCACGAAGTCCGCACCACGAAAGTTACGAAAATTTAACATTTTTTAAAATTACGGAGATAATTACGTATGAATTTAAAAACAAAATACTCTAAAATAAACTCGAAGGCATATTACATTTAAGGAGTGAATCGTTTAATGCGGCTTAATTACTATTATTTTTAGAAAAGTGACCACAAAGGTCACTTGGGTTAGAGAATTTGAAAAAACTTAAAGAAATACACATCTGTATTTATTTGCAGACAACCGGTGAGCAGCGCATAAGTTCCCCACCAATGACAGGTCGCTACTGTTTATCCGCGCAACTAAAATTTGTACCTATGATTCAACTCGTTCTGAAGTTATGAGCTGTTTTGTATCGTTTTTCGAAAACTAGCAAAATCGTGTGACAGAGACTAAATGCTTCATAACTTTTTTTATTTAAGAGATACAATTACCATTTTTTGTACAACTATGCATTGTTTAATCATAAATAGTTAGAAATACAAAATTTACTTATTGGGTGATAAACAAAAAAGTTATACGAGAAGGCAAAAGCGCGCGCGTAAGTGTGACACGCGGAGAACAGCAAATTTGCTCCCGATTTTGGCATTCAAATATTATTTAAAAAATTACTGTACATTATGTATCTTATTTAATTATGATTTTGTATAGGGGTATAACCAAAGTAACTCCTGCAATCGGTTTTAAAACCGTACATTGGTTAAGTTAGGAATAAAGACCGTGTGACAGTAAAAAAGGCACTCTGAAGAAACACCCATTTATTAATACTTGTAAGTTTTAAACTATGTCTTGTAAAAATGTATTTAGCAAGTGTTTTTAAATAGTATGTAATAAAATGTGTCTTTTCTTACGATTAAAATGTTACATTTATTTCAAAAAACATTTATTGTTTTAATACCAATAGAGATTTACTAAAAACTTTATTATTGTTACAATTGGGTACTTTACTAAGTCCAAAATAAATTATTTTGTACTAATAGAAAAATAAAGCTTCGCAAAATAATGTCACTTGTCTTTGAACATATCCATTTTAACGTTATTTTAAATTTATTATTGTAGAAAAACTAATAATAAGAGCGCTATTTGACTCCAAAAATCTATGACGTCACCTGCCTGTATTTCATACGAAATCCCATAGAAACTGTTTGTTTTGACGTTTAGAAAAAAGTTGCTGATTTGACTTGTAGGAAAATAGCGTATTGTAGTACTAACTGGGCCAAAAATATATATTCCGTCGCTAAGATTATCTAATAAAAATAACATAGTAACAATTAACCAAATTAGTAAAAAAAGAGAAAAAAATTAAATAGGATTTTACGTTATCATAGAAACTCGAGCTCAATTTATATAGCCGAGCAAGTTAATATTTTCGTATTTCGAAATTTATAATATATTGTAACCTATCCTATATCACAGACCAGACATATTTTTAAAATATTAATTTTGCCTTTCTGAAACATCCTCTATTAAGTATGTATTTAATAATCGGAATAATATTGATAAAACTGAATGAAATAAAATAAAAGTGGATCATGAACGTTAACCTTGTGAGTATTTATAACAAAAATTAATATGCTACATAATTTTCCTTTCGGGATAATAGATTGGCCGGCGATTCGAAAGACTCCTCAAGAATAATGAATACCTGAGATTTTCTCAAGGAATCAGCTTCGAAATTACGTTTTTATCTCTTCGTATTGTAGAAATGTTAAAGTAATGCTAATATTTGCGATTTTCATATCTCTGTAGATCAAAGATACAATACTATACAAAACAATATCCTATAATACACAAAAAAATAGAAGAAATATAATTTTAAAAACTAGAAAATGCGCAAAATATACAATTCATTTAACATTAAATTGGTTACAAGGTAGTTTTTTCGCCTGTCGTTCACGTCGGTATGTCATGTAGTTATATATGTTTAACATTTTAAGGTATTTAGTACGTACTTACTTCTACCTTTTATTTGAGTAAATATCCTCTCAATCTATCGCAGGTTGACTGGAAGAGTTCCCTACATGGGATAAGTCCGCCTTTGTATATTTGCTCTTTAATTTTTTTGTACTTTATTTAGTTCTTTGATACAATAAAACTACCTATTACAAACAAACAAACAATAGGTACTAAGAAACTTTCTCGACACTTGTAGATAGTTTAGTTATTTAGTATAGTTATGACGCGTAAAAATACCTATAAAATTAAAAATTATAATAAATAATGCAATATAAAATCATATAGTGACCCAAATAGGGTATAATAATAGAGTACAATATTGTAAAACAATTATGAAAGTTGGGGTGTAGTTAGCAACAATTTGGAGCGGCGAGATTGGCGCCCACCTCGATTACCGACTCAAACTTGCAGCTACCGATAACTACATTATACTCAGTAATTTGACAGGCTGAGTTACACTTTTGGGATTTGGATTAGCCAGTAGCACTTTTATTAATGAACTACCCCATACGTCCACGCCCACTGTCGTTAGTGCACTGTAATTATATATATACTCTTTGGTTAGATGCGTGTCGAGTCTTCCTACATGACGTTTCATTGAATTACTGCCCACCATTCACACTATGCACAAGTTAGGTTAAAGGTGAACCCAACTGCTAAGGGTATGCCTATTCCTTGTTTACCAGCCTGGTAAAAACAAGTAAAAATATTCAAAAATGGACTATTACTGTTAACTCGTCAACCGCATATCTCAGTAACCTCTTGACCGTTATGGCTTATGTTCGAACTTTAAAAAAGAATATTAATTGGCTTCTTCTAAACGTCTACCAAATTTCATTTATTTCGCCGGATTGTTCAAGTACATTAAACTAACTTTGCTCGCTTCGCTTGCTCGTTTAATAACTTGATTAAAATTTGGGAGTACTAAAAAGATACAAAAGTCTATAACATACTCTAAACACATTAAGGTAATTAGAGATACTTATTTAACGACTCAACCAGGGTACCTACTTGAGTTCCGTAACCTTCACGTGTTAAAAAGCGTACCTAATATTTTCCTTTCCAAGTCTTTGTCTTTTGCATCCCCGGCCAATTTATTATTCCGAGACGTTCTATAATAATTCTTCAGGGTGACCTTTCATGATGTTTTAATTCTTTTCATTAAGTTTTGTCGTGTCTTTTACATAACATCCTTTTTTGTCTTAGTTAAACAATCCTTATCCTCATCCTTACTAATATTATAATTGCGAAAGTAAGTTTTTACCGCTTCACGCTTCAACCACTGAACCTATTTAGATTAAATTTGAAATGGATATAGTTTGATACCCAGGAAAGGGCATAGGATAGTTTTTATCCCGAAATTCCGACTGGGAGCGAAGCCCACAGCTAGTGAGTTATAAAGAAGACATACTACAGATCACTAAATTGTCCCGTTTGTTACTCTTAAACAAGTACTTGTGCCCTGGAAGATGGGTCAGCCGCTTGTGTGGGACGCTACTTGCGTTGACACACTGGCGCCGTCTCATCTTTCAGCCACAGAAGCTAAAGCGGGCTCAGCAGCCGCACCGGCTAGAAAAAACTTAAAACCACGATATACAAGTATCGGAAATTACTACATATTTGAGCGGTTTGGGGTTGAAATTATCGGCGCTATCTCAAGAAAACTTATTGAAGTTTCCCGTGACCAGAATCTAGGCCAGAAAGTAAGTATTGCCATACAACGAGGCAATGCAGCCAGCTTTCTCGCCACGCTACCGCAGGGTAAACAATTACCGGGCCTTTTTTATTTGTAAATATTAGGTAGTTTGTAGTGTATAGTAAGTACATGTATTAATTTTTTACTAGTACATATTATAGCATAAGTTAATGTAAGTACTTATATAGCTATAACGTCATAAATGTCCATGAAAGTACTTCCAATAGATTCTACTCTGTATCTGATGGAACAATATGAAGCCATTGTATGTGTATGATAAAGTCACGCAACAAGTGGGACTCGGAGCATTGTCCTTCGTGTATTGTTAGAATGTTACCACAAATAATATAAAGAAAGGGTTCTAAACAAGCGTTGGTTTAAGTAAAGGTTTTCAAGATTGTGTATATTTTTTTGGTGTTTAATTGTGGTTTTGTAGTGTCAGTAGGCGGAACTGATAGTTTCTAAGACGTATAAGTGTGTTTTCTAATGATGAAGTAGCAAAAAGTATGCACCCATATACTAGATTGGTGTAGTATACTTTCAAGAGAAAAATCAAAATATATGTTTTGTAAGTATACTAGATTTATGCGCAATGATCGAGTATACTTTACACCTCATCAGATAATAAGAATATTCAGAAAATATACTAGTTCAATGAATTAGAATTATACAATGGCACGTGTCCCGTGTAATACGTAATTTTTTTATAAAGTGCTTGAAAATATACTCTAAATTTTTACCTTCTAGGAAGGTTGTTGGTTTTTCATGTGAATTTGAAACAAACCTTTTTACGGTGGAAAAAACCGATGTGCGCTTGAAGTTATTTAAAAAATAACTAACGTGGGTATTTTTTCCTTAAATATAAATCCCTCTATAAAAGTGACGACGTGATAAATTATAAGTATCATTGCCGGGCGCTAAGCGTGCTATATTTCTCATTAAACCCCTATATAGATTTTGATAGTTGCAAAATAATCAAAATTAACATCAAACTTTTATTTTACACAGTAATTTTACTAACGTTTCAAATTAAAAGGCCTATTTTTATACAGTTTACTCGGTTTTAATTCGGCATTGTTAAACCGCAAAAGCAAATAAAACTTTTTTAGCATTAACATTAGACATTTTGGGTTGTGTGATTATTTTTTTATTTTTCTTCTTGTATAAAAATATACTCTATATGATTATAGCGTTCCGCGGTCACAATTACTGTTTTGAGCGCGCGAGTTTTCGATAAAAGTGGCTACTTTTAGCCACATATCTCTCGTTTTAAAATAGTTTCGTTTTAGACCGATTATTAATAATACTTGCAAAGGTTATTCATAAAATAATTTAAAGGTCTTTCTACAGATTGTTGGAAGTCAAATTTTTAATAATCGCCGTATTTAATTTTTAACAATTTATTTCAAATGAGGGAGGGCGCCCTTTCTGCTACCATTTCGCCTTAACCAAGTTTTTTGTTAGAAATGACTTTAACTTAAACTGAATAACTGCCAGCCTTCTAGGCACGTTACCACGGGGCAGTGATTTGCCAAGGCTTTTTTATTTTTAAGTAATTTAAATTATTCGTTTAGTTTTCGTTATTTATTTTTGTTTATTTTATTAATATATAAATAAAAACCCATAAAACTAAATAAAAACCATTCCTAGAGGGATAAACAACAACCAAAAAAAAATGTCTGTAAAATCGATGCGGCTAGCAACCCGTCACTATTTGGATCCCCTTTTTCTAACACGCACCTTCACGCTTACAGTAGTTTCTGGGACTTGCGTATATAAACCTATAAATATATTCCTTTTTCCACCTGGGAAAAAAAAAAACAAAATATAAATGGGTTGATAGCCACATCACCTATTTGATTTCCATTTTCACCTATTCCCTCGATTGACTTCAACGATCTGTGAGAAATAGTTACATTCAAAGTTTTTTCTTTTCTCCTAGACCGTCTGGCCAGACTGCACAGAAATGAATGTGTTCTTCAAATATGATTCCTCACGCTTTCAGTGAAACTCCGCACATCACATATTTTTTTTCCGTGACATACATAGAAGCTGCTTATGACGCTTTGGTTTTCCTTTACTATTTAAAAGAAAGACCTAATGATCCATTATTATAGGTACCTTTCACCGCGAGACTTTATGTCAGTTGTCGTGCCTCCAGCTCGAAACATAGTTTACTAAATACCTACAACCAAATATGATATGGTAACGTAAGTATGTGCTATACGAAAACTTTTTTTGTCGGATTTTACCGACAGCTTTTGTAGGATAAATCCGAATTTCGCGGTTAAAGGGTGGTTTTAGACAGTTCAAGTTTCTTGCCCGTTGTACCATTTTATCGAAACATTAGATGACGTTTCGTTTAGATGAATGGTCTAAGTCATCTATTTCTTTAATAATATGGCATACAAGACGCAAGAAACTTGCTATGGGCCTTTAATGGTTGTGAAGAATTACCACATTTCATGAACACATTTATCAATTTTTCATCCATATGTTATGCCTAAATAAAATAACTTTACCTTATTAAGCGAATTAAATACCTAGTTATTTCACAATTAATTTGTTATGGTAATAAATGATAATAACTTAAAGTTCATGACTCAGCACTTCCGACATCAGAAGGAAGCACTAGCAATATATTGTTAAGCGCGTACATAGAGCATTAACCTCACTCTGTAAAGTAGGCTCTGTGAGCTGTACATTACATTGCAGGCCTCGCGAGTCTGTCTTTGCAAAGCTTTATTATTATTTACGTTTTTGACTCCGATAGAAAGCATTATTACATAAACATCTCCTCTCACAGGTCTACTGGAAAATATCTCTTTTGAGATAAGTAATGCATTTGTACTACTTTTATTTTATGAATTCTCTGTATACATTTTCCGTGTGCATAAAAAAGCCTTAATGAATCCGAGTACTTAAGGACCACAATTAAGGATACAAACAAAAACGCGCTTAAATGAGAGAGAGAGATTATTAAAGCCAGATAGGCCGAGTTTTTAAAGTTTGGAAACCATCTGTAATATAGAAAATAATGTGTTAAAATCTGAAAAAAGTTATGCCTCAGTTAAGGATCTATTCTAGTCATATTTATACTTAACAAACTTCACTTGATCACATAACAACGTTCACTTGATAAAAAAAACACCTAAAGTAATCTCTTTTTGTATAATTTTTTCTAGACTAAGACTTAGCTACTGATATTTTACATTTAATTCTTATGCTCATTTAAAGCCACTAAATATTTACAGACAAATTAACAGAGATCCCGTTTATCTTTTTTATAAATAAAATTTTGTTTTTAAATTAGAAACCGATAATATTTACATTCCGCGTCATTCCGCGTTCATTCTCCGCCACCCGTTTCCCAGTCAGACGAGCTATGTAGCAGTCTGCTCCTCAGATCGCTACGAACCTCATCTGACAGGGCGGTTGGAATACAGGGCCTTATGCGATATTTGCAAAATACAGGTTACTTACGTTGAAAGTTACTTGCCGACATGTTTCGACCTCATACGGAGAAAATATGACGCGTGCACAAATTCGTCCCGTCTCACACTCTAAAGAAAGAGAGAGATAGAGAGATATATGTTAAAATTTGTAAACTAAATCTTATGAACTGAATTATCGATGAGAGATTTTAAAAACCCTGTAAAGTCCGCTAGATCTATTGGAACATGAATAAAAAGGATGCGGGGTCCATCACAGCATTTACGCTCACGTCCCCTCAGTAACGGAGGTGATAAACACGTTTATCTGTTGACCCTACTTTCTACTTTACGGCGTATGTGACGTGACTTTAGCTATACAATGGCTAGTAAAAATCTCACAGTTGTATCTAGTATCTGATGCATTTATTCATAAACTATTACGTCACCATTATCATCATTATCATCAGGTCTTTTAGTCTCCACTGCAGGAGCACGACCCTCTGTGTACTACCAGAGCCACACTTGGCTTGATCAGCCAGGGGACTTGGCCTACACTCTTTTCGCTGGCCCGACGGGTTGGAGAGTCTGATTGATGCTTATAAGCTTTATTTAGCTTGTATTTCCTAAGTCACGTTCTACGACACTCATGGGAGGATTTGACTTTGCCGGATTTTTTTTCAACTTTGGAATGAATATACTTTCTACAGTCAATAAAGTTTAAATTAAACTAAAGCTAACTGCAGAAAGGCAAATAAAACTTGAATGATGCATGATCCGTAACAAGGTACTGTTTAACAAAAATATATGTCCCGTAAATCAATGAGCCATATCTGTATGAAAATAGAAACATACCAATTCATATCATACATTGAGATATATTGAGTGTATTGAGTATGCTTCCAAGGACTATTTCCTCGTATTTATAACTCGATGAAAACGTGTAAATTTAGGCAACGAGAAAATTATATTTTACGGTCTTTTTCATTACTTTGTTGTCAAAATCCTTTCTAAACCAGATGAAAATAGTAATAATTTATAAATATATTATTATTAAAACTAACTTGAGATTTTATATCTAGGTATTTCAACACGGTTTTACTTACGTAATGTCACGTAGCGAAGCTATCGGGTCGCCACTCCTCCTATCACTCGTCCTGAGGATGACCGTTTAAACGATTTTAAACTAGACGACCTGATTTATATATACCTACTATTTACGAATAAACTGAAATATTACTAAAGGTACACAGCTTCTCGTAGCATTGTCGTAGACATGCTACCGTAGTTTGTCGATGTGTGTCGTAGATGTGCTACGACTACTCGTAGCACTCGTAGTTGCATTTATACATAACTAGCTGTGCCCGTTGGCTTCGCTCCTGCTAGAATTTTGGGATAAAAATGATCCTGTGTTCTTCCCTGTATATCAAACTATATCCTATTTCAGTGGTTGAGGCGTGAAGTAGTAACAAACAAATATACAAACTCACTTTCGCATTTATAATATTTGTAGGATTGGATTATACAGCTACTAAATAATATCTTGAATGCCTAAACACCCTATAAAAATATGAGATAGGTTCGTTTATTCATGTTTCTTACAGATTCTTGTAGTGGTCTATGTGACTTTTATCAGCCTATCAGTACAAGTTTCTCTGATACCTCTCACACCAGTCTGTTTAATAAACCCTACATAAGTCCATTTACAGTCAATAATAGTTTTCTGATATTTTTAGTATTAAAGAGTCAAAGTCAAAATTATTTATTTATGTTTGGATATTTGTATCACTTGATACTTGTCACTTTTTTTCTTTCGATGTCTTAAAAGGTAAATGTTGACGTCAGATCATTTACTTATAGCTAAGTTTACTGCCGCTTCCTAAGCGCAAGTACAGAAGAAGCGGTAACAAACTGTGCTGCAGCATTTTCTCCAAAAACGTCTACTTACAATTATATTAAAATTAGATATATGGACTGAGAATACAGATAGATCTTTTTAGCGAGTCGGAATGGCTTTTTCATGAGGTCGTATATAGACTAGTGTGTAGTCACACTTACTCCCTGTTATTAGCTGAGTTTAAATCATCTAATGTACATGAAGTTAGGCAGTTGGGGCATGAGAGAAGATGGGCCATGCTTCGAACAGTCTCATATTCAAAAAGGTCGTTGTTTGTGATACCCCATTTGTATAGAATCTCGTGGCATCTCCCAACAACATAGATAAAGGATAAGGGTAGGTATACTTAGCTCTTTCAAAAATCTGACAGCAGTTTTGACTTACACATTCGAAAAAGTCGTTTTGACGCACACTGCCAGAGGCGCTAATGACCTGATACTCAGATGACCACGATTATTTACGCCTCTTACCATCTAATAAGAATACAAGAATTTTATTTCGCAAATGACCGGATGCGCAAATTACCAGTCCAAGCAATCTACGCATAATCAGAGGTGCTATTTTTCAAACGCGGAGTCACTAAACGAATGGTTTTTTGTATGGAAAAACAATTAGTTTAGGTGACTCCGCGTTTCAAAAATAGCTCTTCAGGCCTGTGTCACTCCCTGTTTAGATACCGAAAATATACCGACATTATTACCATGCGCGTGGCAACCACTCCGGAGTGGCACATTTAATAATATGAATCGTTTTTCCAGAGTAATAAGAATGAAATTGGCTTACATCGGATATCTAGGTATCTAAACGAAAAGTTGCTAAGTTCTGACACGAGCTAAATTAAACCATATTGCTAACCACATTGAGTAGATAATTGTTTGAATTTCTTTGATTTTGAATTTCTGCACGTGAGTACTTATACTTATTCTGTGGCATAGTGCTAGGAACCTTAAGACTGTATAACTACGCATATTACCAGCTACATAAACCAAAATTTATATTTACCTAACCAGCTTTTACGGAATTAGTAAGATTAAGATACCCACCCACTTAAGGACCTACATTTAATTTTCATATTATTTACTTTACTAAAATCAATATATCTTCAGATGCTAAACTAAAAAACTTCCAGGAATAAAAGCTTAGGAGGGAAACGACTTGGATTATACAATAAAAACACGTAAATCGGTACCCGATATATTTATTCATAACGTGACATCGGTAAACAACAAACTAAGTAAATATAGGGTATCCAAACATTAATATGTATTTTACCATAGCCTAATACAACAGCACATTACATGTATGTATGTATGTAGAGTAACTATTAGGACAGATTCTAAATATTCTAGTCAAAGATCCCATCGTATTATTTTAATGTTCATCTGTCACTTTGTTTATCATTGTATTTCGTCCAAACAAGTATTTTTATGAAGAGTTGCATCGTCAAAAATAATGGTAACGAAGATGATGAAATGCAAATAAGTAAATCATTACGATGAAATAATATTTCCTTTTTTAAAAATAAATACTCTTGGAAAATAAAATAAATATGTGTAATTATAAAACAAGTTCTCAAAATAATAAACAGTTGATAGTCAGCCCTAACCATTTAACAGATGAACGTATAAATTATGCAATGAGATCTCATATTATACTGAAATTGACATTATTACGATATTATACCCAGCCAGTTTCAAAAGATAACAAATAAATGGTGTTATTCCCTTTCAGAAATTTATATAGAAAAGGATAGAAGTTCTAGTTGACATTTTGACAGTTTGCCATTTCTACGTAAATATTATATCTATATAACTTTATTTGGCGGAAAGCCAGCGGTAAATAAGTTAAGCAGTGTCTATCACAAGTACACAACGCAATATTTTTGAAGTGAAAACTTCTTTAGCGGCGTTGTGCACTTTTTTTGGAATGGGTAAAAAATGTTAAACTCGCGTCAGGACACGTGATCTGATCGAAAATTCGTAAGAGGGATGGAGAGTAGACAGCTGGCGCGGCGTAGAAGAGGGAGTATCCCCCTCTCTTTCTACAGTGCGGCGAAAATGTATGCCTGCGCCTGCTGTTTCGTTTAGGCGGCGCAGGGCGCTTGCGCAAATGTTCGTGTGTGTTTATGTTACAGCGTGCTACGCGCATCCATGGATGGTGACAGCTGATGGCTCGACCGTCTGTGAAGTATAAGCCATACTGCTGTGTTTTCACTTCTGCCGGCACTCCCAGAGTGCAACCCGTCGTTTTTATTTTATTTAATTCAAACTTAATGTTTTTTCGTTAATAAATACATTGATAGTTCGATAATATTTATATATTATGATGTCATAAAATGATGCACCGTTCTCAAAAAATAGTTTATAAGATAACGGTATAGCATTGTGACATCAACAAACAATTTAAGAGAAAAATAAGCAGTGGCTATATTTATAAATCATCTTTTAGCCTTTGTTAATTATCTTTGATATTCTATCTCCTGTCAACATTAGGTATGTTAATCTCTGACGACATTATTAGCCGATCATTATCCTGTTTTTGCTACAAATTTTTAGCTCTTTTTTGGTAAAAATGTTTACTAAAACTAATAAAATTAAGTCTTTTGATAATTTTATATAAGTTTATTGTAGCTCTAACTCAAAATCTTTAACTTAAGTTATTGAGTAAGCACTAAAAGTGTTTTAATTCATAAAAAAGCAATAACGCTGCTAACTAACACTAACATTTTCTAGTTTGAGTCCACTTTGCAATTCATAAACACTGGCCCAGAAAATACACGTGAGAACAACTTTCGCCTTACTCATAAGCTTATCAAAGCACAACTTTCATAATAAACCATTAATCAGTACTGGCATAAAGCTGCTATGTTTTCATGAATATCTTGAGTTTTATATCATAAAGAAGAAAAAATACAATACGATGACATCGTCTTAAATTTTGATAGCTTTTTAGGGTTCCGTACACAAAGGGTGCCAACGACGGGACCACATCACTGAGACTCCACTGTCTGTTCGTCCATCTGTAACAGTCTCTAAACCTGAAATTTCTACCATTTATGTATTATTGTGGCCGCTATAACAACAAATACTAAAAATAAGATAAAAATTAAAGGGCGTCGTCATACTTATGCCAGGCAAAAAAAGTGTTGTTTTTCAGCGTTTTTAAGTCGATCTTTAAAAGTACTATATATTTATTAACTAGATACTAAAAAAACATTGTACGGAGGTACGGAACCTTGACCGGTTTATTTATAAAACATTTTAAGATGATGGATGCCTCTCACCGCTGGCTTTCCGTCAAATTAAGCCTCATTATGCCAGACTTACGACGGAAACGACAAAGATTAATCAAGATAATGGCTACTATTAAATTACATTTTTAAGTCTTGCACCTCTTACATTAGACTCAAGTAGCTTAATATTATCTTCGAATAAATAAGTCGACTCTCGCGGTCAAGACTTAAAGGATCTACGGATTTAGGGAGTGAGCTGCGTCACGTGATTCAGCGCGACGAATTCAGTCTATCTCTGTCACTTCACATACGTGCGACAAAGATGGGTGATAAGCGTAAAGTACAACCCGGCGTCCGAAGGACCATTGTCAAATTTGCAACCGGGAATGTGCTAAGGGCTCTCGCAGACGAACGATAATATGCCTAGCCAGTACTGTAACTAGGGCGGTGCCAGCGGCGCCCACGCACAAGCGCGCTTATGACCAACCTTAAAGGTCCATTTAGACGGTTTTAGTTTCGTGTCATTTCATTGAAGCAATAAATGATATATATGGCTGACGATTCGTTTAGGCCATGTAAGTTGTCTTTTGCTTGCAGGAAACTTGCCGTAAAAAGGGCCTTTAAGTTTCGCACCGGGCGTATAAAATGCTAGTAACGGCACTTGCCAAACACAGCTCACGTCACCTAATACGCGACGGTAGCCGACGATCGCTGGCACACTGTCGTCTACCAGAGCCCTAAGATGAGAAAATTGACGCTGGTTCGTGCTTTTGCACGCATTGAGATCTAGACAGACTAAATCCGACCCGTCGACGTACGCAACGCAGTGCACGCCCTTATAATCTACATTTAATTATAAGAATATGGACAATTTTAATGCCAGTGACATTATGCAAGTTATTTACAACATTGACAGTTCCGAGTAACAATTTTCATAAACTAAATAATATTATTAACAATGAGAATAAATACATTGAAACGTAATTTTTTTGTAAATTTTAAACGATCAAGACATCTTGATTTCATATCACAGTACCGTAACGTTCCGAAGGTAAATTAAACGAAAGCACCTAAATACTTATAAAAATATACAGTAATTAAATGATAGGTACTTGAATATCTTAGTTTAGACCACGTTTCTAAGCAGTTCGTCTGAAGTGAGCATCCCGTCCTGTAAAAACAAAAAGAAATCTCAATAAAATATTCCTTTGCCGTAGTATTTTTCCTTATTGACTAAATTAGCTTAAGAGCCTCTGAAAATATTAGGGGACTTGAAAAATTGCCAAACACGTTTCTCAGACAGATTTTTCATCTTAACTAGAACATTTTCGAGTATTATTACGTACTTATTTAAAAGGACTGTTTTCATTTTTTCCCCATTACTATTTAGTTGCGTTGGCCAGTCCAGTGGCGATAAAACTGATTTAGTGGAATTGGCTACCCCTTTGGACAACTAGAGGGGTGGTACCTATACAGGAAATACAATTAGTAGTATTGGCATTTGCTGATTTAAACTTTGAAAAAAAAAATTACGACTAAATCATTGTAGTTTTTTGCACAATGGTATCTCTTTATAGGGGCAAAGTTAAGCAGGTGACTAGTCGTAAAACTAGTATAGTCAAATAGTTAAAATCTGGCGGGCTCCAAAGAAATACAGCTTACAAGTTTATTTGCCAGGCAAATAACTTTTAAACGGCTAACCGATTTTAATCAAATACAGCCAAGAATCACCGCAAGGTAACTTACTTTCACGTAAAAAAACCGCAATGCCACAGATAGACACAGAGACAGACAGACACAGCGTCGAACTTATAACATCCCTCTTTTTGTCGGGGGTTAAAATACTACTAAAAAATAAAGTTTTAAATGGACAGTTCGAATATTAACTCAGACTGAGACTAGCATTTCTAATTCAAAATGCATTGTTCATAGGAATTCGACCATCAAAGTTGGGCCGGCTCACCACGCTTAGATGTCAAACAAGTTGCCGCCGTCAAATAGTTGGACTTTGAAGCAAATGCAATTTATTGGATTACCACTTTACAAATTGATGGGAATTTAGATTGACATTTGTAGTTATTTTCTAAAGGAGTTCGAATTGTCGATTCGAATAGTTGAGAATAGTATTGTTGCGAGAATTGCAACGCCTTTCTTATTTTTATATGAAACAGTATGTTTTGTTATTTTAATGTACACATTTCTTCCGATTTGCTAAGCAAATGAATCGATTTGACAAATATTGGTTCCTTTTAAACTGACTTCAAAAAAGGAGTAATCAGTTATTTCATGAATTTCAGATAACGCTCAAGCAGAAAGTCTCATTGGGTATCTTTATTTATAAAAATTGAAATGGGCGACGTGTATGGCACAGAAAAGTGCGCTCTTAGCTAACGTTGATGATTAGGTAATAAAATATATTTCAAGTATACTATGACATACAGGATTGCTTTTAATACACCAGCAACATTTTTGGAACAGTCCATGATACTGAATTGGTTTTTGTATAAAAACATATTGAAAAACGATAAAAAAATTCGTCCTCCCATACCATTTGGCTGAGTGCTGATTTGTATGGGAGGCGGAATTTTTATTTCGTTTTTAGATAATTGCGTTTATGGAAACTAGTATCATGGATTGAATTTGTTCAAGAAGTGATGTGTTTTTATTAAAAGTAGCCCATAGGTACACATTATATTTACATACCTGATTGACATCGATGAATTTGCGTACTACCGACCGCGTGAAGTCGGGGTTGTTGAGCATCTCGTTGACGAACCAGTCCACGGGAATACTGCGCAAACAATACATCATTCATCATCATCATCATTATTCCAGCCGCATTACGTCCAATGCTGGACATAGGCCTCTCCCAATGATTTCCAAAATGACCGATCTAGAGCGGATTGCATCCAGCGCCTTCCAGCGACCTTGGTTAGGTCATCAGACCACCTTGTGGGTGGGTGTCCTATGCTTCTCTAAACTAAACTAAGTTGCGATAAGGCCGCCTTTTGACATCTGTTTTGTGTATCTATTACTCTGTTACTTTATGTTTTGGTGCAATAAAGATTTTAACTAACTAACTACACAATACATACCTAATGGCTATACATACAAATTGAATCACAAACATTAGGTCCCGTATTTCAGAAGGCATATTACCCATTGTCCTTGACCAATACAAACTCCTCTGCTACAACAAAAAACAGACGGATATGATGAAACTATAGGGTTCCTAGGTTCCTAACTATAAAGTCCAGAACTTTGGAATTTTAAAAATGGATCAGCAGAACATTGGCTGAACCGGTCGAAACCAGCATGATAACATATGATATGGCTTCCATGGTTTTACTATTGTGTCTGGAGTCATGGACCTTAACAGGATGAATGAATGAAAAACTCCTTGTATCAGCAATACAAACAAAAAAAAGGTTTTACTATTGAATCATCATCATCGTCGATTTTTTTTGTCTCCACTGCGGGAGCATGACCCTCTCTGTACTACCAGAGCCATACTTGACCAGAGCAGCCAGAGGATTCGGCCTAGACGTTTCGGAGAAGTCTCATTGATTTTTATAAGCTTTGTAGCTTATATTGAATTAAATGATTGAATGCTTACAATTGAATAAAATACATAAGTACAATGGGCAGTCTTATCGCTTACAGCGATCTCTCCCAGACAACCGGATTACTGGACAATAGACATACTCAAATAAGCCGACGCGGGTTGCTATAAATTTCAAAATAAGGCAGGAATTAAGGTCAGACAATAAGGAAGTTTCCAACACCTCAAATCAGATACTTTTTTCTAAACGTCAATAAAATCATTTTTTATAGAAATTGTATGAAATAAAGACTAGTGAAGTTTTAATTTTTTTATGTCAAATCCTAGTAATCATAGCAGCGCTCTTAATATCAGTTTTTCCGCAATAATAAAATCACGTTGAAAATGCACATGATCAATTATAATGTAAGCGTTTTATTCTTTTATAAATTACTAGCTAAGCCCGTGGGCTTTGCTCCCTTTGGATATATCGAGATAAAAACTATCATATGTCCTTCCCTGAGTATCAAACTATAAACATATCAAATTTCATCTATCTAAATAGGTTCAGTGGTTGAAGCGTGAAGTAACAACAAACAAACAAACAAAAATACAAACTCACTTTCGCATTTTTAATATTATTAATATTTGTGGCAGTAGCTGACTGTATACGTGAGTAACGTTTTATTCTATTAACGGTACCTTATAATTTATTTTTGTTCCAGGAAACTTTCCCTCTAGAAGGAAAAAATGGCCTAACTGCCTTGTAACTAATGAGTAACAATTATCCTTCCCATAGCAATAAATAAAGAAAGCTGCGGCCAGACATACTCTGCTGATAATCCGAGACATAACACAGCTGGCGGGCTGGGGATCCAGAAATATTAGGATGTCGATCAATTTGAAGGGTGTTTTATGATATCTTATAAGAACTTGTGCCCTTTACATAGTTTTATTCAAGTTTTTAGATTACAATAAAACAATTCAAAGCACTTTAAATACTTTATTTATGTGACTGTAAGTTAACAAAAAAAAAATGATATTTCTTTTAGTATCAAAAAGCCATTTTAGGAGTTATCAAATTCAATGTGTATAAAAGTATTTGTTAAATAATTGGCCAAGTGCGTGTCGGGCCACGCGCAGTGTAGAGTTCCGTAGTTCCGAATGCCAACTTTGAGTTTATATCACTAAAAACGTTTTAAAACTAATTATCTATTGAATTTGTATGAAATTTCTTTTTCCGAGTACATTTTATAAGTTGATCGCCTATAGCTTTTTAATTGGTATACCCTACTTAGCTCTGATAGTTTTTCTTTAAACTACATTATATATACTATAGCTGTGAATTTTTTCACGTGGCCATATATAACCGTTTAGCAGATTGAGGGGGGGGGGGGGACACTGCCTCCAACAAAAATTTTCACTTTAAACCCAAATATTTCAGTAACGGATCCCTAAATCCAAAAATGGTGTTAACAAACTCAATGTTTTTGAAAGACCTATTCAACTACACCCCACACAATGTGTTTGTCGAGAAAAATATTGACTACCTCTTTACTTGTATGGCAGCTAACCAAAAAAAAATATTTTTCCAGATTTTATATTACGACTTTTTTGCCATGAATAATATAAGATCAAACGAACTTCTGGAAGTGAAGTTCGATCGATATTATATGAGTCACTTCATTCGAAGATATAAATATTAACAACGTAGTTTCCTTATTCTACAGCAACGAATACGCACGCTTCAGAGATAGAGGGTAGTATTTATTTTTTTGTCTACCCTTTTTCTACCACACTTTCATTATCAACTGTTATCGTTATTTTACTCATTCTTTTAGAGATAAGATTAGGATTCGTGATTTAATTATGTTCTTGCAAATTGGAGTGGGTGGGTCGGGTCTTTATATCTTCGAATGAAGTGACTCATATAATATCGATCGAACTTCACTTCCAGAAGTTCGTTTGATCTTATATTATATGTCGTCACTTCATCTTCAGATATAAATATTAACAACGTAGATATTTAGAGATATTTATATTTGCAAGAACTAATCTGCAATTTTAATGCAGTGAAATAAATATGTCTGCAACCATATCTAAATGATATTTATTTTATACAGGAATATAATTTAATTTTGATTTACAAACTAAATAAACTCAAAAATTGAGTTATATATATGATCTGAAACACTGATAGCGAAAAATTATCGATATTATTATGTTTTTATATAAAGTTTATATAACTCAGCAAAAATGTCCCGCGCTCTGCGGATAGCGTCCATGCCTACTACTGCAGCTTTCGCTGAAGATTAGCGAATGGGTGGTGAAGATTGGCATGTCAATACCACTGTCTAACAACACAAATTTGATCTATCTCCAGGATCTGATTAGTTTGTGAGCTGGCAGTTCTGTACGGCTTGAAATTTCTATTATTTTCAGTACACTTAATATAATCTGACATTAGGCAACTAGCTAGTTATCTAGAAAATTAGGAAGAAAGTAAACAGGTTGTTATCGACTAGGTGCAGATATTTTGTTAAATATTATACGTGATTGACAATTTAATGCTCTTCTGTAAAGTTTTAATATAAATCCGGATTTACCTTTTATTCTCAGCACTCTGACTAGTACACAAAGCCCACATTGTTAATGCTAAGTTTATTTGACTACTTCTCAAGAGTAATGTCTTTATGAAAGTACCGTAAAGTTATTGAGGGTAAGTATATGAATATATTTTATAGGTTTGATGGACTTTAATCTAAATGCTCTTTTAATATTCTAAGAGTGCTGATATACGAGGATTTATAGCTAGCTCCATTGTTAGCCTGATAAAACTGCTACCAAAACTCTTAAGTTACATTAAGTATATAAGAGGCAATATACTTTTGGTATGGGATAGCGACCATTTAAGGCTGATGAAACCTCTCGCTAAGGAACGCTTTCCAGAGAGTTTCATAACACTAAGAACCCAGGATAAGCTGGTTGTGTCAGAAATATTGCCTCTGATTTCAAGACGATCATTGTCATTTTGCCTGAAATAAATAATATTCGTATCAAAGGTCACAAACCTTTTCAGCAATGTGAACCAAATTTGTTAAGAGAAAAACGAAAATGCCCTTCAATCTTTCGTCTACTAACTTCTCTTAACATTTAACCAATAGAAAAAAGGGCAGAAAAACATGAAAGACTTTGTCTTTCCAAATAATAGTAAATGCATCGAGAGTAATCAACACAGCGCACATTCGAGTCTAGTAGCCATGAGACATAAACACAGTCTTTGGTATTGGTGCGAGAAGCAAATAGGTCTCTGTTTCTAGCTTACCAAAATTATTGTAATAATATTGAGTGCACTATCTGAGAATGGCTATTTAATATATGTATAAAAAAATTGTCTTGATTCAGAATCTGCTTAAAAATTTGCTTTTGATTAATGTAATATCCTTAAAACATTATATTTTTTTTTTCGCACCATTGCCAAATTTCTTTAGCTAACTCGTTTAAATAAGCGAATTGAATTTCTCCTATCCAATTCAATTAACTAAGGGCTGTTGTATTATCAATTCGCAACAAAATTGCGTAATTTTTCATAAGTATCTTTAGCTATTGTTTTCAATGCAAATTAACTGCTTAAAGTTCCAGGTAATTAAATATGGTTTAAAAAGCATTTTTTATATGCTCGATTTTACGAGAACGGGTGCGACTTAGTCAGTCCTGGAACTACCTGTAGAAAAATATAAGCAATTTTTTTTTTAAATTCAATTGACGGAATGTAAGCTTTCTTTTTTTTTTTTACCAAATTTCGAAGTACTTTACAATTAACAAGACTGGAAGGCGAACCCTTGTATCATTATTACGGATATCATAAAGCATTAGATATTTTTGCCGTTCTAATATATTTGTATGTATCCAGCCGTACCTCAAAGCTGGACATGCAGCTATGAGTACACCTATTAACAGAAAAATAGTCTCTTGTTGTAAAGAAAATTAATTATTGTTTAATTTTTAAATCACTGGGGTTGAAATCAAAACCTAAAAACTTCGTTGTTTTTGGGGTATACGTAATTTTTTTTTTTTTTTTTCAAATTAACTATGAAACCCAAATCTCTATACAAGCAATTTGTTTTTAACGTTATTTTGACATTCGTCATAATTAGACCCTATACATAACTAATCGTCAAGATATAGACTGATTTATGACCTTGACCTCCAAAAAACTTTAAGACTTCTGCCATTATTTTTGTATAAAATCTTGGTGCTATTGAAATGCCATAATATGGCGTTGCATTGAACTAATAAGTACTGTACTTAACTTGAGTTAACGTCAGTATTTTTCGAAATAAACCTGGAAGCAGTCTATCAAAGAAGGATTTCAAAATAAAAACTGAAGAGATTTGAGGTTCAAAATAAATCATGTCTCCATAAGATTTTGGTGCTAAAATATTTCTAAAACAAACTGATCATCTGAAAGATGAAATACAAATATAGCACTTAACATAAAAGTTAACTGCCTAATATCTAACGATATATCCTGTCTTATAAGGTACATTACTTTGTGTAACGTACCTGTCAAAAGGCACCATAATCCCTCATTTTTTATTTATTTTTTATATGGGGTTATAAATTGACATAAGGGGTGACTAATGATGTATTTGTAACTGAGTCACTGGTCAAAGTAGAACCTAAGTCTACTGGCATAAACCTTATTTACTGTATTACAGATTGTCTTCCTTGACTGTCGTAACAGACTAATGACACCTGGCCAGTCGGTTGTCGCTGACCTCTCTCCCCCCCCCCCCCTTTTGCTGGTATCGGGGAGGGGCTTGCCAGTATCTGTGGTTGCTAGCTCGGCTCTTTGATGCTTGGGAAGTGGACGCTTTTGGAGCTGAAGTTTTCATTTGTTCGTTTTGTTTGATTTGCTCGGCTCTTTGATTCCTAACTTTTATGACAAAGTATTGCCAAACAAAGTATTGTCCCTCTCCCAATCTTTAATCAATTGTAGGAACATTTATTTATCCAGTCCAGAGGTTATTTTTTATTTTTATTAAGACAATATGCGACAAGTGCGACGACCGTCGCATATACAATATATATATATATATATTTTTTTGTCTCGACCTTATTATTTGTGTCGATCAATAAATTAAGACCCCTGTTCACAGATGTGATTCCTATGCCTATGCTTTTTTTTTTGTATGTGGACATTTTCTTGCCCCGGTATCATCCCGTTTTGGGTATGGTTACCAAAATTTCCGGATTTAACCCTTTAACTGTCGGACGCCCGGAGCGGGCGTCTGATGTATTGTTTTACTATTGTGTCTGCTATGCCGACATTCGAAGGGTTATAATAGGGCTCCATAATTTAACAATATTTTATTTTTATTTTTACAAGGTATACTTTTAACAGCTTTTAACGTCCTTGGCTTTTCACGAGCTTTTAAAGGGGTGTCCAAATCATTGCAGGGCAGTTATGAATCGTGTCACCATTCCAATAAATCATCGGAGACTACCCAAAGCTACCAGGATGGTAGGCTCCAACAAATAGATATTTACAAACTGAACTTTTAAAGTGACCATCGTGCCTCATTCTAAAGTGTTTGTAATGAGCAAGGACAAACCAGTATAAAGAACTTTGTGTTATCAGCGCAGATAACTATCCGGAAATATTATGATACCCTCGTGTTACTACCGCGAGCAACCTCCAGGTGATGTCTCGTTTAACATTGGTGGGCGTTGCCCATAATTACCGTTGTGTTACCATCGCGGGCAACCTCCAGGTGTTATCTTGTTTAACATCGGTGGGCATTGCCCATAATTACCGTCGTGTTACCATCGCGGGCAACCTCCAGGTGTTATCTTGTTTAACATTGGTGGGCATTGCCCATAATTACCGTCGTGTTACCATCGCGGGCAACCTCCAGGTGTTATCTTGTTTAACATTGGTGGGCATTGCCCATAATTACCGTCGTGTTACCATCGCGGGCAACCTCCAGGTGTTATCTTGTTTAACATTGGTGGGCATTGCCCATAATTACCGTCGTGTTACCATCGCGGGCAACCTCCAGGTATTATGTTGTTTAACATCGGTGGGCGTTGCCCATGCGTTGCATGATAACCGTCGTGTTATCGTTGCGGGCAACCGCCAGGTATTAGCAAGTAACATAAAAGTTACTGTATTCGTAAATTATATGCACTTATTATTAAAACACAATGACTTACCGAGTTTTCCTGGTTCATTAACAGAATCTTAGTCGAACGCAAAGTTAACAGCTCCTGCTGCACTTGTGATTTGCGTATTTTATAAAAATAATAAAAGTTTTTAAAAAATTAACTAACTTTAGAATTTCAAATTAGTTTTTTAGTAAACACGTCCGTTCGTTGCGACGCACGAAAAAGGAATGAGTAAAATAATGATAACAGTTGATAATGAAAGTGTGGTAGTAAAAGGGTAGACAAAAAAAAAATACTACCCTCTATCTCTGAAGCGTGCGTATTCGTTGCTGTAGAATAAGGAAACTACGTTGTTAATATTTATATCTGAAGAATGAAGTGACGACATATAATATACATATCCATGCCAAATTACAGCTTTCTAGTACTTGTAGTTTCTGAGTAGGACCGCGGACAGACAGACAGACAGACAGTCAGACATGGCGAAACTATAAGGGTTCCTTGTTTACTACGGAACCCTAAAAAATGAAATACAAAAAAATAAAGTTAGTTGTAACCAGATTTTTTATAATTCCCAATTGCTCGAACATTATAAAATATGGTAAGGAAGCCATTGCTGTACCTATTACTTTTTCATTCTGTGTATTATTTAGGTTCGTAACGCTGCTAGCAGCACTTGAAAACGGTGCTATTACTATTACTAAATTATTGTGAAAATATAAAATAAATTGACATTAAAATAAAAGTGGAGCTCGTGTACGTATGTCGTAAATGTATAATATAATTACGAGGCATCAAATATATCGAATAGGAATGTGAAATGGGTCATAAATAGATTATCCGGTACAGTTAATAAAATGAAACGTTTTAGAGAAACAGATTTTAGAGTTATAAAAGCAGAAAAACTGATCCTAAGTGCGTTATTTGACTCTAAAAAACGTATGACGTCACGGTTGATTATTTCATACAATTCAGATAGTTTTTTTTTCGTTTTGACATTTAGAAAAAAGTATCTGATTTGACTAGTTGTCAACTAGCGGATTTTTATATTTATTTAGCACAGTCTTTTTTCCAAATGGAAACTAACAAAACAAACTGAAGTTTCATGAAATCAACCAAAATCACATGAAGAATGCACAAAGAAATAAAAAGTTCCTCGTTTTGAGATCGTATCAGTGTGACAAAACCCTCGGGGAGTTTGTCAAATGAGGATTGACAGAAACATAAACAAAGTCTGAGATTAGTGCGAATACGGGCTAAACAAATTTACCACTCTCCCTTCGATTGCCTCAAACTAATTCCTGGACAAACATTTGACATTTGTTTTCTCTACACTCTCTGATAAAGTTATTCTTTCTACTCGTATATTGAGTTAGTATATTTTTTATTTATGTGACCAAAGAAACTTGCTTGGGGAGACGACAGGTATAGAATTCCTTCTCCCAAGTATTTCAAAGAAGTAAAAGTAAAATCCGCTAGATGACAAGTAAAATCAGACACTTTTTTCAACGTCTTTATTTGATATACGAAAGTGTAACGTTTTGCTTTTTAGGAGTCAAATAGCGCTCTTGATACATGATTTTTTCAGGGTCCAGTGCTGAAATAATTTATTTGAAAGAAACGGAGATATCGTTTAAAGTGTTGTCTTGACTAGTCCCTAGATAACCCTTCACTATTTTATAAACGACTGTTTATAGTTTAAAATGATATGTGCGTAGAAAAGCTTCACGTTCTCACTTTAAACTGTAAACAGGATCACCATCCTTTTATTGGAAGAGACTTTAAGTCCAGCTTTAGAACTTATCTAGGCCTTTCTAAACAAATAAAAGAAAGTGTACAGGTTTTTTACCCTTTTAACATTTGTTAGTTGTATCGTATCCTGTATTGTATGATATAAAATTTTGATCGTGTTGTATTAAATTAATTTAGTACTACATTAATCGTAGCTGTAGCATAGTTGTAGCATTTGCTACGAGCGCTACGTGCTGAGCTACGACATTACGTCAAGATCTTATCTTTTCGTAGCTTTGACGCAACGTTGTAATTATTGTTACGTCATACAATAAAAAAATTAAGTATCATTGGTATATATTTTTTTTGTATTGAGCATTAAACGCAAAAAACATCTGCATACATAATTTTTTAATGGAGCTGAAGTTTTTTTTTGCGATTTTCGGGATGGTCCCATACTAAAAGTTGTTCACATTGATTAGTACGTTAACTTCCTTTCGGGTTAGACACACCTTTTCGTTACAAGTTGTGTTTCATATGGAATTGGGAAAAAAAATCTGAATAAAAATTCAGGATATTAAACTTGAAACACTGTAATATATTTATATAAGTAGTTATAGTTTCTATTCATTTTCATTAGAAGTGCCGATTTAATATTATTCAAAAATAATTGAATACTTCATATTTTACATTTACCATTGCGAATATTGGGATGTAACGAGGCTTCGTGGGAACCGAAGTGAAGTTATTCGATTATTCAAATCATTCAGTGAATTTCGACTTTTGTTGCATTTAACATTTTCCGATATTTCAGCCGAGCGAGGCAACATGGTGTCATTCGTTCATTATTTTTTCGTTTTTTTCATTCCACATATAAATATTCGGTAAGGCGAACACAGAGTAAAAGTGGCGCCCTCATTTGAAATAATGTGGTGTTAATTGACTTTTACTAAAGTCAAATAGGACGTACCTACTTAAGGCGGCCCTTTCCGGTCCGTCTATCGTCAACGCGAGCATAGTTGGAAATGCTTGTTGTTTCATCCAGCGCAATGATAGAAAAAAAAGCAAAGTGAGAAGAGAGAGCTAGCACCTGAGCGCTCAGTTTGCATTATATTGTACGAATTTAGTATTATTTTTTACTTTTCATTGAACGAATATTAACTTTTCATAAGGTGCGGAAATTTCATAAAACTTGTTCCAGGTGATACGTGTTTTTCAGTAAGTCTTACGAGTGTGTGAAATAAATGTTTTTTATTTAGAATCTTCATTACATTTGCAAGGTTTCTATGCAAATATTTTTTTTACTTTTACAATTCATGAGTACTATATGATCGGCCGAAGTTCAGGTAAAATTTGTACAAAAAAGCAGATTTTTGGAGACTTATACTGAATTTGTTTTTCCAAATTTTAATTTTTAATTTCGATAGAAACCTAGATATAGCGCACAAGATTCCTGTTAGTTCAAAACTTTCCAAGAAAGATCTGTTACAACGCCATAATCACGTACGAGCGTTTGTTTGTTCTGCTTACCGAATGTTACAAAAGTTCCAACACGATTATTTATTGATAAGGAAGCAGTAGATATGGTTGATAACACAACATTTTTGGGAATAACGCTTGATTCAGGGTTGCAATGGGGTGCCCATATTCAAAAATTAACTGGAAAACTTAGCTCTGCGGCCTATGCGGTTAGAAGAATTAGGCAAATGACTGACGTTGATACAGCGCGTTTGGTATATTTTGGGTACTTCCACAGTGTTATGTCCTATGGAATATTGCTATGGAGTAACGCTGCAGATATAAATACCATATTTGTTTTACAAAAACGCGCTATCAGATTTATATATAAATTAGGTGCTAGAGAGTCTTTGAGGGAACTATTTAAAGACATAAATATTTTGACCCTCCCTTCGCAATACATCTATGCGAACATTATGTACGTGCGTCAGAATATACACTCATTTAAGAGAAATTGTGACATTCATAGTATTAACACGAGAAATAAAAATAAATTAGCCATCACAGCTTTGCGGTTAGAGAAAACAAAAATATCTTTTGTGGGTCTCGGCTTGCGCCTCTATAATAAAATTCCAGATGATATAGTAGCATTACCATTAGCTAAGTTTAAGACAGCCGTTAAAAATCATTTATTACAAATGCGTATTATCATGTAAATGACTACTTATCATCATCTGAGAAAAATTCTTGGAAATAGTTGTCTGCAAATTGTAATTGTATAATTTAAATGTATAGCTTAAGTGTAAATCTGAATTGTAACATAGCCCATCAGGCTGGGTAGGGACCAATACTGAACTGGGTTTCTTTCGGCGTAATCTTCCCAGCAGTGGTCGTTCCGAAACGCTAGTATTTTTTAGCTTTTGCACTAAAATAATATTTTAAAAAAATGACCTTCAATAAGAGATAAATTTATCCTACATTGAATAAAAATTTTTGACTTTGACTTATGAAAAGTAAGGCGGGTTGGGCGCTCTTAAGGTTTGCCAACGAGCGTTCTGGATCTAATATTGGACAAAATCCGTACCACTAAACTACGATCCCGAACAGGAATCGCTGACGCTGACTTAAGAGTCACAAAATTGTAACAGTACTGGGCGGTACATTTGCCTAGTAGAATAGGACCACTACAAGTCTTCCTGTGGATGTCGTAAATGGCAACTTAGGAAATACGAGCTAAACAAAGCTTATAAACTTCAATGAGACTTCTCCAACCCGGCTGGCCAGTGATGAGAACACTCTCATTCTCACACTGGCCAAAGCAGCCAGATGATTTGGCTTACACAGGCCAGTTCCTCTGGCTGCTTTGGTCAGTGTGCTCTAGTGGTGTAGTGGGGGTCGTGCTCCTGCAGTGGAGACTTAAAAAAGCTAATGATAATGGTGAGTTTTATGATTTTATATAATTACTTTTATACTTAGATATAGATTTGTTTAAATTACCAAATGTATCTTCTCATATAATTTACCTTTCCAAAGTCTTTTCGTCGTTGTTCTCCAGGCCTTCCTTTTCTGGTGAGCCTTCCAGCGTCTCCCAGAAGTTGTCTAGTCCATACACTGCAAAAAATAACAATATTATGACATGCTACAGATTTGGGAGCTTTTTTATTCGGTTGCTACGTGATATTTCTAGATATAATTGAACTCCAGTAAGTTCTTACATACTTACTAAACCTTACCGCGAACAGTTTATTTACCAAATATAGCTTCATTGTGATTTTCATTTTCAAAAACCATAGAGTAGATATATACTAAGGTATAGTTTAAGCACGTGATAAAACTTTGTAACTAGAATCTTTTAATAGTTTTAAAAATTAAAAAGTAAAAAGCACCGCACACGCTCAAACTTTTGTATCGTCATATATACTTAAGTTATTATATATACGTAAGTTTACCGAAATTTAATTCATAAACAAGCTTTCTAAATCAGTTACATAGTGAGAATGCTACCAATTGAAGGAGTCATGTTTTATGAATTTCACAAAAAACAGAGCTCTTAAAATCGTAGCACTGTACCATACAGGTTATGAATCCTATCCCTGAGATAGAAAAAAAATCTGCGTCTCCATACAGAATTAAATACCTACCGTTCCGGAATGTACGAAACTGTAGATTTTTTGCTATTTCAGGAATGGAAGAAACCGATAAATAGAACCTACACATGCTACTCGACATTACCTTAACGGATCGGACAGGGCTTTTTTAACAAACTGTATGATTTACATACTGTATAAATGATTTAAAGAGTGTATTTTTTTTATTGCTTTCAGCTTGCGCGTAATCTTTGACAAAGTACGTTAGTCCTCAAGGAACGAGAAATATCACGTAACACCAAAACACTTTCCAATTAAGACCTATGAAGGGACAAAAGGCCACATTTACTAGTATCTCTCCACAAAAAGGCCACATTCACACGATAAGCAACGTCCCCACAGCTGCTCGTAATGGGGGAAACAATGAAAGCCTTAAGCTAAGACCTCATTCTTTGACAATGGATTGTCCAGAGGAGACACTTTCACCTTTACTTAATGTTTACTTAACGAATTAACTAGAAATAACATATAAATACAGCATCCAATTAGTTTTATCAAAAATAATGTAAGTCCGAACTTGCCAAAAATTACAAATTGTTTTTACGTTCGTAATCGATTTTCAATTAGAAATAACAACGAAATGCTTGAAAACTTTAAATAAATACTCTAATTTCAAAATAAATTCACGCAGCGCGTATCTAACTAGACCGCGTCGTATTTTCTCTGTTAAATCATTTACCTTTTTGACCGACTTCAAAAATAGAGATTATCATTATATATTCGTCGCGATCTTATTTTTTATGTATGTTCACCGATTTTTTGAAGTCGCCTGGACCGATTCTAGAATTCTTTTTTGTTTGTAATATTTGTTAAGTTTTCCTATATAAATTTTATCATATAAAATTGGTTGTGTATTTTGGAGGTAAAGTTGGTTTTATAGTATATAAAATTATTATATAGATACTTGTTAGCTTAAAAAACTAATGCACGAAGCCGCGGGCGGCCACGCAACTCTGTTTTCTCAAGCTATTCAGCATTTCGAAAAAAAATGCTGAATATGGCTTGACCGTAATATTGGGCTGCTGGCCACTGCCATTCCATTCCTGTCTTAATTTAGAGTTATAAAAGATGAAGTTCAAACATTACGAACGAAAAGCTTAGGTACATTATTGATGAACAAAGCCAATTTTACCGTACTTAGTTAAGTTCCTAAAACTTGTTTAAACTTTAACAAGATTCAACTCAAATTATTCCATAAAGGCGCCTACTAAAGTGTTTCACATTAGCATACGTTAAAAAAACATAATAAAGGTAACCGTATGACATAAGTTTCGCATCTCGTTTAACTTTCGTCGTTAGAAACGTTCTATTATGTTAATCCGTAAACGGTTATGGCGTAAGCCTCTGACCTCATTCAATTTGCTAATAGCGCCACAGTATTTTGAACAGAATGTTATCTTTACATAATTTTTGAAAACTAAAAACTCACTTCGGCACCAAAATACATACTCAATTTTGATAAAACTTCTATTGGACCTGACTAGACTGCACTTTTAAACAAAATAAAGATTTTTTTAAATTGGTCGGTGGTTGGTTTACATACATAAAAACATATGGATCAGCGGATGCGTCGTGGACTGTAATAGGTTATGGATGATAAAATGAAGGCCTGCTTACCTGATGCGACACACGTACACAATTTTCAGGCTGCAGCCTTACACTTTTAATTATTGAGCGTTGCGGATTTTATGCGCGCCGATGTAGACTAAAATTCTTCTTTCTTTTTGACAAGCAGGCCATAGATGAGAATGAGATGAACAAAAGAGTATATAATGTAAAAAGGGCAATATGGAATATAACTTTTTAGAAGTTGGTTAAAAAATAACATCATCAGTGACGTTGGTTTGGTAACGTAATTGTTAACAAAATATATGCGTCCTCGGCGTATTTATAAGGAAAATATTATTATCACACGTGTAATCCTACTAAACAATTTTTTTGTAATAACGAGGCATTTTACACAAATAAGGCATATGAAATGTCCCAAAAATAGTCTTACTTTTAGCTACCTATCTTAAAATTTAGTACAAGAAATTGCACTCGCGGCGCTCCCTCTTCTGTACGCTCATTTTGATTGGAGTAGTTATGCAAAAAATACACAATTTCAGGATTTTTTCCTGTCATTGGTATAAACATAAACCATTATTTTAATGGGAAATGTCTACAAGTTTTTTTTTATAAAAAAACTTATCGGGAGAAGACCTAAAGGCTTTTATGCATTTGCATGTTTTTATGAGCTTTTAATAAAGATGCCGTTCTGATACTTAGCAATTTTACTACGGCGATATACACTTCGATAAAAAAAATATGCAGTTGAAACTGTAAAAACGGTCGTTAGTGAGAAAATCGACGTTTAAGACTAATAAATGTGGAAGCACAAGTAATTGCGCGCAATATTGTGCATGAGATGAAGAGTTTTTACTAATTGTCATTTTATTGTTGGACATATTTTTTAAAATAATTCTGATGCTGTATTTTTACGATATCGATATCGAGCGATATTTATACATCGATGATAAGATATTTAGGAATTCTTTGCGATCGTTAATTTGTTTATTGCTAATTTAATTTCAAACAATAACTAATTTGAAGCAAGTTAGGTTTTTTTACAAAAAAATGTGTGTTTTCTCGTAACCCAATAATACGAAAATACGAAATTTTTTGTTACAATAAATAGCATGCAATTTTTTTACTCTGTCGCTTTACAGTCAAAATAAGTATACCTACAGTTTTTTTTAAAGCGTTGCTTATTTCTTAATTATTCTTTAACATAAACTTATCCTAAGTACATAAAACACCAGTAGCTTATACTAAAGCAAACAGAAATGCGTTTGGAAACTTGTACTCGTGTATGTATGTTAGTCATATTGGTATAGATATTGGTGTATTTGTGAAGCGTGTTCAGATCGTATGTCCAATATTGCCTGTCTTTCTGGCTTTTATTTGATGATCTGTTCCACAAACATTTGTATATTGCGGCCGAGGGGCGGCTTAAAGCCGTTTTCCCGAAACGGCGAATAGTTGAAGTATTTTCGTTTATTTGATATGAGATTATCTCCTGGCTGTTACCTTGGTCAGGAACCTCGTTTCGTTTACCGAAGCCCCGCGCAATCAGAATTTTGTTGGACTTGAACCCGCTTCTGGTCACCCTAACTTCATCTTCTGTTCCAATTATTGTTTTAATTTTAATAAATTTTGCATTTTTATAACATGTTTCAATAAGGGACTGATACAAAAGCGAAGGAAGCATTTAACCAATGTTAGTTTTTACCTGTGTTTGTCTGTAATGTACTCAATTAATGGAATGCTTGTATTTTCAGAGAGGAGCTACAATAATCCTCGAAAGGCATATTTAGTTCGTTGATAAACTTGTCCAAGAAAAAAAATTAAAGCTTTTTGCTAAATAAAAATATAAATTGTATTTTGAAATTTCACTGTTCCTTTTTATACCTCTAATTGAACGTAACGTGTAATTATTTCGTCTTTTTGTAACATCTTGTACATTACAATACAAGTGCTGATTGTCTACATGTTAAGATTTAAATTGATTTAAATCCTAATATCAAAATAGTTGCTTTCATATGGCAGAGTCATTGGAAATCATTTACAAAACACGTGTTTAATCAGTCGTAGTTCAGCATATGAGTTCTTGTTTCTTAGGATCATGTCCATGTTTCTTAAGAAATTTAATTAGTATCATTAACTGAACTTACTTTCAAATACGCACTGAAATAAAAGCCTTTATAAGATAAATATTATATTAGATGCGATTCTTCCTTAAAGCCTTTAAAAGCTTTGTAAAAGCCACAGCGCAGGTTTCGTCGACAATAAAGTTACCTTCATCAAGATTGTCATCACTGGCCCTTTTGCCAAAGTCTGACGCTACCATGAGGGAGGTTTTGGGGTGGAACTTCCTCCGATCTGGTGTGGTGTATTGGTATTGGTCTGTTGAGAAATGGTAAGTGTAGTGTGTGCCTTTATAGATAAAATATAGGAAATGGTTTGCAATTTTAATTAATTATATTATAACATACTTTTTTTCAAGAAGCCATTTTTGGCTTTCGTCTGTTTTCACATATCTTGATAGTCCTTTGACATTATCATCCGTTCTAAATGTTAAGTATCTAGGTGAAATCATCCGCTTATTATTTTTCTTAGAGAAAATGAGATAAGTATAAGAAAAATAATTTTGAAACATTTAGTTTTCTAAAGTTGATTTCAAAACTGTCTAAAGTCAAAGTCAAATCCTTGTATCAATTTTATTAATTAAGTTTGCTTCCGCAGTCTTTCTAGTTTACTATTATAAATCAACATTTATAAAAATACTTAACATACCTGTAAAAGGCAGTTAAAAGTTACAGTTATTAAACGGCAGACAACGGAATATAAAAACAACAATATTGAACAACCGAATCAACTGTTTAAACAACCTATTTTAGGATTCAAACAATGAACAATGTTAATTAATTTAAGGTACATAAAAGTCAATTTGATCTGAGAATTAAGGCAACAGATTGGTGTGTAAAGTATTGTGTACTTAGACTTACCTTAGAAGTTCTTTTTTAATTCATTTATTTCGTATTTTTCTTTATTTGATTTTAAATTTACTTACGATGTGTGGACAACTTTTTGTCTGAATCTAATCACATTTGTGTAAGGCACAGTAATTTTAAGTGTTCTCACATTTTCAGATGATATTTTAGAAGGTAAAAATATGGTTAATGAAAATACGAAATAAATGTCGGTGGCATTTCACGGTGCGTGCTAACGAGCGTACCATGTGAATCGCACCTCGGTTCTTGTCTACAGAAAGAGAGAGAGAGAGGGGGTGAGAGAGAGAAAAAGAGAGAGTTGCGGTACTCGTATGTGTCATCGACAACGCTGTTATGTGTAAGCACTAAGCACGCACTGTAGAACGTCACCCACAGGATATCTATAAAGCACATGTGATACCCGTTCACAGAGTATTGTTTTAAGTTTATCATTTGTTATAATAGCAAAATACCTTGTATAGTATTTTTCTAGAATTCACGGTTGGAATCTATGCTGAGACTATTAAAAGAAAAAAATACTACTATATTTTTTAAATATTAAAATTCCTTTTGAATTAATTGAACAATCTCAACGTAGATTAAACAAAAATACAGCATATTTAATAGTAAAATTCCAATAGAAAGTAAATTAAATTGGAGATGCCGAATGGATGAATTTCTAGTTCATATACTTACTTTATTTTATCAACTGACATGTGGCTAACACGCGTTGAGTTACTTTATTTACAAAATATTATATGAAAAAGGTATTCACAGATCTTTACTACAGGAGTTTAACTAAAGATATGCTGTATTTTTATGTATTCTGGAACAAATAACTTATAAATATTGCATTCAACATTTAGAGGTCCCTAAAAATAAGGTTTGCATCCCCCTTATAACTAACACAGTTCATAATACATCAACATTTTTAACCAGTTGTAAATGGGTATTCAAAAGCAGTGCCCATAGCATGGCATCGTAGATAAGCCGTCGACAAAGTTTATATCGTGGATTTGGTTATTATATAAATAATCATTTCTAAAAGTACGTCAACTCTAGTGCCAGACGGGTGAGGTTTGAGAGAAAGTAGGTTAGTGAATATACCTACATACATAGTTCGAATGCAAGTTGATATACTAATGGAAATAACTATTTATACAACGTGGAAGAGACATACCAGTAATAAATCAAACCACGCGCTATACTAGATTACTATAGTAGAGTATAGATATATATATATATATATATATATAATAGAGTATAATTAAATTAAAATAACAGTCATATAAAAAAAATCGGCATTTCCATCCTAAAGTATGCATCCGCACGGGCAACCATTGGTATATGGGAATGTAGAGATTTTTTGTTTGTTTTTAACTGTTATTTTATTATCATTATACTATAGTAATCTAGTACAGCCCGTGGTTCGATTTATAACGGGTTTTTCCACGTTGTATATATGTCAATATTATCTCGCTAGATAAACCTTGTCGCCGGTACCACGCTGCAGGGCTAGCACGCACACAGTCCGGGTTGAATCCGTTTCAAACACTTTTTTCTGACCAATATGATATCTGGCCAGAATCGGACCGTATACCTTCACCGTCCTGATCCATAGTTCTTTTCCCAAAATCCCTTGCGATGCCCACTGTAGGGCTTTTGAACGTGGGCACGCCACGACTCGAACGATCCGATGAAGATTGGTGTTCTACGTCACCTTTGACAATTATTTTGTAAAAAAAAAATGTAGATTTTATACATATAAAAAAGTGCTTGAACAACATAGACAAAGTGTCTGACTTCTACCAATAAATTAATTTCACCACTAAATAATAAAAATATCAAAAATAGATATACTTACCCATTTATGATATTATTATTCAAAGTAGGTACATATTTGGGTCACGTCAGTCATAATCACAATATCAAAATACTTAAAATATAGGGAGAAAAATATGTAATATTATTATGTTAACAATTTTTATTTATACTCTGTATTATCATTTCGGACTGTATTATGATTTTGATGACCTCTGTGGCCTAGTGGTCATCAGGCCACGCTGTCACAGCGGAGGTCCTGGGTTTGATCCCAGGTCAGGTCATATTGAGTTTACCTTTTTATTTTCAATACTTAGAATCTTGTAGATTTTCCTGTAATCTATAAGCAATGAACTATATTTTGTATTTTATTCAAAATTTTTGTCTCAGTAATTTCGAAGATCCGAGGTGGCGGTTAGTTTTCGTTTTCTTTCATGAATAAAATTGAAACTATTTATTTTACAATAATAACAAAAATGTATTTGAGATCCCCATAACAAGCCCTTTCATTTAATATATGACACAGTAAGGTTTGCAAAACTTTTTTTTTATTTTCTCATTTGTCCCCAGAAACAGACTCATATTTTTAAACACATCTGTGTTTGGGTCATAGGATTAAACATTTCACTAAATTTCACCTGATTTAGTTCAGTAGATTCGGAGAAAATTGTCTGTGACCGACGGACGGACAGACATACTCACGAGCGATCCTGTAACGGCTCCGGTATTTTTGAATTTTTTGTACGGAACCCTAAAAATCTCATAAGCGATCAGTTGCAATAATGGGTTAAAACTTTCATCAATCCCGTATCTGCAAAACGGATTTGCAAAATGTTCAATTTCAGGGCACAAAGGTGCAAATCCTTTGATTCGAATACGAATAATTTTAAAGCCTATCACCAAACCAAATATGAAATATTTTTACTATACAATAGTTTTTAAAAACATCGATTGGAAGTCTGAATGTTTTTATACAGGCAATTTTATAAGTAATTTTAACAAATAACAATTAATTTTAATAAATCCATACTCTCTGCCTACCCCAATGGAAAAGCGTGAAAATATGTATGTATGTATGTATGTAATTTTAAGAAGCGTAGAGTATCGTGTTATATTTTTCAAATTCAGAGTAATTTTATCACGCGGTATTAGACAACATCCGACAATAATTTCAAAAGCTGACATATCTTTACTTTGTCATTAAATATTTAAAAATTGATTGTTAAGGTAATAGATTAAAGTTAATAGGTAAGCCCTGTGAAGTTCTCTTTGTGGTTACGAGTATGTTATGTATTTTAACACTTCACTAGTTCATAATATTCAACCCTTTGGAAGCAAAAAATAAGAGAGAAGTATATTTTATTAAACAATTTTATATTTAATACAATATTAATTTCAAATAATAAACAGGTTAGTTCAGCGTCTAACTTAAGTTTTCTAACACCACAAAGTTCTTTATTCTGAACACTAGAAGCTACACTTAAGTGCTTTGACACTTTAAACCAACATCCATCTTGCGAAAGCTAATGGCCCGAATAATTTCTTATGAATTTCAAAATTTCCTTACATCTTTAAATAGAATTTGTAATGAGCCTCATGGGAAGTTTAGAACTCCTTAGATGCGCGATTATAGCCCCAAATACAATTTTCATTGTTTATTTATTCATGCCTAAGCTAAATTACGAAATACTTATAACGAGTTTTAGGCAATTTTGCAAGGATTATTCAATGTATTTTAAGGTTTAATAGAAATATTTATATATGTATAGATAAATACACATCATAATTATAGGATCTTAGAATTTTCAAATGTATAGAATAGTAACCAGCATTACAATTAAAAAAAAAAATCGTTAGCTATAATAGGTCCCATCGTTGTGCAAAAGCCTCCCCTCTTTGTTTAAAAATAAAGAAAAATATCAAAAATAAAACAAAAAATCTATATAGGTATATAAAATAAATCCCTATTTCCTTTGGTCACGCCATAGCGTGAACGGGTGGACCGATTTAAATGAAACTTGGTATAAATATCGTTTAAGACCTGGGGAAGAAGGTTTTTCTCCAAATTCCCGCGAGGAGCGAAACCCGTGGGCACAGTTAGTTGTTAAATAAATTACCTATATAGTAGATACAGCCAAGAAACTTCCACTGTCTAAATGGGCCTTAGGTATGAGTTTTTTTGTACACTTCTTTTATACTTGTATTAAAAGAGAGAAACCTGTTATTAGCTTTACTTTAAGTGAAACTTGTAGTTATAATATAGTATTGTAACACGCTGTTGGTTTTTGAATAAATAAAATAAAATAAGTTATTTAATGCTTCTGAAATAGCTCATATTCTAACATTCAAGAGCGTTCTCGTCAAGCCTACGCTAAGATGTAACGAAGAGGAAAACTTATAGTTTTTCCTGTAAGAGTGATTTACAGGTTTTGCCTTTGTTTTCTCGACAATGTATTGGATTAAAGAGCTTAAATAATAGTTAGTAATAATAACGAGAATGTTCATTAGTGAATGGATGAGAACAATGTTGCTGTGCCAACTTGTTGCTTCCATTGTCGTGTTTGGACTTTTTAACATACCTACACATTTTGTGCACACATTCTACACGATCCCGTAGTTTCCTTTATTAATAAACTTGCGTTCGTCCGCGACTTCGTATGCGTAAACTTAGTACTTTGTAATTAAGTCTACATTGTATGCCACAATGGGATTCCCCATATAAAGTTTCACTCCCCTTTTCACTCCCTCAATAGATGTTCTTTTGGAATAATAAATGACCTTTCCCGTATCTAAAACTATATGCATACCAAATTTCATCTAAATCGGTTCAATGGTTGAAGTGTGTAGAAGTCAGACAGACAGAGTTACTTTCGTTTTTATATATATTAGTAAGAATGTATAGATTACCTAGTTTATTTTGTCTTTTATTTAGAATACGAAATCCTTTGATTTTATGAAAACATTTTATTACTATACGTTAATATCAGGTAAAAAAAGACCAATGTACAAATATTTATGTAACTTTTTTTTAAATAAAAAAAAATGGGACAATGAAAATGTTAAAACAACTCATAATGTACGTGTCTGTACGTAACAGCCAAAGGCAGTCCACTGCTGGACATAGGGTAGTAGGGTAGTAGCTAGACAAGGAGTAGATTAGTTCGTTGTTTTTTACTCCAGTTCAAATTTAAAATAACTTTATAGTATATTTGCTCAAAAACTGACATGACCCAAATATGTAATTAGAGTGTTTCATTTTAACCTGTAGGGGTGACGACAGGGTCTGAAAAGTATGATTGTAATTAGTCCGTCTTGTAGATTATCCAAAAATAATGGACCCGTATTTTTCAGTTTACCAAAAAAGTAAAAACTCAAAGATACGGAGCATCAAAGTTCCGGAGTCGCTTGCGACGTCACCGCTAAGTAAAAATCGTACTTAGCCGTGACTTCATGCGAAATTTATATGCGCTGTATCTTTATCATTTTTGGTTTCTCAGAGAAAAGAAAAAATACGTGTATAATATTTTTTGATAATCTAACCGATGGACCAAAAATATTTTTCCATTCGTCATGCCTAGTCGTGCATATGAAAGTGTTATAACTTACGTTCAGCCCTGGTGGAAGGCCGGTCCCTCTTCCCAAAGCCCCTGGCCGTCATCATCTCCACGTTTTTGAACCCACGCGTGGGCCGCTGCTGCTTGGTCCGGGTCAGGCGACCGTCGGGGGCGCCCTCGGCTAGGCAAAGACACGCGGCCGCCACAACCACTGCTAGTTGCATTGAGATATTCATTTCTGGGGACAAGAGAACAGCTTGATTAAATAAATAAATATCTAGGGACATCTTTTGCACATTTCCTCGTTTTTTAGGTAATTATGTCCTGTTTTTATTTATTTTGTGCTTTAAAGGGTATTGTATTGTAGTGTATGCTAGTTGCATTGAGATATTCATTTCTGGGGAAAATAGAACAGCTTGGTTTAATTAATAAATATATATGGACATCTTTTGCGCATTTCCTCGTTTTCAAGGTAATTATATTCCTGTATTTATTTATTTTGTGCTATAAAGGGTATTGTATTGTATTGTATCCCACAGATTAAGCTGGCCTCAAAGTAAGTTTTACAACTTGTGTCATGACATACTAACTTAACCATAGACTTAGATTTTAACATTGAAAATGTTTTGACACTGTAATTGTGTTTTCGTTCATTCTAGTATAGGCTCTATTTTCACGAAACAGTGCGTTCCCCATATATCTCGGAGAATTGTAAAGAAGATAATGTTTTTTAAAGAAGGTTTAAAAGAAGCGTATTCACAAGAGCTGTAAGGTGCAAAAAGAATTACAAAAAGGTCGAAAACAAAACAATTATGACAGAAATAGTAATAAAAAAACTTTTTTTCGAATTTTTGAGACAATGAATGATATCAAAAATTTAAGAAAAAATTATCTGGACAATTTAGTAATAATTTGAGCCTAAAACATAGATGATCTGGTTAGGGGTTTGCCCTGTAGCCCGACCTTTATGAAAAAAATCAAAAAGTCAGTACGTCATTTTATATTCAACGTTGTAGTATTATGTACCTTTTCCTTATCCCGACTTTCTCGTCTATATTTTTTCTTAGCGACAATATTTTTTCGGATTCCTTAGATTCATTTCCAATGTGCTCAATAGTTGTGTGAGGCACGAAATCTGTGAATTTTTTCGATTGCTTCTGTATAGCCAGACTACATTTACTCAGAGTGACACATCGCCTTAGTGTCGTGAGTTTTAAGGCTACGTAAATGGTTGAAGTCTCAAAAGATAGGGCTTAACAAGAGTTACAATATGGTGAACAAAAAATTGAAAAAGAAAAAAAAAAAATGGCGCATTTTTTTGTCTTTGCTCTGGTTACCCCATTAGAGATAAAGAAGTTAAATATTGATGTAGGTATGTGTGAATATAAAACTATAACCCATGTAAGATAAACTTATAGATAATGCATTAGCATTAAGTTTGACCAATTATAATAAATCTCTACGAAATAGTGCTACGAATTTGAAAAGATATTTATGACGATACCTCCGCAAAAAAGGTTGTGTTGAGTCTAATTTATCTCGCAAAGTATTTGAGATATAAATTTGAAATTTAAGGATATGATTTTTTACTCTTTTCTTAGTTTATTGATAAGATGAAAACATGATTGAAAAGAAAAATCTCGATAGAAATATTTTTCGAAATATGGTCTTACTTAGCAAACTTGTCAATATTATCGCTCGAATAGGACGACTTAAAAGAAACCGTTTGAACTATAAGTAAGATTTTCAGACATTTTTAATAATAACAAGATGAAATTTTGATTGATCATTTAATTTTGCTGTAAATTATTAATAAAGGTTTTGGCGGTTACGACCTATTCGTTCATGTGGATTGGAACCCCAATTGAACACACCCACCGTATACCTCTCTCGGCCCCACGCGCGTCAACTCGCCGAGCGCTATCTCTTGCTCAGTCTGCGTATGGATTCCTTGGACGTAAGACCTGTGCCAGTCGTCCGCACATCCCAACGTTTCGAATGATCGATCTTTTATTTGTAAAAATTAAGTTTTAGGCCCAACGCAGACGTCAGACTAATCCGAGCCGCACTTTTTGGTCTGTGAAAATAGAACCCTATTTTCACTTACTGTTTTACATTGTGATTGTGTACATAAGTATAATAATAATAGGTAAAATAGAAAACGGGAACATAGCTGATTTCTCAAGGAAAAAGCAATCCTGATGAGACAAAAATTTAATAGATGGTAAGTACTTACCTACCTCAATGTTTCTAAATATGTGGCTTATATTGATAAAATATGTAAAGTTTGTAAGAAAGGGAGTAGGTATGTCAATAAGTGCTTACCAATCTTACTGACTAGTCAAAATATAGGTACCTACTAGGTATAAGTTGTATCATACTGAGATGGCACCGTACTGTCCTACTTTCAAACCATAATTACCTACTTATGTTATTTTCATACGTATCTACCTTTTTGTCTTATTCTACTGTTACAAGTTACAACTTATTCTACCCAACTAACATTTTGGATAATATGCACCTACCGGATAACTTCGAAGTAAATCCGCTAATATAAAAGTACTACTGTTTTCAGGCCAAAAAAAAATCCTCTTTTATCAGAGTTTGACGACTCTTTGTCCGCGTCGATCGTCGAAGCCGCCGCAAGAAGAACAAGGAGGTGTAATTGATATGGAGTCGGATTTACAAATTATGGATCTGGACAATCAAAATATTTCGTCAGGATCACTACAGGTGGAATGGAAAGGTGTGTATTTTAAATAGAACTTAATAGAATACATATTTTCAAATATGACAATATTTTAAGTTATTTTTTAATCTCGTAAACGGGCATTTCGCCTGGTCGCAGATAGACGGACGGACGGACAGACAGACAGTAAGAGGGGTGTTATAAGTTTGATGCCGATGTCTGTTTGTCTGTGACATCGAAGTTCTTTCAGTATTGCGGTCTGAAATTACCTTTATCTATATAGTTTTGCATATGTATACCTAATAGCATGAAATAAAAATTACAATATGGTATTTGTTTCAGGATGAATTTAATGAAAATATTTTTGGACATCGTATAGTGAACATCAAGTACTTCTTTAAAGAATTAAAGAAAATAGCCACCAGTCGCTTTGTGATTGTGGGTTAAATACCATCAATATTGTATCAGAAAAATGTAAGGGAATAACATCAAATTGCTTTTTATCATGCTCCATTTTCAACGAACAATTTACAATAAAGAATACATTGGAGGATGTTAATAAAGATGGAGTAGCAGGAGCTATGGTAGCAGGTTGTGGTCACCCCCAACTCAAACAAATTAGTGCCTGCCTCCTTAGATATACCAATTATGTCTGAGCGCATTTACAACCGTGCACATGACAAAATATGCGAAAACTGGGGGACCACAGCTTAGGACGAAATGAAAAAAGCTGGACAAAGAGAAAAAGCTGCTGCGATTGAAGAGGGTAAAATAGATAAAAATGGCAATGCCATAATTGATGTTATACTGGATGGTTGCTGGTGAAAGAGACTCTTGAGAGAAATTACTCCGCTCTGTCTGGTGCTGCAACTATGATAGGGAGGCGATTTACACAAGTGCTCTTTATGTGTGTGAAAAATAAATACTGCTGTATTGGGCAATAAATATCTTTCTGATTCTTTGAACATAATGTAATCTTATTAGCAGTTGATTGTCCAGTTCAAACTTTATCATGATTATTATATTACTTAGGATGTTTTTTTTTTTATCATCGTATAATCAAAAAATAATCAATTATTATTGTTATTATGCTATTTTTATTGTATATGTTTAGCAATAAATCTATGAAAAATTGTTTTATATTTTTATTTTGTACACCTATATATATAAATACATTGAAACTATTTTACGAAATATAGTGAATATTTTTCTTTTACATATTCCATACCTATGTTTTAATGTGTGTAATTATCCCCAAAGACCTTATCATTGTATCGAAATATAAGGTCTTACAAAATATACTGAAACTATTATAAAGGTAGGTCCAGTCCGTGATACTGAACAACTTTCCCCAAGGAACACATAGCGAAATATAAAAAATATATTTTTCATATATCACCCACCTTTGACTGCTATGTGCCTCGCCGCTCTACCCGATACATCAGCTGTATGCAGCAAAGGACGTCTACACACGCTACGATTACACTCATTCACAAACAATTACATGTTGTCCTAGTAGTCATTAGGTAGTCATATGTAATTTAATCAATTCACAACACACTTTGAATTAAGTACCTAAGAAATTAAGATTATTTTTATTATTTTGACAAGTATCTTTACAATGTGCAAACAGTTAATAACGACATTATTCACAACAGTAAAACACATTCCAAATTAATATTTTGATACAGTCAAAAATATTCAAACATCTCATGCGATAGGTTATTAATAAGAAAAATCTAATTTACACTAAACTCGCATATTTTGGAGACTGAACTACCTATTCACTAGAGCAACAAAAGTCAACTGATGTTATTAGTCGGTTTTGTTTCTTGCTATAATAAGTAAAAACATGTTATTCACATGAGGCGGTATTTCTTTGAATATGACAACAAAGGATTTTGTAGTAAAAATTCACCGGTTCAATTTTTGCCGGCTTTTATGATGTTTTGTTTGTTTCTTTTGTCGGCATTTTACTTACAAAAATACTGTTCACAACAAGCAAAAAATGTGCAATAAAATTTAAGTTAGCTCGTGCCTGCGGCGAGAACAAAAGGGGCCATAAATGTTAACCGTGGGAACGCTAACTGAAAACAAATAAACAACAAAAAAACTTTCCAAGGTCTGGTCAGTTTTGAGTTGGAACTGATGCAAATAGCATCGTGCGTACGTTTTCTCTATGCCAAATTATAGGCAGTTATTCAAAAATACCTAGTCATATTGTGTGTAATTAAAACGCCAGCCTAGATACTTTTACATCAAACTTAGGTGACTTGCGCCATTTTATTTATTTTCTTATTGTTTTAATAACTTCATGCATCATGTAATAGACGCGGGTCTACTTGAGGTTTAATAGGGTACATAATAAATACTACTTGCCTTAGGCAAGTGATATCAAAAATAATAAATCACTCGACTAATTTGATGAATTTGTTTTGTGACTGTGATTGTGTTGTGAAGTCGTGCCTTAAAGTTCGAGTGATGTCGCGGCCTCGCGCCATTTAGCTACGTTTGTGGCTGCCTTTAGGTATTGGTATTGCGGCGATGAGCGGACGGCGCGGCATGTGCGGTCGAAGGTCAGTGTATGTAAAAAATAAACTTCATATTTCACTATATGTTTCTTGGGGAAAGTTGTTCAGTATCACGGACTGAGCCTACTGTTAAAATAGTTTCAGTATATTTTGTTAGACCTTATATATAAAGAACAATATTTTCTGATCAGCCGACCGGTCAATTTGTAACTATATTTATATATTTTGTCTTTTGATTTCTTGGCGAAAGCAACATAAAAGTTGTTAACTTTATTGTATGAAAAAAATACCATACATAAAGACCATAGTAACTAGATGACGTGACTACTTCGATTTGTTTGAGAACGTTATTTTTTTTCGTATTTCAATATACATGTACTGCTATAAGTTGTTCAAATTGATGGACCGAATCACCTCTTTTAACATATTTGTATCTACTGAATTCAAAATATTATTGTAAACATATCTGTCTGCTATCTCCATACGTTCTAAGCTCCCGAGTTCATGAACATGTTCTCGGCAGTGCGCGTAAATATAATCCCATCAAAAACAATACTTGTCAAAAAAACCAAGTCTCGCAACTCAGTTGTTCTGCGGTAAAAAGTTGTGAGATCCATGTAATACCAAGTCGGTTATTAATTTATTCAGTCTCTACTTAAGCGACTTTCTGTCTTAATACGTCCAGTCTCTAAGACCACGATCGTGGTCCATAACAATTGAAAATCAATCGTGTCTGGAATCTCCGTACTCGAAGCATTAAGTTGTTACGTAATAATTAACAGCATCTTATAGTGACGCATATCAATATTAAAATTCTTTAATGTTTTATATAAATATATCGAGACTTGGCCATCGCACTAAATAATTGAATTTACATGTGTTTTCAGGCGATTGAATTTACACGTGTTTTCAGGCGATGGCCAAGTCTCAATATATTTATATAAATCATTAAAGAATTTTAATATTGATATGCGTCACTATAAGATGCTGTTAATTATTACGTAACAACTTAATGCTTCGAGTACGGAGATTCCAGACACAATTGATTTTCAATTGTTATGGACCACGATCGTGGTCTTAGAGACTGGACGTATTAAGACAGAAAGTCGCTTAAGTAGAGACTGAATAAATTAATAACCGACTTGGTATTACATGGATCTCACAACTTTTTACCGCAGAACAACTGAGTTGCGAGACTTGGTTTTTTTGACAAGTATTGTTTTTGATGGGATCTCATTTCTTTTTGTATTTTGTAGACATGAGAGTAGCCTTTAGTCGTCAAACTAATATAGCAATCGAAATTATCAATGAAAATCGCAAACTTATAGGTAAGAATTCTGGGCACATCTGAACAGCATTGAGTATTATAATAATTAATTTACAACCTTACGCACTCGTAATAAGTACAAATACGCACGTAGGTACGTTTTTTGCATTAAATAATTTAATTTACACGTGTTTTCATGACGGGAATACCCATTTTTTGCTCGATTTGGCAGGGGCACTACCATGCGCCTATATTTATATGGGACTAGCTTAAACCCGCGGCTTCGCACGCAATAATAATAACTGCCGTAAAACATCGTTACGAATAAAGCCAATATTGAAAAATTTAACTGAAGACTTGGCTGTATGGGCTTAATTTTCTTTGCGGGCTTTTCTAGATTTTTTAGTTTTTCCTTGATTCATACACCAAACACTACTTATATTCCAAATTTGAAGCTTCTAGGTCTGCTAGAAGTGCCTTAGAATTTTGATGATCGGTGAGTCAGTGAGTGACAAAATTAAGAAATTTGACCCGTTATAATTCTTAAAATACTGGTTCAAATTGAATGAAATTTGAAATATACCGTGTCTTTACATGCCTGCATGGTTACTGAAAATTTCAGTCTTCTAGTTTTATCCACAACGAAGTTACAGGGGGTCGAAAATGGTCTGAATTGCTTCGAGAAAAGGATGGTACGGCCGTGACGCTTTTTTGCTCGACTTGGTGGGGGCACTGCCGTGCCCCCAGATATCAAGGAAAGCGCCCCCTCGCGCAATCGACACGATACGTCTAGCTCCGCCCACAAATGAGGTACATAATTTTTGTGGTATCGTCTTAACTAGCAATAAAAGAAAGGACCGCATAAAACTAACAAGTTGTAAAGTCGGCAGCAAGAGGCTTGTTAGTTCGAAGATACGACGTTTGGACTTGGTAGCATTAACGCAGCACTAAAAGTAAAGCAAAGTGGTCCATTATGTCGCACTTAGTTGGTTCTAAGTGAAAAGTTTGCGACTATACAGGTGCCTACGTGCATGGACACAAAACATTGTCTTCGTGTTAAATATACGTATAATAATTTGAATTGAAAATCTTAAAAGCAAATACCTTCTTTTAAAAGAATAACCCATAAATTAATTGTTCTTTTTTTTAATTATAAAATAATAATAAAGTTTTGTTCTTCTGCCTTCTTCTTATTCCATTATTTACGGATGTTTGCACATCTTGCTCTATCTCCAGTATGTGTTCGTCACTCTCTTTCTGCTTATATCCTTCTTTAAAAATTTTATCCAACGTTTCTTATTGATAGAAGTAGGTATTTACCAATAAGTAATCTAATTATGGTGTAGTTACGAACAAATAGTTTTTCATGTGACACTTTGTCGTCTTAAGGTTTTTGTTTATTTTTATCACTTTGATTCTATGACAGAGAAATAATTGACTCCGTTTTTGTTCATTATACAATGAACTTTTGTAGAAAATAGAATAAGACGGACTTTTCTGTCAGGTCAATTTTCCTGAAATCCAAAGAGTTTCCTGTGAAAAAGCCGCGTTTTTATTTTCTTTGCGAATTTTCCGAATTTGGATACCCTTTGTAGGAGCACTGTGCTTTGAACTTTTAAATTTAACAGTCAAAAGGCGATAAATGAAAATACCTTTTAAGAGGGAGTTGATCTCATTTGACGTAAATATTAAATTAACTGGGTATTTAACACGGTTTCTCGCGCTCGCGAGGATGATCGTCTAAACAGACAGTCTCACACTTGTCCGACTACACTACGTGAGTTAAATATCTAGTTAAGTCATCTCACGTTAGTATTATAATATAACAAGTAGGTAATTACTAAAAGAATATTTTTTTAAACCAGCTTATATCTAACTGCCTCCGTGGTGTAGTGGTTAGAGCGTTCGGCTCATACCCGGAGGTCGCGGGTTCGATTCCCGGCGGGGGCAACGACTTTGTGTTGTTGTCTTAGTTTGGTTAGGACATTGCAGGCTGATCACCTGATTGTATATGATAGTAATATGATCCGTGCTTCGGAGGGCACGTTAAGCCGTCGGTCCCGGTCTTTGAAATTGGTCGTGACCTAAAACCATGTCAGAGGTCTTTAAGGCAGTTTAAAAACTCTGACACTAGTGTTAGTCACTAACACACACGATAAGAAGAAGAAGAATTACAGAGTTTCTATGGCCATCCCTCGGCTCCATCATCAGATCGGCTATATGTCATTACAATATTGCATTGTCACGTGATATACGTATGTGTGTAAAAGTTCAGTTCAATCGGATCTTTTATGATTTGATCACAGACAAAAGGACAACGAGACTGGTGAATGAAACTAAATTAAAGCTTGTTAAAATATTAACCCTATTCATAAAAATATACAAACGCTTGCTGAACGAGACAAAACATATTTAAACTAAGAGGCATGGTATAATAAAATAAGGTATTCTCTTCCCGTGACAGCTGATGACGTAGGTGGAACTTGTCTACGTCATCAGTTTGATATGTTGCCACTGTGTGAAATTTATATACCCGAGCGTAATACATTTTTGAACTTTATATACCAATTTCGAAATAATAATCCATTATATCAATTTATAAAATATTGAATTGATGAATCACGCGAGAATCGCGAGATACTAAATAGCTAAGTACTTAATATTTTATTTAATATTCATGAACTAATTGAGGAAGTCCTTAAATTTACTGAAAAGAACAATCAGTGGCAACACTTTGTGACGTAGTCAAGTTCCATCTCGGGAAGAGAATACCTGTTTTATTATACCATGCTAAGAGGTTTCTCTTAGTTAATTTTTATGAATATAGCGCACGTATTCTAGAATTGTATATTATTCGTTAAAAAAATAAGAAGCGGTTGAGAAAAGCTGTTTAACAAACGTTATTTTTTATTCTGGACGTCCGTAAATAATATACACAAGTATTAAAAAGTGATAATATTTTGGAGTTTCCTTTTTCGCTGGAGTTAAAAATCAAGGGTTGAACCACGTAAACTTACTGGGCATCCCTCGCAGCCCTATACGTGTGGTGGGACTGGCAAACGTGTAATGAAATATTAATTTGTTTCCTGTCTAAACTTTTGATGTTTGTAACGAGAATTATTTTTAGGCAGCATTTAATTTTTTTCACATTAATGCGTATTTTATTTAGTATGGTACGTGTGTACAATCCGGATTTTTTTGCTGTGAAGTCGGACGGCCATTTTCATCTACACTAATATTATAAAGAGGAAAGATTTGTTTGTTTGTTTGTTTGTTTGTTTGTTTGATTGTATTGAATAGGCTCCGAAACTACTGGATCGATTTTAAAAATTCTTTCACTGTTGGATAGGTATGTTATCCCTGAGTGACATAGGCTATGTATGTACCACGGGCGAAGCCGGGATGGACTGCTAGTCTCAAATAATCGGCCAACTGCAAGTTGAACTCGCGTGGATAGTTTTCCGTACAATGCCAGAGTCAATCACTTTTGAAATCCTCACAGTAAGACGCGACTACTAGCGCTATCTAGTGGTGGTTAAGTAAACTATTAATTTAATTGATAGAATTCTTATAGGTTTTCCTGTAATCTGTTATCTACAAGCAAAGAATATCTGGTATATTTCAAATATTTAGGAAGAGGCCCCCCCTCTTCCTAAATATAATGGTCATTTCGTCTTCTTTCATGAATGAAATCAAAACTATTTATTTTACAATAATATGAAAAATATATTTGAGATCTTCATAACGAGATCTTTCATTGGATATTATGACATAGTAAAGTTTGCAAAACTTTGTTTTTTATTTCCTTATTTGTTCCCCCGAAAAGGACCCCTTTTCTTCCGCTTTTATATTTAAAAGTAAGTGCTTTAATCAAAGAACTACGCACAACATGTAAGTAAATTTTTTATATTTTTTATTTCATTGGCTTCAATTTTTTCAGGAGATTTTCTATATCTCTAAAGTTCTTTATCCTGTCTTCACCAAATTAATATGGGAGTAAGGACTTTCAAATAAAAAAGAATCATCAAAATCGGTCCACGGTTGCCGAAGATATTACGTCACATACATAAAAAAAAACATACAATCGAATTGATAACCTCCTCCTTTTTTGAAATCGGTTAAAAAGAAGTGTTTTTTCCTTTCTGTGTGAAATCTGAATTGTATTTACAGAACAAAAACTATTGCAGTTAGGTGCACCTGTGGATGCACTTTGTTACGCCACACTACTGAAGCCCCTAACTGTTAATCTCACTATATCTGTATGTATAGGTACTACATGTATCATATTCACTACGATAGACAAAACACAAAATTAAAGTTTTCAATGGGCCCATAAGATGGATTATTAAAAATCCTTTTTTTTTGATTCTCTAAACTTGACAGTAAGCTAAGCTCTTAGTAACCATTTGACCTCAAAATCGTGCAACTAAACAAAGTGACGATCATAAAGAGATACAGATACATTTTCACGTCTATATCCCTGACGGGGCAGGGCTCGGGGCCGTAAGACCCAAAGGCCACGCTCAGCGTGGTGGTGGGCGTTAAGTTAGTAAAGGAAAAAAAGATATATTATAAATATCCTGTGATAGTAAAGATATCATCATCATCAGGTCTTTATGTCTCCACTGCAGGAGCACGACCCTCTCTATACTACCAAAACCATACTTGGTACAGAGCAACCAGAGGACTTGGCCTACGCTCTCCTCGCTGGCCAGATGGGTTGGAGAGGTCTCATTGATGTTTATAAGCAGTTAGCGTATTTCCTAAGTCGCCTTCTACGACATCCACGGAAGGACTGGGAGTGGCCCTATTCTACTCTGCTGGAACATTTCGTGAAATTTAACAAAGTCTAGATTTTATTTCAGAGAACAAAGAAATATCGTGGGGTTACGTGCACCGTGGCTGCAGTTTGTCACGGTTAGACGCCAGCGAAGCCCCAACTGTTAATCTCGCTATATCCGGGAAATCGCATTACGCTCGATTATTTTTATTTACACCAGCTTCGCAATACAGCGAAATTTATAATTGTGAAGTTCCTTACTATAATAAATGCGACGAGAGAAACCTGCTTTTTTTTGAATTGTCAGACATAGGTTGCCTCAGACGGCATTTCCTACTCCACCGGGAGAATTCTGCGTTCTTCAAATAACAAAAAAAAAAAGAAACAAAATATTGTTTATTTCCATCCACAACAACAAAAAAGTTAACTTAATCACTATAGATAGTGAACATTTGAACGAAACATAACTATATGATTTTAGAGTTTCACGGTCACAATTACTGTTATTAGTATTACGGGACTTACCGCGATTAATATCGTTTTTTGCCAGATATTTCGACGGCCCTTCTGCCATCATGGTCACACAAGCTGGAGTCAATCACTGGATTGAGCTACATCAACCCAAAATACTTGCGACTGAACGCCATTACATACCACGGTTAGTTAGAGAGGCGATTGAAATTAAGAAGCATCCCAATTTTAATCGAGAAGATGGCTTCAAGTTATCTGGCACGTGGAATCCAGTGATTGAGCTTTGTAAAAAGAGTGTGCGAATAACTAAAAACAGTTCCCGAACGGACACCGTCAGTGTTGTGTGTAAGGACTTATGCAACAAACGAAGAAGAAAGAGGGTAGACCGATATGGTTACCCTTGACAGCCGGACATCCATCGCAGTTCCGAAACATAACTGTCAAAAACATAAACATTAGTATGTACATTACAGTGAAGATGTACAGGGTTGATAATTTTGACATTAGAAATTCCTTCCCACCGTACAGGTTTTTACAATGTGGAAGTTCGTAAAGAGTGACAAAGCTATATGGATCTAAAACCTGAACCTTCAGTATCTCTGTGATAAAACAATAAATCTTCAACGAGTTTATGCTCGATTGATTCGTTTGAATTGTCATTTTAAACATATTGTTCATTGTTTTAGATAAAAGCTTGTCTTTAAAAATATTTATAAAATTAATAATTTGTTTTAAATAAGGCGTGCTAAGCACAGTGAAACCTGCCAACAAAACAATTAACTTTCAACTCCTAAACTTTTAATTAATTATATGAACCGGTAAAATGATATCTGACTTGGATGAGGAAGCTATTATCATGTTGTTATTTTCTATATTAATATATACTTTTAAGTTACATAATATTTATTTACTGAATAAATAAATTTGTAATTTCTTTTTGCCACCATTTTTTCGTTGCTTCCACTAAGTCATATTTTATGTCATCTTTCTAAGTGTAGCTTTCACGACCGACCTTGTATTGTATAACTATTAGTTTTGCGTTAAAATTAACCACATTACCGGCAATTGACACCATTAACCTCCATTGTCATTCGAGTAACTTCTATTATTACTTCGATACACACCGCGTTCTATTTTAGTATAACAAAGACCTATAAAAGCTATTCCTGCAAGCGGAATATTAAAGTTCCATCGCAACAAGAATATAAAACAAGATTAAATTTAAACATATATTTTCGATTTTACACCGATTTTAAGCCCGATTTTGTTCGCCTACAAACTATTCTCACAGGTATTTAGACAATAACGTGACGATAGTAATTTTATGCTGCGTGATTAAAATACATATACACTCAGTCTCAGGCAAACAAAAGTGTAGGTATTAAAAATTAAAGTTTCCTGTAAGTAAAAAACGCAAAAAATATGAAATTCATACGTTCAAAAGCTATATGATATGTCTATTTAGTCCGTTTTTTGCAGTCACAATGATTATTATTCACATTATACGTCAGCCAGAGACCATAACGGTTGTAACGTTAGTAAAATATTTGGACCCTATTAAAAATCAATACTGGTTAGTCCCAGAATGTTACTAAAACCACAGAGTAATACTAAAACCATACAGGTACTTGTTTAAACTGGTTAAATTTAAGGATGTTTTATCAGATCTATTTATAGATACTGAACACATTTAACTTGTATGTGTCGTTGTTGTTGAATATCTTTATTGTACATAAAAAAATACAAATAATTGTCATTTATGTCCATATCAAAGGAAGTAAATAAAGAACATTATTTTTTTAAAGTCACATAAAAGCTCTGTTTAAACCTTTTTTATATAATGAAGCCAGACGCGTAAAATAAACGCGCAATGGTGCTGAAGACTAACATGCCGTGGATACGAGCGATTTAAAAGTATGTTTATTTTATTTTTGGATGACGTCGATATAACTTTAAACAGTATCGGTAGCTTTTCTTTATTGTTTCAAAACTAAAAGCCCACATCACTTCCAAATTACACACCCGATTTTGATCATCTGAAAAGTATACTCTACTCGCTCAAGGTATCTTCAAATAATCGGTGAACAAGAATAAAAAAAAGATCGCGACGTATTGATCATCTCCTTCTTTTTGGAAGTCGGTTATAAGTATCATTGAAAGCTGCATATTTTCCTATTAATTATTATATGCCAATACTTAAATTTTTTTCAGCAACACAATTCTATCCATACAATATAATATATAAAAAATTCTAAAATCTAAATACCTACTCGTAAATTCTACTATGTTAAAATAAATTTCAACAGGTACATAGTACACCTATTTTACCACGAGTAACTAACACGAGGCATGTTTATCCAAAACAGCTACTCGGTGGCTGTCAGTGTCCATTTTAGTCACGTTTACCCCACATTGTCAGACACAGTGTAATAATGTTGTTATATCTTTAATAATGCGCTTGGAAAGCGAAAATGCTTTGTTTCTTGCACTTGTTGTATAATAGAAAGGTGCTTCTAAAGTATACAAGGCCTTTGTTTACACGACTGCAGCTGTTTGTAACCAAAACATTTGCATTTATAAAAATCGTAGAATTTCTAACCTTGGACACTTCATAATAATTATGTATTGATAATATTTTAATTTTGATAAATAAGATTAGGCGTTTTAGTCTATAGACCACTCTATTTTTGCCTGTGGATGTCATAAGGCTAAAGGACGTTAAACGAACATAGCACATTTCGTGCAAGCTTGTTGCAGGAAATGTCAGCCGTAAATCTAGACTCTCGACTTCGCATGGACTTTGGCATCTATGTCATACCATCTTCGGAGAGGAAAAGCCAGTAAGCAAAATATTGGTTTTGTACGTCTTAACGACCTTTTTTGATGACCTCTGTGGCCAACCGGTCTACATGCTAGGCTATCACACCCGAGGTCTCGGGTTCGATCCACGGAAAAGTCGAGATTTATTGATATAAGTATTTGTTATGAAATTAGTATTGATGACTTAGTATCCCATAACACAATTCTCCAACTTACTTTGGGGCTAGCTCATATTTGTCTGAATATATATATTATTTTGTAAGTACTTATACTAAACGATCTACGATATTTTGTTCTTGTAGTCAATTAGACTAAAAATGATGAATGAAGACTTAAAATGAAAGAAGATTAAATGCCTGCAGAAAAATGATAAAAATCTGAAAAATTTGTAAACTTTGTAGTCGAACAATTTTTTATGAAGTCATTGAAAAATTTAACTAAATGTCATACCTAATCAAGTAATTTCCAAGCGAGCAAATATTCTTGTAAAGATTATTAATTGATTGAAGAACTATCTACTTCAATAAATAACAGAATTTAACGGTTTGTATGAGAAGCTTATAATGTTATGTCTTGCTCATAGGTTCACAAAGTTGCACATAGAGAGCTTCTCATACAAACTGTTTCAAATCATGAATGAACATTTCTGTTTTAAACGCACATAAAAGCACTTAGATCTGCAGCGGAAGTGTGTGTCAGTATCCTTTGAATATTCAAGTCGTATTACTACCTACCACAGCATTTTGTATTTCCGAGAACCAACACCCTGTTTCAAAAAATATTTTTGTTTTTCTACATACGGACCAGATTTTTAATTCTAACTAGCTGTGCCCGCGGGCTGCGCTCCCCGTGGGAATTTCGGGATAAAAAATATCTTATATCCTTACCCGGGTTTTAAATAGTATCCATATTAAATTTCATCTAAATCGGTTCAGCTGTACTTGAGTTATAAAAAGTGTAAATAACACAACTTTGTTTTATATATTAAGATGAGGCAGACAGAGCGTTTTGGGTCTTGTGGCTCTAAGCAACCAGAGCTTGGAGACGCAAGACTCAAAGGCCACTTTTTGTATAATGGTGGGCGAGAAGGTGGAAAAAGGAATCAAAATAGTGATTATATATACATATGATATATAACATGATTCTTATTTTCGCCCATTTTCTCAATCAACTTCTTTGACCTGCGCAGGAAGAGAAGCATCTGGAACAATCTAAGATTTTCCTTTTTTTCCAAACCAGCATGGAACGAAGTTTTTGTTCATAGTCATTATAAAATTAATCATTATTATTATCTAAACAGAGCTTATAAACATCAATGATACCTCTCTAATACGTCTGGCCGGCGAGGAGAGTGTAGGCCAAGTCCTCTGGCTGCTTTGGTCAAGTACGGCTCTGGTAATACTGAGAGGGTTGTTCTCCTTCAGTGGAGACAGAAGGACCCGATGATGATGATAGTCATTACATAACATTACAAATGTTAAGTACGAAGCGTTTAAGTTTTAAACAAAGGAAATAAATACATTTTACAAATTAAAGAAATAAATTTGCATTAAGGGTAATGGTACTATGACTTTAACACCTAATACTCCACTCTATATAGAAATTACCTATATTTGCTCAACAGAAATGCACGGAAGTGCCGACCCTCTATATATTTGTCAATCAATGAACCATTTATTTGAAACTTCCGCCTAAAGTGTAACAAATGAAGGAAACTGCGTTTATTCTTAATCAAAAGGTCCCAAAGTGACTTTATTAAAATACTTAGTCCCCATTTTCCTTTTCTTTCTTTTATAGACCACTAGCTGTGCCCGTGGGCTTCACTCCCCGTGGTAATTTCTAAACTTAAAAACTATCCTATGTCCTTCACTGGGTATCAAACTATATCCATATCAAATTTTATCTAAATAGGTTCAGTGGTTGAAGCGGGAAGTGGTAAGAAACAAACAAACAAATATACAAACTCACTTTCTCCTTTCTTTACATTTATAATATTAGTAGGATTAGTAGGATAATTATCAGTCTATTGTTGGACTGAAGGACTCTACAAAGGTTAGATAATTAAAGCAGATTAAAGTCTTAACGTCCCACCCACTTTTTGTCACTTTCTCTTCTAGTTTTAGAGTTGGCTGAAAGTCAAAGTATAAAAAAGTCATAAAATAATTTATTTATCTTTGGATATTTGTATCACTTGATAATTGTCAATATTACTTTCGATATCATAATAGTAGTTTGACGTCAGATCAATTAGTTATAGCTATGTTTATTGCCGCTTACTAAGCGCAAATACAGAAAAAGCGGCAACAATGTACTGCAGCATTTTGCTCCAAAAACGTCAACTTACAATTATGCTGAATTTTAAAATCTTTTTCTTACTTATGTATTTCCCTTATTCGCCTTTTACTATACTCATGAAAGTTATAGTTATAAATGTATATAAATGTCTTTACAATAAAGTTACACATAGCAAACACGAAACTTTATATTTATGACCACGTTTATAGAGGTCTAAATCTTGTCACAAAAGTAGGTATTTAATTAAACGAATTTTACTACTGTTTCATCAAAGATGGTTGACAATAAGAGTACCTAAGAAGTATCAAGCCTATATCAAATTTTGTGTGTCTAAAGCAAAAGTGAAGTTTCTTAGATATTTTTGTGTGACGAAAACAGAACAAGTGATAAGCCATATTAATGCAACGCCTTCAATTTCTGTGAAGAAGTTTAAACAGTGTTTTAGGGTAGGTATCTTGTTTAGATATGAAGACAAAAATGACACATCTTTCTTCATTTGCAGATAAAGAACATCTTCATCAGAAAATCTTCTTCCATTAAGTCTTTTAAAATTAAACTCAAGGAATATTTATTAAGCAATCAACAATCTTAAAATTGCAGGATAAAAACCCTTTTATTTATTATTTATGTATATATATTTATATATTAATTCATTGCAAGAAGCAAATAATTTAAGCTTTCTTGCTTTAAATAAATAACTTATTATATGTAATAAGTTATTTATTTAAAGTAAGAAAGCTAAAATGATTTACTTTATTATTATGGCAGGGCCACAACGCTGGTCTTCCGAGGATACCGTACAAAACAACATAAAAATAAATAAATAATAAAAATTAGCCTACTAGGTTGGCGCTTCATGCGCTTCAAGTGGCCCTGCTATGACACCATGCTGAGGGGAGGCCTTTTTGATGTAGCCACAAATTGTATGTGTATTTGTGACAAATGTGTCACTTTATTACCTTCGATATGATATCTCAAATAAACTATTTTTCTTTCTTTTCTTTCTTTCTTTAACTTACAATACATAACATAAAAAGTGTATAAATGGCGTTAAGTCTGCCATTTGTACACTTTTTGTTTGCAATAATCAGTCTGTTCGTAGGCGTGCTACGAAAACGATAATCTTCGTAGCATATCCGTAGGACATCTACACTTTTGCTATGAAACTGGAACACTTTCGTAGCGAAAGCGTTTATCTCTGCTTTCAGTAAAAGTACCCAGTAAAATAGTCAAAATACATAAGATAGCGAACATGGTTTTTGTGATATTGAATTTGTAATAATTATTTATTTCAAAAAATTTTTTTTGATCTTTGCGGCTCTAAACCGACAGTACAAGGGTCGCAAGACATAAATGCACTTGGTGGGCAGGAAGGAAAAGGGAACCAAATAAATAAATATATACTGACAATTCACACAGATTGAGCTAGTTTTTAGGGGATACCAAGTCAAGAGATACTATATTTTATAACAAACACCTACATAGATAAACATCCGAGGCCCAGGTCAATCTAAAGAAGATCATTTTCCATCTTGACCTGACCGGGGATTGTGCCCGGGACTTCCAGTGTGACAGCGTGGCATGATGGCCATTAAGCCACAGAGGTCGTTAACAAAGAAATAATGACTTTGATTCCTTTTTCTCCTTCTAGCCGTATCGCCTATTCACATGATTTTCTCCTATTCCCTGATTAGATTTTACGATCTATGCTTGAAGAGAAGTAGCTGGTTTTTGAGAGAACTTCTCACAGACAAGCAAGCAAATAAAAAAAATCGCCTACACAAAAAGTGGTAAAATAAAACTGGATAATCGAGTGTAGAGGAAGACTAATCTGCTTATTGTGATTTAAGGTTGGTTCAATATATTGGAAGGTCCGAAAGCCTCATAAAAATATTATTACTTATTAATTTTATTGAGCCCGATCCTTCTCAGAAAACCCTAGTGAGGAAATAAAATGGCCAGAAGGAATTCAATCACTGGTCATCGCCGTTATCGTGTTATGGAAATTTTGAGATGATTTCGTAGGCGTTGGAATTTTATTAGGATTAACTTCAGAATGCGTGGGAGAAATATTACTATTTTTTTCTCAGAATTCTCTTATGTATAGTTTATATGTATATTGAATGTATACATGCGTGTATATGTCAATTCAAAAATATAATGACTTAATTATCGGTCGTGCAAACTACACAATCTAAACAAAGCTTATAATCAGAGAGACCTCTCCAACCCGTCTGGCCAGCGAAGAGAGTGTAGATCAAAGTCTTCTGGCTGCTCTGGCCAAGTACGGCACTGGTAGTACAGAAAGGGTCGTGCTTTTGCAGTGGAGACAAAAAGACCTGATGATGATCATGATAATGAATCGGTCGTGGTCTCAGTGTTGCTATTGAATTCTTTTAACTTACTTTTTCTGTTTTCAACCTGTAATATCCAGTGGGACAGTATAGGTTAATAAAAGAAAGTCATGCAATGGAATGGCTAAGATCCTCCTTACAGTACTCAAAATCATCGAATCAAGTGCGTACTAAGTAATTATTACAAAATGTATTTTTAAGCTAGACGTTATAACAAAATAGTTTTGGTCCTTATTTACAGGTCCCAACAGATACCGTAATAGACAAATATAAGATTGCCTAATTTCCTATATATTTTTAGTAACTAAGTATGTAATTTATGCCATATGCATAAAAAATATAACTTTTCAATTCGATTCAAACATTTTTTTTATTAATCTTTCAAAAATATAGTTGGTTGGCAACAAACTCTAAAATAAACATAATAAAAAAAATTAAAACCATTTCGTTTACGATTCCCCAAAGAAATATACCTAAGTGAAAAATAATCGAAATTAAACTAGCGAGAAAATAATTATGGACGCGCCTAAATATTGCAGTGTAAACGGTTCTCCAGAGACTCTGTATGAAACGCTTTCTACAAGTACATACATAAATGTTTTATTGGGTTTTTAGTCATTCAAGATGCAGTTCGTACTCTTAAATTGGCGATCAGAAGACACATTTTTGAAATCCGAAGTAACCTATCGAATGATTTACGCGAGCATTTTAAAAAGAGTGCAGTTTTGAATTGATCTTAAGCGAAGAATTTGCAATGAGTGGTCTTGACCACTCGTAATTTTTTTATATTTGTTACGTACAAATTTCAAAGAAACTTTCATGTTGTTGGTCATTTAGAAACTATTTCCATTGTTTTTTATTTGATATTTTACTAAATTGTGCTACAAGGAATAAAGGGCACTGGTCTGGATTGCGCTACAAGGATTCCACATTTAAAAACGAATATGAAGTGAGCGATTCATGTATATCGCTCGAGATAAAAACATTACCGTCCCCGAGCAGTTTATCTCCATCTATGAGATAAATTAGTAAATACAAAACAGAATATATTATAATATTTAGAGACAGAATAAATTATAATATAAAAAGTAGAAGGCCTACATAGTATATACATATAACGTGGCCAAAGATCTGGTCACTACCTGGCGCAAAGAATCAGGATTGCCATACAATGTGGCAATGCTGCCAAATAAATAAATATAAATAAATAAATATATATGGACAAATTACACAGATTGAGCTAACAAGCCCAAAGTAAGTTCGAGACTTGTGTAACGGCATTCTAACTATATTTTATAACAAATACATATATAGATAAACATCTAAGACCCAGGACAATTTGAAAAAGGCCATTTTCCAACTTGCTCTGCCCGGGGATCGAATCCGGAACCTCTGGATGGCGGACTAGCATGGTGACGCATGGTGACCACTACGCCACGGAGGTCGTTTAATCACTAGGACGACCGGAAGTAGTCGTGCCAGCCTTTTGGCCACGTTGCCAGAGGGTAATATTTTAGTGCGACTACATAATTTGTAATTTTTTAGTTTTAGTTCTTTTTTAGTTTGTTTAAATTTTAATAAGTATAGTTTTAATTTCATTAACATTTAATTTTTTTGCAATAAAGTACTAAATAAACAACAATTTAGCCCAAGTAATAATAATAAATTATTACCCCCCACCCCTACACTCTTATGTAATCAAAGGCCAAACTTTTCACCCAACGTAATAACATAAAACAATTAGCCAACCCAAACTTTAGCGTCACATGTGAACACGCGTGCAATTTATCATTTTAGAAGTACCTAAAATAGACTGTTGACAAAAATATTAAAAAGAAAAGGCCTTTAGTCCCCCTGGACGTTAAACACGCGAAATATATCACTTCCAGTGCTATGATGTCTTTAAATTAAATGTAGGTACTACTTTATTTATGCTAAAGCGGAGGCTAGCAGAAAAAGCATTCTATACAGTCGGGGAATTCATGGACATTAAATTGATTTTATTAGTACACTAACTTTTATTTTGTATTATTATCATAAATTCTTAATTTTGTAATTTTTTAATGATTACATAATTAATATTTATTTTTTGTTTGCATACCTACTTACGCAGTACTTGTAGGTATTGACTCACTTTAAAGCTTTATGTTTTTTTTTTTTTAAAGTACATGACCATATGTATGACAATTGTTTTGTAACAAATTGACATATATTTGGTATGAATATTTTTTTTTGATAAAAACTAGTACATACAAAGCAGAATATAAACAAAAGTAGAACACCTACCTACTTATACTCTAATAAATCAGAGTTCAACAGACAGATTAATTCAAGAAATACTTTAGAAATATTTCTTTAAAGGGCACCAATTTCGAATAAAAGTTTTACTCATAATTTTAGAGACAAATATATTTTCATCCCTTTATGCATAATGTTTCATATTTTGTGTTTATTTATTTTAGGGAAGCAATACCGCTGAGGATGCAACTAGGAATACACTCGAATAATGATTTATGATGAGTATCGTTAACATATACAAAAGTCAATACTTAATTTGGGGCTACCTTAATCAGTGTGATTTGACTTTATCTATCTAGATGTATATCTATTTATCGACAAACTATTTGAATTGGACCACGGTCAAACAGTTGTCTATCAAATGTCTGACTATTCCAATTTGCACTATATTCCGTGGGTTCGTTATGATCGAGTGGGCTATAATTTACCTTTGATCTTAACCGCCGATTCAGTTAAGCGATCTTATTGGGCAATAACGTTTATTGCCCCTGTATGTTGCTTACAGTCGAGACTAAAATTAATTTTAGTGGGAATGGGCGATTGTGATGATAATTATCAGGTAATATTCATGAAACCATGTAGGTTGTGGTTGTGAGTGCATTTTGTAAAGATATTTCTGATGGTATGTATTGACTACAATGGTACAAAACGTGATTAAGGCCATACCCAAATTTTCCGGGGTCCAGTGGCGCCCCCATTTGAAATAAATCATTTGAAAGGAAACGGTGATATCATTCAAAATTTCGTTTTGACCAAACTCTAGATAATCCTTTTAACTATTTTATGAACTACTGTTTATAATTTAAAGTGCGAACGTGAAGCTTTTCTAAAGTCATTAGCTAAAAGTGGCCGTTTTTCCCAAGTGTGGTAGTTTCAGTAGCGTTTCCTTTCAAATGATTTATTTTAAATGAGGGCGCCACTGGACCCCGGAAAATTCAGGTAGCCCCTTAAGTTTACCGTTTAATGCAATCTTTACCAGTCAACCTGTAGGAAAACAGAAAAATGTAATTTTAAAAATACTTGATTGAAATAAATTGCTTAAAATAAATCGTGTTTTGCCAATGGTTTTCTTCATGTAAGTACTATCTTGTTATATCTATCAAATAGGAAATGGAGTTATTTTGCTTATAATTAAATAGCTAGCTCTTTTGTGTATTATAACCACTAAACTTTTACACTTCTCTCGGTCTCACTTTATAGTTTATATACAGAAAGATTTTACCCCAGTGCGTAACTTTTTACAGTAAGTTCAGCCTGTGATACTATTTTACATTCCCTCAAATATATGTGGCAAATTCGAAAAAAAATTGTTTCCATTTTTACTCACTAAGCTACGGCTCAAATAAGTCTTTATCTATTTTTAGTACAATTGTCGCCAAAATATTTCAGTCAAATTTTGGCGACAATTTGGGTTGAAACGTTATGGCCGTGGGAACTATCAACGCATAAAATATATACCATGTGTTTTCTTGTTTCTTTTATTAATTTATTTGTTGAAAATATGAATACAAAATAAATATATAAAACAGATACATTTTCCATTATTAAAAAAAGTTTTGCAATAAAACCTCCCACACAAGTTCCAATTTGTATCATGTTGTCCTAAACGCCTACAATAATTTGTGTGAGCGCAAAGCCGCGAATGGCCCAATATAATCACAAGTTAGTAACTTAAGGCTTGGCTCTACGTTTTTATTTTTCAAAATCTGTCAAAATTGATTCAAAAGTTGTCCGTTCTTTTCCGCTAGGTTTGTAGTAATGTCTAAACGCAATGCAGATAGAGTTAAAAATATATAGAGGTTACAGTATGAAAGGCATAACGTAATGAAAAGTATCCCTAGTATGTTTACTTTTTTGTAACATGTTATTTTTTTGTAAAGAATTGAAAAAGATCATGTCACGTTATCTAATAGTTACGTTATATTTTTGAAACTGAGACTTATCAAGCCTACTAGATCAATGAACCAGAGGTATTGGCTTTTAATAAAAAATCTGAGCAATGACTAACATTCTGGAGGGAAGTCTAGAATGTTCGAAATTCATAATGAAAGATCAATATTTATTAGTTTGAGCCAACGACACGTTGAGAAAAAGATCGCAATGGGAAAATTTATTTATTTATTAAATCTTAAATGACCATAATGGTACAAAAGGTGGACTTAATGCTAACGCATTGTCTACAGGTCAGCCTTTAGATAAAACAGAAATAATTTATTTAAATTTTAAAATATACACAGTAATTTCTCATTGTTTTTTGGATCAAGGGCCACTTTATAAGGATCGTTAGTAAAATTTAATTAGCTAGTCAAAATAAAAATTCAAATACAAAGTAAAATCGTGAGATCAATTAGTACTACCGCCAGGCACCGCCTCCGTCTGGCCGGCCGGAGTTCATCGAGGTCATGCGGTAGTTTTGGTCGGACATAACTACGTGGTCTCGATTTGTTTATCTTATGTCATACACAAATTTGGATTACGTATATGGATCGAGGAATTTATTCACAATACGATTTTTTTTCGAAAACCAATAAAAAGTCAGCATGTTGTACAAAATAAGTAAGGGGTAAATACGTAACTATATCAAAAGAGCTGCATTATTCAATTCTTTATATTAAAATAAGATATATTTTTTAAATTGAAAAATAGTTGTGTATGTTACCATATATGTGCGTTATAGTGGTTATAACACAGGAGGCGGAATTTTCGTGCCCGAGCTAAAAGCGAGGGCGTGATAGAACCGAGAGTGTTTAACCAATATACGCACGTATATCGTAAGTTTTTCAACACACGTATATCTAAACTAATTTTTTTTTTAACCGGTAAAGACCCGTACGATAGGGGAGTGTTCGCAATTTGAGAAAAAAAATAAAAAATATTGCTGTTTCATAATATAACTTCACTATTTGCGTTTATAACGCAAGCGTGTTTAATGAGCTACTTTATATATGTCTAAAGCCGATGAAATTCAATGAGATCCACTTTACGAGCAAGTATGTTGAAAAAACAATTAATATACAACTTGGAAGGGACATACCCGTAATAAATTGAACCACAGGCTATACTAGATCACTATATTATAATGATATTAATATAACATTCAAAAAACAAAAATAAATTCGACATTTCCATACAAATCGGCCAGGCGGCTGCACACTTTTGTATGGAAATGCCGAATATTTTTTTTAAGTTTTTGACTGTCATTATAATATAATCAAGTGGTCTAGTGTAGCCCGTGGTTCGATTTATTACGGGTATGCCCCTTCTACGTTGTATATTGGCACTACTGTGGGCACTACATTTATTCTAAACTGACGTCGAATTTGCGGAGCATCTATGTACTGTAAATGCTAGGAGAGCGATATTATATATTCAGATTTGTCGCTTAATACACGTTTATTCGGCTGTTATGCTACAGTAAACAATGCGCAAAATTTAAAACAAGTGCCAAGAAAGGGTAATTCAGTCCTTTATTTTTACCCACTCTTTGAAAGTTAAACTAGATCTTTTATCATTTTAGGGTTCCGTACCCAAATGGTAAAATCGATACCCTATTACTAAGATTTCACTGTCTATCTGCGTCACCAGGCTTTTTGTCGAGAACTGTGATAGACAGACATTTGAAATCTATACATTTCCTAGGAAGATGTGTTTATTAAAAATATTTCTGCAAGTGTTGTATAGTATAACTCTATCTTTAATTTGACTATCGATAATTGATCTCAAAAATCTTCACAATATCGATACAACTATCCATATCGATAAGAAAGTCTCAAAACTAATTTTAATTCGTGTACCCTAATTAGGATTGATAGTTTTCTTTTAACTTTTAATAAAACCAAATATATCAGAAACGGATCCCTAAACCTAAAAATGTTGTTCACAAGCTCAAAATATTTTGAAAGACCTATTTAACGATACCCTACAGTTTTTTGGCATGATTAATATGCCCCATGCCAAATTGCACTTGGTGGTAGTGGCTCGGTCTACGGCCTCGTAGGTAACCTCTGCCTTCGGCCTCAGGCTTTACTTGGTTGCTTGTTTGGAGGGTTAAGCAGAAAGCCCCCCCCCCACCCCTCTCTGCTCCCCCACCAAGCAAGTGAGCTTCCATCCTTACGCCTATCACTACAGTGCTGATCAAACAACCATATCAATCAGTCAGCCAGTCAGTCAGTGGTAAAGTATGTACGTGTATATTTCTCGAAATCTAAAAGTAAATAAATCCGAAGAGTATTATTTATAGATAAGTTTATTTGGCTATTATAAAATCATTTATTGCCGCCACAAAACTGGTAATGAAATAAAATATTATTAATCGATATTGTTTGTACATTACTTGTATGAAAAAAAATCTATGCCGATCATGTCTGTCAGGTAATCAATCTATGCCACGCTATGCTTTGACACTTCCTTTGACATTATGACAAGTGACACAGTGTAAGAAAGTTACTCGCACGTTTGTTTACAGACTGTTTGACCCATATATATTCGTGATATTATTCTACACTGTGACAAAAATTTTACGAAATCAAATGTCATTTTTTTTGTGAAGAGCGACGCGTCCTTGCTTTGTGAGGCCCATCGGCCATCTGACAATTTGATGTATAACTGTCAAATATCTGTGCAACAAGAACAGTTTATTTAAATACACTCACGAAAAAGCGAGACGGCAAGTACAATATTTTTCAGGAAGGCAAAAGGGCTTATATGACTGAAATCTAAAGCCACGCAAAACTGATCAATTATAGAAAAATGGCTCTAAAATTAAAACTAAAGCATCAAAAAAAAATTTGTACCACAATTTTGAAGATTACATAATTACTAATCTGCGTAAAAAGTTTCAAAGCTGAAGTCCCTCTTGTTTGTGAGAAATTAGACCGTATATGTTTTGGTAGAGGTGTTTTTGATGAGCAAGTTTGTGTTACAAAAATTAGCTAATCGTGTATCCACAACCACAATTATGCTAGAAAAGCGTTCTAGTATGCTATTAGCAAGTATCAGTTCTAAGTTTCTGATATTCGCTGAGAAATAAGAAATAGATAATGCCCATTTTCACGGTGCGTCCCCTTAAACGGAGTAAATCGACGTTGATCGATCAAGGGCCGATATAGGAGTTCGGAAAACATGAGCGATCGACAATCACAAATGAGAACCGCCTGTTTCGTTGTTTTGTTTGTTTTTCGATTAAATCTTTTAATTGATTGATTCGTTTGCAAAAGAGCGCGTTAGTCATTATCTGCTCCCAAACTACGCATATCCTCATCGGATCGGAATTGTCTTCATCTATAGATAGATAGATAAATTAATTTATTTGCTCCTCTAGCACACATATGTACAAAAAATATACAATAAAAAAACTAAAAGTAGACAGCAAAATGCATAATTTTATGTGAGTGTTACAGCAATACGAAAAGGACACAGCTCAGTGGTAATATTGCCCTGTAGAATACACTGATTTTCAGCTGAGACCTGAGGAGATCTGTGGTGCGGATCCAATACTAAATGTTACAAAAATAAGACTATGTGCATGTTTATATATAATACATTACGATATACATAAGTGCGTTATGGTGGTTATAACACGCGAGGCGGAATTTACCACCCGAGCCACAAGCGAGGGTTCAATATAGCCGAGTGGGTTAAACCAATATACGCACGTATATTGTTCGACGTTTTTCAACACACTTGCGAGAAAAAAACCTAATAAACTATTCTTTTTTATTTTAAATAAACTCAATCGTAAAAAAGTGTGGTTATGGAATATAAATAACTTCATCATTTGCGTTTATAACGCACGCGTGTTTTATGACCTGCTTATCTACCTAAAACAGGTGAAATTAGATCCACTTTACGAGCAAGTGTGTTGAAAAATAAATAGTGTGATAGAATAAATAGGAAAGTTTAAATAAATATAACAAATTATAAATTGCATTGAAGAAAGGGTGATGCATCTCTTTGGAATGCACTATTTTCACGAGATATTTGTGCTTATAGTACTTTATTCGTCTCTTACAAAATTAACAAGAAGAGATCATAGTGGCCCTAGTCTAACCCAGTAATTACATAATAACAAACAATTCCTTCTTTTAAGGTTGAATTTACCAATGGCTGATCCATTTGTCAACTTGAGAACGAGCGCTGCCGGGAAGGGTTAGGGTTAGCTCGGCTTCGCTTTTTTCTGACTACTTAATATTTCTTATTATGGAATTTTATGTTGGTTAACTCGTTCGCAAGCATTACATGTTACAATGTGTCAACATTGTAGTATAAATATTTATTAATATGACAAAGCTCTTCTGGCGAGTAGGCGCCCAATACTGTGAAAATGAGTTTGTAGTAGGTAATTCTTATGTCTCGAACCCGAGAAGTAAGGTATTTACAAAATAGGGCTATCCCACAGCGGCAACTATCCCGGTTTTACCCTAATTATTTTTTATTCTGTCATTACAGAATCAACAGCTTTTTAGAATATTATTACTTTCTGTCAATCACAGATACTCATTTTGTTATTATATCATTCAAAAAAATTATATAGAGAAAGGCATAAATGTTACTCCGCTTGTAAATATATGGTTTATATGCAGCGCTATTCATGTGCATCTAATCCATGCTCGTGTTGTAGTTTAATACTCTTGTAGGTCGCAGTCGGCAGGATTTGTTTGAGTTTACACCTGGAATAGTTTTACCGACGACGTGTTGAGCAAACAAGCGAGAAATCGTGTTGATTTGATACGACTACGAACGATCTAAAGCTTACATTTCCTAATGCAAATAACAGATATTTTCTGCTAGATCTTAGTAATATGATATAGATATAGAAGGTTCTTCTCTTTTTATTATTTACATACATAAAGAGTAGAACTACAATACTGTACTTACCTACTACAATATCTATAGGATTCCTAAATACCTCAATTCTATAAATATAAAAGATATGTACCTTACCTGTCATAGCATATTTATTTATTTTAATTCACAAATAATTAGCGTCGCGCATACACAGTTTTAGTATAAAAATGTACGGAGTTATGACTGTAATTTTATACAAAACGTGTTTTGTTTCCAGAAGATTATTTTCATTTTTAATATTTTCGGCTCAAATAACTGCCTCCCGAGTATATTACAAAATATTCCTGAATTCTTCATTAATATTTCCTTTTGCATATCACAGAAATTATTATTCCATCAACAGTAAAGCAATATTAGACTTACCTTTGAAAATTATGCGGAAGTCATGAAAAGGTACACAAAAAGTTCTCAGCTCCATTTTTTCCAACTTTTACAAGTGATTCTAAAGAGATGCTTATCCCAAGGGTAGGATAATTAAAAATAATAAAAATATTTTGCTCTTAGCTTTTCTTTTGTGAATTATACTGAAGTAATTCTTCCTTGAAGTAATGGACGTGTAGAATAATTTGTGAAGACGTATTTTTTATTATTGTGATATCTACCTGCAGGGCTATTTAGTAACTTTTGGCGTTGTATAAAATATTTTGATGTTATCATTCTCGCAAAAGGTTACGACATAACAAAGATTCCAGAAGAGAGTTATCATTATATTTGCAACCAGCATCTTCTGGTTCTCATTGTCTGGAAGAGATAGCTCTAAGTGATAAAACCGCCCATTGTACCTTTGTATATATTTTCAATTGTAAAACTTTTTCTAATTTTTGTATTGGTGCAATGTTTTTTTATTTATTCGTTTATCTTGTCACATGAAAAACTCTACTTGCAAGAACCAAGTTCTTAGATTGATGCTGATTAGCTAGTCACAGTCAAACGCAATATTTTTTGAGGATGCAATACAGTGTTTCACGAAAATGCTGGCTGGTTAAAACGAATAGAGACTCAATCACTTTTTTATTTTATAATACAACCTTTTCTTCCATATTTAGGCGAGGAAACCAGGATTCCAAAATTTACTGAATGTTCTGGCTTTCAACAAATCAATAGAAGATTAGTTTCAAGCTAAAATCGCATACCGATTGCGATTGCTTGTTTGTACGAGTTAGTACTTTATGTAGATACCAATCAATTCTGTGATTGAAACATCGCAAATCAAATAAGGATGCCAGATTTAGAATACGTGATCCCAGTCTACTTTGTACACGTGATTAGCTCATTAAAGTGGCAGTGGGTGGGGAACATAGCGCGAAGAACTGATTGCCAATGGGGCAGAAAGTTTTGCAGCGTAGCGTAGGACACCCACCTGCTAGAACTAGATGGTCAGACGACCTGCGCAATGTTGCAAGAAGGCGCTGGATGCAGGTCGCTTCCGATCGGTCGTTTTGGAAATCCTTGGAGGCCTTTTTCCAGCAGTGGACTTCCTGTGGCTGACATGATGATGATGAATCGAAGATTAGTTTCAAGCTAAAGTCGCATACCGATCGTGATTGCTTGTTTGTACGAGTTAGTACTTTACGTACCAATGCATTCTCTGATTGAAACATCGCAAATCAAATAAGCATGCCAGATTTAGAATACATGATCCCAGTCTACTTTGTACACGTAATCAAATTTCATACTCGAACGGTAACCAATATAGGCTTAGTACACCTACGAGTAGATATGTATTTGAAGTTTGTGGTTAAGAATAATATTATTTACAAAACTCAGACCTACACAAAAGACAAAAACATATTTAATCAAACTAATAAAATTGAGTACATAGGTACTAAAGTACTTATTTCAAAACCAACTAGACAAAATAGACTAAAGTTGAATACATATACACAACTTACCTGTATAAAATTTTGAACATTTTTTTGAAAGTTTATACACAATTGATTAAAACTAAAAAATCCATAAACAGTTAGCTTTGAAGTTAACATAACACAAGTTTTGATTTTACTTTGGGGCTAGCTCAATCAATGTAATTTGTCCCTATATATTTATTTATTTATTAAGTATACCGCATCTTTGTAAAGATATTTGGCAACATAAAACATAATCTCAGTAACCCTTTAGGCAAAGTGATAATTACGCAAATTAGTTATGGGCATAGGAATTCAATGCACAAAGGGTTTTGCCTTAGAATATCTTTATGATAATCAGGCTTTTGAACAAAATTCGAGTACAGAAGTAACACATTTAGGTTATTTAACAAGACCACATTCGTAAACTGATTTTAAAAACAACTGTTTCAATAATATCATAGACTGAGCCTACATAAATCATTTAGGCTTTCAGAAACATCCTGCATATTCATTTCTTTTTTTTAACAGGTTACAGACGGACTATTTTCAGAGCCATGGTATAATATTTAAATTTATTTTTTCTTCATGAAGTGATTCTCTATAATGTACAAAACGTACGAAACGTTTACGGCGCCGACGAGTGCACGCTGTATTTTTTTTTTGGTAAAAATATATCCTTAGAGTCGATTGACGTCAGACTGTCGTAAAACCAAAGCCGTTCTGACTTTTTCTTCTCTACATGGTATTCAATATTGTTAATATAAGTACGTTATAGGTAACACTAGCATTGTATCATTTATAAGTACCTATATTTTTGTTACATTTTATAATAGTTAAACTTTTAGCGTCAAAACAGGAATAAATAACACACCACCAATTTTTTTTTCCAATTTTAGTATCTTTTTCGTGGTATTTAATTTAGAAACCATAAGCCTATATGAAATATTTAAGCCCGTTTGTTACTTTAAATAATAAATAAATTTAAAGACAGAAACGGAAAAGTTATTTCTGTACGCTCAGTATTTTACGTCATGGATATTCCGCTGCATGAAATTCATCAAATTATGAGGTGTTTCGCTACAAAGCTTTGGGTCTTAATTACTCAAAGAGACCGAATATTTGACTAGGCTTAATATCCAAAGGATTGTGTTTCGCTTGTTTCCTTGCTGCTTGCATCGTCTTTCCCAAGTTTCTTGTTACTTATTTGTTATTTATCTTTGCTCAATGAATACTGTTATAGCGATGATTTGTTTGTATCTGGAATTATTAAATTTAATTTGTTTTACATTCATTAATTGTAAGTTTTGGTGGCTAACACCGTTTTCAGACCGACTTGTATTGTCAGAACTATGTGGCTTAATCCAAAGCATGAAATTGCTCGAAATAATTTTTGCCAATTGGGGGGTCCAACCAGCAAAAACTGGGGGGTCGATATTTAAAAGATGCTGTAACAGTTATTATTAAGTAAATTCACCAGTTGTTATATTGATACCAGTTACACACAGTCCATTCAGTTCAACTAATTACAATTTCCTTCATGGTCCTTCGAGCCGGATCTGAACCAGCGACCTATGTTACTTGCATAACGTGTAACGACAAAATGCATAATCGGATCCCCCTCATAAACTGCTATAAAGAACTTCATTTTTATAAACTTCAAGAGACATTGACACAATAGTGCTACAGACAGACAACTACAAAAGAATCGTAAGACTTGTGACCTGTGCTTTGATAGTTGTTAAATAAACAAGGAAGACCTAACTGCGCTCTTGACACATAAAATGGGAGTTTTGCAATCTACTGTTCCCACTAACGAGTGGAAAAAGTTTTCTGATTTTACAGTTCACTATGTATAGGTAGTTAGGTATCTCTATCCTTATTATAAATGCGAAGGCGAGTTTGTATATTTGTTTGTTTGTTACCACTTCATTCTTTAACCACTGAACCTATGTAGATGAAATTTGATATGATTGTAGTTTAATACCCAGGGAAGAGATAGTTTTTATCCCAAAATTCTCACGGAGAGCGAAGCTCACGGGCACACCTAGTAATTTATAAAGGTAAGGGTAAGGATCGCCTACTTTAGTTTAGAACTCATCAGGAGTTTTAGAAAGATGTACTTAAATGTCACACAGTGGTTTATAGAACTCTAACGCTACAACACTTTATAATTATAATATTTTTTTTTCTTAGATTTAATATTCACACGCAAAGTAAACTTATAGATACTTATCTATGTCAAACGTCAAAGTCAAAATTCTTTATGTATCTATGGTTTCTATAACTATTACTTAATAATTAAAATATTTATTTAGATAGTTAAATCATAGTCATAGTTATCATAAGTGTCATCAACTCGAAAGAAGAAGATCATCTATACATAAATAATAAAACTGTAAAAAAATGTGTCTGTTCATTGAAAATATTTCCAAAAAAAATTGGGGTGATGGAGACATAGTAATAGAGAAAGGATTTTTAAAAAATATCCGTCTATTTGTACACGCTAATCTCCTAAAATACTGGACGGATTCAAATGAAACTTTTTTGTATAGCCTGGGCAACATATAGGGTAAAATTGGTTTTGTGAAAATGGAACACCTGATGCAGAACTATAATGGTCCAGCTATATTCAAGTAGATGCAGTGCCTCAGGCATGTTTGCGGAGGCCCGTACAGACGGGTTTCACGCGATAGTGCGGAAAAAGGTCGCCTCTTTATTGCAGCGTGTACGTGACAGCCACAACAGCATCCTAAGGATGATATCCTCGCGTCCCGACTGCCCCATGCTGAAAAATTGCATTCGAGTGGCCATAGGGGGTCGCATCTAATTATTTATTATTATTTCTTTATTAATTAATTATTGTACTTGTGTCATTATGGAGAAATCCGAAATAAAGATTTTTTTATTATTATTATATTATTATAAACCTTAGCAAAGTGGTTCAGCCTGATGACCATTTTCCGGAGTCATAAATTTCATGCGAACGAAGTCCCTGGCTTCGGCTACTAAGTAATATAACAGAGAAGGACAAATCTTAAACATGAGCTTATCCAAAAAAACTATACATAAGACACAACTTGTTTGTACTTCGGTCTGCCTAAACAAATTAGGTAGCATTAGAATCGGTTATGATATCAAGATCCCTTAGGGTGTACACTGTATTTATTAACAAAGCTTATCGGGAATATTCAAACATTTGAATTTAGGATCAGAATATGTAAGAACCAGATCAAGACCCTTTTCGAGTAATGTCGAGTATAGATTATGGGTTTAAACTTTATGTAAATGTACATTCGTACCATCAAATACATATTTGTTATAATACAATTAAAATATTAGATAATACATGTGCTATAATTAAAATATTCAATTCGATTTTATAGGTAGTTATTGTATGATTTATAGTATTGACGACCTCCGTGGCGATCACCATGCTAGTCCGCCACCCAGGGGCCCCGGGTTCGATCCTCGGTCAAGGCAATTTGGAAAATGGCCTTTTTTAAATTGTCCTGGGGTTTGGATGTTAATCTATATGTGTATTTATTATAAAAATATAGTATCGTTGAGTTAGTATCCCATAACACAAGTCTCGAACTTACTTTGGGGCTAGCTCAATCAGTGTTATTTGTCCCTATATATTTATTTATTTAGGCATAAAGTTAAGTAGTTCTTCAAAAACTAACCTTTCACATGTACGATTTTTTCTTTTTAGCCCGAAGACCTTGAAACACGTATAAGTTTTATTGTGATTAGATTTACTCTCATAAAATGCCCTAATCAGTCATATAGTAGTATCCTAACAATTTAACGAGTGCAATTAGCAAAAAAAACGTGTTTCTACCTCTATACTGATTTATCAGATTTAAAGAGCGCAGATTTGTTTATTAAGAAATGCAATTATATGGAATACTTGCTGTACCCGCGGGCTTCGCTCCCCGTGGTAATTCGGGGATAAAGAGTACCCTTTGTCCTTCCCCAAGTCTTAAACTATATCCATACCAAATTTCATCCAAATCGGTTAAGTAGTTTAAGCGTGAAGAGGTAACCAACAAACAAACAAACAAACAAAAAAACAAATTCACTGTCGCATTTATAATATTAGTAGGATTCCGAGTTGAAATGCTTACTAGCTATTAAGTAACTTATTCTTTTGAAGCAAATTTTTGTTTTTTCGACGAATTCTTTTTTTAATGAGTTTCCAACAACTCAGATATTTTTTCTAAACGTCAAAACAAACATTTTCTGTGGGATTTATATGAAAATAAAGATAATTGTATAATTTTTTGAAGTCAAATAGCGCTCTTAATGTTAGTTTTTCCGCAATAATATCTCTATATCTTAAAACACTTTAATGACCTTCATTCTATTAACAGTACCAAATGATATATTTTTGATCCAGGAAACTTCCTTAATGGTGTCCATCTTGAACGGTTGCTATGTTTTAATCTCCTTATCCTCCTAATACGAATACTTACCTGTCTTTTTAACTTCCTACGCCTCTCCTGCTAAGCATACCCGGATTAGCTAATTTTGTTTGTCAAAGTTATTAGGTAAATTGCTAACCTTCTTACTTACGCTATAATCAATAAATTAAAATGAGACTGAAGAGCATTAATTATCTTTTCACGTTAACGCCTTTCTCGATTAAATGAACGCTTTTAGAGTAAATTTATGAATGGAGGGTGATTGAGCGATTTTGACACGTAGGTATTTCTTTGAATTAGATTTTGGAAGGGTCATTGCTAAAAATATGGCTAGGTACCTGTGCAGTTTAAAATAAGTAGGTCAACTAGTTTTTTGGGGTTCCGTACCCAAAGGATAAAAGCGGCCAAGTGCGAGTCGGACTCGCTTATGAAGGGTTCCGTAGTAGCAAATAACATAATATAAAAGTCTTGTAGTGTGGTTTTTAATTTTTTTATATTTGTGTTGATTGAATGAAAGGTAAATTGCCGTTTATGATTTATGACGTATTAAAAAAACTACTTACTAGATATCGTTCAAACCAATTTTCACTGGTAGTTTTTATGGTAATGAACATCATGTATTTTTTTTAGTTTTATAATTCCCTTATTTTAGAAGTTACGGGGGGGGGGGGACACACACTTTTTTTCACTTTGGAAGTGTCTCCCGCGCAAAGTATTCGGTTTAGAAAAAAATTATATTAAAAACCTCAATATCATTTTTGAAGACCTATCCATAGATTCCCCACACGTATGGGTTTGATGAAAAATAAATTTTTGAGTTTTAGTTCTAAGTATGGGGAACCCCCAAAATTTATTGGTTTTTTTTCTATTTTTGTGTAAAAACCCTAATGCGGTTCACATAATACATCTACTTACCAAGTTTCAACAGTATAGGTCTTATAGTTTCTGAAAAAAGTGGCTGTGACATACGGACGGACAGACAGACAGACAGACATGACGAATCTATAAGGGTTCCGTTTTTGCCATTTGGCTACGGAACCCTAAAAACGAGACACTATACTAAAACTTGGCTGTCCGTCTGTCTATCAACAGGCTGTATCTCATGAACCGTGATAGCTAGACAGTTGAAATGTTTACAGATGATGTACTTCTATTGCCGCTATAACAACAAATTCCTTCTAAAAAACAGAATAAATTTCTTATGAAATAAGCAGTACCTATGTACTCAATTTTCTTACTTTGTTTGTTTCTGTGTTTGTATTTTGTGTACATGAATTTTGTAAATAAATAAATAAATAAATAAAATGAACAAGGAATAAAATATTTAATACTGTCGCCCGAAAATTAACTAAAATCACGCGTGTCCAGAGGGCTGGCCTTTATCTGGCTCAAAAGATAAGCATTGCCATACAACGTGGCAATGTTGCCAGCCTTCTGGACATGTTACCACGGGGCAGTGATTGGCCAGGGCTTTTCTATTTATAAGTAGTTTAAGTTATAAGTAGAATTGCCATCACAATACAAAGAGGGAACGCAGCTAGTGTGATGGGCACCTTTGAACCAGGTACTATCCGAGGCGGAATTTTTGATTCTATTTAGTTTTTACATAATTTAGTTTTAATTTATATATAATCATTATAGTTTAGTTTAACGTTTAAGTTATTAGTTTAGTTTTCGTTTATTTCCTTGTTTATTTTATTGTTTCGAATAAAATAAATATTAAAGTGGGAGTTCCATAAAACAAACGTGATTTTTTATAGACAAGGGTACGAAACCCTTCTCGCGCTAGTCCGACTGGCACCTGGCTGGTTAGTTTTGCATAATGTGAATGTTATACTATAATTTATCTTCTTAAGAAGGCATTCACGCTATTTATATTGCTATTTACAATTGTAGTCGATAAGAACAGATGATTGATAACAGCGTATCTGAGCTTTACAAAACTAACATAGAATGTATGATATTTTTGTAAATCATTGCTCAGATTCATTTAATGTTATAGATTAGTAACAAATTCTTTTTATATTAAAAACAAACTAGATAGATAAAACCCATAAAGAGCCAAAAGGAAACAAAAATTGTGACATACAATACATCGTACAAAAGGTGCTTTGTTTTAAATTTAAATAAAGCAAATAAACGTCGATTCACCAACACACGGGTATGCAATAAACTCCAAAATATCCAGTTCAAATGTTACGGTTATAAGAAAAACGGTAATATTCAAGAGTGTTTTAGAAAAGCGAGTGGGAAATTCTAACTGCAGACGGATGCAGTGTTTTTGAAAACTATTTTTTTTTCGATTAGTGATATTAACTATAAGTACTTGATAATGTTGACTGCTCATAGTTGTATATAATTTATTATTACTAATCATTTGAATGATTATGCTCAATTGTTTTCATGTGTTTAAGTTTAACCACCTAGAGTTTGAGAAAAATTGACGCTGGCCATTGAAAGGCGTTTTTGAAAAAATGTTTTAAGCATTTTAAGTAGTTTAAATGTTATTTTGTGTATTAAAAGTTTTTTTTGCTTCTTCAAACTAAGCAAGTTACAAAGTCATTACACCTAAACGGGACTTGTATTTCATTACTAACATATTCTCATGCACTAATTTGATTGCAGCACATGTCGGACAACTCACCATTTCACTTAAATATTCTACTCGTCCTATGTGAACCTTATCTGTAGATAGGTGCTGTTAAAACGTGCATACAAATTACTTTCCAAATGAAGTGCATCTGTGGGACATTACGGAAAATGAGACTCCATATTGTTATTTTTCGCTTTTCTGTTACACTGTACAATGCATTGAAGTTAGTTTTTGTAAGTACTTTATACATTCAACGTTTGCTTATGAACAAATAGAAATCGGTTTTGTGGGGCTTTTTTTAAAAACTTGTTTATTGTGCCGTGGAATACAAAACGTTAAGGAAAATAAAGAAAATGAGGTGGTTGGATAGAGTAAGTGAAAAGTAGATGCTGAAAAGTGTGCCATGTGGTTTCCGGCAGAGTAGAATAGGGTCACTCCAAGTCCTCCCGTGGACGTCGTAGAAGGCGACTTAGGAAATACAAGCTAAACAAAGCTTATAAAATCAATGAGACCTCTCCAACCCGTCTGACCAGCGTGGAGAGTGTAGGCCAATCCTCTGGCTCCTCTGGCCAAATATGGCTCTGGTAGTACAGAGAGGGTCGTGCTTCTGCAGGACCTGAAGATGATGATGATAAAAAGTAACAGAGGAAGAAAATAGAAGAGCGAAACTGATTGAACACTTATTGAGCTATGATCTCGTAAAAAATAAAAAGAAGGAACTCTCTGGCGTCTCCCCATCTTCACGTCATAAGTGGAATGGCTGTGACTACCGTTGAATCCCTCAAATGGCGCAAATATGCATGCCTAGGTAAAGCATACATATTTGAGCCGTTTGGGATTGAAACGTTAGGTCCGTGGGGGCCTTCTGCATATAGCTTATTTAAATTTAGAGGCAAAAGGCTAGTCGAGTTATCAGGTGACCAGAGGGCTGGTAATTATTTCGAGCGAGGAATAAGCATTGCCATCCAACGTGCCAATTTTGCCAGTCTTCTGGGCATTCTTTCGCGGGGGAAGAATTTGCCGGATATTTTTTATTTGTTATTTTTTATTTTATAATATGTTTAAATATTATTTATTTTTAGTATTTAAGGTTATTTTCTTGTTTTTATTCTTATTTCTCCCTGACGACGTTCGTAAATATAATAATGTACATTTCATCATCATCATCATTTCAGCCGCATAACGTCCACTGCTGGACATAGGCCTCTCAAAAAACCCCCCAATGTACACTTACTTGTACTTAAATAAAATAAAAAGTATCAACATAAAAGTTAACTGTATGCAAACAAAGTTAAAAAGAAGAAAGGGAAAAATATAGTTTTTTTTTTTCAACATATAAAACAGGTTTATGATAGGTTCATACTAAAAATGAAAAAGTGACAGATAAAGAAAGGAATGCCAGCTTCTCAACTTAATCTGACAAGAGCTAGTTATTAAATAGTTTATTCAACTATAACTCGAGTAGTTTTCATCGGAGCTTCATGAATTTTGGTAGACTTGTAGAAGAAGGCAATATAATTTTTAAGTTTAAACAACCAAATCGATCAAGGAGTTGCCGAGATACGGGTCCGCGAATTCATAGTTCAGAGCGAACTAAAACTAGTTATCTTATACCTTTAAACGAGCAATTCTTGTATGTATATATGTATGTATATATATTTATTTATAAATTTCTGTGATCTCGAAAACGGCTCTAACGATTTTGCTGAAAATTTGTATATGGGGGTTTTCGGGGGTAAACAATCGATCTAGATTAGTTTTATGTTTGGGAAAACGCGTGTTTTCGAGTTTTCATGCGTTTTTCTTTCCACGCAGAATATGGTCGCTAATTTCGTCGCGCCGCGACCGTCTTGATTTAGCTCAGTGGTTAAGGATAGCGACCGCTAGAAAGAGTGTTACGGGTTCGAATCCCACTCGGTGACTTACTTTTGTTTTTTTTTTAAGTTTAAGTTTATATATTTTTTTTTATTTTGCATTGTTTTTAGACAAGTTTAAAAAAAATAGTTAATGTTTAACCGAGCATAGCTCGGTCGCCCAGGTACTATTTGTTTTAAATAATAAATAATCCAAGTATTATCTAATCTTATATCCGATATCCTTATTTATTGTGATATTCTTGCAATAAAGTTTGTTTCCAGAAGGTTCCGGCTTATAGACACGCGATGAATATCAAAGAAGAGCGATTAAAATATCAGCATTATTATGATTATTTTGCGGTTACGAAGACTGCATTACATCTTATCATTACAGTCCTAGGTTTCAAGTTCTTTTTGAGATTAGTCTATGCAAGAACCAGAAACCAAAAAGATATATTTTCTCAATTTAGTTTTGATTTTCCAAAATCGATAAAATTATACCTACCTACGTATTGCCCAGCTTTAACAGCTATATAACAAAAAAAGTTTCATTCGATGTCCAATATTTCCGGAGATTAGTACCAACAGACAAACAACGAGGTTTTTCAGTTTTGTGTTTGGGTTCCCTACGCCATTCATAAACACTATTGATTGAATAATGTTCCCATACTTTATAAAGATTACATAAATAAATTTATTTATATGTCGAATTCACTCGTCTTTAACTTTATATATTAAAAACTCCTAGAATGAATAAAAGTTTATTTAAAGCAATAAAGCAGCCATTTTCGCAAAGATGATTTAAATTTATTTCACAGATTAAAAACTTTTGAATTCAAATCTAAGCACAAAAAATTGACAAAATAACACCACCGCTTTGTTAATAATCGATTTTAGTTTTAGTACGACTGCTAGTCAAAGCTGCAAAGTGCTACAGGAGTCGTATTTTTAAACGCGGGAGTTTTTTTTTTATTGCTCATCAAATCCAAACTTTACAAAACAATAGGCGAGCTTAACGCGAAAAGCGTTGTCTATAGGTCAACCTATGATACAATGATTTTAGGCGAACATTTCCCAAGTGTTATTTTTAATCACTCTTACGCGAATGATTTGCAACGAGTCGTCTTATCACTCGTTTCCGCTATAAATGCAAAAAAGAAACCTTCTTCTTGTTTATTATGTAGCGTTAGTTCTGTTTGACGCTACCAACTAAAGATTAAAATTGAATTGACAAGCTTGCTGCGTAAAGGATTTATTCATGAAACGACGGTTTCAAAAATACGGTTAAATGGCATTTCGTGACTTGGACGGCGAGCGTTTTAAAGCTACACGATTTGTGTTTCGTTTCATCCAGCTTCAAAAACAGCGGCATACTCTATACGACGGTATTTACATGAAAACGCGGCTACGCTTTCGTACCACTTTGATCACTTTAAGAGTTTTAATTTTACGTGAAATGTAATACAGGAAATATCATGACAAGGAAAGTGCGATGTTTTATTTTTAATTTCGCCTCGTGTTCCTTTGTAATGTAATCAGTATTATGAACAGCATTGTTCAAATTTGCAGAACGAAAAAAATAATTGAAATACATATACGTAGGTGTCGGCTAATACCAAGAAACCGTCATTTTATGAGTAAAGACCTATTTATTTTTAAAGAAGCGATTAGCGTTTTTCTTTTCGTTCCAAACAGTTTTAATTAACGTATTTCTGAACTACAATATTTCTGTTGTGAACATACTATTGCAAATTTACAAATAGTTTATTTTTCTTATTATTTTAAACGGACAATTCTTGTTTATGAGGGCACGGAAACGGTGTCAACGATTTAGTTGTAATTTTGTATTCAGGTGATACTGGGGTAAAAAATCGAAAGGCCCATTTAGACGGTATGGATTTGTTGGGAACCCATCACTTTATCGCAATTAACTTCAACGATTTTCATTCCCCATAAAACTATTCGCAAATCTTTTAATACAATATTTAACAAATCCTAAAATCTCTTGACATCGAAATTTCATTTACTCGATTATTCGTTATCTACAAACTCAGTCTATCGTTATTTATTTTCTTATTTTATGTATTTTATCGAAATAACGTAACATCAAAGTTTTGTTACCCATAATTTTGTTTCCACGTAAGTTTCAGTTTGCCAAATAGTTGAAACATTTGAAACGAGTGCTAGAAAACTACTATACATTTTCCTAGGTTAGGGCAGACCTATAGCTTAGGTTATGTTAGAACTGCGACCAACACACGCACGAGCCGAGCGAGCGAAGCGAGCGTGCCGCGGCAGCGGCCGGCGAGTGCTAGAAAACTACTATACATTTTCCTAGGTTAGGGCAAACCTATAGGTTAGGTTATGTTAGAACTGCGACCAACATACGCACGAGCCGAGCGAGCGAAGCGAGCGTGCCGCGGCAGCGGCCGGCGAGTGCTAAGACACTTCTTTCCATTTTCCTAGGTTAGGGAAAACCTATAGGTTAGGTTATGTTAGAACTGCGACCAACACACGCACGAGCCGAGCGAGCGAAGCGAGCGTGCCGTGGCAGCGGCCGGCGAGTGCTAAGACACTTCTATCCATTTTCCTAGGTTAGGGCAATCCTATAGGTTAGGTTATGTTAGAACTGCGACCAACACACGCAAGAGCCGAGCGAGCAAAGCGAGTTATTATGTGTGCCGTTACATATTGAAACATGTTTTTATGAACAGTTTTATCGATAACTTAATATTTTATATGAAATGTTAGTTCGATATACCGTTTTTCGATAAAGGAAAACCATTTTAAAATATATATTTTTTTAAATGTTGTTATTATAATATGAAACTGCGATGATTAACTATTCGTTTTATCAAGAAAAAAAAATGTATTAAAAATCGTGGAATAGTTTTCTGGGAAATGAAATTCGATGTCAAAAAAATCTGTATTCTAATAGACACCCGGATTTGTTGCCTGTTGCATACCATCTTATTGAAGCAATAAATAATTTGTACGGCTGAAGTTTTGTTTAGAACATGCCAGTTATGCATTGTTTCAATAAAATGGTGTATAACAGGCAAGAAACTTGCGCCATCTAAACGGGCCTTTAAGCTTAGTCTTATTTAAAGTACCTCGTTTTCCCTGTTTTCAAGCGTTTAAAAATGTACATCAATGGGTAGGTACATTAGAAAAGAAAGGTAATGTCACCGTCATGAATTCGTTTCAATAGCTGGCTAAATAAAGGCTGTCAGTCTGCAGGAAACCATTTGAGTAAACAAGCTGTCAATAAAGAAATTAAAAAAGAAATTACATAAAACGAATCGTAACATGACAATTCATAAACAGAATTTTCATTATAAAGAGTACCTAGTAGGATCTCATTTGCGGTATTTTTATCGCTTCTCGTTACGACAAAAGCTACAACGAGGAATAAAATGTGGAACGACCAGCTTTCATAAAACCGCACTTTCAAATTGTTAGGAATATAACAAGCGTTGAATAAGTTCCGCGCAAAAAAATCGTCTTTCTTTAGAATTTTTACAGCAAACTTCCTCACATTGATTAATTCAATGCTATAAAGTATTTATTTATTATTAAAACATTATTTTCAAACTTATCTAACTGTAACAAATATTGAAAAAGGTATCATGCAGCACGAAAGATATCATGGTTTAACTGCCTCCGTGGTGTAGTGGTTAGAGCTTTAGGCTCATACCCGGAGGTCGCGGGTTCGATTCCTGGCGGGGGCAACGACTTTGTGTTGTTGTCCAGTTTGGTTAGGACATTGTAGGCCGATCACCTGATTGTCTGATAAATAAGATGATCCGTGCTTCGGAGGGCACGTTAAGCCGTCGGTCCCGGTCACTGTCTTTGACATTGGTCGTTACCTAAAACCATGTCAGAGGCCTTAAAGGCGGTTTAAAAACTATGACACTAGTGTTAGTCACTAACACACACGATAAGAAGAATGCAGCACGAAGTACCTAGACCAGGATACATAAATAAAATCGGTATAGTAATTTTTCCAAGGTACTATACCAATATATGAAAAATATTTATTTGTTTTTAAAAAGTACCTACTTACAAGTGTAAGAGACCGATCATCTGATGTGAGTTTCGAAGGATAGCAACAGATTATTACACTAATTTTCCTATAAATGTTTCTTGGAGAAAGTTGTTCAGAATCATGGACTAAGGGTACATAGAAACAAACAAAATAGTTTCTTAGAACTATATACCTACGAACTGAAGTTCTCAACTCCTCCGCAACTTGATAATTTCAAAGATCAACCATTGTTCTGAAAATACGCAAATTGTAACAAAGCCTAGGTATTCCAATCAAATCGGGAAGAACATAGAATTGGAAATGAAATAGCTTGAAACTCTACTCATTTGCACATCACAACTTCGCTGAATAGCGGGAACGTCATTATTCCCCGTGTTGCTATATTGTTTGAAAGTTGAGTGAAGTTGTGAAATGTCGGCGCTAGAAGTAGCCGCTTGTTCCCCGGCCGTGAAGTGCCCACTTTATGCTTTGTAGCACTCGCAGATAAAGAGCTCTTTTTGAGTTTAGCTAAATTATTTCATCCTACTAACTAATTTTGGATCATAATCTCAAAGGACATTGTGTTAGACAGGAATATATATATGGACGTCTGGTTTTGATTTTAAATTTAACCGGTAAAGACCCGCTCGACATTAATAAATGTCCACGTTCATTGTCTTACTATTGTGTATGGTATTAGCGGTAAAGGAACGGTTAAACTTTTTCTTAATTATTAAATTAAATCCAACTTATAAATAAATAGAAAAGTTAAACTAAATTAAGTTGAGGATATTTAGATGTTTGTCATGACTCTGATGACTCAATCACTCAAAAGGGTTGAAGGAATCAAAATGAAATTCAGCTTTTAGATAGCTTATTGGGCGATAAACACTTAATAGATATTTTTTATCCCTGGGGTTTGTTAAATAACGCCTACGCACTAAAAGTGGATTACCAACAGTATAAGTTGTGGAATGCTGTGGTAGACCAGATGATGGTCTTCAGAAGAAACACAATTTAGCAATTATCAAACTTTTTCCTTTGTAGCAGTCTCAGTCAAAGAGCTGTTTCCGACTTTAGCTAAATTATATCCTTCCACTTGCTTTGGTATCATAATCTCTGAGGAAATTGTTTTAGTATCAGGTTTCAATGTATAAGTAATTTTTGTATATTTGTATTTCTTTGAATAAAATTTTAGTATCTGGCTTCTTTTCTTTCGGAAAATGGAGGTAATAGAAATAAAAATTTAGTTTTTCTTTTTATTTACCATTTTATAATTCTAGGTGTAATTTTCGCAAAGATTTTTACTATCCCTCTTGCCTTTTCCCTATTTTCTGTTAGTTTATTTATTTATTTTATATATTGGGTTATAGACGAACAGCTGATGTATATATTTTTAGGCACTGTTGAATTTTTTATTAATCCTATAATTGTTTTAGAGTCACTTTATTTGTTGAGGCGTGCAATCAAGCATAGATTGTACTTAATAATCATAGCTAAAGGCTCATTTAGACGGCGCAATATTCTTGCCTTTGCATACTATTTTGTTGAAGCAATAGATAACTTGCATGGTTTAAACTAATCGCCAGCCATCCAAATCATTTATTGCTTCAATAAAATGATACTCACAGGTAAGAAACTGGAAACGTCTAAAGGAGCCTTCATTTTTAATAAAATTTCTATTTTTTTTCTTATTTAATCTGTGACCTTTATGATTGTGTATACATAATTCAAATGATAAAATTAACAAAACGCCCACTCTTACTCCTCCTTTTTATCATAAGTATAAAAACCTTACATAATTAAATGTAAAGCTTTTTACATAATATATGCAAATTTTACACACACCTCCATAACATTGACAATACTTCTTAAGCGTGTCCTGAAACCTTTATCCAATTTGCCCCCCAAATTTTAATGCCTGCATGGTTCCCTTTGCATAATACTCATAAACTAATTTACCATTCCATATAATGGGAGGAGAATTAAGCCTACTTGTATAAAAGAGGGTAGGTTATAGCGCATTGACTGTAATTTAATTGAAAATCTGAAGCCTTTAGACCACGTAGACATAATCTGTAATGAGCCGAGTGGTCCAGCTATGAAATGCCTTTATGCCGTTAGAATTAATTTAGTAGTGCAAGAATTAGCCAGCTTTGGTGACAAATTCACAAGCTCTTTATAGTTAACATTTGAGGACAATTTAGATTTAATCTGAGGATTTAATAAATATGTATACTTTTGGAGTTTCAGCTACCATTGCGTTAATTTCTTTTTACAGTATTTGTTTAACCGCTATTTTCAGCTTTATAGCACATATTGATGTTAACGAAATCCAAGAATACAAACTCTTCAACAGTAATAATTATGTACTTTATATATTAAACGTCAATTTTATATTATTTCACCACAATTACACAATCAGTTGTTAGATTTTACCTCAAGCAGGTTATTGTACAAATGAAGTGCACTGCACAATTATTATTATATATATTTTAAATGGGCTAAGTAACAATTAAAGTTTTATGACTCTGTTATTACTGACATCAAAGAAAGTAACTGTTTTATCGCATTACATCCAACTTAATCATAAGGCTATTTAATTTCTACTTCTTCTTCTTTCAAGTCGGTTTATACTAAAATTATAAGCACAATAAAAATTTATACAATTTAAAGAAACCCTGATATTTTAAGCATACATCATTTGTATCAGCTTCTCGAATTACAATATGTTTCTGTTCGAAATAATATATAAAAGCATGCATGAACACATGGGTAATGAGAACTTTATGAACTTTAAGAACAAAGCGCTACAAAGTTTGCCTGATTAGATGTTGGCCAAAACTTTACGATGTGTAAACTTGAAATATGTTCGTTCATACCAAGTTTAAAGTAAATATGCTATTTTATTGCGAGATGATAGTCATCTCGCAAAAAAATTGTATTTATTTCTGTCAAATATAGGCCTTAATTCCGCCATTTATATGTTTATTTTAATGAAGTTAAATGAATAAATAAAACAGTTTTAGTATCGTGTAGCAACCTATTTTTTTCTGAAATAATTTATAATATGTAGATTTAATCAAATGTCATCATCATCATCATCATCATTTCAGCCGCATAACGTCCACTGCTAGACATAGGCCTCTCCCAAAGATAAAATAAAATTTGTAATAAAATAATGTATGTATGAAATAATTACTCATAATCAAATTTAATCCAATTAGAAGCTAGCAACTTAGCAAGTATGAAACAAAGTAAGAAGTAATTTAACAATACTATAAAGGGGATGTAAATTGTTTGTTATTTTAATTTCATTATACTATGTGATCTAGTAAAGCCCGTGGTTCGATTTATGAAGGGTATGTCCCTTGCACCGCTTGCACGATGTATAGCTGATTTCTAGATAATGTACCTACATTATCTAGAAATCAGCTATACATATAGGATCATATAGGATCGGTACTAAATAGGGATGGTTTTATAGCCACACGGAGGGTTATTAGTCACACCTGTAACAAATTTTTAACTCTCCTGCCTAGTTAATAAGCAGGTAAGGTCCTTAATTATACACCAGGCCCTAAAATACATAGAAATTGGTCATTGAACCAGATAATAACCAGAAAGCTAAATGTGAATTCTATACATTTCTACCTAATTACATAATTCGTACATATTTAGTGTTTCCCTTTTACATAGGGAAACTTAGTAACTAGCTCTAGATACCTATAGGATACCACAAATAAATGACATAAAGTTTATGCTTAACAGGGTTTTTTTATGCCCATATTTAAAGGTCTAATTAGATCATAGTACTGATAAATTTGTCAGAAAATTCATCTTTTTTACGAAAAAATAAACAGTTATATCAGGAGCTGAATGTAGAAAAAATTTCGCACAAGAAAAAATGTCTTCCAATACTTATAAGATACTGGCCTGGGAGGAAAAAAAAACTTAGATTGTACCACCTGCTTTACTTCCCGTACACATCATGAATTTGCGTATGAAAGCTGATCGAGGGAAATGCACTTTCGTTCTATAAGGAATAACGACAAAATGGTGTAAGTATATAAAAATTAGTAATTAAAATAAAAAAAATATTTAAGAGGACTCACATACAACAAACCTGATTTATTATAGATAACTTGCTGTGCCCGTTGGGCTTTGCTCCGCTTAGGAATTTCGGGATAAAAACTATCCTATGACCTTCGCTGGGTATCAAACTACGAGATCAAATTTCATCTAAATAGGTTCAGCGGTTGAAGCGTGAAGTGGTAACAAACAAAGAAATATACAAACTCACTTTCGCATTTATAATATTAGTAAGGATAATGATAAGGATGGTACGAAATCCTTCGTACTAAGATTATTTAGAAGTATGAGTAACGTTGGACTTTAAAGCAGCATAGCTGAGTCCAAGTTTCACTGTAGCACCGTACCTGATTCTAAAATAGGAGAAATAAAAGAAAAAAAAATCTTTCTTTCGGACGGAACAACTGGCAACATAATTTAAACTAGTTGTCCAGTTGTAACTTGTTTATAATTAAAGTTGTTCACTTGAGCCGCTTTAGAAACTTGCACCACACAGAAGTTTCACACTACGTTTAATAACTACCTAGTTAATTACTACGTATATACTTACGTACCTAGTAATTACTAAGTATATTCCCAACTAGCCCGTTGATGATGACGCAGGTGATGCTCGTTTGCGTTTACCGCATGGTCAACTTTTTGTAAATTCTACGGAAACTTTTCTAGTATAAAACGAATCCTATGTGGTTTTCAAAGTAAGAAGCAATCTTCATGCCAAATTTCATTCGAATCCATTCAATCGTTTTAAGGTGATAGCGAAACAAACATCCAAATAACCGTACAAACTTTTACATTTATTGAGATTCCAGTAAGTCAAATCAGATACTTTTTTTTAGAGTTAAAACAAACATTTTCTATGGGATTTGTATAAAATAGATAAATATCAAAAGCATAACCTGTTTTGAATCGCAGTAGCGTATTTTTTGATTGACCCTACTAAATAGAAAAGTCAAAACATAAGTCAATGTCATTCATTTTATCGAATTAATCAGCAAGCAGGTAACTTTTTCACTTTTCACGTTTAACGAAGTTTCTTTTTTCTTTCTTTCTTTGAACAGAAAATTCCCATAAGAGGGAAAGAGATACAAGATGGGTTTTATGTCAGATTATCTTTTTATGGCAAGTTTTTTTCGCTCTTTGAAAATACAAAACCCTGACGTATTTAGTTTCTTGGGAGTCTAATAGCGCTCCTCCAAAACGGACGTCACGTTCAAAATGGATATAATCAAAGACAAGGTGACATTATTTTGTGGCGTTTTACTCTCTTATCAGTATTTTTTTTAAGATACAAAATATATTTTATTAGATTTTTACAACATTTTACAACAGTTAGACAACAAGTTTTACAACAGTAGATAAATGTATTCTTTTATGGAACGTCATTCTTTTTCCCCAATTCGTTTGTTCCATTGTTGCCTATGGTCCAGCAGTGGAAAAAAATAGGATTAGAAAGGTTTTTTATGTTGTAAGTATTTTGTAGTAAAATTACTTCTTTTAAATTATTTATTTTATCTATAGATGTGTTAATTTAGGACCTTTGCCCAGTAATGGTACAACATATTCAGGTTACTAAAAACACATGTATTCAATTAGGTATTTAATTATAATAATGAAGCGTCCATTTAAAGGTAAATGAAAAGTGTAAACAGTGCCGGACGTTCCCTAGGGCCGCTCACGTAAGCGTGCTTCCCAAGGGACATTGGATAATTTCATTACACACCTACGCAGACGACAATATGTTACTATGCATGTGTTCTGTATCAAACATTAATTAATTTTGTGCGCGAACGTGTAAAGCAACATGTAATTTTAATTAGGAGGTCGTCAGTTTAGATTTAGTTTCTTATATTAAATGATGATTGTGATAAAAAGAGACATAGGTACTTAACTAATATGATATACAAAGATAAATCGAACCACGGGCTATACTAGACCACTATAGTTTAATGAAATTAAAATAACAGTCAAAAACTAAAAAGAAACTTAATTTCCTTATTAAGAGTGCAGCCGTCCAGGCACATTATTTGGGAATATCCAAATTTTATTTGTATTTTTACTATTTTTTAATTATCATTATATTTAAAAAAAAAGGAGAAAAGCGCCCTGCAGGCTCCGAAGAAGGTGACGGATAACAAAAATAAAATGACCTCATTTTACAGCTTATGTTCACAGCCAAATTTCCTTTTGTCTCAATCACATTATCACATGCGTACCTAATAAAGAAAGAAGATGATTTTGTCTGATACAATCACTTACAGGCGTTCAACCTTAATGATTCAATAATACAGATAATGTGCTACACATTTCCCATTAAAATCCGAAACAGGAGGTCGACAAGCGGCTTTTTTTATTTTGTAATTCTTTATCCATTTGTCCCCGAATTTGTTTACAAAACTTTTAAACTTGGAGGGATTTGTCACGGTAAAGGGAACAGAGGCTTAAATGAATCTCGAATTAGCTACTTTTCTTTCTGCAATTAACTCTCGAGTTGAAGTAACCACTAATTAATTATTTTTCAAAATGGTTCATCCTTTGATGAGAAAATTAACTTTTTATTGGCTTTCATTTAAGACAAGTTCTGCCCTTTGAACTTAATCTCTTTGTGATTAACGTAGTCAAATTAAGACGGTTTTTTTTTATCATTCTATATCTCATTGCGGATGTAAGGCTGTCAACTAAAATAAAAATATAGCAATGAAATTTAATGGAACGAGCGAGCGAAGTTTTCAGAGTCTACATGAACAATCCGGCGTTTGTATGTATGTTTGTTTGATGACAGCTCGAGTAGTTTTAATCGGAGCATTATGAAATTTGGTAGGCGTGTAGGAGTGGCTAGATTTTTTTTATTTAAATATATAACCCATATTGGTTAAGGGTTTGCCGAGATATGGGGTTCGCGAGTTCACAGTTTGGGGCGAGTTTAATTTTAATATTTAAGACTGTTTTATTCTATTTAAAATAAAAACCTTCCCACATTCATTTTTGATTCAAACAAATTACCCCTGAAACCATACGCATAACCCATTTGGTTCCAATGCATGTCAATAATACTAGAACCAAAATTTAATGTGATAGCGCATAATTTCTGGGATAGCCATATGCCTGTTTGGCTTAGAAGAAAATATTTTTATGAATATTATCGTTATGAGTTAGTTTAAATTTATTATGGTTCTTATTGTTTACGTTAACAAGATATTTAAACTAAAACCCGTCTTTAACGCCAAACTACATAACCGATTTTGATAAAATTTATATTGGATAACTTTACAAGTATGTCCTTTCAAACAAAAAAGAAAAAACATATTCATTCAAATTGATAACCTTCTACTTTTTTGAAGTCGGATAAAAGTGAATGAAGTAGCCCGCACCTACACTGTACTTCAAAGCTTCGTACATACATAGGTACTAGGGAAAGCTATTAGAAAGGAGAGTTGGCTCTGTAAAAATAGACGCACAGGAAAGAAAATACTAACGCTCGGAATTAGAAATTGAATTTACGACTAGTATAGTTTGCTCAAAGCAGATTTTTTTTTTGTTTGTAGTTGGACAATTTCTTTAATAACGACTAAAAACAGGGGTGTTGTAAGTTTGACGATTATGCCTATCTGTCTGTGGTATCGTAGCGCTTGAACGGATGAACCGATTTCAATGCGGTTTCTTTTAAGTGGAAGCAACTTTTCGCGCGGTAGTTCTTTGCCATGTTTGATGAAAATCGGTTCAGTATCATCGGTCAGTTCAAATTTTTGTAGTTTACCTGACAAATAATAGATGGCGCTTTGGATATTCTATTTGTTGCTTAACATCGGTTAGAATATTACGTAGTTCCGCTACTTATCACTAGATGGTGTCGTCGAGGGGTTTTTAATTTGCCTAGCAAATAAACTTGTTATAACGACATTTATATTTAGCGGACGTTATGCAGACATGATGTAGGTATATCATATCGTACATATCTTAAAAACCCGCGTGTCTGTACATTTAATAATTTTATGAAAAAATTTAGGTGATAGGAGGAAAAGAGTTAGTAAGAGAGCTAGAGAGAGATTAACACAAACAAAACTTTAAAAAAATGAAGTAAAATTTTTGGAAATTTTTGTGTGGACATGCACGGAAAGCATTTTTAGAGATAGGAAATTTAAAAGCCATTGATCTCGTGATGCTGTTACTGAAACTAAAATGACCAATGCACAAAACTCATCCAGACCTTTTTCACTTCTGTTGGCACTCTTAGAGTGCCACTGTTTTTTTAGCCATCTGTCCATATGTACACGCGAATCTTCTAAAGAACTTAATGGATTTTTAAACTGTTTGGACCTTAAGGCTCTTCATTAAAATCTGATGTCAAGGAAAAAGTACCATTGTAATTTAAATATTAGCTGCTCGCTTGTTAGAAATGCGTAGAAAAATATCAATGCTACGACTCAGTTTTACCCGTTATAATACGTTCATATTCAAATATTCTTTACAATCTATATTGGTCCATTGCTGGACTGAAGGTCTTTCAATAATCGGAGGATTCACTCATAATCATCAAGCTGAGCAGACAAGCTTTGGGACGCATTTTATACGTGCCTTATAAAACACGGAATTATCTTTCTTTTCGCATGAACAGGTGATTTAAGCCTGCGATATCCTAACCAGATTAGAAATAACTTTTTACAAAGTATGCTTTCCGATGGGGTTCGAACCCAGGACCTTCGAATCACAAAGCGAACGCCTTGAACACCGGACCACGGGGTTAGTCTGTCGCCAACCTGTGTCGCGGGCATACTATCGCTGGTCTGTAAGAGCCCTTAGTTGCCTCTTATGACTTTCGTGGGAGAAGAAAAGGAGTGAAATTTACTAATCTCTAATCTTCTTATTCCTAAAAATTTCGTCGTTCCTTCCTCAGTTTTTAATTAACATATCATCGTGGCGCGATCGCGGTTGCATCCTCAGTTTGAAATTTTCATATTACATAAAATCTACCCGATTAAAAATCTATCTGAGCAATGCAAGTGCATCTAGCAGATATGCAATCTCGTGACGCCAGCCTCAACCCTTTGATTCCTCTAAACCAATCACAAATTGGAGCTTCATTTGAGAACAAGGCAGCTCGATGAACCATCGGATTTGTAGGTATAAGCACGTACATTATAAGCGCTGCGTGGCAAATAGACGGCGAATCCTCGATGCAATCTTCTTATCGTGTGTGTTAGTGACTAACACTAGTGTCAGAGTTTTTAAACCGCCTTAAAGGCCTCTGACATGATTTCAGGTAACGACCAATGTCGTGCCCTCCGAAGCACGGATCATCTTACTTATCAGACAATTAGGTGATCAGCCTACAATGTCCTAACCAAACTAGGACAACAACACAAAGTCGTTGCCCCCGCCGGGAATCGAACCCGCGACCTCCGGGTATGAGCCGAACGCTCTACACCACTAAACCACGGAGGCAGTTATTTGTGATTACGAGGCAAGACTGCACAAACAGAGCCCGGTTGACATCCGGCGGCGGTAAAACTTTTTGCAGAATTGCATACCTAAGGAAGGTAAAAAGTGGTAAAATCACAAATAAAAAGTTTAAATGGCGAAACGATTTCGAAGTTATGTTTATATTTTTTAATCTTCATGGTTTTTTGTTTCCAATTTTAATATTTAAAAATTACCGATCAGAATTTCAGGTGGGAAATAACTCTTTTTAACGAGATAACTTTGGGCGAAAAATTCCCATACCCCGGGTTATATAATACGTTCCATAAATGAGTATTTTAAAACTGCGTAATACTTACATACATATATACATACTGGCCAGACAGGCATTTTGGGTCTAGCGACTCTAAGCAGACAGAGCCCAGGGCCAAAAGACTCTTAGGCCCCTTTTAGCGTGATGGTGGGCGAGAAGATGGAAAAAGCAATCAAAATAGTGATGGGTTGCTAGCCGCATCGCCTATTAAAATGACTAGCAGTTTTGCCCGGTCCCTCGATCGGCTTTTACGATCTGCGCGAAAAGAAAAGCAGCAGGTACATTCAAAGTTCTTTCTTTTCTCCCAGACCAGCATGGAAGAAACACTGCGATGATCAATTTATTAAATCATCCCACTCTTCTTTACGTGAATGGAATTAGTACTCGGGCTATTTTACGAATACGGATATGAAATTATTTCGGATTATCCGGTACTTTTAGATAAGAAGTTTCGTCTAAGGATTGGATTGGATTTTAATACTGACTGACTTTTATATCAGATTCAGTTGCGGATATCCGATAACTTTGATTACGTTAAGAAAGCTTCATTACATCCCATATCGGTACAAATTGTGTAAAAGCATCGGTTTTTATTTGCTTTGGTTTTATCTTGAGCTTCTCTGTACTTTGGAAAGGACTTAAAAATGATATTTTCATTGCTTACAATAAATTATAGCCTTTAAGTTGCTTACTTATTTAATTTCAAAATAAAGGTTCTGTTTCGTTTTGTTTTTATTTAACTAATGTAAACAAAATTATTTTATTCGCCTGTCAGTTTTTTAGTAAAAAATATTTGAGACAAATCTTGAATACTTAGCAAAAGTCATTCACAGATGTTTGTAGCTTTTAATTTCATTACTAATTAACGTAAAAATGCCTGTAAAGCTGTGATTTACATTAGTTGTACAGTATAATGCTTTTGATTTAAACAACGCTGATTTCCCTGTAATTTTCATTGAAAGTCTAGGTACTTTTAAACAGGGATTGTTTATAATAAAATAAACAAAAAAATATTTTTGCTCAATAAAATGTATGGTACTTATATATACGTATCTTTTCTTTTTTCTGATAAGCAATACCTAATAATTTTTCGGGCTGGGCAGACAAATACTTTTTGATGTGTTGTTTATAAATAATGCCTAAAGCTAAATCATAATGTATATGTATGCTCTATCATTTCGCGATGAGTACATATTAACAGCCTTTTTATCAGACTTCTAAGGAAGGTATAAAGGTATACCCACACAATTTCTTTGCGATTAAGTATTAGAAGTTTCAGGAAATTCCGTTTAAAATAAATACAATTTGAAAAGATATGACTCACTAGATACTTATTTGTTTGAGTTAATTTTTAATCTCGGAGGGAACTGGAAACCTTGCAAATGATATGTCGTTTACAAAATTATTTAATTTTCGGGAGAACGGAAGCGTAACCACTAATTAATTTATAAAAATGTTTCAAGCGTAAACTTAGATAGTAGAAGCAATTAAACTACAAGTCGCATATTGCCGTCGGCGCGCTATTTAGGAAGTATTGTAATTTAAAAGTTAACATTTTGACCTTAAGAAGGTACATGAATTTTTTGGTTCTAGTTTTGCCCTAAGTTTATATAAAATATTTTTTTGTCTTGACCAAGCCTTAGATAACCTTTCAAATTTTATGAACTACTGTTTACAGTTTGAAGTGAGAACATAAAGCTTGTCTTCACTTTTGCCAAAAGAGCAAATAGTTCATTATATAGTTTGAAGGTTTATCTAGGTCTCCGTTTCCTTTTAAATCATCATCATATCACGCTCAAGAAGTCCACTGCTGGAAATAGGCCTTATAAATAATTTATTTCAAATGGGAGCAGCACCGGGCCCCTAAAAACTCAAGTATCACCCGAAGAAATAACTATACTTAATTTAAAAAAATATACCTTCACATCTAGTTCGATTGCGTTTTTTATTATATTGTGTTTAACTGCAAACTAGGTAGATTATTATATAGGTCAGTAAGCACCCCTGCAAGACTGATAATACGAAAATAAATCGTATGAACTAGAAGTATACTAGTTTCTTATAATATTTAGAACATTTTAGTAGTAAGTTTTTATTTAGGTATATGAAATGTAGAAAACTTTAAACAAGCGAAAAAGTTGGAAAGTTCTGTAGTGACGTTTCGTCAAATAACTATTATATTATAAATATGAAAAAAATTGTTAAGTTTTTTAATTAAATTTATTATGTCTATAACTTTATTTTAGTACATAAAAAAATGCTAAATCGCCATAAAGTACCCCAAAACGATAGTACAAGTAAATGTGATAAATTCAGCATTTTTCATTAGTTGAGCAGAAACTTACCTGAAGTTTGATGCGACTGGTCACAAGCACTTCACAGTACGTGTGCGCGAACGCGCGCTTGTCACTGAAATGAGTCGAGCGGTATACGCGTCGGATTATATACGCGGCACGCGCGTAGCGGTTGGAGCGTAGCCGCTACGCCGCGCCCAGGCGTAGGCGTGCGTAGGCCCTGGCCTACGACATGCTACGGTCATCATCTCGAACTACGAATCGGATTCCGTCATTGAACTCACAGACAAATAGAACGTTGTGCTAAGTCGGTATACTTTATAGAGCAACTTATACAATATCTCACGCGATAAATTAAAATAAGGTAAGTAATAAGTGATTTTAAAAAATCACGTATTAATATTTTTAAATAAAAACAGGGCACTCATCCGCAGGGAAAGAATTTGTGTGTTACGCATAAATATAATAATTAATAATGAGTCCTTTATTTTACGTTGTATTTAATTTAATTGCATTCAAATAGAAGTAAGTAAATTTTTTGTTTGTTTTTGTTTAGTGTTTTATTAGATAAATTGTCGAGCTATTATTTACTATAAATAATAATAAAAAAAAGCATCTACCTCTATAATTTGCTGCATTTAAGTTATGCTAAGTTTTATTTTTAATTTATTTTAGTTTGTTGTTTTATTATCAGTTAAATTGTAAATGAGTTAATCGTATTACAATATATTTTGGAATAATATCTTAGATCCCGGAAGGTCCTGCGGCCCTAGGCATTGTCTCCTTGAGATACAAAATGTCCATTATGGATAAAAACGTTCATGTATGTATGCAACAAATATGCAATCAATGGCTTTCTTTCTTTTATCACCGCCCGTTTAGTAAACGTAATACGAATATACAAAAAATAGTCTTCTTTAAAAAAGAAGTTTTAAATTTTGGGCAGCCTAAAATTTGGTATCAAAACACACACGAAGAGAAGTAGTAACTGTTTATATATTAGAAATAATGCTTTTATAGAAAAAGCCTTTCTTACTAAAATGTTAAGGTAACAAAACTTTACGAGCCACTTACTTGAGTATAAATTGTTAGATTCCGTATTCTCATAAATATATATTTATATAAACATACTCTTACGTTACTTATTTTTTGTTTTACATCATTAATTGTCAACAGGTTGTAAGAAAAATATTTATGCCAAAAGATAAGGAGTTTTAATTTTACTGTATTGTGTTTCCCATGCTGGTCTGGGAGGAATAAAAAAACTTAGAATGTACCAGCTGCTTCTCTTCCCACGCAGATCGTAAAAGCCGATCGAGGGAATGGGCAAAAATGCAAATCATGTTAACAGGCGATGCGGCTAGCAACCCATCACTGTATTGATTGCTTTTCCATCTTCTCGCCCACCATGACGCTAAAAGTGGCTTTTGGGTCTTACGGCCCTGGGCTCTGCATAGAGCCGCAAGACCCAAAATGCTCTGTCTGCCCCATTAGGGATAAAGACGTGATAGTATGTATGTATGTATGTGTTTCTTATCCTTTAAATATATAAATTAATCAATCATTTAATGATAAATTATTGATTAATTTATGAAATGATTCCGACTCTAGGACTAGGTAGGTAATGTTTGGAGATCTGACGCTCTTTTTATTTTATAGGCCAATAAACAATTCCATTACATACATACATCATAAGAATACATACTTACGAGCACATTAATTTACAAAATAATAACTTAAATATTAACTTTAGATTTCCGCCGTGTGGTTTCCGGCCGAGTAGAATAGGCAAGTCTTCCTGTGATGTCGAAGAAGGCAACTTGGAAAATTCGCTTAGCAAAGCTTATAAATCATGAGACCTCTCCATTTAGTCTGGCCAGCGTGGAGAGTGTAGGCTAAATCCTCTGGCTACTCTGGCCCAGTATGGCTCCGGTATAGTACAGAAAGGACTCCTGTAGTGGAAACTAAAAAAGACCTGATGATGCTGATAAGGACATCTAAAAGTTTTTTCAAGATCAAAAAATTATATTATTAAATCATCTTGGATAAATTCTCCTTGCCTAGAAAAAAAAGTGGTTGCTAGTTGCAAAAAAAATCGCTAAACGTTACCAAAATCGAGTGACTGCTGAACACAGGGCTACTAGTAGATAAACTACATGGTTCTGTTAATTAGAACCAGATTTCGGTATCTATTAACCAAATCGCAAGAAATAAAACTGGTTTAGCTATTTCTTTTTCTCAGTGTAGTTCCGCAATTTGCGGGTTATATTTATCAGTGTGAAATACTTCCTTTGATCTAGGTAGGTGTATGTGATGAAGTCCTCTGGTGCTTCCCTCCTTACCCCGCTCTCCACCCCGCGCGCCCATATAAATACGGAGGCGCGAGGACCCTCGTGCTCTTTCGACCACGACTGGACGCCGGGCTGCTTCAAAGCTGAGTACTTTTGGAAATCTCTTCTGGAACAACGAATCTCGTGGCTGTGAACCTACGACCCTTACCTGTGACTTCTTTCTCATTGTATAATTGTTAAAAATTAATTAAAGAGTTTGGTCTTTTCAAATATTGTTTCTTTCAAAATAATCACTACGTCACATGTAAACCTACCGCTCTGCGACTTCCGTGAACTTTGCACCGGCTCAAGTGTCGCTTTGAGCGAATCTCACCGTGCACACATGCTACGGGTTTGAATGCGAGCGGGAATCTTATCAGGCTGACTTTCTAATAGAATTCCTAGGAAGGTATTTTTAATTACAAACATCAATGAGGGCTCTACAATCCGTCTGGCCAACGTGGAAAGTGTAGGCCAAATCCTGTGGCTGCTCTGGCCAAGTAAGTCTCTGGTAGTACAAAGAGGGTCGTGCTCCTACAGTGGAGACTAAAATAAAGACCTGATGATGAGGACGTGAAAAGTTACTTCAAGATAAAAAATCTACAATTTATACATCTTGGATGAATTCCCTCTAGGTTTCCGCAATTTGCGGGTTATATTTATCAGTGTGAAACACTTCCTTTGATCTAAGTAGGTGTAAACCTACCGCTCTGCGACTTCCGTGAACTTTGCACCGGCTCAAGTGTCGCTTTGAGCGGATCTCACCGTGCACACATGCTACGGGTTTGAATGCGAGCGGGAATCTCATCGGGCTGACTTTCTAATAGAATTCCTAGGAAGTTTTTTTTTATTATAAACATCAATGAGAATGTAGGCTAAATCCTCTGGTTTCTCTGGCCAAGTAAGTCTCTGGTAGTACAAAGAGGGTCGTGCTCCTGCAGTGGAGACTAAAAAAAGACCTGATGATGAGGACGTGAAAAGTTTCTTCAAGATAAAAAAAAATCTACAATTTATACATCTTGGATGAATTCCCTCTAGGTTTCCGCAATTTGCGGGTTATATTTATCAGTGTGAAACACTTCCTTTGATCTAAGTAGGTGTAAACCTAGCGCTCTGCGACTTCTGTGAACTTTGCACCGGCTCAAGTGTCGCTTTGAGCGAATCTCACCGTGCACACATGCTACGGGTTTGAATGCGAGCGGGAATCTTATCAGGCTGACTTTCTAATAGAATTCCTAGGAAGGTATTTTTAATTGGAAAGAATATTGCATGAGATTTTAAAAACTGAAGTGAAAAGATTTTCCACAGTTACTCTCTAACTTCATGTTTCACGGGCAGTAAAAAGTCTATAGCACTAGACAGGTATTAAGTAAATAGAGGGTGGTGGAAATTTACACCGGTTTCGATGCGAGCGTGAGTCTTATCAAGCTGACTCACCTATAAGATTCCTAGAAAGTGCAAATTAGAGGTATATTATTTTTAACCGACTTCCAAAAAGGGGGAGGTTATCAATTCGTCGCTGTTATCTTTAATTTTTTTTTAGGTATGTTTACCGATAATATGAACACGCCTACACCGATTTATAAATTTTTCTTTTGTTTAAACGGGTATACTTGTCTTGGTGGTCTCTTAGAATATTTTATCCAAATTGGTTATGTAGTTTGGGGGCAAAAATTACTCCAAGACACTAGTGTGAGATCAAAACTCACGTGAGAGTTAGTGAGAAGTCTGTAGCACCCTTGGCAGGTGTCAAAAAAACAGAGGTAGGGCCATGAAGTTCAAGCCCTCTAACTTGATGGGTGGGAAAATCTTATGACTTCCGTGAAATTTGTACCGGTTGCGACATATATGCGAGCGTGAAACTGATCGAGCACTAGATCAGACAGAAAGGAGCAACTGATCAGACAGAAAGGAGCATTGCGGAAAGGTATTTTTTATGACGCTCGAAAATAACAAAATAACTCGAAAACACTTTAAACTATTAGCATAACTGCAAAACGCGAGTAAGTCGAGCATTTCAGTCAGTCAGTCAGTTTGTGTTTAAAACGTTTATACACTTTAGGCTACGGTAATATGGTCTTATTTTCAAAAGTAAGTAGATACCTAAAGAAACAGCGCTTCGAAGTTTCCGAGTGGGGGTAATTTACCGCACCTTTGGTCAGAATTAATAATAGTATTACATACAGCACGGAAAGTCGCACCGTCCCCCGCAATCTTGCGTCCCCGCAACCCCTCCCCCGTTTTGAGACGTGTAAGCGCCTGTAAAACAGGGTTCTTGTTAGTCGCACGTTGACGTTACGCGAGTTACTTAGGATTATTGAATCATAATGGTGAGAAACTGCGCAATGTTATCATTGTTTATCCACGGAAAACAATAAAGAACGAAAATTTTATAAATTTCCGAGTGATGCAAAACAGGTAAGCAAAGCAACAAATTCTGTGATGGCAACCCTGATTGTTTAACTCACACATTTGACGTGTGCACGGATGTATTGTTTCGATTGTAGTAGTACTAGGTAAATATGCTGCTCCGTTTCTATGAAGTGCCACTCCTGTGCCTTTGGTTAAGAATCGTAGCAGATAGTGACGTCAAGCAAAATTAAATGCGCTGTGTCTTCGTCATTATTTGCTAATCAGAGAAAAGAAAAAATACGTATATGATACTTTTTAATAATTTATCTAAGAGTCAGAAAAAAAATTGTATACATCATTGAGTTAGTAAACTGCTCAGGCATTTTTCCTATGTGTCTGAATTGACCCGAAGATACATTTACACTGAGAAACCACAGACTAAAAGTTGAGGTTAAAATCAAGTTGAAATGTTTTTGTATTATTATATTTAAGTATTTAATAAAAAAATATTTACATGTAACATTTTAGTCAGTAGCCTAATTATTACATAATTAAAGCGGGACAACAAGAGCTATAGATTACGCATAAGTGGTATACTAGTTTTGTTTCTAATTTTGTTCTTCAAATACTAAGTAGGAAACTATCGTTACATGTTGGCTAGGTATTGCAAAGTAATTACTATAAAGAAATCCTATATAAGTTTGCCCGCTAATACTTAGTAAGCTGCTACGTGATACTCTTTTGTAGGAAAAGTTTTGCACGTGTACTTACCTATTGTTACGCGAATTCGCACCTTGCCCCCACTAGTTCAGTCATCCAGTTCAGTTGACTGAACTATTGAGCTTAAAAAATACAAGCTTTTGCGGGTTGTTTCATTTTTACATTATAAAACTAGTTCAGTTGAGTGAACTAGTGGGATTTTATCCCGTTTGTTCAATTGAAAATAATACAAACTTTTGCGCGTGGTTTTGTATACGCTGAACTACAACTGATTTGTTGTCAACTGATTACATTAACCTTTGATAGGTAAGTCTTACCCACTCCTTCCACTTGTCTCTGTCTCAAGCCGTTTTAAACCACGGTGTAAGGGTCGAGGCCGTCACGCCAACGCTTTCCAGGTCTGTCTACCTTCAAAGGTATGGCACTTCGTAGAAGCGGAGTATAATTTATGCCTAATAATACTACTACAAATGAAACTTTACATCCGTGCACATGTTATTGTATGCATGTACGCCGCTTAACACATTTGACAAGGTGAAAGCGGGGGAGAGGTGCAGTGACAGGGAACGGGCTACGCATATTGCGCTGGGACCCTAGAATTCCGTTCTGTATGTAATACAACTTATTTAAATTCTGTGCTAGCTCGCCAATCGTCCTTAGGTATCCAGCATGTTCTCTATTAGGCCCTTAACTGTAATGTAACAATTTATACTCTACGCTATCACGTCTTTATCTCTGCCGGGATAGACAGAAATCAGGGCTGCAAGACCCAAAGGCCACCTTTGGAGTGTTAGTGGATGTTAGGCTAAAAAAATCGAATCAATATAGTGATGGGTTACTTTACTTTTGCACTTTGATATCAATGCCAGATGGATCTTTTATTTATTTTGACTTTTTTTTATTTCAGTAAATAGAAATTAAAAATAGACGTGTGCTTGTCTGTAAGTTCGTAGTTTTTGGAAGGTACGAACGAATGGGGGTTAGACGAAAGAAAGTGTAAGATTTTTCCGTCACGAACGAAACGAAAGGGAATTTTTGGGGGATTTTTAGGGCTTCAATTGTTGTAACTTCGTTCCAACCGAGTGTTCCTTTTTGCCTTTTAGTATATATATACGTATAGTTAGTATAGCATTTCTTAGTTATATTATTCGTTGCACTTATATAAAGCTTAAGTAAAACTTAAGTTGCTATGAGACACTTGTCTACTTAAATCAAACTTAGCTAACGTTATTTCTAATATCCCTTGGGGTTAATTTCTCTAAATAAGTTTCAAAAGCTTTCCACGAAAGATGATCACCTGTTTTAAATATCTTGTCTCATGGGCCTTTTTGTTTTCTAATTATAATTTAAATCATATAATTTATTCATGTTGTAAAATGAGTAAAAACTTGTACAGCTTGATTTACAACGTGTAAAGAAAAGGTATTATTTACTCGTAAGAGAGTGAAAGTACTCGTTATTAAAATATAATTTTTATGGGACTAAAGCTAAATATTTTTTATAGGATATACAAGCAGTGGCTTAAGGCATCTGACGTAGTTTAATGACTGTCATGAACTGACAACAGTCATAGGCATGATGACTGGAAAAATATTTTTAGCCCCTCATTGGTTAAATTATTAAAAATGTTGTACACATATTATTTTTTCTCTAGAAACAAAAATGACGAAAATACAGCGCATGAAATCATGGCTAAGTACGATTTTTACATAGCGGTGACGTCGTATCCCACTGCGGAACTTAGATGCACCGTAGCTTTATTTATTTGTTAAAACTAAAAAAATACGTCCATTATTTTTGTATAATCTAAAAGGTGGACTATTTAACACTTACTTTATTTTACCTATTATTGGGAAGAGGCTAAAACGAGTCCCAAACTGAACTTCGACAAACCGTATTACGACAATATGCAAATTGTCAGTATGCAGCCTGCAATATCCTCCCAAAACGTATAGTAACGAAAACCGGTCAGCCGTGAGTTCGTCAACAACCCGATATTGACATGTAGAGTGTGCCATGATGATAAACATAATAATACTGACGTTCGTTAGCAAATTATACTAATTTCGGAGATATTGCTTAACATACAGTGCATTATGAGATTATTCAAACAAGGCATTACATAATATATGATAAACATTTAAGACGTAGGACAATTTGAAAAAAGCCATTTTCCACCTTGCTCTGACCGGGTATCGTACCTGGAACCATTGGGTGGCGGACTAGCATGTGATGACCACTTCGCCACGGAGGTCAGTATATTCATATTTTTTATTTTAATTAACTTTATTACAATACATGTAAAAGGCCTTTTCTCTCAGTCAACCAACAGTCGATTCTAAGAAAGCAATCTTTTGGGGGTAAGGACAGCAAACAATAAAGAAAACATATACTAATCAATACTTTTAGGTTTAGCTCGCTTGAATTAGTTTGGATGGAATACAAGTGAACTAACGTTTGAATATACAGTCCTGAGGCGAAGATTACTCGCAGAGGTGAGTCCGATGACAAATAGCCCAATCTCTCAGGCGTACCAATTACTGGGACACAGTAAATACCTGGTGGACCTGTAACTATCTTTCTACGAAATACAGAAAATACAAAAGATTAATATAGTACCATCTTTTAGGTTTAGCTCGTTTGAATTCAGTTTGGATGGAATACAAGTGAACTAACCGTTTGAATACACAGTCCTGAGACGAAGATTACTCGCAGAGGTGAGTCCGATGACAAATAGCCCAATCTCTCAGGCGTACCAATTACTGGGACACAGTAAATACCTGGTGGACCTGTAACTATCTTTCTACGAAATACAGAAAATACAAAAGATTAATATAGTACCATCTTTTAGGTTTAGCTCGCTTGAATTCAGTTTGGATGGAATACAAGTGAACTAACCGTTTGAATACACAGTCCTGAGACGAAGATTACTCGCAGAGGTGAGTCCGATGACAAATAGCCCAATCTCTCAGGCGTACCAATTACTGGGACACAGTAAATACCTGGTGGACCTGTAACTATCTTTCTACGAAATACAGAAAATACAAAAGATTAATATAGTACCATCTTTTAGGTTTAGCTCGCTTGAATTCAGTTTGGATGGAATACAAGTGAACTAACCGTTTGAATACACAGTCCTGAGACGAAGATTACTCGCAGAGGTGAGTCCGATGACAAACAGCCCAATCTATCAGGCGGACCAATTATTGGGACACGGTAAATACCTGGTGGACCTGAAACTACAACGAAGTACAGAAAATACAGAAGTTAAACATCTATTCAAAAATATTTAAGTAAGTACAACCTTATTGTAAGTAACTTTAGTTAACGCACTCTGAATACGTCGGTTCGTTAATTAATTCCTATAGTTACTTTCTAGTTGTTGTTTTTTGTGTGTTAGTGGCCAACACTGCCATTTGACATAGTTTGACAACTGCGATACAATGATTACAGCCGGGACCAACGCCTAATACGTACCTTCCGAATTACGGAGTAGCTCGAGTATTTTTTTGTTACCCATCTAAGTGCGGACCACGCTCGGTGTTGCTTAACTTGCAAAGGCGCTAGTATTGCGCACTCCCGCCATGCTACCAAGCTCCTTACCTTCTAGTACATCACTATATTATACTGTCAATACAAATTTTCAGTTCAATCCTCTAGTTTCCAACAAGTCAAATCAGACACTTTTTTCTTAACGTCAATGAAATACGAAACCTTGAAGTCACAGTTTCTTGTAGTCGAATAACGCTCTTAATATTATTATCGTTTTGTACATTATTGAATCTTAAATCACGTTCAAAATGGATATTTTGATCAATAATAAGTGACATCATTTTGTGAAGTTCTATTCTCTAGACTTCCCTACTGAATATTAGGAAGTAGGTCAAATTCAGCTTCCAATATTGACCTAATCAAACAAACATACAAACCAAACATTGTAAGTAAAAAAACTTGTAAAAGCTGGCATTAAGTAAGGTTATACATTCAACGGTAGGTTTTTACTTCATGTAGTAGTAAAATAGTACACACGTTCTTCTTTGACCCCTTCAGCTGTGATATATATTTTGTAACCTTTGACACAGGTTGCATTCTGTATTTACTCTATTTTGTGCTGCGGCAAATCTTGTGACTCTCAGATTATAACTGCAGCTTTGTTTTGGCATACTTGTGAAGTTCACTTGCATACGAGTACATTTTTTATGCCTCAAATGCGGAGTATGGGGTTGTGCTTTGCTCTCAACATTGACATGTTAAGCATTTTCTCCGATGCGCTTGAACTAATGCCATTTACTCTCATTTAGTTTAGTAGTTAGTAGTACTTATTTAATTAAAAATATAAATTTTAATAAATATTTAACCTCCGAAATAATTATAAGTCATTAGTTTTAATCTCATCATGATTTTAATTAGGCAATCAGAAGATCCTGCAGAATATTCTCGTAGACTATTTAGAAAATCTAACACCCAACGCCGACGGCTCAAAACATAAATCGAGCCGGCGGCCTAACAATAAGCCGGTGGCAAGAGCCGCTTTAAAAAATCCGGCGACCCGTGCCACCGCGTGTAGATTCCTTATGTTTAGAAGCCCTTAGACCACCAAAGATCCTTGTAGACCCTCGTAGAATCTCGTAGGCTCTCGTGGAATCTCGTAGACTATAGCATACTCTCGTAGACTATCGTAGACTGTAGTAGACTGTCGTAGACTGTCGTAGACTGTCGTAGACTGTCGTAGACTGTCGTAGACTGTCGTAGACTGTCGTAGACTGTCGTAGACCGTCGTAGAAACTCGTAGAATCTCGTAGACTCTCGTAGACTCTCGTAGACTCTCTTAAACTCTCTTAGATCTTTGTACACTTACACTTACATAAATTGTCGTAGACTCTAAGAAGCTTTTTATCTATTTCATTTATAGATCTTTTATTATTTATAGAATCTTCCATGCTGGTCTGGGAGAAAAGAAAAAACGTAGAATGTACCAGCTGCTTCTCTTCCCGCGCAGATCGAAAGAGCCGATCGAGGGATGGGCGAGATTTGAATCATGGTAATAGGCGATGCGGCTAGCAACCCATCACTATTTTGATTCATTTTTCATCTTAACGCCCACCACCACGCTAAGCGTGGCCTTTGGGCCTACCACCCCTTCGCTCTGTCTACCCCGTCAGGGATAAAATACGTGAAAATGTATCATTTATAGAAATTCAATTACCCCAATCAATCTAAACAAATTTGCAACTAAACACAACTTTTAGCTGCATACTTCGGATTTCAGGTGGAAATTATTAAACAAGGAAGAATAAGGTTTCCCAGGAAAATTCAAAGTGGTTTCAGATCGGGAAAAGTTGTTGGAAATTGTTAGATATTTTTAATATTCTACGTCGCAGCTGTTAAAAATACTTCGTCCTGCGGTATTTAGTTACTTTGACATTTAAACTTCTGCAATTATAAGCACACCCTCAGGTACACGTGACAAGAACTTGTTTAATTATTTCATAATTCGCTACTTTCTAACAGCTGAAATCAGATACTTTTGTTAAACGTCCCACAAAACATTTTCTTTGGGCTTTGCATTTTATAGACAATGACGTCATGTTCTTGGAGTCTAAAAGCAATTTTATTATCAGTTTATCTGCAACAATAAGTCTAAAAATAAGTTATTTATCTATCTCAAAAGATAAGCATTGCCAAACAATGTGGCAATGCTGCCAGCCTTCTGGGCACGTTACCATGGGGCAACGATTTGCCAGGGCTTTTCTATTTATAAGTAGTTTAAGTTATTAGTTTAGTTTTCGTTAAAAGTTTAGAAGTATACAAAAAATATACCTACCTGAAAAACGCTTCCGCATGGTACTTTTTCAAAAAACTCAAACAACAGTCACAATTTTATGAGTGTTAAGACCACGGGCGTACATCATAGAATTGAGCTGCTTTTCTATAGGAAGGTAGTACCTGTAGTGTTTGTACCTTAGTGTACCCTTAATCGCTTTTCCCGAGCACATTTTGTTACATTAGATCTAATATCATCATCTGCCTCACCTTATCCCATTATCTGGGATAGGCGCATGTCTTCCCCTTCCACAGTCCTCTTCTTCTTCTTATCGTGTGTGTTAGTGACTAGCACTAGTGTCAGAGTTTTTAGACCGCCTTAAAGGCCTCTGAAATGGTTTTAGGTAACGACCAATGTCAAAGACAGTGACCGGGACCGACGGCTTAACGTGCCCTCCGAAGCACGAATCGTCTTACTTATCAGACAATTAGGTGATCAGCCTACAATGTCCTAACCAAACTAGGACAACAACACAAAGTCGTTGTCGCCGCCGGGAATCGAACCCGCGACCTCCGGGTATGAGCCGAACGCTCTAACTACTACACCACAGAGGCATAGTCCTCTATTTACCGTAATTCTAACATCTACTCCTATTATCCCCATATCTTGCCTGACGCATTGCACCCACCTCTTCTTTGGTCTTTGGTATTTCCATTTACCTTAATATGTAAACTATTAAGGTGTTACTTACAAATGACCGCAAAAAAGCAATAAACTATTGAATCTTGAAGAAAAAACAGTAACGGAATAAATGTCTACAATGCGGAAGGGACATACCCGTGATAAATCAAACCACGGGCTATACTAGATCACTATAACATAATAAAATTAAAATAACTGACGAGAAACAAAAAAAATAAACATTCCCATACAAATTGCCCGGGCGGCTGTTCACTTTAGTATGGATATGACTTTTTTGTTCTTATACTGTTATTTTAATTCTATATATAGCTATAGTGATCTAGTATAGCCCATTATTACGGATATGTCCCTTCCACGTTGTATACTGAGGGCACATATTATAAATTCTCTCATCGACCCTCCTGGATATCGTGTTACACCGTATCCCTTATTCAAATAATATGAATTTATGGCAACACTTACCATGAATAATCCTAGTTTTGTGTCGGGATTTGGTCGTATAAATGTTACTATTAGCTAATCATCAATTTCTCCTTTTCAATCTATACATATAATAAAACAGTAAAAAAATGTGTCTATACATTGAATATATTTCCAAAAAACATATTTAGGGCGAGGGAGATAAGTAATAGAGTAATAATTTAAAAAAAAGTCTTTTTAAATGTTTGTCTGTTTGTAAACGCTAAACTCCGGAAATTCTGGACAGATTCGAATATTTTTCTTTGTTATATAGCTGTTAATCCTAGGCAACATATAAAAATATAAAAAGGCGAATAGGCTTCTGCTAGTTTATAGATATATGTAAGTATTTTAAAGTTTAGAGCAGTCGTCTTCATTATCATTTTGTATGACATCCACGTTCGAGAAATGGGCTTTTTCCAAAGAATTCTAAAATCAACAAAAGTGGCTTATATTTAACCTTTGTCACCTGGTAACTGTTGTTGACTAAGTCACTGACCTAGATGGATAAACTAGTTTTTGTTTATACAATCTCATAATACTTTACGAAAGATGTATTATTTTAGACCAAAAAATTTTTGTCTTTAGGCGCTGGATGCAAGCCGCTCTAGATCGGTCATTTTGGAAATCTTTTGGAGAGGTCTATGTCCAGCAGTGGACGTTATGCGGCTGAAATGATGAATAATCTTTAGACCACTTCCAATTATGACAATATGTATGCGATTTAGTTTTAGACGAATTCCTACGTAGACTATTTGCGTTTCCGACCATTCACTCGAGTCTACTCGACTATCTTATCTAGTCGAGTTACATACACATCTTTATCTCTTTATACTTAGCTTGTCAATCGTGAAAAAAAGATTACAATTCTTTGACAATAGGGTAGTATCCTATCCAGAGTCAAAATAAATAATTTTTTGCAGCAATGAGAATAAAACGTCACGAATCATTGATCATATCAATTTATAACGTGATTTTAGATTTATTGATGCAGTAAAACCTATAATAGGAGCGCTATTTGGTTAAAAGAAACTGTGACGTCATTATTCTTTATTTCATACAAATCCCATAAAAAAATTTGGTTAACGTTTAGAAAAAAGTATCTGATTTGACTTGTTGACAACTAGCGTATTGGGTCGCCGTTTTTTCCGGCTCATTAGGACCTGGGGGGGTTAAATGTAACAATTACAAAACCTTATTGGTTGTATAAAGCTCAGCACTGCTTAGCTGTCTGGCCCTAAATATAGATATACCATACAACGTTCATCTATAACAGTTTAGTACGCATACACAGATATTATAATCGCGCTCTTTTCTGCTTAATAGAAATAGACAGCTTTTTTTTTAATTTAATTTATTGCACAAATCTTAAGATTATAGTACAAAAAGTACAACTTAATGCTAAGCATTGTCTACCACATTTTTCTACAGTTGTACATAATCTAACAATGCAGACCAAAACTTCATATGATTGTTAATATTTTTAACAGTGCCGATGAAATTGGCCTAGTGTTAAAGCATTACAAACTTAAGGCATTAAAGTAACTCGAGTCCAATCAGTAAGTAAAAAAATTGTGAGAATAAACGATACGTAATGCAATAAAAAAACAACTTAAATTAATTAAGTAATTAGTCCAGATATCTCCGCTGTCGGCTTAATTAAAAAAAGTGTAACTTAAGCAGAATGTGTGCGTTAAGTCCGTTATACTGCCGCTACCTACATTTCGAGAGCGGTCATTTTGTCCTTTACTAGCTCTTTAGTTCATCTAGGGTTGGCAATTGGGTAGATCACTGGGTCAAAAATAAATTATTGTTTGTTTGTTTGTAATAACTTTATTGTACCAAAAAACAAAATAAAATACAAAAATTCGAAAGAGCAAATATACAAAGGCGGACTTATCCCATGTAGGGATCTCTTCCAGTCAACCTGCGATAGATTGAGAAGACATTTACTCAATTAAAAGGTAGAAGTAAATACGTACTATATACCTTAAAAGATTAGACATATATAACTACATTACATACACATATACAAACACATATACTTTATACACATAAACATACATACAAATACAAATATTATACTTTATACTCATAAACTTACATACACATACAAATATATATATATATATATATATATATATATATATATATATATATAGATATACCCGTGGGCACTTTGCAGATCCATCGTGCCGTACGACTAGTATTTGTTGGTTCCGTTTACGTAGTTGGCTCCGGGTGCCTTTTCTGGATCCAATGCTAGTCAGCCATGCGCATGTTGTTCCGACTGGAGCCAAAAGTGTCAACGAGAGTAATAATAATAATTACGAGATTTTTATACAAATCCACCTTTTTGGCATTCAACACTGTTACATCCGATTCAAATCAACCAATCAGAGAGCACCGTTGACCTCATTGGCTACAATCTGCTAGTAATAATATTATTACAAGCTTCTATTCAACTTGCAATGTTTATGCAATCAATGTAGTGTTGCCAAACAATAGATATCATCTTTCAATTGAAAAATGCCAAACTATCGACAGTGGTTTATCAGTATGGATATCTGTTTTAGAGCAATACTATTGATAACCAACAATACCATAATTGGTATTTATAGAATCGATCCGACGAAAATCAAACTATCATGAGTATCGATAGTATGCGTTTCATAAAATATCGACACTATCAATATTTTTTTTATTTTCGATAGTATCGATAGTTTATGTATTATTAAAAGCAATACTATCGATAGTTTGTTCGTCATCAGAATCGATAGTATCGATACTATCAGCAGTATCGATAAACAATCAAAAGTATCTCAAGACTCACTGTCGGTTTTATTAAAAATACCGATAGTGAGTCAATTGACTGTCAATAGTGGACTATCGAGCGGCAACACTTATCCAATGCTTATGGAGTAAATGAGCCGTTCTGATGATGGAACCGGAACGAATTCAACAACCCTCAGTAAATAAAATAACATAGCCCTTAGATCATTTATTACAGGATAAGCCTTACCTGCGTGTTTCCCTCTGCCAAAGTATAAAATCAACTAATCTAATACATTTATAATGTAAGTTGCGTAATCGATTATGATCATTACGTAAATCTGTAAAGTATCGAAAGGACTGTGCAAGTGCTCCGTCAGAATTGCTATGTTAAACAGTTTCCTTGTGTGATAAGTTTTTTATTCTGAGGCCAAACTACTTATTGAAACGAATGAAATAAGCCCAAACTCGATGGAGTTGCGTCGTTTAATTACTGAATTGCATAGACCACCTTCCGTCCTCCGAGATCAGACCCTTGGCATCGTCTGCACTAATACAATTCAAACGAGTCCTGCTCCATGAGGTTATGTTGTTTTATAACTCAGTCCTAGTGAATACCTCCCGGTTCCATCATCAGAACAGCTCATTAACTTCATAATATTGTATTGACAAGTATGCAAAATTTCATCGAAATCGATTGAGAATAGCTGGTTGGAAATTGAGCTACAAGATTTGACCCAAACCAATATTCGTACGTAGATATCTGATACATTGCAAGTTAGTAACTAAAAACAAAAAAAAAAACATATAACCTTCTTAAAGATTGCATAACCTTTCACGGGCAATGTTTTTTTATTTTATTAACGTTGTTTTGTATTTAGAAGTAATTCTGAAAAATGGTATCAATGAGTTTATCTTCTAGTATCGATTACGGTAAAAAGAATCCAGTCTAGTTTGCGACTAATTTCCATGCCAAACGATTTTCTCGCTTGTTTACTGCCAAACTACAGTAAAAATATTAATAATGGCATAACACAAACTTGCCAAACCCATTTCATTTTTCGATATTATATTTTCACTATCCTTCGAGCCGAGACTAAATGTATCAATTACATTAGCAAGGTTCGATAATTAAATTTATATTTGAAACACAATTAGTCGATGACGAAGGCGCACACGCTACGAAACTGCGCACTTCCCGCGAGACTACCATTTTATGATTTACAACCTTCCTATTTAATTCCTGTGCTTTAGATTTGAATATAGATTAGCCACTTAACTGTCCTAAGAAGTGTTTACATTTTTTGAAAGACGTGTTAATTTGTGACTATCTGATGCCTTTGACCTCGTTTTCGTGGACAAAAAAGCTCGTTACCATTAAAAATAAAAAAAATATTACATTTGAATTTGGAATCCGTTACTTTTATATGAGTTTTCATTGTCTTTTCTTATTTTGGCGCTAATATATTGAACAATATTTTGCGACATTAAAATGGAGTGGGGTGATATAGAGAACCGAATCGCTGTGATTGCATTACACAAAGTAGGTTTGAGCCAAATGCAGTTTTTAAAATTCTCCATACGCTTGGTATTAGTCAAATGTTTATGTACCGACACAGGTATGACACTTCATAGAAACGGAGCAGCATAAATACCTTGTACTACTAAAAACGAAACAATCCGTCCGTGCACACGTCAAATTTGTGAGTTGAACAATCAGGGTCGCTACCACAGAATTTGTTGCTTTGCTTACCTGTTTTCACTACTCGGAAATCTATACGATTATCTGTTGCTATACAAGGAACAACTATTGAACAGGTGGATGACATTACCTTCTTGTGAATACAACTGGATAGTGCCCTTACCTGAGAAACACAGGTTGATAAAGTGTCCGGTAAATTGGCAAGCACTAGCTTCGCGCTCAGACGACTATCGGATGTGGTACCTAGAGAGGTGGTAAGGTCTACCTACTTTGCGATAGTGCAGTCTGTCTTGCAGTATGGCCTAGAGGTCTGGGGGTGCGCCGCGGAATGCCAACGAGCGTTCCGTATGCAAAAGCGAGCAGTCCGCGCGATAGTCCACGTATCAGAGCGAACAACCGTCAGACCATACTTTAAAACCCTTGGAATCCTCACGCTGCCATCCTTTTTCATCTTACAGGTAGCCATATATGTCTTTAGTAACCAAGACGTGTACCAAAGACCGAGAGATGTGCACGACACTGCGCTCCGCGATGTTGACCGACTGCACCTGATACCACACAGACTAGCTAAGACTGACAGACTGACTCATGTAATGGGGCTGTCTGTCTTTAATAAGTTGCCACCTGATATAAAACAGGCGACTACATTGACAAGCTATAAAGTCAAGCTAAAAAAGTGGCTTCTTGAGCGTACATTCTACAGTATAGAAGAATTTTATGAATGTCGCTTATAATTCCAATTTAATGTGTTAATTTTCATTCGATTATTTTATAATTATATTATTATTATTAGTTATGTATGTGTATGCGTAATATATCTATTTGTATGTTTAATTTATTTTACTTTATTATTAAATTTTATTTTTGTATGACGTGTAAATACTTTTTATGAATAAATATGATTATGATTTTAAAATTTACGTTTTTTACTGTTATCTGTGGATAAACAATGATAATGTGCGCAGTTTATCACCATTATAATTCAATAATCCTAAGTGACTCGCGTAATGTCAACGTGCGACTACCAATAACCCTGTTTTTATGGCGCTTACACGTCCCAATAACAGGGGAAAGGTTGCGGGGACACCAGATTGCAGGGGACGGTGCGAGTTTCCGTTTTGTTCTGTGGTACCGGACTATAATAGGTACAATGAGACCTCCTCTTTGTGACAGTAAAAGATCTGGCTGTCCACGTAGTGTTCATACGAAAAAGGTGGTCAAAGCAGTAAGGGAAAGAATTCGAAGAAATCCTGTCCGGAAGCAAAAGATTTTATCACAGGAGATGAAGATAGCACCTAGAACCATGTCGCTTATTTTGAGAGATGACTTAGGACTTGCTGCCTATAAAAGACGTACTGGTAATTTTACAACTGATAATTTAAAAAAGAATAGAGTAGTAAAATCGCAAAAATATACTGAAGCGGTACGCAATGGGTGGTCGCAGAAAAAAATTGTTTACGGATGACCATTTTTTTACCATTGAGCAACATTTTAACAAATAAAATGACTGTAGGTATTTATGCCCCAAGCTCTAAGAAAGCTTCCCAATAAGTCGACAGAGTGCAGCGTGGCGTTAGATGACTTTAGTGATGGTTTGGTGGGGTGTTAGCTATGAAGGAGTGACTGAGCAATACTTTTGTAAAAAAGGTATCGAAACATCGGCATAAGTGTATCAAGATACCATTCTTGAGAAGGTATTTAAGCCCCTTAACAACACTATGTTCAATAACCAAGAATGGTTCTTCCAGCAAGACTCGGCACTGGGTGACAAAGCTTGGTCAACGCAGTCTTAGTTGGAATCGAACGTTTCCGACTTCATCAGAGCTGAAAACTGGCCATCGTCTAATCCCAATCTTAATCCGCTGGATTATGTTTTATGGTCAGTTTTAGAGAGTACGGCTTGCTCTAAACGCCATGATAATTTGGAGTCCCCAAAACAATCCATACGATTGGCAGTGAAGAATTTTCCCATGGAAAGAGTGCATGCTTCTATTGATAACTGACCTCAACGTGTAAAGGGCTGTATTGCAGCCAATGGAAACCACTTCGAATAAGCTTTTTATATTTTAAATTGTTTTATATTTATGTATTACAAGCGAACAATTTAAGCTTAAGCCGAAAGTAACACAGACACAAAAACAACTTTGTTGTGGATTGTAGGTTAGGTTCATTAGGTTTCCTGTGAGCAACACACGAGCGAGCGACTGAAGCTTAGAGCGAAAGTAACACAAACAACTTTGTCGTGGGTTGTAGGTTAAGTTTGTTAGGTTTCCTGTGACCAACACACGAGCGAGCGAACGACTCAAGCTTAGGACGAAATTAACACAGACACAAAATCAACTTTGTCATGGAGTGTAGGTTAAGTTATATAACATCCACCCATCCATCCATCCATTTCAGCCGCACAACGTCTACTGCTGGACATAGGCCTCTCCCAAAGATTTTCAAAATGACCGATCTAGAGCGAAGTTATATAACAATATAAGTATAAAAGAAGACTAAATATATTGAGAATTGAAAAAAATTGATTTGATATTATGATATTATTAACATCGAAAAAATTAATGTTATTTGTAAGAAAATTTGTTTTGTTACTATAAAATTCTTCATAATAAATATTGTGAGTATGGAGTAAATATTCCGTATAACGAAAATCTATAAAACTTTTGTCTGTAAAAGAATGCACACCCAAACTATGCACACTTCCCACAAGACTACCATTTTATGATTTACAACCTTCGTCCTAATTCCCTGTGCATTAGATTTGAACATAGATTAATCACTCAACTGTCCTAAGAATTTTTAATTCTTTTAATGATGTATTTATTTGTATTTATACTAACTAATGCCTGTGACTTCGTTCGCGTGCACAAAAATGCTTATCAGACTAAACAACTTTTGCTGTGGCGTCATTTTATTATTTCTCATAGTTTAGCTGAAAATTTATAGTTCTGCATCAGGTGTTCCATTTACCGAAATCAATTATACCCTGTATGTTGCCCAGATTTATACCAATAAAGTTTCATTCAAATCTATATAGAATTTCCGGAGATTAGTGGTACAAAAAGACAAACAAACAGAGAGACATTCTCTTTAAAATTTTACTCTTTCACTGTGTATCTATCTGCTTGTTGTTTTTTTTTGGAAATTTAGTCAATATACAGACAATTTTTTTACTATTATATGTATTGCATAATTTAAATATCGTTGTTTGCGTTTGGTTTTCATATTCATAATAGAATTAGGGCTCCATATCTAAACGATGTCAATCTCATCAGAGCCAGTATTTTCTTTTCAAGTTTCGAAAAAATATTCATCCTCCATACAAATGCCACCACCAAGCAACTCGACGTAGCCATGTCGTACTGAAGGCTAAGCCATTCCCCTTCTTCTTCTGTTTGTTACCGCTCCCCCTAAGCAATTTTCACGAGGCCACATCACAGGTCAAGTGATGTAAGCCCACAAGGCGAACTGCGTGGCGAGGGAAAACCCCAAGTCATCCACACCAAGTGTTTCTTTTTAATTTTTAGAAATCAAAGATTGCTGCCGAAAGTTACTAACTGCTTGCGATTTGGCTGTAAATCTATATCCAGGGGTTTTTTGGGCGTAATCTGAATTTGATTTTTTTAATGTCCAAAATCTGGATCTGGCATCTGGATGAAAAAAAAAATCATAGTCAATCATTACGTCTCGCTGGCACTTCGTAGAGATCTGAAATTTTGTATGTGGAGGTGAAGCACTCCGCTAAACTCGAAATGCAATTATATTTCGTAAACAAAGCGTCTGGACTTCTGAATTTTGAATTTACTGACTCTAAAGAAATTGGTAGGCTTGTATGTTGTGTTCAAAATTATTTGCATAATTGCTTTTGTTGAAAAGTACTTTTTCAATCGTACTATATACCATTAGTACCATTACGCAAGAACGTAAGGCAAGATAGCAAGTTTCTTTGTGTGCATTAAGTCATAAACATGTTTAGATGTATAAATAATGCGAAACAATAAGGTTATCATATTCAGTATAAAAATATGAGTTTTTATTATTGTTATGACTTTTTAAACTTATTACTTGCATTAAAAATCAAGGTAATTTTAAAATATTTCATAAAAAAATTTTAGAATAAAATTACTGTAGTTTTTTAACAATCACCCAATAGGTTTCAAAGTTGGCAACACTTTTGGAGCTTACAAGGCATAAGATTTAAAAATATATATTGCCATGCCTAAGCTAACCGTTAAATTAAATATATACGAAATGGAACCACACAAGCATTGGTTTTAAATAAAATTTGGAGCTAGAAAGTATCGATGAGTTCATAAAAGTATATAGGAGCTTAAAACGCACAAGTTTAGTGAATATAAAATCTGCTGGATCAAACCAAGCATTCAAATTTCAGCTATGGCTTAACTCACCGTCAATCACTATATATATATATAAAATGGAACAACATACGTATTGGTTTTGAGTAAAATCGGAGGCAGAAAGTACCAAAGAGTTCATACAAAAACATATGATATATATATAAAACGGAACAATACAAGCATGGGTTTTGAATAAAATGTGGACGCAGCAAGTGCGAATTAGTTCGCAAAAAAATAACCGTTACGGATCCAAGTTTTCTCGGAGGTTGAATACAAAAAATGACGAGTAGAACTTTATTTCTACGAATATGTTGGACAGAATCCATTACTAGAATGCGACGTTGCCACACCGCTCGAAGAATATGCGAAGGGAGCCAAGTTATTCGCCGCTAAAGGTGGAATCAACTAAGTTCAGGCCCACTGCTGGATCTACGTAGTGCCCAAACGTCTGTTTATATATATATATTTATATATATATATATATATATATATATATATATATACTATTAATTATTCGTTCCAGTTCATCAAATAAAACTCCACATAATAGAATCACTTTTTGATTGATCATTGATCATATCCATTTTCAACATGATTCTAGAGTTATTAATACAGAAAACCTATTTGACTAAAAAAAAGCATTACGTCACGCTTTCGTATTTCATATACAAATTCCATGAAAATGTTTAACATTTGGAAAACGTGTCTGATTTGACTTGTCATCTAGGTAGCGGATTGTAATCGTTAATTTAAAAATTCTTGCTGTTGTATTATTCCAGAATCGTTGGTTGGAACAAACGAAAAAAGAAATAAGAACAAAATCATGTTTGTATATTTAAAAAGGTGATCATAGCCCTATGGGTTTTACGGCCCTAAAACCCACTTTTAGCATGACAGTGGGCGGCAAGGAAAAGGAATCAAAATACTGATGGTTATCAGCCGCATTACCTATTTACATTAACTATTTAAGTAATATTACAGTCCCTGGAAGGGCTTTAACGATCTTCAAGTTCTTTTTTTTTAAAACTAACATGAAGTTTAAAGAAAGACTCAATTCACACCAAAATATATAGGTACGTAGTTTTAGTTGCAGTTCAAGTTTGAAATAGCATTTGACCAACGCACTTGCAGTAATTATAATATTTATTCCTTAAGAACCTATAATATTCCTTAAGAACCTATAATGACGTAGAACAAATTTATAAATCTAATCTCTAAATCTTATTTATATTAACTAATATTTTCTAACTATTAAAATCAATTTAATTTAATGTTTGAGAATTTATGTATGTTAATTCTTTTTTCTTCGCATACTTAAATATGAATCAATTAATATTATATAAACTCACATAAATTCCTATAATTTCGCAATACCCTGCCAGGGTTCATGTACTTACCTACTAACCATCTTCTGTATGTAAGCGATAAATGAAGAAATAAAGGAAATAAAGTTTTGTAAGATACCTACTCGGATTTTAATTAATTTCCTTTTTTAAAATGCCTCTTAGGTCAGCCCTAGGTTGAGTCATCTAATTGATTAGACCCGTAGTCGCCACACACTCTGTTAATCGTCCGCCTCAGTCCTGTGATGGATTGCAGATCATCCTTCGCTGATGAAAATCTAGTGCCTTTTATTTGGAACTGATTTTATCAAGCGTTTCTTATGAGATTAAACAATGGCAAATTCTATTGCTAACTGTTAGCCTTCGATGATTAGATAAATATAAATTATTAGGTACCTACTTATACAGTTCTACGTGTGTTCTGTCTTCTTTCTCGTAAGTTGTGCACAATTTACCATCTTATTATAAAACGAGGAGTAACTTTACTAGGCTTTAAGTTTTTTTTACTAACAATAATATGACCGAAATAAATGAATATTATTATTTTTTAGTACCTTGTTTAAACCATTCTTTGCCTACAACTAGACTCCAGCAAAAGTTTTTATAACCGACTTCCAAAAAGAAAGAGGTTAATTTCTGATATCTGTTTGAATGATGCTTAAATTGATAGTACAAATTATGCAAAGGTGTATCATTTGTGCTTCCAGTTGCACTTTTCGGTGGTACTTCTGACAAGGAGGGATTATCAATTCGTTGGATTTTTTTTGTAAGTTCACCGATTATTCAAAGATACCTGGAGCGATTTCGAAAATTCTTATTTTGTTTGAAAAGGGTATGAACTTGTCAGGAGGTCTATAGAAATTAAATTAAAATCGGTTGTATAGTTTTGGAGTGAATAATGGTATATAAAATGGAATAAATCGGAAAGACAAGACTTCGCTTATAAATTTTAAAAAAAAGTAGCGCCGTCATTCCGAACCCACGAACACTTATGTTTAAATTTTATTTTGCAATTATACTTAATATGCAAAATAAAATTTAAACTATATGTTTATAAAAATGTACCTTGTTCGGAAAAACAGTAACAAATAAAAATAAATAAGTACAAATGACACTCAGCCTCGTTTTGTCTACATCATCCCCACATAACTCGACGAAAATACGCTGCCTTTTTTAGGGCGGGCTTTCGCGTGGGCGAGGAAGATACGTTCCATTCATATCATTCATTAGATAATACGGACGAGATTTAATACGGATGTCGACAAATAATTTTTTTATCATCATCATCAGGTCTTTTTTAATCTCCACTGCAGGAGCACGACGCTCTCTGTAGTACTAGAGCCATACTTGGTCAGAGCAGCTTGAGGACTTGGCCTACACTCTCCACGCTGGCCAGACGTGTTGGAGAGGTCTCATTGATGTTTATAAGCTTTACTAACTGAGCCCGTGGGCTCCGCTCCCCGTGGGAATTTTGGGATAAAAACTATCCTATGTCCTTCCCTGGCTATTAAACTAAATCCATATCAAATTTCATCTAAATAGGATTAGTGTTTGAAGTGTGAAGTGGTAACAATTAATCTGCCCGCAGGGCAGCTTGTGGCGAGCTGTTGGTGAGTAACGACACCACGGACCCGAGTGCTCCAGAGAGCCGGTTAGATCCCTCGTCCCCGACGCGTCATCATCGGTCGGGGTGGACACCCAAGAGGGCTCGCAGGGCTCTCAGCTCTGCATTGCCTTAATTGGCTGTGCAGAGAGGAGTCGTCAGAGCTGTTGCTCCAGAGGTGGAAGTGTTAAAGGGCATAACGACGCGAGTAACTTCGGAGAAAGCGCAGCACACCTCTCGACACCCCTGAGTCGCTCGCACCGGTGTTGCTCCTTTGCCGGCAACTACTGTCGGTGCGTTTGAGGGGCCCATCTAGTGGGCGGCAAGCCACCACCTGCCTATAATAGTCAGTAATCATGATTATGGCAGGTGACGTTTCTGTTGCAATAACCCAGTATCAGTCCATCCCAAATTCATTCCATAACCCTTAAACCTTTTCCTTTTACATGCAATAGATTTTTCTTCTGCCAAAACCTATTCAAGGGTACACCTTTCATAGGTATATCCAGGAATAGGTTTTGGCGGGAGCGCCACATGACAACAACTTCTCCAAAGGGCCTCTACGTGTTGGATCTGTATCCCCACGCAAGCCTCTCAAAGGACCGGGGTGAAAAGACCCGTGATTCTCAAAGGAGATACATAATAATAAAATCTTTATTTCGGATTTCTCCATATTGACACAAATGACACAAGTACAATAATTAATTAATAAAGTAAATAATAATAAATAATTAAACAAATATACAAACTCATTTTTCCATTTATAACATAAGTAGCAAAGATAGTAGGATTTAGCTTGTATTCCTTAAGTCGCCTTTTACGACATCCACGGGAAGACTTAGAGAAAGAAAGAAAGAATGAAAGAAAGAAAAATAGTTTATTTGATATATCACAAACACGGTTTAACAATTATAATAGCAGTTCTCAGCAACTAAAACTAAAATATTTGTGCCTATATCAAAATAGCCCCCTCTCAGCATAATGTTGTGGCCTTCTGAAATGGAGTGGTTCTATTCTACTCTGCCGGATACCACATGGCAAATATAATATAGTAAGTATACTCATGTTTTTTTGATTAGCAAATAATGACCAAGAAACAGCGCACAACGTCACGATCAGCTACGATTTTTAACCAAAGGTGACGTAAATCACCCCCACTCCGAAACTTTCAGAATTTTGACTACTTTGCTAGACAATAGTCCTTTATTTTTGGATAATCTAGTTCACGGACTAAATAAAATAATATATTTTTACCAAGTCCACATCTCTATTGTGGCACCGGGCTGAAAAATAGCTTTAGGTGTTTCTTTTTTCACAATTACCTTTTTATTATAAACGTATTTAGTACTTACATATGTGTTAATTAAACTATTTCATAAAGGAGAAGATTATCAATTCAACCTGTATTTTTCTTATTTATTTATTTTTTATACGCGATTCGCCACTTATGACCCGATTTTAATGATTCTTGTTTTATTTGAAAGCCTTCTTTGAAAGTCTTTCTTAAGTTGTTGAAGATACGATAAAGAACTTTCGAAATATTCAAGAAAATCCTAAAAAAATGAAAGATTATTTTATCTATTTGATTTCTTACCTTAAAGTAGGAATATCTTTTACTTTTCCTTAATTTTCGTCTTCGACATCGTTTATCGTAAGAGCATTCCGGCATTTTTATGTTCCAAAAAAACAAAACGCATATACAATTCTTAATAATTTCCAAAAGAGGTCACCAAATACATTTAATTATAAACCAGAGTAAGTCGTTAAAAGAAATCAATTTAATGCCCTTTAGAATGTAGGTGCAAAATGTACTTAAACATTTTCGTAAAAGAAACAGAATTCCGAAAAAGTAATCGTTAAAGCTTAAGTATCTACACAGCTCAATTCTGTATGTAAAAAGACAATTCAAAATAATCATCATCATCATCAGGTCTTTTTGTCTCCACTGCAGGAGCACGACCCTCTCTGTCTACCCGAGCCAAACTTGGCCAGAGCTGCCAGAGGTCTTGGCCTACACTCTCCACGCTGGCCAGACGGGTTGGAGAGGTCTCATTGATGTTTATAACCTTTGTTTAGCTCGTATTCCCTAAGTCGCCTTCTACGACATCCACGGGAGGTCTTGGAGTGGCACTATTCTACTCTGCCGGAAACCACACGGCAATTCAAAATAAGTAAAGTATAATTTAATATACCTATATACTTATATCGATCTCTAGACTGTGATAATTACTGTAGGCACCTTAGATTAAAATTTCTTATGAATTAAAATCTAAATAGGTACTAACCTTGTTATAAGTACCTAAACTAACTACTAGTTCAGCTAATCCAAACAGGGTTTAATTACTGGTACTTACTCGTACCTTCAGTTTAAGATCAAAACATATACGTAACAGCTGCAGAAATAAATTAAAAAAAAAAAACAGAATAAACAACGATCGTTTTAATAATTTCGTTTTATACTCCTTCACCCCCCAGTAAATATACTTACTATATATGAACCTAATAAAAACATTGATTAAGTACCTATTTAAAAAGTCACATCTTTTAAAAAGTAGAATAAGACCTGTCTGAATGGTTCAAAGCTGTCCCATAAAAGTGGCTATCGCTAATTAAGCGTAACAAATTCCATTAATCTTGTAACGATTACAGAAAAAGCCTGGATTAACATGACATTAATTTTAAACGAGGTTTTTCGAGTTTTTATTCCCCTGATAATTACTGAAGGGCGTCTTCTATGGGTGTTTAAAAAGTAATTTAAGGTCTTTGGGAGACTAAGTATCTACTTATAAAGGCAGGTAGTACTACCTATCACATTAATATTAAAAGGCGAAAGTTTGTGAGTGTGTGTGTGTGTATGTTTGTTACTTCTTCACGCGCAAATGGCTGGACCAATTTTGATAAAATTTGGTATGCAGGAAGCTGACACCCTTGATTAACAGATGGGCTACTAACCGCAGATAACGTTAGCTTGTGTCCTAGATAGACGCAAATTATGGTCAACGACTTCAAAAGGCATCAGAAGGGATACTGCCTAAGGGTGATTTGTCATGATTTTAGTATTTGAGTTGTTTTGTTTTTAAACCTAGTTTGGCCGACTCTTTTTGTAGTCATATAACTTGTATATCGTCGACGCAATCAGACACGAGGACAATGTCGTCTGCGAACCTTTCTCCATTGATATTCAGCCCCTTATCTTTCCACTTAAGTTTTCTGTATATGTTTTCTAGAGGCGCAGTAATCAACTTAGGTGATAAAGTGTCACCTCGCAGACTTCACGCCTAAGTTAAAATGTCTGAGTAGAAAATAAATTTTTTGAAGAGACTATTGGAATGTTTGTGTATTTTTATTTCAGAATAGAATTAAAATAAAATGACCTTTAAATAAGTTTAAAACATAGAATACCTGGAATTACAATCCCTAAAAAATAAAAAAAATATCAAAATATTTCTTTAAATGTCGTCTGGGTTTGCAAGGTTTGAATTTACTTTTAAATATTTTTATATTCTTTTAAATATTCTACCTTTTTTGTTCAGACATAGTATATAAGTATTTACTTTTTACTTTAATTTTGTCTATCAAATTTTAATACTATTAAAACTAACGTGAGATGACTTAATAACTAGGTATTTAACATGGTTTTAGACACGTAGTTTAGTTGGAAAAGGTAGTTTCAATCAGTTAAGAAGATCATCACCAGGGCGGGTGTTCCTTTCGACTAGACCAGGTGAGTAAAACCGTGTTAAATGCCTACCTACTTAGCTATAAAAAAATATCTGAAGGCCCATACAGACGATGCTAGTGTCTAGACTGTCTAAATAGGTCTTCAGTCTTATATACTCGATAGACGCCTAATGCTGCGTTTAACAAAGTAAGATAATCATGTAACCATTACGAATTGCTACTAAACATACATATTTGAATATAATACAAAAGACACTCAATGCATTGTACAGCAATAAGTATATTGGACGAATGGCGGAGCGCGGTTGGCAAAATAAAAATGATTTTTCTGTGCATTCGAGCTCACCTAACATGGAAATATCGGCATCGCTAAGACAACGTATTCACGGTAAACAGATGTTGCAATACCGAAGTATCCTTTTGAAATTGAATTCCGAGAAGATATGGATTCTTGAGCTCTCTTTCGAATGAAAATACTTTTTATGAAGCGAATATCGTTTTGTTACGAGAAAGCTTTATTGTCTTTTGTAACCGAGTTCAAAAAGAAGTGGGTTTCAATTATTTACGGAACCCTTATAGGATCAGTCGTGCGTCTGTCTGTCCGTCCGTTTGACACAGCCAATTTGCTCCTAATCTATTGGACCAAATCAAGTGAAATTTGGTGGGATAGTGTAGATTAGCAAAGTAAATAAATGAATATTTTTTTTTTTATAAATATAGGTCATTTTCGGATTCGGTGGACCAATTAGGAAATTAAAAAAGATTTGCTAATCTTATTGTGTCATATATCAAATGAAAGGGCTCGATAAGAGGGTCTCAAATATATTTTTGTTATTATTGTAAAATATATCTGAATCTAAATAATATCCGATATAAGAATTCTATGAATTATTATAATTTTTTGAGTTTATAATATGCAACCCTTATTACGCATGTAAGTAGTTTTTATATACTTCAACATTAATTATCAGGGCGAGTAAGGAGCGTCCCTACGGCTTCGCTGTACCCATGGTACACTAATGATAATAATCGTCTGCATCGATTCGTGAAAACATGTGCAATACAATGAATTTATCTCACGTTACTTTAAATAATATGAAAATAATAAGAACTTATTATTAAAACCAATGAGAGATAGCATAGGCTAATAGGTGTTATCTTTTTAACACGGTTTTACTTATGTATTGTCGGCCTTTTTCGACTACAATACGTGAGTGAAACTGTGTTAAATAGTTAACATAAAAATGGGTTCCCTCTATCTGGCAGAATCTTGATGCTAAGACTCTTGGTTATATAAAATAATATTTTAAATGCATAAAAATGTTTCGATTTTTCATACATATGTCCGAATGTACCTATAATAGTGTCACGAGAGTGGGTTGGGGATAGGAAAGGAAACATCAATCCTATGGAATAGTGCCTTTATTTGCAACTCTAGGGTACTCACAGTTGTCACAGGTACGTACGCGGCGACGTCACTTTACTGTCACTCGCACGGAAACGTCACTGCACTGTCTTGCGCGTGGAAACGTCACTGCACTGTCACGCGCGGAAATGTCACTGCACTGTCACACGCGTAAACGTCACTGTACTGTCACGCGCGGAAACGTCACTTGCGCGTATTTACCGCACTGAACACTTTACTTCACTCACTATTACACTTCACTTTTTACTCACTACTTCCACTGTGAGGTGGGAGGTATGAGACAAGTGAAACGATCGAGGTTTACTGACGTACTCTAGGCTTTATTGTTATACAGAGACCTTATATATGTAATACACACACATACATTGTATACATAGGTTGACTACACACTACACCTCCCCCCTTTTTATTTAAAAAAATATACAGTAGTAATGTACTATTTTTTTTAACAAATGCCAATCATTTAAATTAATATTCACAATTTCAAACATTATTTTACCTTAATTTCAAATAAGCACAACAACCCAAATTCAAACAATTGATTTCAAAGAACTATGAGACAAACAGATTGAATTACTCCTGCGAAATAGTACACCATTGCAAGTAGGGTGAAGGAATGCAGTGACTAATCACATGCTATATAATTTGGATTACATTCAATTAAATTATAAGACGATTTAATTTGACCTTAAAATAAAGAATGCTGGGTAAACACAATTTATTTATTGAATGTATAAGTACTTTGAATACTATTTTTTTTGTAATATGTAATATCATTTTAATATAAAAAGAGTTGTATACATGACAACAGAAAAATAATCAAAACTAAGTTTATAGATACACATCTATTTAAATTTATATCTAAGTAACACCTACTGATCTCTTACTGTACACTCTATTAATTTCTATATTATCTATATTAGTATTCGTATCCATGTTTTTATCTAAATAATTAGATGTTTTCTTACACTTCATCATTTCATTTGGTTTCTTATTATATTTGCCTCCAACAATGTTCATCATATTATTTTTTCTCATAACATATTTTTTTGGTATTTTATTATTCAATTTGTTTTTTGACACTAAATTTTCTTTTCTACGTTTATGTTTATTTATTTTAATTTTTCTTAACATATTTATTTTGTTAGTAAAACATACTTTTCCTTTTGAAAATTTATTATTTTTATTTAATTTGTTTCTATGTTTATTTGTCAGATCCGGTTTTACACGTTTACACTTTAGTTTATTTATTTTTGTCCGTTTGGATTCCTTTTTAATTGATTTTCTAGTACATAACTTTTTGTTAATATTTAATTCCTTCTCTGAATTTAACTCTTTTTGTGCTAACTTCTCATTTTGTAAGCTGTATTCTTCAATATAAAATAATTTAGGTAGTTCCAAATTACAATCAAAAACATCGTAATTAGATTCGCTGCACCTAGATTCCTCGACCGGCGTCTGCCGTGTCAGCGGAACGTGAGCGCTGCACATGTACCACGAATTAGGTCTTGTTGTCGTCATGCGCCTGGAACTTTCCGAAACATAATTATTCGTAAACACCGATTTGTGTTTTGGGGATCTTTTCAAATATTGATATGATTTATTATAACCATGTTGTTTATTGAATGATATTAATGTATTTTCATCTATCGCGGTTTGAATGCATTGAGAAAGATAAGTAAATTTTTGGCTAGAAATAATGACGTAAAGTTTAACATTATTCAGACCTTTAGCAAAACAATCGATTGCCAATTTTTCATTTATGGGACGAAGGACATTCATTTTATTTGTGTCTCCATCTGATTGGGCTAATGTTAATTCAACAAAAAGGTTTTCTATTTCAGATCCATATTCCTGTATTGATCGGAAACCCTGTTTACAGTTTAATAGTTTGGTTTGCAAAACTACAGGACACTTTTTTGGTAAAAGCAATTGTTTCATGTCATTTAATAAAGTTTTTATATCGCAATAATTTTGATTTAAAATAAATTTAGCTTGTTCTGATAATCGCGTTTTTAAAACAAATTTGATTAAAAGTTGTTGAGAGTGACTATTTAAAGTATTACTGTAGAATTCTATGTTGTCAATTAATGATTTAATAACCTTTTCCTCATTATTTATCATCACAGGCAAGAAAGCAATAGCAGTTTCAAGATCAAAATTGTCTGTCATTTTTTTTTTATCAAAAGTGACTAAATAACATTTAAAAAGAAAAAAAAATACCACAATAAAAAAAAAATTGTAAAAATATATAAAATGTGTATATAATAAAAATTTTAACTTATCAAAATCTTGTATATGGAATATTATTTACTATTTTAAGTTATCTACTTCGTATCTACTTATTAAAAGGATACACTACTTTCGTAAGCACGTATATCGTACTTGATGTCAAATCCTGGAATTTTCCTTATCGCCTGCATCGCCTGACGCCTACGGACGATCAGGCACGATGCTGATGTCTTCTCCTTGGCTGCTGCTGCTGGCTGCAAGGGGGATGGGCCGGGATAACCCTGGACACCGCTCCAACAAAACTTCTCAGCAAAGTTTCTTCTCTCTTGTTACTTATCAAAGTAATAACAACAAAAATCTTCCATCTTCTACTTCTCTATCTTTTCGTTATTCATAAATATATTTGACGTCATCAGTGCTATTATTTTATCAACTTTATTTCTTCTCTTTTATCTTCATCTTTATGTTCAAACTTCTCCTTAATAATCTTCATTAAATTCTTCTTAATAATCTTCATAAAATTATTTTTCCATAATAACTTCAAATACATATAAACTTCAATAAACATCGCAGGTGAACTTCTTTCTTCATAAAAACTTTCTTCTTAATAATCTTCATTTATTTACTTAATATTTCTTCATATTTCTTTATAAATTGTATTTATTAATACTTTTTCTTCTTAACAATACACTATCTTATTTCTTGAGTCTTCAAATTTTCTTTATTAGTTTACGCGCAACGTATAATTTAATGTTAGAAGTAAGAAGAAAGAACCATTGTTCCTGGCTGCGGGGACTGGTGCGAGGGAGACGACTGGCGGCTCTATGTTGGATAAGCAATTAGGGACCGCGTTCGGGATTCGTAGGACGTATTGCGTTGCGCTCTTATTTTATTTGTATTGTCTGTTCGGTCATTAAAAATATTTGTAGTAGTTTCAAGTATTTTCATTTCACTTCTGGTTTTCCTAAAATCAGAAGTGGGATGACGAAAACTCACGGCCATAGTACGCTCTAGCTATCCGTTAAGATATTAGTTTTAGGCATTCTAACACGTGAATTAAGTGACTGATTATAGTGCGATTAAGTTGTAGTACAAACACGGTGACTTTAAAAGTGATGTGTGGTAATGCTTTCATGTAGTAAGAGAACATTTATGTCTCGTAGTGTTAGCAACTATTCTGGATTGTGGACTGTGTCGGTTGCGTTAAAAATACGTGAATAGACGTGATAAAACAGTTTAGTGCACATATTTATTGTTAGTTAGATATTGTGCAATTCTTTGTTCTTTTGTGTATTAGTACCGTGAACTTTGGACTTTTGTTTACATTTCGAGCGTGAGAGCGCGAGACGCGATTACATCATGCCGGGTAATCCGAGCTCGCGGTCGCGGGGAAGAACCCGACCGCAGGAGCATTCCACTAGTCGAGATCGGGAATGTACACGTCATATGCTACGATCACCGTCTACGCCTCGTAGAGCTCGTAGCATTCGTAGATCTCGTAGCACAGACTCAGTACGCGAAATGTTAGGCGTTATTCTAACACGATTAAATACTTTAGAAGGCGATAGTGAAAAAAATATATCTAGTACGCCGCCTCTAAATATTTCAAGCGTTGATACAAATATTCGTATGGGAAAGGAAGGTGATACCCCACCGGGCACACCACCCCCTGATTTAACACGTCAGCGTCAGTGTAACCAATCAATAGTTTGTGATAATGATAAAGTAGTCACATACTCTACGGACCGGTCGTCCCAAGTGCAACCCGCGAATAGTACATTATCTGAACAAACACTGAGCGATGCTTTTGGCACCGCATTACGTTCGCTCAGCACTGCCGTTAGATCTAATCAGCCGTTTTATATTTCTAATTTTGACCCAAGTTTACACGACATTGATGTTTGGTGTCGCGAGGTTGATCGCGCGAAAGTAATTAACAATTGGAATGACAATGAATGTCTTTCCCGAATCGGTAATTGTTTAAAGGGGGATGCTCGGACATGGCTCAATGAATGGGTCACAAATGATCGTAGTTGGACCAACTTTAAAAAAGAATTTAAACCTCTTTGTCCAAAAAAGGTTGACGTAGCTAATATATTGTTCGACGTTATGAAGACTAACTCTGATAATTACCCCACGTATGCTGATTATGCGCGTCGGTCGTTACTTCGTTTACGAATTGTAGTAGGCTTAAGTGATGAATTAATATCGGCAATAGTTATTCGCGGTATAACTGATCCTCAAATTCGAGCGGCTGCAACTAATGCGAACTTAATGCCGAATGATTTGGTAAAAAATTTTTCAATTTATGTTAAACTTGATTCCACTACTTCTAAAAGCAAAACAAACCAGTCGTCCTATAATCGACATGATAGTTATAAAACTAAGCCTTCTGATATAATTAGGAAACGTCGATTTGAAGGAAAGAAATGCTTTTCTTGTGGATTACCGGGTCATGTACTTGCTAATTGTCACAAGAGATTTAAAGTCAGCTCTAATAGTGTTAATAGTTCTTTCCCTACTACTCCGACATCTAACGCCCAGATTACTCCTACTCATATTAAAGCAGATTCGTGTTCTTTTTGTAAAAAGCTTGGACATAAAGTGGAAACTTGTTTCGCGAAAATAAGATCTGAATCTCGAAATAAAAATAATGTCAATTTCTGCAACGAAGTGAAGAGTAATCGTAAAAGTGATGTTATTGTTGCGGTAATACAGGGCGTACCAGTTGATATTTTGATTGACAGTGGTTCAACTATTTCTCTTATTTCATCTGCTTTGATGAAACATTTTGATAATCCTCGTAAGCCTGCATTTCGTATCTTGAAAGGAATCGGAAGTCAAGAGATAGAGTCTACTTCTTATGTTACTTTGCCAATTGAATTCAATGATTTAACTTTAGAAGTCGATTTATTTGTGATAGCAGCAGAATATATGAACACCCCAGTTATAATAGGTACAGACGTTTTAAACCGTAAAGATATTACGTATATTCGTACTAGCGAACAACAGCTTATCACACGTAACGTTGATGAACCTGCTAGCGTTCTGACAGTCGAGTTTGATAGACGGTCATTGATAAACACAAATCTTACTGAAATTGATTATGATAAATTGTTGGCTATTATTGAAGAATTTTCTGATTTTTTCATTACGGGGACAGCCAGCTCAACTGTTAAAACAGGGTGTATGTCTATCAAACTCAACAGCAACGTACCTATTAATTACAGACCATACCGACTTTCACAAGCCGAAGTATTACGTGTTCGTGAGATCATAAAAGATTTATTAGATAATGGTATTATACAAGAGTCTGAGTCAGAGTATTCTAGCCCTATACTTTTAGTCAAGAAAAAAGACGGTAAGGATCGGATGTGTGTCGATTTTCGAAAACTAAATGAAATTACTTTCAAGGACCGTTTTCCTTTGCCATTAATAGATGATCATATAGATCGTTTAGGACGTCATAAATTCTTTACGAGCCTTGATATGGCGACGGGATTTCATCAGATTCCAATGGAAAAAGACTCAATTTCAAAAACCGGCTTTGTTACCCCGGAAGGTCATTATGAATATTTGAAAATGCCATATGGATTGGCTAACGCTCCCGTTGTATATCAGCGTATAATATCAAAAACTCTACACAACCTCATTGAATCTGGTAAAGTCCTTGTTTATATCGACGACGTGCTCATATTAAGTAATTCAGTTAATGAAGGTTTTGAAACTTTGCGAAAAGTACTGCAAACATTGACTGAAGCTGGATTTTCTATAAACTTAAAAAAATGTTCATTTCTATCCACTAATATAGAATATTTGGGTCGTTCAATTAGTGAGGGCCAGGTACGGCCGAGTCCTTTCAAAGTAAAGGCACTTGCTGAAGCTCCTGTACCTAAAAATGTGAAACAAGTACGTCAATTTCTGGGTTTAGCAGGGTATTTTCGAAAATATATAGCTGGGTTTGCTTCAAAAATAGCCTGCATAGCGCATCTTACAAAAAAAGGTGTCCCTTTTGAGTGGGGAACAGAGCAGGAAACTGCAAGGAAAAATATAATCGAACACCTGACCAGTGAACCAGTTCTTGCAATTTATGATCCAACTTTACCAATTGAGGTCCATACCGATGCTAGTGCGATCGGTTATGGCGCTGTCCTACTGCAAATTCATAATTCAGTTCATAAGCGTGTCGTAGCTTATTTCAGTAGATTAACTCAGGGTGCTGAACCAAAATACCACTCTTATGAACTGGAGACCTTGGCCGTAGTCAAGGCCTTGCAAAATTTTAGGCATTATCTTATAGGGGTACCTTTCACTGTAGTAACTGATTGTAATGCCCTTAAGTTAACACAAAAAAAAAAAGATTTAATGCCGAGAGTAGCAAGATGGTGGATTTACTTACAAGATTTTAATTTTTCTCTTGAATATCGCAAAGGTACTTCCATGACTCATGCCGATTATTTAAGTCGGAACCCAGTAAATTTGGTTCAGGTACAAAATCCTAGAAACTGGGCACAAATAGCACAAGCTGCTGATGAAGAGACACAAAATCTCATTGAACAACTAAAACAGGGCAAATTAGATTCCAATCAATATGTTACAAAGAATGACCTCCTTTATTACAACTATAAGTCAATTGGAGAACAGCCTCGTCTCCTATGTTTTATCCCTAAAGGTCATCGCCTTAGTTTGCTTCGTGTTTTCCATGATGAGCATGATCACCATGGAGTTGACAAAACCCTTGATCTCATAATGAAACACTTTTGGTTTCCCGGCTTAAGGCCATTTGTTCAAAAGTATATTACACATTGCATTATATGTATGTCTCAAAAAAAGTTGCCACGTGCTCCTCTTCAGCCAATTCATTCATGGCAGAAACCTGACCGTCCATTTGAAACCATACACGCGGACGCTTTAGGTCCTCTTCCAGAATCTAATGGACATCGTTATGTTCTTATAATTGTCGACGCTTTTTCAAAGTTCTGTCTTCTGTATCCTATGATAAGGCAGGATGCGAGCGAGTTGAAGCGCCATTTTCTGAATGCTATATCACTTTTTGGATCGCCTAAATTGATTGTGGCTGATCGTGGCCGAATGTTTCAAAGCACCGAATTCTTGGCTTGGGCGAACGAGCTTGGCAGCGAAGTCCATCTTATCACGCCTGAGATGCACCAGTCCAATGGACAAGTCGAACGCTATTGTCGGACATTGCTGAATATGATTCGTATCAACTCTAATTATCGACAGGAAGAGTGGTCCAGTGTATTATGGAGATTACAGCTTGTGTTAAATATATCCAAACACAAGACTACTCAATGTTCGCCTTTAAACTTACTCATTGGTGTGGATACTGCAACACCGTTGATCCGCAATCTTGTCCGTGATGTGGCAATAGATGGTTCAAAACCAAATCGAGAAGCTTTACGTGAAATGACCAAACAAAGGGTTTCGGAACGGTTAAGGCAAAACCAAAAGCAACAAGATGCTTATGTTAACGAGAAGAGGAGGTCACCTCACACTTTCGAAGTGAATTCCCTGGTTTTTGTAATCAAAAAGGCACAATCTTCAGGCAAACTCGATTCTGGCATGCGCGGACCTTACCGCATTGTTAAAGTTTTGCCTCAGGGGAGATACGAGTTACAGTTGGTAGCTGGTTCTTATGGGAAGACTACTCAAGCTGCGGCAGAATTTATGGTGCTGTGGAAGGGAGAGGTGACTCCAGAAACGTGTACTGCTTTCTTTGAAAGTGAGCTCCATAGTATTTTTGTTATTTGTCGTGTTTGAGCAGACCTCAATATGATATTTTGATTTTTGCGAGTAGTTCTTGTTTAATATGATGAGTAGATCTTGATATTTGAGATTACGAGCAGACCTCGTTTATGTGTATAAAACTTAAGATTTTCATTTATGTGTATGTGAGATGAGCAGACCTCATCTGATCTATACGAGCAGACCTCGTCTATAGGAGCAGACCTCTTCTATTCGAGCAGACCTCGTCTATTCGAGCAGACCTCGTCTATACGAGCAGACCTCGTCTATACGAGCAGACCTCGTCTATACGAGCAGACCTCGTCTATAGGAGCAGACCTCTTCTATTCGAGCAGACCTCGTCTATTCGAGCAGACCTCGTCTATACGAGCAGACCTCGTCTATACGAGCAGACCTCGTCTATACGAGCAGACCTCGTCTATAGGAGCAGACCTCTTCTATTCGAGCAGACCTCGTCTATTCGAGCAGACCTCGTCTATACGAGCAGACCTCATCCACACGAGGAGACGTGAGCAGACCTCACCTAAGTAATGATTCATTGTATGATTAAATTTTAAGATTGACATTTATTCTTGTGAGCAGACCTCACAAAAACTAATAGGTTGGTGTATTTCTGAACTTGTGACAGAGTTCTTCGTTCCGCAGACGCAGACCAAGAAGATCATGAATCTGCGCAAGATGAGCTTAGATCAAAAGCTCAAGATGACCAGGTGCCTGGTACATCTGGGAATTAATTGATATTTGAGAAGTCTACGTATCACATCAGAACGAGAGAGAGAACGAGAGCGTTCTCTCGTCAGGAGAGGCCGTGTTAGAAGTAAGAAGAAAGAACCATTGTTCCTGGCTGCGGGGACTGGTGCGAGGGAGACGACTGGCGGCTCTATGTTGGATAAGCAATTAGGGACCGCGTTCGGGATTCGTAGGACGTATTGCGTTGCGCTCTTATTTTATTTGTATTGTCTGTTCGGTCATTAAAAATATTTGTAGTAGTTTCAAGTATTTTCATTTCACTTCTGGTTTTCCTAAAATTAATTTATAATAATATTTATTTTTAAATCTTCATTTTACGCGGACGGCGCGAGCGCGAGTGCACGCCCGCGCCGGTACATAGCTGTACCGACTGGCAGGGTCGCCATGTGAGGTGGGAGGTATGAAACAAGTGAAACGATCGAGGTTTACTGACGTACTCTAGGCTTTATTGTTATAGAGAGACCTTATATATGTAATACACACACATACATTGTATACATAGGTTGACTACACACTACACCACTTTTACTTTTCTTCCTTTTCTTCTTCCTTCTTCCTTCTTCGGATTTTACTTCCAAACTTAACTGGCGTAGTCCGCGCCTTGTTCCGCTTATATACTCCCCGGGTGCGAACAATATCGCATCAAAGTTCTAAACTCAAGTCATAAATTTTCTTTTGTCTTCTTTTATATCTGGCCCGTATTTTCATTCCAATTTAATCTAGAGTTATCTAGAAACTTGTAACAAAACTTCAAAAACACTATACATGACTGTGATTTGAACCTGGGGTCTATGGATTCACAGTCCAACACCAAGACCGCTAGGCCAATCGTGTGCTGACGTGAGTGATGAAATTTCCCTTTAGATGAATTCTCCTATTTTGAATTTGTGACGTTGACATTGTCATTATCACTTATCATTCTACGCGACACTGCCCCCTCTCGAGACATGATTGTCCCGATCATTGTTGCTTCCATGATAACGTGCTAATCGATCCACATGAACTATTTTGAGAGGACTGCGAGAATTACGCTGAATTCGGTAGGTCACGTCGTTAATTCTGGTGACAATTTTGTAAGGCCCTTCCCAACTTGGTTGTAGCTTTGGAGATTTCCCTTTTCGCCTCACCGGATTATGAAGCCAGACCAGTGTTCCTTCCTCAAAGCTGAGCCCATTAGCTCTTCGATCGTAACGAGTCTTCATCCGTTCGCTAGCTTTAAGCCCAGCCTCTCTAATCTGCTCATAGACGTCAACCATCTTAATCCGAAGGTCATTAGCGTAGTCGGTTATTCCTTTTGGGGTATCTGGTGGACAACTTGATAACAAATCAGCTGGCAATTTCAATTCTCTTCCAAAATTGGCATATGCTGGAGTGACTGTAGTGGTCTCATGCACCGCAGTCCTATAAGATAAGAGGAATAGCGCAATATACTCGTCCCAGTTTTTCTGATGGGTTTCTACTACTTTTGCCAGATGCCGTTCCAATGTTTGTTAAACCTCTCAACCATTCCATCTGACTGCGGGTGATACGGCGTCGTCCGAGTCTTATGGATTCCCATGATTTCACAGACTTCTCGGAATACTTGTGACTCAAAGTTTCGTCCCTGATCACTGTGCATCTCCAATGGCACACCAAATCTACAGAATACTTCGTTCACAAGCTTTGTCGCTACGGTGGTAGCCTCCTGATTAGGTAAGTGCAAATGCTTCAGGCCATTTCGTGAAGTAGTCCATAACTACCAAAATGTACCGGTTGCCAGCATTCGTTATTGGAAACGGTCCAGCTATGTCAAGAGCTACTCGTTCCCAAGGAGCTCCAACGTTATACAACCTCATGGCTCCTCTGCTTCTCGTCTGTGGTCCCTTAACTGCCGCACAACTCTGACATTTACGGCACCAGTCTTCTACATCATCTCGGCAGTGTAACCAGTAAAAACGTTCTTTAATTTTTGTGAGAGTTCTTCTTATCCCCAGGTGTCCACCGGAAGTACCATCATGAAAAGTTTTTAAAATCTCCCTTATCTTCTCTCTGGGGACGACCAATTGTAGATGATAATCTTTACCTTGAGTACTTTCCCATTTTCGGTAGAGTAATCCATCGTGTAGCACCAGGCTGTCCCATTGCGCCCAAAGACTCTTTGTAGCCGTACTGTATTTGGCCACTTCTGACCATTTTGGTTTAGTTCCACTTCTTAGCCAGTTCAATAGTGGTTGAAAGTCTTTATCATCTTCCTGAGCCTTTTTCATTGCGTCGTTAGTCCAATTTTCATCTATGGAATCAGTACGGATTAGCCAAATGTTTACTTTTTCCTTCTCTTCCTGCCGATTGCAATGCTTGCAGTCCTCCAAGCAAGGTCTTCGAGACAGAGCATCCGCATTGCCGTGACTCTTCCCTCCTCTATGTTCAATTTCAAACTCATACTCTTGGAGAAGCTCAATCCACCTGGCTACCTGCCCTTCAGGATTTCTGAATTCTAATAACCATTTCAATGCAGCGTGATCAGTCCTTATCAGAAATTTGCGGCCAAGCAAATATTTCTTGAAATGTTGCAATGTCTTTACCACAGCTAATAATTCTCTGAGAGTTACGCAGTAGTTTCTCTCCGGCCTTGAAAGAGATTTGCTGAAGTAGGCGATTACTACTTCCTGATTCCCTCTCTGTTGAGATAGAACACCTCCAATACCGGTGTTACTTGCGTCAGCGTCCACAATAAACTTGCCTTCTATGTCAGGATATCCGAGGATAGGGGTTTCACATAGACGCATTTTGAGGTCCTGAAAAGCTTGCTCACAATCTTCATCCCAAGAAAATGCTCGTTTCTCTTCTGTCAACCGATGTAATGGCTTAGCGATGTCGGAAAACCCTCTTACGAATCTTCGATAGTAAGAGCATAGACTCAAAAAATGCTCGCACCTGTGTCTTATCTGTCGGCGTTGGCCAATCTTTAACTGCACTTATTTTAGACGGGTCAGTGGCAATACCTTGTTCCGAAATAACGTGACCCAAGTAGTTGATCTGACGTTGAAAAAATGAACATTTCTTTGGACTGAGCTTCAAATTTGCACTCTGTAGTTTTGAAAACACGCTTTCAAGCTTCTTGAGATGATCATCAAAATTTCTCCCCATTATAATGATGTCATCTAAATAGACCAAACAGGTTTCTCCTAGCATACCTGCCAGCACATGTTCCATCAACCTTTCAAATGTTGCTGGCGCGTTACATAGTCCAAATGGCATAGTTTTGAACTGCCATAAACCCTTGCCGGTTGAAAATGCCGTCTTCTCTTTATCCTTAGGATCCAAATCTACTTGCCAATACCCACTTTTTAAATCAAGAGTAGAGAACCAAGTCATGCCACAAAGTGAATCCAAAGTGTCATTGATTCTAGGAAGTGGGTAACTGTCCTTTTTAGTTAGTCGTCGTTAGTCGCCGATAGTCTACACAGAACCTAGTCGATCCATCCTTTTTTTTTACTAATACAATCGGAGAGCACCATGGGCTTGATGAAGGTTCTATCACGCCGTTCTTCTTCATCTCTTGGATCATGTCCTCAACTTCTTGCTCACGGGCAAAAGGAACAGGTCTTGGTCTTTGCCGAATGGGTGCTGTATCCCCGGTATCAATTTTATGTTTTACTAAATCGGTTCTGCCAATATCTCCATCATTTTTAGAGAATAAATTGCTATATTTCAACAAGAAATTTCTTGCTTTTATTAATTGCAATTTAGTGAGATTGCCCTTGCAACCCTCCAGGAGCTTTGCCACATTTTCTTTCTGATTCGTTATTTTCCGCTGTTGTCTCTCTTCACACTTCCTCAACCAGACTACTTCATCACAGTTTCCGATAACTGTTCCCTTTCGCAGTGTTTGCACTACGTCATGAGGGTTGAGAACAGGTACCAACGCAACTTGGCCACTTCCCACTATGGTTCTGGCTGGAATCCATGATACGTCTGAGATTTCTCCATCTATAATGGCACATCTCCGTGGTGCGCTACAATTATTAGGCGGTAGTATAACAGGGACCGTAGTCTGGGATCTTGGGTTAAGGATAGTGTCCCTCAAACATAACACCTTACCAAAATTCCCTCCTTTCATCGGGATTTCTTCATTGCCATGTTTTAGAACACCATTTTTCAAATCAATACTGCACTGATGATTTTGAAGAAAGTCCAAACCAATAATGCAATCGTCGGTGATGCCTGCGATAATCACTCTTTGCCAATAAAGTGTTGCCCCAATCTTAATGGCTACAATTTTTTCTCCTTCAGATGGGATTCGTTGGCCGGTAGCAGTTGTTAACGTGAGATTTTTATTCACTTGAATATACCGACCTCCAATGTCCTTAAGTCTATGGTTACTGATGACTGTCCGTGACGCTCCAGTGTCTAACGTCAACTGGCAAGGTTTCCCATTGATTAAACCGTCTATCACTAAAATATTCCCGTCGCTTGTCTGCTTCACAAGAATTTCTGGGGCTTTACTACTACCGGCCAGCGCCCACCCCGCAGCCCTGGCCTTCTTTAGTTTTCCTGTGGCTGCTCCGACGTCGAAACCGCTGCATCCACTTGACGTCGGAAAGTTGTACGTTCACGCTTCGGGCAAGTGCTTCGAATATGGCCCCGCTCTCCACACTCATAGCACATCGAGTTGTAGGGTCTTCGTCTACTGTTTTCTGTAACTACAACCTCTCGTAGCCTTAGAGCTCTTGAGTCATGACGAACCGCTTCTACTTCCAAAGCGTGAGCCACTGCTTCTTTCAAGGTGGTGTGGTGATCCAGTCTTACAGCCGCCCTGACTTCGGGATCCCGTATCCCATCAATAAAAACCTGCAAGACCATCTCCTCTACGACAGAGGGTGATGAATGATATGCCTTGCGGACCAGTCTTTCCACTTCCACGGACCACTGTTGTAAGGTCTCGCTAGCCCGCTGACAACGATCTTTGAGTTGCGCCCTGAATACATGCTCCAGGTGACTGTCACCGTATCTGGCTTCCAAAGCGCCTATGAGTTCGTCGTAGGTGACCTCTTTCTTGCCAGCGCCGAGTGCTTCCAATACGGACAGAGCGTCATCTCGAAGTGCCAGGGTCAATGCAGACTGCGCCTCCTGCTCATCCCAATGGCTGGCTTTTTTAATTGTCTCCAACTGCAGTTTAAAAGCAGCCCAAGAAGATTTGCCGTCGTAGGGTGGCACCTTTAAATTTTTCGTAAAGGAAGCGACTACAGAGCTAGTGACAGGGCCAGACTCTTTGAGAAGTTTAACTTCCTTACCAAGCTGTTGAAGCGTCCCTTTTACTTCCGCAACTTCCTCCTTTACTTCTGTAACTTCCTCCTTTACTTCTGCAACTTACTTCTCGAAGTCATCCATCCGGGCTGTGTTGGCCCGAACCGCAGCCAAAACATCTTTGGAAAAGGACTGAAGCTGCTCCTCCTGGCGGCGTGCTTGCTCCTCCTGGCGGCGTGCTTGCTCCTCCTGCAGCGCCCGTATTTGCTCCTCCTGGCGGCGTGCTTGCTCCTCCTGACGGCGTGCTTGCTCCTCCTGACGGCGTGCTTGCTCTTGCATCATTACAGTAATATGCTGCAGGAACGCGTTCATCTCCAACGGAGCGGCTGGTGGGACGGCCGCTGATGTTGTCGCGGCTCCGCCAGAGTTGGACTCCTCGAGCGATTGTTCCTCTGCCGCTGCAGCTCCCGCTCGAGTGGTTACCCCTCTCTCATTTCTAGGCACGATTGGCATCTTTCCTATCCCACTTCTAACACCAATTGTCACGAGAGTGGGTTGGGGATAGGAAAGGAAACACCAATCCTATGGGATAGTGCCTTTATTTGCAACTCTAGGGTACTCACAGTTGTCACAGGTACGTACGCGGCGACGTCACTGTACTGTCACTCGCACGGAAACGTCACTGCACTGTCTTGCGCGTGGAAACGTCACTGCACTGTCACGCGCGGAAATGTCACTGCACTGTCACACGCGTAAACGTCACTGTACTGTCACGCGCGGAAACGTCACTTGCGCGTATTTACCGCACTGAACACTTTACTTCACTCACTATTACACTTCACTTTTTACTCACTACTTCCACTTTTACTTTTCTTCCTTTTCTTCTTCCTTCTTCCTTCTTCGGATTTTACTTCCAAACTAAACTGGCGTAGTCCGCGCCTTGTTCCGCTTATATACCCCCCGGGTGCGAACAATATCGCATCAAAGTTCTAAACTCAAGTCATAAATTTTCTTTTGTCTTCTTTTATATCTGGCTCGTATTTTCATTCCAATTTAATCTAGAGTTATCTAGAAACTTGTAACAAAACTCCAAAAACACTATACATGACTGTGATTTGAACCTGGGGTCTATGGATTCACAGTCCAACACCAAGACCGCTAGGCCAATCGTGTGCTGACGTGAGTGATGAAATTTCCCTTTAGATGTATTCTCCTATTTTGAATTTGTGACGTTGACATTGTCATTATCACTTATCATTCTACGCGACAATAGCATACTTATGCATTTCATTTAGTACAATTACCTTTTACATCAATTATGTTTCGCTTTGAGAATGTTTAATCAGGGTACCTATTATACTCACTAATATTTTTTTACCACAAAAACAACTTGACTAAGTAAGTATGTTGAGTAGGTTAGGTTCATAAGGTTTCTTGTGCACGAGGTAAGCTAAGGGCGAAAATAATTAAAAATTATTAAAAAATAAATAAGTGACTATACGTATGAATTAAATGCCAAAAGGCGATTCTGACTGCGAACTTTCTCCGATATAATTATTCTACTTTTAAATTATTAAGTCTTTAAAATTTATGAGATTTTTAACATTGGTTTTTAATTTATGATAAATGAGTAGATACCATTAAAGGTGGATCCCATAAAAATATTTCTAGATCTATGCAGTGACTGTCACAATAGAGCACATAATACGTGATTCAGCACCTGCCCACTCCTTATCTGATATCTATCTCACAAACAAACATTGGCTATTTGCTTTGCCGCCTAATTTGCCGGCTACGTGATCCATTAGGTATCTACTCAATTATTTTGGGATTTCTTTTCAATAGGTACAGAATTGCGACAGATTTGAGCTTTTTCACTGATTTAGGTACCTAAGCTTTTGTACCTTCGAATGTCGGTAATTGGCTGCCTCCGTGGTGTAGTGGTTAGAGCGTTCGGCTCATACCCGGAGGTCGCGGGTTCGATTCCCGGCGGGGGCAACGACTTTGTGTTGTTGTCCTAGTTTGGTTAGGACATTGTAGGCTGATCACCTGATTGTCTAATAAGTAAGATGATCCGTGCTTCGGAGGGCATGTTAAGCCGTCGGTCCCGGTCACTGTCTTTGACATTGGTCGTTACCTAAAACCATGTCAGAGGCCTTTAAGGCGGTTTAAAAACTCTGACACTAGTGTTAGTCACTAACACACACGATAAGAAGAAGAAGAAGAATGTCGGTAATTAGGTCAGACCTAAGTACGTGGAAGTAAGTATCTAATGTAAGTACCTACCTTACAATAAAAGTAAAATCAGCGCTTAGGAGACCGGTGTGCGCTTTCCCAACTTCTAAAAGAAGAAAAAGAAAAAAGTGCCGTGTTTTGTCCTTATCACCGAACTAACATTTGTTCTTGATCGGGTTACATGCACACTTCAAATTGCATACCTATAGGTACCTACTTGAAGTGAATATAGCCCGACCGTGAAAAAAATGTACATAGAATATTTATATGTCTTTCTCCACCCCAGGTCGCTCGGTGGCAAATTTACACTACCTTGTACCTATATTCTAAATCTTTGGCTTTCCCTCTTTTTCTTCTCCAAATAATATTGGTTTGCAAATTGCCAATGGTCACCCAAGGATCCGAGAAGAAATAGAAGTGCAATTTTAAATGATTTGGCTAATAGTTTTACCGGCTAACCAAGTGGCCGCCGGCGCCGCCCTACGGCCTTTAGTCGCCACTTACGACATCTACAGGAAAAATAGTGAGCCGGAAACCTCACGAAGTATACTTATGTATGTTTAACGACAGTAACAACCAACACTGTATTGATTGCTTTTCCATCTTCTCGCCCACCATGGCCCCTGGGCTCTGCATAGAACCGCAAGACCCAAAATGCTCTGTCTGCCCCATTGGGGATAAAGACGTGATAGTATGTATGTATGTAACGATAATAATTACTTGAATACTTATGAATGGATTATGATTAAATTTGGAAGGCAGATAAAAGAGAAAAATAAAGATCGAATATCAGCCAAACGGTTAAACAAGCGGCCCGCCTCGGTTGTAAGCTTAAGGCGATTCTCACATTGCCTCGCACCACTACGCAGCATAGGCGCGTGAATGCGTGTTCTAACACTTCTAACGTTGCTTGTAAGTATCTCCGTTTGTCTAGAAAACACGCACAGTCCAACACACCGACACCGCGTCAACGCGCGTGGACGCGCGTCGTTTTTGTATGGCGGCTCCGCACTACGCAGCGGGGCGCGGTGCAGTGTGTTGGAGCCTAACCTAGCTCTTGAATCACTGTATCTAGATTACTCACTTCCTTATCAATCACTGTATGAGAAGACTTAGGTACATGGTACATACATAATGCAGTAACTTAAGTAAGTTTTATCAATATGTGATTTTAGATTACCTAACGTCGAAATATTATCTGTCAAAAAACGATATTAATCGCGGTAAGTCCCGTAATTAGTTAGTAAGTAGATATACATATATTACAGAGACGGCGGGAAGCGACTTTGTTTTATACTTACTTTACTATTACTAGGTAAGTACCGTAGGTAACTAGACAAAATTCGGTCTAGTGAGCCACAGGCTTACGCTAGAACAATTATATTGTTTAATTTTTATATTATTTTTGCTCCTTGAGGAAAGAAACCAAGGAATGTAGTCCGTACATACAGCCAAGTCTTATTTGGTTGTAAAAAAAATCTTTTTGTAAATTCAAATTCAGTAAATTGAGAAAAATAGATGATATTTTTTTGTTTTTTGCCCTTTGTAATTTGTAGTGAAAAATAAATCACTAAGGGGGCTACCATTAAATACGCGACGCGATTTTGAAGATTTTTTAAGATAAGTGAAAACATTAACTAAGTCTTTGTGCGCTAAAAGATTTACGGGTGCCCGCGTGTAAAGAGTGTAAACAAAGCAAGTTCCAGTCCGTGCGTAGCTGTTACTCGGCTCTTGCTCTTACACGTGCTGCCTAAAGGGCAGCGGCCTCAATTTTTCAACTAATAAGACATCGAGGAGGACTACGTATTGAGTTATTGAGTAACTTAACTTCACACCTACTCATGAATTTTATTAGGTATAAGCATAAATAGAATAATGAAACTTTCTCACATTTTTACATAATATTTTGAAAGAATAAAATTACTTGACTTATTCTCCTCCAGGTGAGATTTAGCTTGACCCCCAACCCCTTTTGTCCTTCACGTAATTAATGGACGCCTCCTAATATAGAAAAGGTACGAAAAAGGTACGGCTTACTCTGAGGTACGGTAGTGGTACGGTCGTGTGATAAATAGTACGGAAAACCGTACCTTTTGATACGTTCTGGCAACGCTGATAATAGTTCTCTATTAACATTAATTGAAGTAAGTTGGTAGGTATGTAGCTGTGGTATGTAGGTACCCCTCACACTCGGCATCGCCGGCCGGCCAACCTGAAAGCGATGCGACACTGCTCTGCCCACAGACATACAAATTTCTGTGGCTCTGCCGAGTAATATAAGGTGACATAATAATATATATTATAGCGGGGGTTTTTTTCTTGGGCAGAAAATAATTTACTACACATTTATTATGTAATTACTAAATTTAAAAAAATCTATGTTTCGTTTTGACAATGGAAACGATGCGTTCAGAAATCGTGTCAAGTGAACTCTTGTGTGAGGTGGCCCTTATCAGTAATTCATAAAAATATCGGTGTGCTTGAAATACCGATATTTTTGTGTTTACCGATAAATTGAAAGCACCGGAAGTAATTCGATCAAACTGACAACCGTGATGACTATTGTCTACGGCTAGCACTCTACAATACTCTATGGTACATATATTGGATTCTCATTGGTTGAAAATCTGTGTAGTTAAAAATGGCGCGGCTTTTGTCATATCCTGTTTTGTGTTGGGTGCAGCGTTGCCAGAGCGTTACTTTTGTAACGCTTTTGCGTTACTTTGGGCCCCCTGTCCGTTACCCTTGCGTTACATGGCCCAAAGCGTTACCTGGCGGATCTTTTTTTTTCCCCCTTCTTTTTGTATGGCAGAATGCACCTTCTCAAATCTTAATTCAAAAATGGTGCCCCATGGCTCCATGTCAATCATTATCACCAACCAACTAAACGAACAAATTAAAAAACAATGATATTGCAAGGCATCCGTCGTGCCTTGCATTGCATCGCATGCAAAACCTATCTTAAACACTAAAAAAAAATATACTGTTCAACTCTTTTTAAAGAAAAAGGCTTTATATAAATGCTCTAAATAACGACATTATGCCTAGTTTTATTTTTAATTTGAAAAATTGTAAAAGCGTTACGTTTTCTCGGAAAGCGTTACTTTTAAAAAAGACTTGCGTTACTTTTTCAAACAGTTCGCTGGCAACACTGGTTGGGTGAGTGCATGGCCTCGACGTTGATCCCGTTCCAAGATTTTTATTGTACAACGCCGCTGCTGTATATATGTAATATAAACGGCGTTATAATTCGTAATGGTGTTCCCTAAAAGGCCATGGATTTGATGGAAACGGTAAGCATTGCCTAAATATTGAACATTCACATGAAAAATTTGTTTGGCTTTTGTTTCTTGTTTTGGTGATTTTGAAACTGGCCATTTCATTAGAAAAAATATCTCTTTCCAGAAATTGTGTGCACGTGGGAGGTAAGTGTTGATAGTTTTCATTATATTGATGGTGTCCAGTTTCGGGTTTGTACAATAAGAATCACCAATATGTTGATTTGTCAATACTTTGATGGCACCCGGCAACCGAGCGTTGTTACGCCATCTTATAGTCCTCCAAATGTTCCGCATATTTTGCAGCTTTGCGTTATAACAAGAGAGAATTAAAGGCTGAAAATCATGCTATAAACGAAAGGGAATCCGATGGAAGCATATTCCATGAACAGGTTCTAGGTATGTCATTTTCACTATTGCATCGCATTCCATGACTTGACAAACCACATGTGCATAGATGGTTTTGTTATTGTTATTTAGTCGGTACAAAATGATGTTGCATAATATATTTGCACGGTAGTGGACCGCTATTTGTAAGAACAGTTTAATTGTTGTATAGTGCGTGTGGGCTGCCAGGGCTCTAGTAAAAGTCCCGACCGATATAACCTATAATTTTGACAGGCTGCACTGAAGTCCAACGTTCAAAAGAAGTGACACTTGTGTCCATTTTGCAGCAGAATTCAAGGTTACTTTGTAATAGAAATACTTTCCAGCACCCAGTTGACCTGATGAGATGATAGTGCTTGTATATGGAATGCCATTTTAAAACATATCTATAGTAAGTTCAGGTAATATTTATACTATTCACTTTGAAATACTCAATTATCCAATTACTTGGCACTTTCATTCCTTGCAATATGTACATATATTGTATATGTTACATGAAACTTTAAAACTATTGTCTATTTTCTAACTTTTTACAAAATAAATTTCAAAATATTTATTCCTTTGAATTTTCACATGAATATAAGATCATGTGACTATTGAAATTAGGTATTCAATAAAAAGTGATGAAACCATAACCTTTTAGCTCATATCTCATCTGATTTATCTAAGGACAGGTATCAAGTAGTACCTAAACATTTTTTAGTTATTATTTAGAAATTAAGTACATAGAATTTAATTCAATAAAAGATGGTAAAATTCTTTAGATAATACAATTATTCGATTATTAATGTAGCATAGAAATGTACATTTAATATATGAACATTATTGATAATATACAGATAAATCTTTGTGTTTATTTGTTTTGGGAACTCAGCTTGGCTAATTGGTTTTTACTGTCTGTCTGTGACCACAAAAGATGTAACTGTTATTCAAAATGTTAGACTCAACGAAAAGGTTGGTGCTTAGTCCCGTTTATATCATTAATCAGCATGACATGTTGTATTACTTATAATAGAATCAATTAAGTATACAAAAAAGTATACAAAATATGTCTGAGCCTTTAGTAGTATGATATATCTATATCAATTTTTATTAACAAATTGCCTATTACCTATACAGAGTTTTCGTTCATTGGTTTGTCTTAAAAATGTAGACAAATTGTAATACCTACCTAACTTTAAAAATATTTCATTGAGGGAAAAATATAATATTTTTACATAATCTAATTATTTTTGTTTCTACAATTTTTTTATTGTTTTACTCATTGAAAATTGAAATAAGTTTCATATCAGATCATTGTCTTGATATTTCTTCTTCTTATATTTAAGAGCTGGGCTCTTGTCAGTGGAGTCTTGATATTTAGCGCTCAAATTTTAAGGATTGTGACGTAATTAGTTAGTACAAGTGCCCAACGTTGAGCCACTATTAACAAAATGGCTGCATTACTATTTGAAAGGAGAATTTAATTATAAAGGTGATTTGCAGACTTGCTATATTATTATACCACTAAAGGATCTGATACTGTTGATGGGACACAGTATAATACTGTCAATTTTTTCTAAGTTAATGAAGTTTCTAAATTAGGTAATCAAAATTATTTTATTGCCTTAAGTTTCATTGGTAACCGTCATTGTGAAATTAATTGTTGCAATGATTGAACTTGGGCAAAAATAAAACTGCACACACACAAATTAGCCAGTAAATTTTTCTAAAATACTGTAAGTACTTCTTACTGAAGTACTTGTCAATGTTAAACAGTTTTTTTTTTAAATAAATTTCCTTAACTTTGTTCAATAACAAATAAAAGGAAATATTCCTTTTTCTTTTTTATATGATTTAAATCTAGTGAAGAAAATTGTAATGTCAATGCAACCTATTAATAATATTCAGTCGCTAAGATTGAATTTCATCAACATACATTATTCACTTTTGTAAGACAGAATATATAATATATATAGAATAAAAAATTAAAAAATAACTGGCCAAATGCAAACCGCGTGGTAATCGCTGGCGGACAGAGAGACAAACATGGTGAAACTAGAACTACAGAACCCTAAAACTGGCCTGACATTGAGATCTGTGCCCAACAATGTCTATTTTTTTAGATAGCTATGTTTGGTGTAGACAAAATTGGTGGCAATTAATGTGTTATTATCTCTGATTCAGTGATGAGATGAGTATAGGCCATAACATTCTTGCAATATTTTCTATCTATGGAATTCTTTTGACAGTGGCAAGATAACCTCAAATGTAACATTGTTATGATATTGGGCATTTTAGTGGGTATTCAAACATATAACAAATCTTTATTACTGCCAGAACAGTCAGTCAATATGTTTAATCAGCATCTTTGTTCCACTCTTTAAATTTCATTGAAGTGTAAAAAGGAAGGCAATAAAAAATGGCTTTTTGATTTCTATACTGATTGCAGTCATTCATCCTGTAAAGGCCACCTTGCAAATGTTGAACACCCAAATTCTTGGCAAAGAGATTACAATTTTGAATTGAGAATGTTTTTGTCTTGTGTGTGGACAGTGTTATGGATATGGCCATCTATGTCGCATGGAGGAAGCAGGGTTGCTTGTAAGACATTGTTAAACTAGTGTGGCGTGTTTCAGGAATATGAGTTCCTAGACTTGTCAGATGTGAAAGAAGCGGAACTGAGTAGTCTGCAGTGTGCACTGTTCAAGCGGAAGACTGACACGTCGGCGCACACAGCCAGTGTCGGTTGGACTGACCCTGTTGTAGGTATGTACTTCTTTCATTATTAGTTCATATAGCGCAGTTTTGCCCATATATATTTCGTTTTTAAAGTAAAAAATTTCATGAATACCTCAGTATCTAAATAGATAATTGGATCCCCCTTGGATAAATATGAGGTATCCATTCCAATATTTTGCATTATAAATCAAGCCTTTTGACTCAAAAGAATATTATTATAAACATGCACATTTACAAGTAGGATAGTAAGACCAGTTTGTGACTGTCTGAATGATTGTCCATAATTTACAATAGTTTAAAGTCATGACATGGGATTTTTATTGAGTTGACAAGTCTAGTTTGAGGCAAGGATTCAAATATAAAAAAATAATGTTAAAGTCTTATTTTGTCGAAACTACGCTGAGTGAGTCCTTGCCATTTATTATTTTTTGTTTGAGCCATTCTTCAATGATTTCATTGCTACAAGTCGCTGAATGTAAACTGTAGGTTATATCTGCTATACTCCTCTCTTTTTTCGATAACTTTATCCCACATTGAATGGGATCAGGTATTCATTACACCCTTTTTTTAATAGTCTGGTTTTGTTTTACAAATAATAACCGTGCCTGACTGACGTCAGATATTTCATCGTGTTCGTCGAGCACGGCCGGCGCGCCGACCGTGTCTAGCAGCCTGGACAGCCTGTCGGGCGGCGAGTGCGAGATGGCGCCACACTCGCCGGCGCGGGCCGCCGCCGGCGCGCCGCCGCCGCCCTACGCGCCGCCACCGCCATACCCCCCGCAACCGCACCAGTGGCCCGTGGCGCCGCCCAACGTGTACGTCAGCCAGGTCACGGCCAACGTCAACGTGCACGGCTACATGGGGCAGTACTACCAGCCGCCGCAGCCGCAGTATGCACCGCCCGTGGAGCGCGCGCCGCGCCCGCACCGCCGCGACCGCCGCAACAAGCGCGCGCCCTCCCCTCCCCCGCAGCCGCCGCCGTATTACGTCCAGTACCCGCAGTACTATCACCCAGCCGCGCAAGCTCAAGGCGCCCCGCTCTACCATCTGCCCATGTACCAACCCCTAGTCTACGGACCGTACCCACATGCGCCGTACTACTACCCTGAGTATCCGATGCAAGTAGAGGGTGACGCAGGCGACAAGGGCCCCGAGGAATACCCCCAGGAAGTCGTCATGGAACAGGAAGCGGTAGATGCTTACTACGCCGGTGCACACTACACCTACGCCCCACCAGTAGAAAGCGGAATGGAGTACATGCCCCCCATATACCTGCCGCCGCCCGCTCACCCGCCTCCCATGCCGATGCCGCAGCAACAACCGCATCAATCTACGCCGCATCAGTTCAACGTGCACGCCAAAAATTTCGTTCAAGGACAGAACCACAAAACATACACACCCCCAGAAAACAAAAATCAGGAGCAAAAAGCTCTTCCAGTGACGGCGTCGGCTTCAACAACGGCTACAGTGGAGGCCTTGCCTATTAAAGATCTCAAAATTGCAAGTAAAGGACCCAGCAGCCCCAAACAAACAGACCGTCCAGTTGAAAGCAATCAAGCTAAACCAACCACACCAACAGAGAAAGTGTCACCAGCACCAAAGCAGGAAGCAACAAAATTGGCCTGGGTGCCGAATGAAAATAAAGCACCGGAGCCTGCGAGCAGCACTCCAACACAAACAGCAAATAAGACGTTTCCGCCTACAGCGTCAGCCAACACGATTGCAGCCAGTGCAGCCAAAATTCAACCGACGCTTAGCAAACCTACGAAAGGTCCAGCTCCACCTTTCACTGGAGGCAAGCAACCTCCCAAGCCTTCAGTGCCACAGACAGTTGTGCCTGTACAGCAGGCTGCCTCTACGCCAAAAGCTCCATTCGGGAATCGACAGAAACGCGAAGGCACCGCGAACCGTTCTCCATCGAATGAGACAGCAGAGGCGGAAAGGGTTACCGTCGCACCTGAGCACGCGAAACGCGAGCCACCTCTACCGCCGAGCAAAGCGCCTATGCCTATATCGATAACATTGCATTCGCAAGGTCAGCCATTGATCGTGACAAACAAGTCCCCGTTCGGGCACTCGAGGAAAGCGGCCGCGGCTCCGGAGCCGCCTCCAGTGCCGCAACCCCCGCCCCCCGCGCCGACGGCGTCTGATTTCCCCCCTCCCCCTACTCCTAGGAATCGCGGGGAGCCGGTTCCTCCCCCGATGGTGCAGCCGCAGCCGCAGCCGGCACCGGGCAAGTCATGGGCGAGTTTATTCTCGAGCAAGACCTCGATCACAACTTCTGCGCCGGCGCCGGCCCCAGCGCCCGAAGAGCCGTCCAGTCCCACGACGAATACTCCTGTCGCCGCTCCCAATGTTCAGAAGCCGGTCGCTAAGGTGCCTCCTTTTGACGCGTCTCCTCTCCAAGCGGCCGTTGTCGAGAAGACGTCGCCGACGCCTCGTCCGCCGACGTTGTCGGCTGCGCCGACTATTTCGTACTCGGAGAAGACGTCAGTGAATGCTGTGAGCAACGCAGTCACGATGCCGGTCCAGACGAAGTCCCCGGCGAGCAGCCAGCCGCCGTCGGAGCCCCGCGAGGTGCCCGTTCAAAAAGAGGCCACGCCGGCTTTACCTGTGCAGCCTTCGCCCTTCAGTGATGACCCAAATTCCTACAGGATGGGAGGTAATTATAACTTTATTTCGTCTATTCACTACATTTTGATGGTATTTTTTTTATACAATACAGAACATAAAATGAAACATCTAAGTACTTATACCAAATAGAGATCCTACAGCTGATATATCTCCAAATGTCCAGGTAGATAATATGTATTAATTCAAATAACTAAAGTGCAGTTTTTTATCCTCAGTTGGGTCTTGTACTGGTAGACCTCACTGAAAGAATGTTAGCCCAAATGCACTACTTTGCCAAGGTGCGTTTCAAATATGTATTACATACTGTTGTTGTTATATTTTCACTTTACCGTTTGCAAATAAATTTCAAAAATGGGTATGAGGAACACAAGCCCATCTATCCCTGGTGTCTTTCACACTTGTATTAATGACCACAAGTGTCTCAGGCACTTAGCCGTTGGTCTTAGTTTGTTGAAGCAGCTTGTGAACTTCGAATGTGTGGACCACTTGCATACACGAAAAATTAATAGCTATTAGAACTGTATAGAAGCTATTTCACAGGCAGATCATTCCAAATCTTAATTGTGAATTTCAGAATTCCTCGCTAAATACCAACTGGACAACCGGCCTGTGTCTCTGCTACCGCGTGGTCTGACAAACCGCTCGAACTACTGCTATGTCAACTCGATCCTGCAGGCGTTGATCGCTTGCCCACCCTTCTATAACCTGCTGAAGGCGCTGCCTTATCAAATGCGACGCGGGAAATCCAGCACACCAGTAATTGATTCCTTGTGAGTTACAGTTTTCCTCTTATTGCCAAATACTACCTGGACAATTTGCTAGAGTCCAAGTGTACGCCTGGTCTATTAAATCACTTCTTGTTACGACACCTTATAACTTTATCTGCATCTTAATTTTTATTAATTGGGTACTTTCCTGGGTCAAAAATAAATTATTTAGTACCTTTAAGAAAATAAAAGTACAAATTAATGTCATGATTGTGTATCCATTTTCAATGTGATTTAAATTTATTATTGCGGAGAAACTGATATTTAGAACGCTATTTGACTCCAACAAACTATGACGTCATTGTCATTAGTCTTTATTTCATACAAATCCTGTATAAAATGTTTGTTTTGACGTTTTATTTTATTTTATTTTATTTAATAGGAACGTTATCGTTACGGACGTTATCCGATTTGAGTTGGAAACTCCATTATTACTGAATAATTTGAAACTTTGCATCGAAATATTCGAGACCAGTTTTCGCCAGTGACAAAAAACAAATAAGTTCAATTCTTGTTTTCAGAGTGGAGCTCTGCTACGAGTTCAGTCCGCTGCCGGCGGGCGCGGCGGCGGGGCGTGGGCGAGGCGCGCGCGGCGAGGGCGCGGGCCCGCCCAGCGTGCCGGCGGGCCCGCCGCTCGAGGGCGGCGCCGGCCTGCGCGTGCTGCGGGCCCTGCGGCCCTTCCCCGGCTCGCAAGAGGGCCGCCAGGAGGATGCGGAGGAGTTCTTAGGCTGCCTGCTCAACTCGCTCAATGATGAGATGCTAGAGGTCAGATTTTAACTTGCTATTTTATCAAGCAACTTGAAAATTATTCCTTTTTGGCTAGTCATGCCTAAGGGCGTCCGCTAAGTGACGCGGTTTTTAATCTATTTGTCACAAACTAAATGCAAAGGAGATAGCAGAATCCGTCGCGGATCACCTGTCTCTATCGCACGTAGCGTTTGTGACAGATAGACTAAACCCGCAGCGTGCGTGTAAATGACACTTCGGGTGACGGCGGGCTTTGATCATTTAGAAATATTCCGAAAATTATGCCATTATGAATATGGACTAAAAATTTTGTTTTGTCACATAGATCGTGACAATATCAAACACTTTAAAATACATATTTATATGTCTATCTACTTTCATCTTATTTTGATCGAATCTTTTTAGTGCTTTAATGATTCTCGCCTGCGAGGTACCGCGGCGCGAGATATGGTAAAATATTGTATACATTGTCTAAGCTCAACAGTGGTTGGAAAGGCGCTGGGATAATATACTATCATCAGTATTTTTCCTTTCATTTTACACTCTTTTCAAATTCTACTCGTAATTTTAACCACTTTGATAAATCGAAAACTATATGTGTATCCTTCATTGCCAACTCATTGATGGACTTATGATCTGTGTCATAAAAAAATGCTAAATAATTTGTATATGATGTATACAACAATTCCAGTTGATGAAATTGGTGGAGCCTGAAGAGCCCAAAGATGCCGCTGGGCAGCCCAACGGCGTGGTTCCTCAGGAACAGGCTCCGGAGGAGGACGACGATGATGATGAGTGGAAGGTATGAATTTATCTATTACTGATAATTATGTTCCTCAAGTTGGTAACACTACAGGCCATTTTCTTGACAATGCCAAATTTCCAAATGGTCAGCATTATTCTATGTCTGATCTTCATTCCGCGAGATTCAAACCAGTCAAATCTGATACTTTTTCTTAACGTCAATACAATTTTCTGGCATCAGAATATGAAATAGGGTGTTGATTTTTAACCCCCGTCAAAAAGCAGGATGTTATAATTTTTACACTAATGTCTTGTCTGTGGCATCGTAGCGCTTGGGACAATTGGACCAATTTCAATGTTTTCGGTAAAAGCAAGTTCCCTTACTTTGGTTCTTAGCTACGTTCGGCCGTTATTGCAGGTTAACGCTTGAATGCCGGGGTTTTGTAGTTTGCCTGGCAAAGAGTAGATGGCGCTAAGGATATTATTAGTTTGTTACAAAAAAGGGCCTTTTTAAAATTTCCTGGCAAACAAACTTGTGCCAAAATAAGTTCGAGACTTGTGTTATAAGATACTAACTCGACGATACTTATATTTGCTTTCCAGGTGATGGGCCCTCGCAATCGAGGCGCGATAGAGCGTCGCTGGGCGGCGCGCCGCACGCCCGTGGCGGACATCTTCCGCGGCAGGACGCGCGTGCGGCTGCACCGCGCGCTGCACCATGACGTCACCGACGCCGTGCAGCCCTTCTTCACGCTGCAGCTCGACATCGAGGTATGTTGCTCACATGAGAATCCTTTGCTCACTTGAGTATATTTTCGTTGCTTACTTGAGGATCTTGGTTGCTCATTTGAGCTTCCGCGGCAGGTCGCACTGCATCATGATGTCATCGACGCGACGCCGTGCCTACCCTTCGCCATAAAAACATAATTATTTCTCTTCCTTGTCACTAGATAGTTAATACATTAAAATCTATTACCTTATTTATCACTTTTTGTAGTCGTGTGTGCTGCCATCTTTGAAAGCATTTTGTGTGCATACTATGTTCGCTCCTAAAAGGTTGTTAAAAAAGCTGCTGGTAATTTTGCCTACTTACGGGCTTTCTAATATTTTCTATGGCGTTGGGTATCTGTAACGTGAGTAATTATATGCTTGACTGCCAGCATTACAGACAATAGGTTGTTGTTTGTCAAGTAACTTGCACTGTGTAAATGGGCCAGTACAAGGAGTGAGCAATATTAATTCAATAATTTACAATGATGTTCTATTTATTTTTCGTCTCCGAACGTGATAAACATCACAACCAATGTGGACAAACAATACTGAGTTTAATAATAATTACACAAATTAACCATTATATTAATAACATCTCAACCAATATTTATCATTAATTTACAGCGTGCAAGCAGTGTGAAAGACGCCCTAGAACTGCTGGCAAATAAAGACACCCTCGAAGGAGTCTCCGATGCTTGGCAGCAGTTGTCTCTGGAGCAGCTTCCGGTGATTCTGCTGCTGCACCTGAAGTGTTTCCAGCTGGATCCAGAAGGACATACGGCCAAGATCGTCAAGAACATCGACTTCAGTATTGACCTCAAGATTGATCCTAGTAAGTTGGTGATATTCTATTCTATTTCGTTTTATACGTTTTTAAAACTGTTAAGAGCAGCAAGAGCCAAAATGCTATGTCGGCCTCATTAGAAATAAAAACGTGGTAGTGTATATAGATGTACATGAATTTTCTAGGGTCCAGTGTTGCCTCTATTTGAAATGGAGATTATTTGAAATGGAGATTATTTAAAATGTTGTCTTGATAGATAACCCTTCTAACTAAAATACTTGGAATAGTATGAACTACTGTTTACAGTATAAAGTGAGAACGTAAAGCTTACCTTCGCCAGGCCTCCGTCACTCGATCAAGATCGCTCAAAATGTACCTACCGGCTAGCCGTGTTTTCTAACGCCCAAGTGGCAAAGGGGCGCCGCACTCCGGCCTGTGTAGTCGCGTGCATGAGACTTGCTTATTGCGTATTGTTTGTTTACAATATCTTCTTATATTTATATTATATTTACAATATAAACAAGCGTTATATTTAACAATGTCAAGACATTATTGTGCGGTATTCCAATGTCAAAATCAAAGAACCAATAAAGAATTTTCGTTTTTCACATTGCCAAAAGACGAGGAAAGTAAGTGTTTTTTTTTCGTTAAAAAGTAGGTAGTCGTATAGAATAGGATTTGGTACTGTCTCATCCAATCAGATTATTTTGTAGGTATGAAGTTTGATTGTCCTATTGAACGTCGAAAGTTTAACGACGAAATCGATGTACTGTATCCAGATAGTATATGTTGTTGTTTTTCGTGTGTGTAAGTGGCCAACACTGGTTTCAGATTTTTCAAGCTGCCTAAAGGCATCTGACATAGCTTAACGACTGCCATACAATATGACAGCCGGAACCAATGCAAGCACAGAGGAGCTCAATTTTTATGCCACTTGTGGTCACCCATCCAAGTGCGGACCACGCCCGGTGCCGCTTTACATGCGAAAGTGCTAGTGCGGGCCACCGAGCTCCTCTAGTAAAGTATATAACAACGATTTACGTGAACTAGAAAGTATGCTATAAAGAATTACTCAATATCGTATGTTTCTCATTGCGATGTACGGTACATCCACAGTTAAGAGTCCGGCGACCCTAGACTTCTCCATACAGACGTAGTACACGTTTAATTTTGAAACCACATGTCAGATTCCGGTAAAAATTGGTAATTGTAAAGAAATTGCAATTATCTAGGGTTATATTGGGTTTCCTGTAGTAAAATTATGAACTGGAAAGAAAATATAACGATTTAGAAGTTTCCCATACTAATGGTCAAAAATGATATTAAACACTATATTCTATTTCAAGTTCATATTTTTACTGTCGGAAACTAAATATAAACCTAGATAATTGCAATATCTTTGAAATTACAAAATTTTGCCCAAATCGGACATGTCGTTTTGAAATAAAATGTAGACTACGTTTGTATGGAAAGTTGTATTTTGGTCTAGGGTCGGGGGACCCTTAATGAAGTTTCTATGAAAATCACACGCTCTTATTACGTCACAACTTTTAAAGTCAAATCATCTATAGATCCTTTTTAATAAAATTTCTTTTCATAAATATGCGTCACGTTCATTTTTGTATTTTACAACATTGAGTCAACCCTAAGGTAATCTCAACGGCCGACGTCATCGTCCGCTGTGCACTTAAAACGCTTCGTTGAGTCAAAGCAGTTAGGCTCATATTTCCTCGCGTCGCTTGACAGCTAGAAAGTTTAGTTAAATAAAGCGTAGGTATTTGGCGTTTGTAGGGAAGTGATGTATCTGTTACGTAGTAACTTATTAGTAATCTGTGCCTTCGCACATTTGCGAAAACGGCCACTTTTGTTATATATCGTAAATATTTAATTACTGAAAGTGCGTAATTTTATTTACTCTAAACTAAAATGATGTTTTTATTTTTCGTCTCTGAATGTGCTGATTACTAAATTGGTACACCTTGTAGACACAATATACTGATAGCATTCAACAAATATTTGAATTATTCTTGATATACAACATCAGTTCTAACAAGTTGTTCTCTTTACAGAAATAATGTCGTCGAAAGTGAAGTATACGCCTAAACAGCGACTGTACAAGCTGTTTGCAGTGGTGTACCACGAAGGAGTGGAGGCAGTAAAGGGGCATTACGTTACAGACACCTACCACGGTCAAGTGGGATGGATTCGGTAAGAATCATTTGTATATAAACTTTGTATTGTAATGTATTGTAAATTCTTTATTGTACATAAGCTACAATTGAAATACAGATGAAAATAAATAGTACAAAAGCGGACTTGTCCTTGTCAGAGATCTCTTCCAGTCAACCCTACAAGCAAAGGATATAATGACCAGACTTCTTCAGTCTCATTTCTCAATGACTATATACTTATTGCACTTACTAATAAATAAATATATACAGACAAATCATGCAGATTGAGCTAGCCCTAAAGTCAGTTCGAAACTTGTGAAGATGGGATACGACATTATATTGTATTACATGTGTTGTGTGGAGAACGATATGGTCACTGCTGTCAAGAGTGACCATATCGTTTCGTTTTTTTGTTTATCGATATGATCCCTCTTCCGTTCTTTAGTCTATCAGTGACTATGAGAGAAAGGTCCTTGAAATGTCTGGGTCAAATTGAAATCAATTGTGGTAAGTCTTGTAATGTGAATAGAAGAATAATAAACAGATTTCTCTATTTTTTCAATAAAAAAATTGTCATTGATTTGATTATTAAATAGGTTAAAAAAGAGATAAATACTAAATAAGATGGTGTACAACTTATTGTTCTGTAGTGATTCTATGTTTGGATACAAAGTTGTTACGCAAACAAATTGTGGCACCCATCTATATTTCTGTATAAATCTAACAAACAATTTGCAATGATGACTATTATTTTTCGTCTCTGAACATGTAAACATGTATATTTGTGGACAAAAAAAAACTGAGCACACTGTCTCATTTCATCCTACATCTCACCTCATTTCCACTTTACTCAGTCACATTACTTTTCCAGGTATGACGATTCCACGGTGACACAAGTGGCGGAGGCCCAAGTGCTGAAGCCGAAGTCCCCTCGCATGCCGTACCTGCTCATGTACCGGCGACATGACACGCTGCCGGCGCCGCACCGCGCCAAGCCTGAGTGAAGTGACGTCACGGGAGTGCACAGTGACGTGACGTGAGTGCAAAGTGACGTGACGTGACTGCAAAGAGTAGTGCGAAAGACTTATAGTGCCTGGTGCTGTGTTGTACGGGCTTACAATTAAATTCTATCGTGACGTGACGTCGGTATCTAATATGGAATCATATGGAATCAGAAGAAAAATCACCCCCTTTTTGGAGAACCTCGTGGAATTATCATAAGGTTTTTCAAAAAGGGGGTGATTTTTTATCTGGATTGGCGTACGTGGCACCCTTAAATCGGGTCCATAAACTACTGTAACCACGTACCATGTGAGTTGTGTATTTCCGGAGTTTTTATATTTCGGCGTAAATTATATTGTTTTACTATTCTGACACCACAACACAATTGTCTGGTATTCTGAGCAGACAAAAGGTGAAGAAATGTGCGGAACATGTCTGACCCAAAGTAAAAAATGATTGATTCCATACTAGATAATATTAGATAATGAAGTTAATTGACATGATCTTTTAATTTGGGTTTGTAATATTGCACGATTTTGTATATAGCATTGTTCGATCGCAGTACAACACAGTAACGATATAGACATCAACTGAGTGAAACGACGACAGCGCGTGTAAATATGGTTTACGTTAATTTGTGCCTCTTGGAAATTTTTTGTATAGTGAAGAATTTACGAACACCTTAATTTAAGTGTATATTTCAATTGTGTATAAAGAAATTGGGCAGTTGTTAGTGTTATGAGTAACTGTCAGATTTTTTGTTGTGTTGCCTTAACATTCTGTGATTGTTTATCTCTGTAGCAATAACAATAATAACAACTAGCCTTTCGTCCTGCAATTTTAATTGTATCATATCTGTATATTTATACAGCAATACATCAATATTGTAAGTTATCTTGTACATATGAATTCTATGTTTTAAAGTTGGTTTATGAAGTACAAATATTGTGTTTGCTTTGTCCTGAATATTATTTGAAATTATTTTAACTAATTGAAGGTTTTAAATGATAATTCTCAATAGTCAGAGACTTTACTATGCAAAAACTATGTATGATAAAAGTAATTAGTGTAAATACGAGAGTTGAGGACATATGATGGTTTTGCGTAATCAAAAAATATATTTTCAGTAAGCTTTCATTGTATTGTGAAATCTTTTGAAAATGAGAGGTGTGTGAAATGAATCACAGATAAACATGATATTGGTATATTGCAAAATATCATTATGTCCCTACTCTCACTAAGTTATTTAACAAGTTGTCTACAGGACAATATGGAATTGTGGTGTTTTATAAATTTCAAAAAAATGTAAAAAAACATTGTAGCTGTAACTAAATTCACGATACATATTATTTCTATGTTGTAAATGTTGGATTGACATCAAACTCAGGTTTGTTGTTTGGCAGTGAACTGATAGAAAGTACAAAGTATCAAATGTTGTGATAGTCACATGATGTGTACACGGTAAATACGCGTATTTGAAACGGTACAGTGGCTTGGGTTGTTTGGGGAAGAATATGTAACTTGAATTACATCTTTTCGTCCTAGAAATTATTTATAGTATAAACATAGATCGGAGAGCAGGCTGCTGCCACAGAGACGTGTTGTCTTGTATATGGGGGTCAATGTATACTTGACCTAGCCAACTTTTATTGCCAATAATCACATAAAGTATAAAAGGTGGTCCTGCCAAAAATAATTGTAAAATAAATGCCCGGGCGATTATTGCGACCAAATGAGGTTCTCGCTGTTACATGCGTGATTTTTGGACAGATTATAGTGGTCAAAAGATATAGGTATCTATATCACAGTATATTTTTAGGTGAACATGATATGAACGTCAATGTGACATGCAGCCTTTGGTGGTGTCTCAGTGAATCGGTGCTTCGTTGACGGACTAAGCTAGGCAGTGAGCGGAATGTGCCCTTTGTTTGTGATATGGCGTGAATGAAAGGACTTGACGGATGGCTTAGGTTTAGTCTCTGTATAATATTGTTATTATAATGATACAGTAAGTGTTAAATATAAATAGATTATCTATTATCTCGTCGTTGGTACGTTGCATGGGGAATGTCTGTTTTTAATATTATTCAAAAACACTTTTCTGTTGTGGCAGATTTCGATACGTGGAAAGTGAATTTTATTAACTAAATGTTTCATTATACAAAATTTTACAATGTAATTTGATGTGTAAGAGTCGTTTCACATTGAGTCATGGGGCAACATCGCCCCTAAACGTGTACAGTTTTGTGTAGTAAACAAAGTTATTTATTGTAAAGCAGTTTGAGCGAGCCTCACATCATGCCTCAATGTAAAGCGACTGTAAGGGCTCTTAGAGCGACAGTTCGCGGTACTAGTCGGTGACCAGGGTCGCGAGCTGTCGCTGACGCTATCAGTCGTATGTATGAGCGCTCAAGTGCATTGTTTTATGACTAGTGATTTCTATGAGCATAGCTGTGCTATCTTTCAAGATCATTATGACCATTTGATCTCACAACGTTGTTATTTGGAAATATCTTATTTTAAATATGGCTGTACGAGTATATATTATCCTTCCGTAGGTGTGATGAAGGCAATACAACAATGCCTTATTAGGTATTGGAACAATTGATATTTTGCTATTTCGGAATTGACCAAAAAGTATGGATATCATTGAAAATTTTCGTTTTCGTCTAAATTAAAGCTTTTCTAATTAAGGTATTTATAAAATGCCAACACCATTTAGAAATTACGTATTAACTTAATATGCACTTTGGTTATGTGTCCAAATATAAAGAAGAATATTTTAGTCTTAAATTAGTCAATTTAACTATTACTATAATGAAACGAAATAGTTTGTTTTGTATTATAATTTCTGAATTAATACTAACTATATAACTAAGCTTTTATATGTATAACTTGGTTGTTGTTAATTCGTTTATTTGGATTATGGGTAGGTAATATAATTAGTTTATTAGGCGACATTTCTGGCAATATTTTATCGTTTTTCATTAAACATAATAAGATGCCATCAATTGCGATAAGATCAAATCATTTGATTCACAAATTCATCTGTACTATGCGTTTTTGTTTAAAGGATAGCTAGTCTGCCATTTTATGCCATTTTAATTGCCATTGTTATAACTATACAGGATGTATAACTGTAACCTTGCCATATTCTCAGATGTACTTTTACTGATCATAATAAATAACTTTCCCCAAATAGCAAAGATGGAAATATGAAAAAAATATTGAGTTCCCCATAAAAAACTGCTAATCAGCTGATCATATAGTCTAGGAAGACCAATTTCTTTTTTCATCTTTGACCTGTTTCTTGATGAAAGTAGTTCAGTATGATCAGTACAGGTATGTTCGAGAATATGGCACGGTTACAGATTTACAACCTGTATAAACAAGGACAGCAATATATAATAGTGGATTCCTATTCTTAACACTGACGCATAGTACACAGTATTTAGGCTGTCATCGTTATGCACACATTATCCTCTAAATAACCAGCTAGTCAAACGTAATAAATCTGATTTATTTATGATCCCATCACTAATATATATCTAGCCCTGACTAACATACTTTGAAGGTTTTTAAAATATATGGGACAGTAGATTGCTGTTAAATGTATCCAGCATAGAACCTGTCAATACAGGTTGGTTCAATTACAAACTGCAAACTGGACCTGACGTCACTTTACTGCCATTTGGTGTCCTATATTTTTGTAAATCCTCATTGAAATGGGCCATTATATTATGGTTTTTATCTACATTAGGTTGTTCTAATCCGCACGTATTTGTAGTTATTATTATCTTACTAATATGTTAGAGGATTCGTGATGCTGTGCGTGATTCCGTAGTACATCTTATGAACACACCTTTCCTGAAGAAATCATTAGGTTAGGCTAATATAATTTTTTTTATTTGTTACTTTGCTTTTACTCTTCGATAAACCAAACATACAGTTTGGCCAATAATTCTAGATAAATACGGGGCGCTACTGTCTATGGGAAAAATCATACCGTTTGTTATATAGAGACGTGTTTTGCCATTACTAAACTTATTTACCAGATGGTAGTTTAAGTCGACCGCTTTTCCTACTTTTCATACTCGAATAATAGAATAAAAATCTGTGAACAGCGAATCATTTAGAAAAGTATTTAAAATAATACTTGTATGTGTAAAACAATTACGCATTTGTGTAAGTGTTTCACAGACACTGTTTAGATATTCCTTAGTTGCGGTGTACAATGTCTGATTTCACACATACAGAACTATTGTTACCCGTCGAAAACTGCATACAATTTTATTCTGTTTTCTATTTGCCAGATTTGATGCTACGAACAATAATAACTAACGAATTTAAACGTTATTATTAGAATGAATTAATGGGTTACTCGCGTATAAACTCAGCAGTTTCGTGTACGGGCCTTTAGTCACATTCGCTCTGATAAAGATGAGGTCAAAACATATCGGCCAGTAGCTGACTCTATACGTGAGTATCCCGTTAACTCATTTTAATAATGCCTGTGTTACGTAAGTTTTAATTTTTTTAAAAAGAATTTAAACGTCACTACCAAATGCACAAATACTTTAAGGTATAATGAACGGGATTTACAATGCTTGCATTTTTACAATATTTAAGAGGATAATAGAACAGATCTTCCATTGAATCATATATGTAGCTGATAGTTTGCATTAGTCGCAAATACTGACCAAATCTGGTACAAACATAATATCTGCCATCTAAATAAACCGACTGAGGCTAAAACTACAATGCAAAAGAGAATTTTTCAACAGTGGACTTTGCATTTGCATAAGTCGCAAATACTGACCAAATCTGGTACTTATATACCTTATGGCATCGCAATAAACCGACTTAGCCTAAAAACTACAATGCAAAAGAGTTTTTCAGTAGTCGACGCATTTGTTTGTATTTGTCGGAAATCTGGCATCTAAATTAAACAGACTCAGGCTAAAAACTACAATGCAAATTTGAGTTTGTTTTACTAGAAGTTAAAATCTCCGTTTTTCACCCATACATTGTTATATCCTTAATTTAGTTCCTTGGGAGTAGAATGGACCAATGTTGGGCTATTATCGTGTAGTGGACTGTAGGATTCACATGTTTGGGTGCGAGTTGAGCCTATTTCGATGGCGACTGGCTCAGTCCCTAATAAAAAAGTCAAAAAGGAGTACCATTTATATTTCTATACTGAATCTCAGTAGGCTGTCAATGCAATCTGACTGATGCAAAATATGTAAATTTTCACATTTATATACCGAAATTCTGGTAAAGGGAGATTCAGTACATGGCAATGAACAACTTTCCCTAAGGAACCTATATCCAAATATAAATAAGACTACGTATCCTATAAACTGATTAGCTTATCGATTAACAACGGACTGTGTCCGCTTGTAAAATACATAGTTTTAAGATATTCTGTAAGACTAAAGTTTATTTGGCAATGGACAGTTCAATTTCTTTTACAACACTGTAAAACACATTGGCTCGACTCGCGCCGGTAGATGAGAATCATTCATAAGACTGAGCAGGGTTCCCGAAGGTATCATAACATAACGCAGACAGCACACTTAGATTAAGGTTAACTAGTTAACTGTAGCAACTGCCTTTAGTTAAGTTTGTGTGGCTTATTTATTTTCATAGTTTAGTTCGATCAGACGAAACGGAATTATAAATGTGGCGAAGCGGCAGGTTATTAATTAGGATTTTAAAAAATATGGGACACCAGATCGCAACTTAGTGAAGTCAGGTGCAACAAACTGCTGTTATTGGATACATTTGACGGAGCAAAAGAAACTGTCAACTGGTGGACCAATGATGACAGTCGATTGAACCTGACGTCTTTTGTGTTGCCATCTGGTGTCCCATGTTTTAAAAACCCTCATTCTATACGGCTATGGACCAATCTCCACAGTGTGGAGTTAACACAGCGATATCATAGCGGCGATTTGGGTATTGACTTTGTTAACTAGCCGCGATGAACTCTCCTATGGTTATCACTTTGAATGTTAATAAAATGCATTTAACGTTCGATGCAAATTGATATTGCTGTTTCGTTAAAAGATTGACATTATATCGAATCGTGAAATAGTTTCAATCTTATGTATAATAGTTACGTCCCTTTATCGCTCCGCACTTATGTACAGTATGGTATAAAAGATTTCTTGGCTAACAGTGGCATTTATAACTAGATTATGGTGTTTTTTCTGCTGCCGTAGCCCTTGGTTAGTCCTTGACAATAAAAGATATCAAATATCTGTTTCTAGGAACCGAATTTTAATGAATTTATGTACTTTATTAAGGTACCAATGTATTAGAAAACTAAAGATGTGAAAAATTATCGAACATTCTAATTGATCGCAATTTTAGATGGCAACGGAAAAGACACCATTGGTTGATCCTATTGCAGTTGGCTGTGACATATAGCTATTAGGACATCGACTGGTGTAAATGCAGTTAGCTTGTGTAAAATACAAAAAAATACAAATACTTCGTTATTTGGCAGTTCATTATAATGATCGAATCATTATTTTCTATCAAAATTCATTAACATAGATTTACGAATTGTTACATTGTGTACATTAGTATAAAAGAGTTTAAATCGACTTAACGTTCCTGGTATTGTTTGTAAAATATTTGATAGTAGTTTGGAATAAAACTATACTATAATTTAGTCTAGCTGTGCAGCATTTTTCCAATAACTGTTCATCGTCGCTCAAATACCGGTTTTGGTAGATTCATTGTACAGATTATATTATATAAACTCATATGTTGCAAGATACAGCGTTCTTATAAAAATACTTAAGGCCCGTTCCATAGTGATTTTATATGACAGACCTGACAGGGCCTTCAACTCATTAAATTTGTCAAAAATATCAAATCAATAATTTTGGAAAACAATCACGTCAGATCATAAAGTAATAATTTTTTTTTGCAAAATATATAAATATAGTATTTAATTTCTATAAATATCCCCTTATGAAAATAATTTGAGAAATAAATATTTAGAGTAGCAATCAAATCGATAATCAGTTAGCTTCGATTTTAAAATGTTAAATCAAACGCTTGAATTGAATTATAAAGAGAGCTTATCACTAGTTATAGTACGGTTAAGATTTTGTAATATATTCGTGTAAGACCCCGCTCTCCTATAGTTGCACAAAACCTGACTTTGATTCTATAAACTTAGTATTTCTGTTTTAGTGAAAAAAATGTTCTGACGTATGATAAATGTTCTACGTCATTAGTAGTTCTTGGTCACAAAACCAAGGGTATAAAACACTACAGGACAAAAATCTTACCTATTTATTTATTTTTCATTGATACCAGATGTCTTGCTTAGTCAAGCGGTAACACAAAGTTCAGCATGAAATGCAATACACATTTTGACCTAATTTAAGAATCCAATGATTATTCAGTAATCACGCCTTTGCAGACACTTACAACTCAAAAATGCACCTGCAAATTTTACAGTGCCGCTTTCGCACGCTCGGTTGGGTCGCGAGCCATGAGCGTCGATCATTAAATTTGTTTGTAAGCCTTTTGGGCCGCGCTTTCCACTCTTGAGCGTCACTGTAAAACCAGCCTTAAAAATTTACATTTTCATCCGGTATGCATTGCGCTTGCTCGCTAGCGCCATTTTCCTTTCGACAAATGTCTGGTGCTATATCAAGGCGAGGAAGTTGCCTCGACAAGGCGTGATGTTGTTGCAGCTAGCAATACTGTTTTCGCCATCTATAATAAGTTTTAACCCATTATTTCGCCTCTTATAAGGCAAAACGAACAAGTTTATTTCAAAATCAACATCTAGTCCCTGAGCAGAACTTATTATTTTTGGTGCAATTAATGTTTTTAATTTATCAAAGATTAATCCTAAAACGTTACCGTCGCAAACTTAGATCTAAAAATAGACTAACTGTTCGTACGTGCTTGTAGATTCCGAAATAAATGTGCAATAGACTATAATGAAAACAATGAATATGTTGGCGGTCTATCTACTTAGGTTTAAAGGTGTATGTAGTAACATTAATTTTATCATTATTTTTATATGAGAGGTTCATTATTTAAGTTTCAGTTTATTTTAGTGATAAGATCCAAGGCTGTATTAATGTGGAGTGTTTTCCCCAATGAAAGAGAACTTATGTATTTTGTTTGAAACTATTTGATTTTAAAATGTATAAAAAAATGCTCCCGTCAATTGTAATAGATAATGACATTACAAACAAAAAAGACGAAAAAAATATGATATAAAAATGCAAATTATCGTATGTTCTTGTCTATTATAATAAGCTTCCTAAGTTGTTATGTGGATATGTGTGTATGACTAATTATAAAATAATCCTTTATTTTGGTAACAAATTGGTGTTATGAAAATTTTGTGAATAAAATATGGTGTCATTCTGAAAATATCTTTTCATTCCTACAACACATCTTTAAAAAAATTCAGAGGTGATTGATTAAGAGTCCGGCGACCCTAGACTTCTCCATACAAACGTAGTACACGTTTAATTTTGAAACCACATGTCAGATTCCGGTAAAAATTGGTAATTGTAAAGAAATTGCAATTATCTAGGATTATAACTGGTTTCCTATAGTAAAATTATGAACTGGAAAGAAAATATAACGATTTAGAAGTTTCCCATACTAATGGTCAAAAATGATATAAAACACTATATTCTATTTCAAGTTCATATTTTTACTGTAGGAAACTAGTTATAAACCTAGATAATTGCAATATCTTCAAAATTACAAAATTTTGCCCAAATCGGACGTGTCGTTTTAAAATAAAACGTAGACTACGTTTGTATGGAAAGTTGTATTTTGGTCTAGGGTCGGGGGACCCTTAAATTAAACTAACGTAAAATAAAATAGATATATAATTTATTTGATAGGTACAATATCACTTTCCGTCGCGCACAATATTCTGAAACAAAGTAAGAAATAATTTACTTATTTTTCTAGTCACATTTTACAATACGGTATGTCCATCTTGTACCTTCTAAATCTATGGGACTTTATTATTTACTTATTACAGACGAGCAGCTTGGAACTGATATGTCTATTGCACAAAGTGCTGAGAGTTCATGAAGTCTTAACACGGTTCATTAATTTATTACCGACACTATTTGTCCTTATCCAATAGTCGAGTCTGTTTTTAAATGCATTTATGAAAAGCGCAGTGGTCACTTATGTTTTTTTTTTCATTTAGGCCCAACACAGACGACAGACTTTTTGTCCGATCGAGTCTGCGGCGCACAAATAGTCTGCGTGGCGCGCAAAAAGTCTTTCGCGGATTGTTCACGGACTCAACACACACGACGCACATTTTGAATCATTCTGTCGGCAGAACTGTAGGGACGGGACACGTACAGTTTTACACGCCATGGAAGTGCAAAGATTGCGATGTATTATTTTATTCTTGAAGTACAGAAAAAGAAGAAGAAATAGAAAATTTTGGGTACATCCTATGCTTTCGGAGAGATTACTAAAAGGACAATTCCATACGAAACATGCAATTCCAAAACAATATCCGGACAATTTTTTAAAATTTTATAAAATTTCTATTAATACTTTTAATGAGTTGCTATTCATTTTAAGACCAACTTTGCCATATTCGGAAACAATAATGAGAAAGTGCATTGGTCCAGAAGAAAGGTTATACCTACTAGGCATGATACTCGGATTTTGAAGTATCATAAATTGCAGGTCTGTTTTGTATTTCATATAACATCGGTACATCTATCTCTAGCGCCATTATATCATACCTGTAATACCGCGCTCGTCACGTCCACCACTAGCCGAGTCAAGGTCACAGACTAAAGTGCGCGACGTCTGTGTTAGCGCGGGTTGAAGCATACGTTGTATTTTTTTCGCACACTTTTAGTGCGGTGTGGCGCGGCGCGGCGCGGCGCGGTCTGCCAAAATTACACGGATTTTTTGTGGGCCGCACTTTTTGTGCGTCGTGTGTGTTACTGCATGTAATTCCATAGGTTCTATTATCACAGACTAAAAGTGCGGCGCGGTCTAGTCTGTCGTCTGCGTTGGGCCTTAAGAGCGACGCTCTTCTCTGTGCAGTTTCTTCCATTCCTGTCGTCTTCAGCCAGCCTTTTGACGTCGTACGTTGGTACGACACCACTCCTACTTTATTTGCTTAATTAAGCTGTGTCTGAGTTTCCCTCTTTCCCTTCCTTCTGGTAAAAATTATAAATTTACGTTTACTTACTCTGACTCTGATTTTGAAGATGAGATAAAAGAGCATGACCACGATGATGGGCAGGATAGTCTTGACCACCAGCAGCCAGCCCGCCAGCGCGCCCTGCGGCGGCCACAGCCCCGTGGCCGTTAGGAACATGAACTGCAACAGAAATCTCGTAGGCAACATTTTCAATGCTACCTACGTACAGTGGCACGAACTAGCGCTGACCGTTTTGCGCAGAAGTGGGTACTGAACTGGGTTTCTTTCGGCGTAATCTTCCCAGCAGTGGTCGTTCCGAAACGCTAGTAGTTTTTAGCTTTTGCACTAAAATAATATTTCAAAAAATGAATTTTAGAAATGAGAGATTTTATCCTACATTGAATAATTTTTTGACTTTTGACTTTGAAATTAATACTGTACCTACTTGTGCGCAGAATCCTCTCTACATTTCACTCAGCGCTAAACTTACGTGCCATTTCTTGTACACCGTTGGCCCTGCAACTCTTGTTTTGATATAAAAGAAACTAGTAGCATTCTTGTTTTCGTTCGTTGGTGTGTACGCATAAAAGCCAATTTACACCGAAACGGCAGCGGTTAGCGATCCCCAGCCAGGGCAAGTCGGAAAATTTTACCTATTTCAAATGGTCCTGGGCTTGGGTGTTTATCTATATGATTTTTTTTAAAAATAATTTGTTTGGATTAGTCGGTATGCCATAATACAAGTTTAAAACTTAGTTTGAGGTTAGCTCAATCAGTGTGATTTGTGATCTCAATTTATTTATTACCTGCATCAGATGAGATTACCCTGCCTAGCCATGGGAAACAGGCGTGAAAATATGTATGTATGTATTAGACGAGAGTTGATATTTTTTACTTCTTACCATCATGAACGGCGGCGATATCGCCCAGCACACCCGCATGAACACGCTGGGGTACTCCCCCACGGCGAAGTACACGTCCTCGCAGAACGTGGTCTGCCCGTACACGTACGTCACCACGAAGCTGACCGACGCCGCGATGGCCACGCGCGGCCGCGTCACCGGGAACTCCATCAGGAAGTTCACGATGTACAGCCCGGTCTGTGGTTCAAAATATTCATCTTTGTATCATTTGTCGTGCCCCCAGCGCGAGGCATGGTAAATCTAAAATAAATATCTACATGGATATGGATACGTAAGTTATGTGCCAAACGCTCGTTTGTCGGAAATATCCATTTTTTTGTCGGAAAATTCCGACGTTCGCGGTATGGGCCCGACAATGTTAATCGGATAAATCCGACGTTCGTGGTTAAAGAGTTAAGGGCCACCAGATTTTTGAGAGCAGATCATTTGAAAAAAAGAATATTTGAAAGGAAACTTGAGATATTTAAAATTTTGTCGTGATCAAGCCCCAGAAATGGGATCTAGCGGGCTCTTAATAAATAAGTAACCCCCAGAAGGAAGGAAAGCGCTGGATGCTAGCCGCTCTAGATCGGTCATTTTGGAAAGCCTTGGGAGAGTCCTATGTCTAGCAGTGGACGTTATGCGGCTGAAATAATGATGAAGCCCCAGATAACCCATCAAACTATTTAATGAAATACGCACATTTGCAAAAAGTGCGAAGAAAAAGTTCACGTTCTCACTTAAACTGAAAACAGTAATTAGTCGCAAAATAGTTAAAAGGGACCTAACTTGCGGCTTGAACGGCTTGAACAAGACACAGATTTAACCCTTAAATGCATGTATTTTTCGATTTTCATAAAACTTACATTATGGGTTAATAATGGTCCAAATAATACGGGAAAAATAATGAAAAAATTATTTGCCTTGTTTTATGGCTATATTTTACAAAAATCCAGAATTTTCGAAAAAAATGCCCCCTTTTATAAAATAAAATAATTTTGTTATTTTTATTCATGAATTATAAAAATATGTTTAATTTTCTAATTTACGCAACTTATTTTGTGTCAGTTTGACCATTTTAAGTACACAAAATATTTTTTTTAAATGAATATGGATTTTGGATCTATGGTTCGTTGTCGTGAGGAAATTGACTTGGCACAGACAAAAATAGAAAAAAATAATTATGCATTAAACAGTAAATTTTTTGATTATTTACCAAAAAGGAGATTACAATGGACCATTAAACCTTTAAAAAATATTAAAAGTAATAAAAATAATAATTTAAATAAAATAATTTCAGCATGACAGATCTACATCACTATGCATTCAAGGGTTAAATGATATTTCCGTTTTATGCCAAATAATTTATTCCAAATGAAGACAGCACTGGACCCCAAAAAATTCAAGTACCCTTTAAATGTGTAGCATTGCTGGTGCCAACTACATTTTGAGCCCTTACTGAAGGCACGTCTAACCTTTTAATCTAGTCATAATATATTTTGTCCCTATCTGCCTTCCTAATAAGACTGGGAGGAAAGAAAACTTAGAATGGATCAGTTACCTCTCGACGATAATTAGTTAGCAACCCATCACCATTTTAATTCTTTTTTACGATCTTAACCATCACGCTTAACATTGGCCTTTTGGTCTTACGGCTATGGGCTGTGTCTACTCTGAGATACGGACGTGTAATTAATAATATATCTGTATGTCTTTGCAATATTTGACATTAAAAGAATGAGACAAGATATATTTAAACTGAAATAGCTTTATCATATGTACTTATTAACAAAAACAAACGTTTCATCATAATTTAAAACCAGTGCTCTTGTAGGTGAAGTTTCTTCTATTCTGTTATACAAACGTTAAACCAATTTTGGTTTAAAGTATGCAATATATTTATCCCTAAATTTTACGTTGAAAGAACGAGATAAAACATATCTTAACTAAAAGAGCTACTACCTAAGTTTAAAAGTTATGATTACCTACGAACCAGGGTATTAATAGTATAGGTATGGTTACTGAATGGTGGCCCAGAACAAGTGTCGGGCGGTCGGGCGTCCGCCTAAAATCAAATCAAATCAATTTATTTGCATTTCATGTAAGTACAGTGGATGGTACATATTTTTAGGCTCTGTACATGAACCCTGTCATGCATTCTGCATGTCTTGTCATGCCTATGCGATGGGTTGACGACATAATCAAAGTCGCGGGTCACACCTGGATGAGGGCAGCACAGGACCGAGATAGGTGGCGTCGACGAAGAGAGGCCTATGCTCAGCAATGGGCAGAACGGCTGGGATGATGATGATAATGGTTACAATACCTGAGTACACAAGGTCATGACGCCTAGCAGACAGAACAAGAAGCAGATGAGCACCAAGAACACCCAGGTGATCTTGCGAACCGAGTGGCTGGTGAACGATGACATCAGCGTCTGCACCAACAGGGCCTGCAATCAGAGAGTTGGGGGTTCTTTCAGTTTGACAACCGGCAGCCGCTTATCGTTAAGTAATACTTTATTGTACACCAAGAAAATAACAATAATTCAAATACATATTGTAAAAATAAATTCTTGATCGGTCATTTTGGAAATCTTTGGGTGAGGCCTATGTCCAGTTGTGCGGCTGAAATTAATGAAAAAATACAGGGTGTCTTTTTACCCACCAGCCAAATTTATGGAGCAATTCCTGTCCATGAAGTACTTTCCATAAAAGCAATTAACAAAAAAACTAATCAAAAATATTCAGCTTCCCCACACAAATCAGGTCTATTCGAATTATTCGAATTGATAACCTCTACCTTTTTTGAAGTCAGCTAAAAACTAGCGACTCATTAGGTACTTACAGCACTGCAAAGCGACAAGACAAACATGGTGAAGAACATTAGAGCTGACCAGAACTGACTACCGGGCACCCTCGCTACGTAGTCCGACCATAGGATCATTGAAGAAGACGCACCTGTTCGAGAATACATAATAGTAACATGAGTATTGACAAAAACATCACAAGCACTTTGTATTGTGTCATCGTCATCAGGTCTTTTGTCTCCACTGCAGGAGCATGACCCTCTCTGTACTACCAGAGCCATACTTGGCAAGAGCAGCCAGAGGACTTGGCCTACACTCTCCTCGCTGGCCAGACAGGTTGGAGAGGTCTCATTGATGTTTATAAGCTTTGTTTAGCTTTTATTTCCTAAAGTCGCCTATTCTACGACATCCATGTGTTGTGTGCATAGAATATAATACATTTTGAGCAGCTTCCTCGAAAAATCGAGGACTGCTTTATCAGATTCTCACCTGGAGATAATGGGACCATTTCAAATAAAAAAAAATCTAAATCGGTTTAAAAACGGAGAAGTGTTTGAGGAAGATGTGAAGAGGAGCTGCTGCTCTAGTGGCAAGTATAAACTAGGCGCTTCTATCACACTTTGATTTTATTACCATGCCAAATATTGGTGGCGTTGTCAAAGTTAGTGTGCAGCGCGCCATGAGCCGATCCGAGAAGGTACCAGAGCGCTTACCATTCAGATGGTCTCAGACATCGCAAGGGTTAAGACAGAGGTAGCGCCCAGCCTGTGTTGGTGTGGCTTATGACCGTGGCCAAGTATGGCTTTGGTAGTACAGAGAGGGTCGTGCTCCTGCAGTGGAGACAAAAAGACCTGATGATGATCTGACACAGATTTGGCTGTGTTTACCTTGCCAAATATTGGTGGCGTTGTCGTAATCAGTGTACAACGCGCCATGAGCCGCTCCGAGAATCAGCGCGCTCGCCATGCAGCTCGTCTTTGACACCACGAAGGCAAAAAACGAGGTCGCACCCAGCCTGTGCTGCTGTTTGGGACAGTAGGCACCAAGCATCACGAGCGAACCCTGAGCCACTGTCATCTGGATGAGGGAATACTCGATTGCTTCGAGCCATATCTGTGGATAGAAAGAAATCCTTATGCAGAAAGTTATTTTTCCAGTTCGTAACAATTTTTTGAGTCATAAGAATAATTTGATTACAAGAATTGCACATCGTCGATGGTTCGACGAATGCTCCAAAAAAAGGAATGTACGTTTCATGCATTTACCATGTGAATTTCTTTATTCCACCGCATTTCTTCGCAATGCTTGTTTTTTATCATATTTTTTATTATATTAATTAAATTTTATTGATATATGATATATATATATGATACCCTAAATATTAATTATATTTAGGGTATCATTAGTATCAAAATTGCAATCCTATTTTTCAAAAATTTATTTGAATTGTGTTTTTTTATAAAAAATAAGATTTTTTTAACTTTACTGCCCATTTTAAACAAAATTTACGAGTATCTAGCCTATATATCTACGCGACAATAAAGCTCGATAGTTTCTGTCTTTATAATTTTGATCCGGGTTTTCCTTACTCCAAACTACATACACCTAATAGCTATCTATAATTATCTATCAAAATGATATTCCCAAAAAAAAAATTTAACTATTTATCAAAATGTTTAGGAAAAGGAATCTACCCCGGAGCCTCTAAGAAGGGAGCCCCAGTCGCAGAGCTGGAACATCTTCACAGCGCCGTCGAGCCGTATCACGCCCAGGGCGAAGCAGATCAGCACCAGGTACGTCATCACGTCTTTGAATAGCACCAACTGAGGGTATTGATTTTCTTCAATTTTATCATAAATATTATAATATAAATTATAGATAAGGACATTCCACGACCAAATTGCAGACGTTCTAATAAAAGGATAGGTAAAACGTACCCGAAGGGCATGTATAAAGAAATTAATGAGTGTAGAGCAAAAGAGGTTTGTCAGGATCGTGGAGGTCCATAGTCTCTGCCTACCCCTGTGGGAAACAGGCGTGATGATATGTATTACATACAAATCAGACCAATTAAATGAGCTAGCCCCAAAGTAAGTTTAAACTTATATTCCTATATGAGCTGCGTGCTTGGCTCTTGTCGGTGGAGTGCTTTACATGACTCTATTTCTACTGCTATGTTTTTAACCTCCTTATAATTTTTTCACGTATTTTTTTTAATTTGATCAAATAATTTTCTCAATACGCACACAAAAGCGCATGTACATACACATTACGACTACAGCCAAGGGTTGCAAGCACTCGTGAACTAAAACATCTGTATCTAAAAACGTACCTGAACGTACCTTAGAATAGCTGTAGATGCGTTTGACGGCGATGAAGTAGATAAACAGCCAGCAGATTATGAAGTAACAGGACAACTCCCATACCACGTTCCCTAGTCCGCCCTCCAGGCCTGTCCGTTTTAAGTTCAGTACGAAGTTACTGGAAACAATAGCCATGTTGAGATAGTTATTTCATGCGGTAGCGTAATCATTTGTCTGATCTTGAAGAATGACGTCGTAAAAAGACAAACTCCCCAATTTTAATGAATGATGAAAAGAGTCAGCGCCAAATAGAAGAAGGAATGATGGAGATATCCTAGCAGTAAGACAGTTGTCAAGTTAAAGTTTATGTATAATAATTGTACACTGTCGTGTGGTTACCGGCGTAGGAGAATAGGGCCACTCCAAGTCTTCCCGTGGATGTCGCAGAAGGCGACTTAGGAAATACAAGCTAAACAAAAGCTTATAAACATCAATGAGATCCTTCGAACCCGTCTGGCCAGCGATGAGAGTGTAGGCTGTCCTCTGGCTGCTCTAGCCAAATATGGCTCTGGTGGTAAAGAATTTAAAGGGTCGTGCTCCTGCAGTGGAGACAAAAAAGACCTGATGATGATGATCATGTACACTGTATATTTCGTAGTTCTATCTTTCATGTGCTAACTGGCCAAAAAAGGGATAGATAGGGAGTTTTTCGCAGGACCTGATCTCTTCAACGTATACGTGATGCGGTCAGGTACTGCAAAAAATACCATAGGCGACTTACTTGTAGTGTGTCTGCTATAATTCTAACATGAGGTTATACAGGGTTACTGGTATGTAGACCTAACCCTTTCAGGTGATAGTAGGGGTCGGTACAAACAAATTTTACTATAAGGTTCCCTGTGTAAATGTTAAACCATTTCGAGTTACGCAACTCTTAAGTTTTTTGTTAAAAAAGTCACCTTGGGATCGGTACTTATTTTTACTTCAATATTTAAATTTTATTTATGTGAAATGATTAATTTTCTACGTAATACTACAGAGAAACCTACCAAAAAGATTTACCTACAGAAAAGGTATCGATCCCTAGATGACTTTTTTAACGAGTATTATAACTCGAAATGGAAACATTTACTCAGGAAACCTAATAGTAAAATTTGTTTGTTCTGACCCCTACTACCACCTCCTGAAAGGATCAGGTCTACTACCAGTAACCCTGTATATGTATATAGGTAAGGGGATCGTATTACAACAGTACTAACAAGAAAAAGGACTGCGGCGGTACTTCGCTGCCTGACGACAGTATGCGATGTCTGGCGGCGCACGCGGGCTTGGCCTGGGCCGCGCAGTGCAGCCACGGCAGGAACGAGTGGAACGAGTGCACGAGCATGGCCAGCGACCAGGCGCCCACGGCGCTCAGGGCGAACACGGTGAAGATTGCGCTGGCTAACATAGCAAAGCCGATTCCTGTGGAATATGGGTTCGATAATCGTTCAAAGGGAGTGTCACTATTTGGTCCAGTCCACGATGTTGTTGATCGATGCGATTCGATGCGAGATGCGTCATTAGGTTCGTCGGCGTCGAGGATCGGTTTTGTGGAGGTACATTATCTACCGAGCGTATTTCCGGTGGAAACGCTTCTGAGCCCGGGGACCGCTACCTTACCTAGGTGATTTGACGAGGTTACAAATAGCGGCACGTAAGTTTAGCGCTGAGTGAAATGTAGAAGGGATACTGCGCATGAGTAAAGTCTTAATTTTTGACTTCTGCGCAATAACGGTCAGCGCTAGAGTTTCGTGCCACCTGTACTGGTTTTTACATAGCGACGGTAGACCAGAACCAATTCTTGGAAAGGTTTGAATGCTTATTAAGCACGACCAGGCTTAACATATATCTTTAAGAGGAAGTCAAGAAAAACTATAACCCTTTCCATTTTTTTCAATATTTGTCATTGAAGGAAGGAGACAAAACATATTTTAACTAAAATAGGATTAGCAAACGTTTGTAAATTTTTATAAATGAGGGTACGACGATAGTCTTTCTACAAAGCGAAAGAATATAAATACCTCTCGCCATAGGCGCCAAATCCCAGCAATTCACGACACCCTTCTTTGTTACGACTCCCATCGCCAGCTCTAAGTAAAACATGGGATATCCCACGAACAAACTGAATATATTGTACAGGAATATAAAGGGGAGCAGTTGCGTGAGGTCGTGTACGTAGGGGTGCCACCATAGCTGCAGGATGCCCACGCAGGAGGACATCACGAGCTGGCGGTAGGTTATGTTGTTCGACCATCTGTCTGGGATCTGCAGGAGAAACTAGATATTAATTAAAGAGAGAGAGAGAGCATCACAAGCTGGAGGTAGGTTATTGTTGTCATACGATCTTTTTGGGATCTGTAAAGTTAACTAGATATTTAGAATAGAAAACAAAGAGTTGGACTAGAGCAAGGGATAAAGGGAGAAAGACAGAGACAGCTGTCTTTAGCTGTAGATATCAGTGGCAAAGTTGTATTACTGATACCGCTTTGCCACTGGATATCGTTTTTGCTATCTCTATCTCTGGATCCCTGGCTGGAGGTTAGTTCATGTTGTCAGACTATCTTTTTGGGATCTGTAATGTTAACTAGATATTTAGAAATGAAAACAAAGAGTTGGATTAGAGAAAGGAATAGAGAGACAGAGATAGCAAAAGCGGTATCAGTGGCAAAGCGGTATCAGTAATACAACTTTGCCACTGATATCTATAGCTAGGTATAGAGTACAGTATTAGACAGCTATCTCTGTCTGTCTCTCTCTATATCCCTTTCTCTAATCTGACTCTGTTTACTTTTTGAAATATCCATTTTGATTGAAAGTCGAACTATTTATAGGTATCTCACTCTTTTTATCAACCAATGCTGACCTAATATTAAAGCTCTAATAGACCTGCGCCGAGGGGATATAAGCTTTACATCTAAAAAAAAATTTTATCCTGTTGTTATATCCCACTCCTGGGCAAAAGCCTGCCCCTTTCCTTCCACAGGTACCTATTGTGACTAATCTGCTAGCTTGCCAATAAATATGAATCTCATGAAAGAAACAATAACGTGACTTACCAGGGTGTGATCTTCAGTCGCTTCAGAAACGGCTGACCGGGACACAGATTTCGAACGTGTACTCTGAAAATCATGAATTCTTATGAACCTGATAATTCGATTGTTACCGCATAAAAATCTTAGTTATGAAAATTCTTACCTCGCTCTCGCTCATTTTATAAAGTGCTTAAAAGAAAAGAAATGTTTAATAAAATACAATCGATTATATAAACTCGCATCCAAATTTAACGTCAAGTTGAAATCTCTTGACATGAAAGTTACTATGGTAATTGCAGGGTAATTGTGTGTGTATTGTCAGTACGACTTTTCTGTAGCTCTTTGGCAGTAAATAGTTTAAGTTTAAAAAAAGTATATTTAACGAAGGTTAATTATGAATGTATTATTTTATTTTTGGGGTTCCGTAACCAATGACGATATCTCTGCTTTTTTTCTCGAGACAAAGCTAGCTCGAGCAAAGGCAAGTAACCCTGACACACTGTAAGCGAGATGAATACAGAAATGTCTATTTAAAGTTTTATCCAAGCAAGAGAAAATAAAAGTCGTATTGTTAATATAACAAATATATTCATATGAGCATATCTAGCTTTACACAATAGTAGTAGCTAAATAACTAATCTCGCACCGAACTATCCTACAATTTTTGGTTTACAATTCTCAAACCACGAAAACAATTTGATATTTACTCATATCGCAATTTCAGGCAAGATTTTAAACGACCCTTTTGGAAAAAAGAAAGCTTAGACAGTGCCTATATAAGCTTAGAAAATATGCAAAGAAATATTCTAAGAGAGAAAAACATTTTTGCGCAAAATCTTGGCGGAAAAGGCGATTTATAATGAAAATATATTTTAAAGAATTATATACAAACTAACGCTAAGTTTACATATTTTTATGGCCTCATGAGTAAAGGCACTAAAGATTTAGCTATAGTTAATGGCTCAGACAGCTCGCGACCTTTGTCGTCGGAAACTGTCGGTGGCATACTGTCATTTGTCTGTTAGACCCCTTAAGAACCTTATCACACCAGCAATTTACGAGCGGCGTGTGTGATCACTCACATCCATCAAATCGCCGGAAAAACACTACCAATAAATAACAAAAATAACAGCGTGAATAGCAAATATTTTATCGTCACATTATTACTAACTATGTTATTTTTCAGAGGCAATTTAGTAAACACCCACAAATCGGTAGTCTAATAAGGCTTAAGGAAACATACAAACAAGAGGGTTTCTTATATAATGTATAAGATACATAATTATACATATAAATAATCCCTAGCGATTTCGGGAGATCAAGTAAGTGGCAAACATGTGCTATATATTCATGCAAACGGTAAATCTGATATCAGTAAAGTCATCTAATTATATTGTGATGAAAAACTTCTATACAATCATGGTATAATAAAATAAGGTATGCTCTTCCTGAGATGGAACTTGACTACGTCACGAAAGTGTTGCCACTGATTGTTCTTTTCAGTAAATTTAAGGACTTTCTCAATTAGTTCATGAATATTAAATAAAATATTAGGTAACTTAGCAAGTTAGTATCTCGCGATCCTCGCGTGATTCATCAATTAAATATTTTTTAAATTGATATATGGATTATTAATTCAAAATTGGTATATAAAGTTCAAAAATGCATTACGCTCTGGTAATTCAATTTCACACAGTGGCAGCACATCAAACTGATGACGTAGTCAAGTTCCACCTACGTCATCAGCTGTCACGGAAAAAGAATACCTTATTTTATTATACCATGCATACAATTAAACCCATTCACCGCGAAGTCGGTGCGAATGTCGGATTTATCGGACAAACATTGTCGTGCCCATTTCGCGAGCGGCGGATATTTCCGACAAAAAACCATCACCCATTTTTGGTTGCAGGTATTTGTTTGAGATTTACTATGCCTCGAGCTGGGGCCACGACAACTGATAGGCATAAAGTCTCGCGGTGAAAGGGTTAATACACGGTGATTTTTTATTGGTTTTGGAGCCGAAGGCCACTTAATAAGAATCGTTAGTAAGACCTAATTAGCTAGTCAAAATAAAAATTGCAGAACCAACATTTTTTGACTAAAACTCGAAAGTAAAATCGTGGGATCAATAAGTAGTGCCGCCGCCGGCCGGCCGCCGGGGTCACGCGAGTTCACGCGACAGTTTTGGACGAGTGTACTACGTGGTCTCGATCGAAAATCATTTGTGTAGCTTTTTTATCTTATGTCATACACAAATTTGGATTACGTATATGGATAGAGTAATTTATTTACTATACGACATTTTCTTTTCCAAAACCAATGAAAAGTCAGCGTGTATATACTAGTCACAGCAACATATTCCTACACCGATGATTAAATATGAGTTTTTAAGTATAATTACGAACCTTATCATGAATTTATACATAGAGTGATTGGTTTACTGCAATCTATACCATATATTGACAATATAGTATTTACAGACTATGGATAGGAAAACAAAGCGTCTACATATGTATAAACAAACATACATAAATAAATATGTACCCACATGTAGACACGTAAAACCTATATTACAACAGAATGAGAAGGACATTAAATGTTAAAAACATCACACCTACTTTTTGTGTAACTAAAAAATCAAAATAATATTTAATACTTATACTAGTAACAGGCAAAATTCAAAGTTGAGTGATACCTACGCAAAGATTTAAAACACCTAATTTATCTACAATATACAATCAATTTTATTTAAGTCGTTCGTTACAAAATACAATAGCAATGTCATCCTTGATTTAATACATTATTTGATATACCAATTTAACACTATTTTCCAAAAAGTTTGTGTCCGATGAGCCCAGGGGTGTTACTCCAAAAGTGGGACGCCAGACGGATGTTACTGCGCATTCGCCTTTTAGTGTCAAGCAGTATTGAGCACTAACGTATGAAGGTAAAGTCTAATTTGGTTTGACATAAAAACAGGACGTCACTATCGTATGACTAACGTATTATTTAATGGAGTAACCTCCCAGTAGCGGATTATGCTAATAGGCTGTACTTAAAGCCTAGGCCCCAAATTTGTGGCTAACTGCTAACATATTATGAGTTCGACGGAAAAAATCTTCTAAACTTAAATCAGTAACATCTACTATAAAACTGATTCAAGGCGCAGGCCAGAAAGAACAGTGTAGCATATGCGTCCCAACACTTTCAACCTCCCTATACACGGTGATTTTTCATTGGTCTTGGAGCCGAAGGCATGAATGAAGGATTATAAAGTGCATAAGGATCGTTAATAAGACCTAATTAAAAATGTTGACTAAAACTCGAAAGTAAAATCATGAGATCAATTAGTAGTACCGCCGCCAGGCGCTGCCGCCGACCGGCCGGAGTTCATCGGGGTCACGCGGCAGTTTTTGACGGGCGTAACTAAGTGGTCTCGATCGAAAATCATTTTCGCAATTTTTTTATCTGTCATACATAAATTTGGATTACGTATATGGATAGAAGAGTTTATTTGATATACGAGATTTTTTTCTAAAACCAATGAAAAGTCATCGTGTATATTTTTTACGTGACTTCCTTACATTTAGATTGAAAGATTATTGATAAGATGCCGCGTCCATGCCTCGTCCCATCCTAGCTTCCGTGCATCCGGCTTGCGCCTTACCAGTTCAGGTTTCTGAATGCGACGTGTAATACGTTCTGACAGCCTACGCACCGCAGCATCGTATGCAGTCACCGGGTATCAGACGCTGAATAAGTCCCCGGCGGAGGGCAGAGGGGCCAGGCCTCCCGTGACGTCAGGCAGGCGGGACACGTCGGGGAGGTTCTCTAGATGGGACTTCACTTCAGCTTTCACTTCGTACAGCTTTTGTAGTTTTATGTTGTATTCCTGTGGACAAGCGTTGGGTAATCAAGTTTTAGAGTGCATAACCTTATCGTCTTTTTTTTATAAAATCCACTATTTTCAGACAAGCAAATCAGATACTTTTATGAACGTCAAAACAAACATTTTCTATGGGATTTATATGAAATACAGACTTCTGATTCTTGGAGTCGAATAACGTTCATAATATCAGTTTTCCTGCAATAATAAATCATGAATCACATTGAAAATAGATATGTTTGATCCAGGAAAATACCCAATTATATTCAACAGGGTCCGTTTGCCATAATCTCTCTGACCCACTGCATGAAACCTCATTTTTCTTTCATAAAAATCATAACAATCATAATATTTTTTTTAAACATAAATAAAGGTTTAGACTTTTGTAAGATACAAAATTACCTTTGGCATTTTTATCTTTTGCTTGGCTAAGTCACGATATGCAACGACTATTATAAACCTTAAAACCATAAATTGCCTCAAGCCTTGGTTCCGCTTGCTTTGGTAAAACTCGCTGCACCTGAGCAAAGACCCAATGCGCCTTGGTTCGTACAATGTTAGACCTTAAAACATTAGTAATAAGGTTTATTACCTCAATATACCGTGTGGTTTCCGGCAGAGTAGAGTAGGACCACTCCAAATCCTCCCGTGAATGTATTAGAAGGCGACTTAGAAAATAAAAGCTAAACAAAGTTTATAAACATCAATGAGACCTCTCCCGTCTGGCCAGAGTTGAGAGTGTAGGCCAAGTCCTCTGGCTGCTTTGGCCAAGTATGGCTCTGGTAGTACAGAGGGTCGTGCTCCTGCAGTGGAGACTGAAAGACCTGATTATTATTATGTTGACTTCAAGCCTTGCCTTTGCCTACTTTGCCAACTCACTGCGCGTGTACAAAGTCCCTATGCGCCATCTTACGATGTGAGACCTTCAGGCATTAGTAATAGAGTATAAATTACCTCAAGCCTAGACTCCGCTTGCTTTGCCAAGTCCCTCTGCGCCTGCGCGAAGTCCCTTAACATGGCGGCCACCTTTCTTCTCTTCTCCAGCTCTTCAGACAGCCTCAGGTTGTATTCAGCTAGTAATTCCACTGCCGAGTTCACCACGGCGCTTAGGCTTACCGCCGATTCTTTATCTATAAAGAAATGGTATGATTTTTTTTTATTAAGTACTCATATTTTTTTATTTTGTATTCCTGTTAAGAAAATAAAACGTCACAAGATAATGTCATAATGTCACTTGTTACGATCATATCAATTATCAACGTAATTTTAGATTTATTATTGCAGAAGAACTGATATTAAGTGCGCTTTTTAACTCCAAGAAAGTATGACGTCATTGGTTTATATTTCATACAAAAGTTTCTCATTTGAGTTGTTGGAAAGTAGCGCATTAGAAATATGTGCTAATAACTTTCCAAAAAAAAATTTAAAGCATACTATTTTCGATAAAATAAGAATTTTCCAAATTGGTCTAGCGTCTTCGAGTAATATGATGTACACTAGAGATGAGCCGAATAGAGATCTTGCCCAATAACCCGAATACCGGATATTAATCGGTTTAACCTTTACCGAACCGAATATTGGGCCGAATTATTCGGTTTACCATTACTTTGTTTTGCCGCGTAAACAGGTTCTATCATGTACGCTACGTGTCGCTGCTGGCTAACTCACGAGCTATAAATGTTCATATACCGTCTTATTATAAACAAAAAAAAAGGATCAACTTTGTTACTAGGTTTAAACAATTATCTACCCAAATCAAGTTACCATTGACAGATGAGTTATTTTCACTTTACTAAATGTTATTAAGTTAATTTTTTAATTAATTATTTTTATAATAATATGAATTAATTTTAAAAATAAACGTAGTTTTGAGGTTAAAGAATAAATATTGATTATTTTAAGATTTAGCATAAATTTTTGCTTTAGTTAATAACTATAGTTTAAGAAATACATACGTTTTCTTTGACTTTTGATATAACAAAAAGTCTTGCATATGGAGCTGTCTTTTAATTCTACTCTAAAAAACTTGAACCAAATAAATTGGCTGTAAAGCAGAATAATTCGGCTGAATACAAATAGTGGAAAAGATGCCGAATACGCCGAATACCGAATACCAAACGAATATTCGGCGCATCTCTAATGTACACTATCACTATAAACAAAACCTGAAGTCTTAAGATCCAGGACTAGAGAATACAATACTTGAATACTAAATCCTATATTGAAGTTACGATGGATGGATGAAGGATAAGTACCATTTTAAAAGTTCATGCTGTCCTTTCACATTTAGACCCATGTCACAGATTACTAATAAGTTAGGTACGTAACAGATCCAATACTTCCCTACAAAACCATAATACCTACGCTTTATTTCACTAAACTTGGACTAAACAAGGAAAAATGAACTTTACGGCTTTGGGCTTGACTCAGCGGAGCGTTTCAAGTGAATACAGCGCGAACGTCCGACGGCCAGCGAATACGTTAGAGTCGGTCCAATCTGGTCTTTCGGCAGTACCGCACAATAATGTCGTTGTCGTGAATTTGACATTGGAAAACGCTACATTTGGTTCTTTCCAACCTTTTTTAAAAGTCAAAACAAACATTTTCTATGGGATTTGTATGAAATACTAGCTAATGACGGCAGTCATTTTCTTGAGTCTAATTGCGCTCCTAATTATATTACATTGAAAATGGATATGATCAATAACGAGTGACATTATTCTGTAATTTATTTTTTTAACAATATCTATCAAATAATTTATTTTTGACCCAGGAAAGTACTACGATATGTGCCAATCGACTACAGTAAGGCGCGTGGCGCCCCACTGCTCACTTGTTTGTACTTTTCTCGCCTTGAGCGAGGGACGGGGGCCTGCCATGTGTATAACATAACTATATGTGTTTTTGGGATGTGATCTGTGATCATTATCAGTGAACAAACATGATGGGCCCTATTAAAACTGAAAGATAGAGGCAAGGAAAGGAAAGGGAGGCCAAGACCCCTCTTGGCCTCTATCTTTCAGTTTTAATTTATATTGTGTCGTAGGAAGTCAAATATTTGATTGTAAATCGGGAAACAAGGAAAATACTCCATCATCAGTAGCTTCATGAGGGAAGTTTATGCAGCGACGCTACCGCGTGACCCCTGGTATACTAGGTACTTCCAAGAAAATATGACTAAGGCAGAGTATCCAGGCTCGAAATTAATGGGTAGGGAAGGCACTGAATGCGTCTGCAAATCTGGGCTGGAAGCCGGATAGTTTTTAAGGGCGTAGCCAGAGACAAATCACGAAGGTGTGTGAATGTGAAGGTCACGAATGTGAATGCCCTTAAGCACCTAAAAGGAAAATACTGCGCTAGAAATACTTGTGGGGAGTGTGAGTACACCTATCACGTCTTTATACCTAATGGGGTAGACAGAGCTTTTAGGGTCTGTTTGTACCAAAGGAAATGAGAAGAACGAAGTTTTTCCTATAAATATAAAATTACCTAAATCTTCAAAAAGGGTGCATTTTTGAAGGTAAAATTGAAAATTCAAAGGTTCTCAGTAACTCGATCCTTACAGGCACTTTTACACGTCACACGTCATAATTTACATTACGTGTAGTGTATATTAAAAGTTAATTTATTAAAAAAAAAGAAAAAAAAACAAAGTAAGTACTTGTAATTGCTTGGTCTAAAGTCGAACTTGTTGGACTGGGAGTGGTTACAATTGTAAACAAGAATATATGTAACCGTCGACATCGAAGAACAGGGCGCAAATCACATTGTTATGGGTAAAAAACGTTTTTTCCTAAAATTTCATATGGATTTCAGCCATCAAAAGAGCAAAGAAATATTAGATCCTGGGTATCAAATCGTTCAAATGTATTGCGTAGTTTTTATCTACAAAGACACAAATATAATAAAGAAATTAAATAAAAGCATGTACTCCAAAAAAACACTTTATTTTCAGGTATCCGAACAAATCAAGTATCAGTATGGTGTTGTAAAGGGGTTTACCTTCTAACTTAGTCAATAATTGCACTTCGGACACTTCCGGCGGAAGGGAGGCGATGCGCTCGCGCACCACTTCGTCGCTTGAAGCGCTGGATTCCAGCTCGAGCAATGCCTGGAAAGAAGAGTTAAACAATTAGGTACTATAGCCACTTGATGATAGAAAATGAGAGAAGATAGAAATGGAAGAAAATAAAAAAATACATAAGGACAAATAAAATAGAAGCGACCTTTGCCCTGCAGTGTATAAAAAAGGTTATTTTAAAAAAAATTGTTCATGATTTTGCAAAGTTTTTTACACAACTATCCCAAAAATGTGTAATACGAGTGTAATATTTTTAACGTTTATGTACGATACGTTTCAAAAAATGGAGTCATAATCTCTTATACTAATTGTATTAGAAATTATGACTATATTTTTGAAGCCTGACCATACATACATACATTCACACTCACATGCACACCCACACACACACGTACACACCCTCTCACGCACGCATCCACACATCTTCACTTATCACACAACACAACATACACTCATGTCAATAGAACTAAGAATATATTTAAAGTTATAAAATATATTTGTAAACTAGGCCTATGTTAATACTAAGTGTTTGGAAGAGCGGGCCCCCCTGCCACAGGCTTTTTCAAAGCTTACTAGGTGGGTCCCAGAAATTTGTATTACTTAAAATCAAATCAAATCAAATCAATTTATTTGCATTTCATGTAAGTACAGTGGATGGTACATATTTTTAGGCTCTGTACATGAACCCTGTCAGGGCACAGCAAACATTATTGCACACCAGGAAATATATTAATTTATAAATTACATACATGTCAACTTATTCTATTTTAATTAAATATGGCTTAAAAATAAAGATTTTTTTTATTTATTTATTTATATTGCAATAAATATTTATAAAAAGTTTGTAAAAAAAAACATACATGAAGCTTGAAAAAGTATGAGGTCCTTTAATCTGCCATAACTTCGAAATGACAAAAAACAATTGGATATATAGGTATCTTTAGAATCCAGGGTATCATAAATCCATCCGTACATTATTATAGATGCTTAGCTTAGAAATGTACGCCCGATTTCTATTAACTTTTTATTATTATAAGAGCCTAATTACTTAATCCTACTTGATTTGATTAGGTTGTTATACATATTTTTAAATGTAGTCTATTGAATTAATCTTATCTGTAAGTCCATTATTTGCTGCAAATCTTACTATGATTGTGTAATAGGAGTTTTTTTTATCAATACAGCGTGACTAAATTCAATCACATAGTTATCGGCATATTACGTGACTATAATTAACTAAGTATACTTAACGGAAATTGATTTAGCCAACATAATATTTGAAACAAGAAAGCACAGAAATCATAATCTATTTCTCATGTTCTATCTATTTATTCATGTTCAATGAATGTGAATACAATCAGATATTTAATTAATATAAGAAGAGACATGTTTTGTTAGTTTTTACTCTAATGTTATCTACTCAACAGTACATAAGGAATTATCATATATATAATTAAATTATTTAAACAGAGAAATTAAATGTGATGTTGCTGGTACTAGAAAATTAACATATATATAACGTAAGCTAGACCGCCAACCCGGAGGTCCTGGGTTCGATCCCCAGCCAGGGCAAGTTGGAAAATGGCCTTTTTCAATTTTTCCTGGGTCTTGGATGTTTATCTATATATGTATTTGTTATAAAATATAGTATCGTTGAGTTAGTATCCTATAACACAAGTCTCGAACTTACCTTAGGGCTAGCTCAATCAGTGTAATTTGTCCCTATATATTTATTTATTATTTATTTATTATCTAAAAAAAAATATCTGATGGCCTTGATTTTTGTTCCGAGCTGGCAATTACTCGCCCAAGACAATCTGAAAATCTGCCATAAGTATGTCCAATAACACTGCAAATGCAAGAAGAATGTATATTGTATTTACCTTGATAAGTTCCTCAGGCTCTGGAGGGTCACCAGGGGGTGTCTTGGGGCTCAGCGTGATGTGTGTCTCGATCTGCCCGTCCACTTCCACCTTAGTCTCACTGCGCCTTCGCTCGTGTTTCGAATGTCGCTCTTTGTTTTCCGAGTGTCGCTCTTTATTTTCCGAGGGACGCTCTTTAAGTTCCGAATGTCGCTCTTTATGTTCCGAATGTCGCTCTTTATGTTCCGAATGTCGCTCTTTATTTTCCGAGTGTCGCTCTTTATGTTCAGTTTTAGCTTTCTTTTCATCTCTCGGCTCTTTGGACTCAGCTTCTACTGACTTACGCTTAGTTGCTTTGCTCACTTTTTTAGGCACAGCATCATTAGGATCAACTGAAATGGTACATGAATAATGAATTAAGATTACAAATTGTTTTAAAAAGAATGACCATGACCAGGAGGCTAGGATTATGGAAGTAGTTTCTAGTAAAACAGATACACAAGAGAGGACTAGAAGATTTACACTTGGATAGGGGACAAACACATCATCATCATGTCACCCACAGAAAGTCCCGTCCCGTCGCCCGAAAGGTGGACTTAGGCTTCCCCCAAGGATTTCCAAAACAACTGATTAGAAGTGGCCACAGGGGACAGGGACACACAAATGGCCTAAAATATCTCAGTCCTTCATGCTTCAGAAGGCATGTTAAGCCTCTATTTACAACCAAAATTGAAAAGTCAGTTTATCTTTTAAATTGGATTACAAAATTACAATAAAACATTTACCTGCTTCTTTATATTCCTGTATTTTCTGAGCATCATAGACGCCTCTCTCCTGCCAAATATTCAGTATTCTATGCAGTGAGTTCTTTGTCTTCTCACTGATCCCAGTTTTCGCCATATGTTTGAAAGAGTCAACTAGTACTTCCCCAAACTCTTTCCCATATTCCGGACCTTTCTTCTTGCTGTTCTGTATGACGTCGTTAGCAAGATACATAAATGTAAGTTGCTTGCTATCTTTGGCTGCAATAACCATAATTTTGTTATGTATATTACACATTACTTTTTGAATTTAAAAAGCCGAGCTCCAGCTCCAGCTCGTGTTTGTGTATTGTGTTAAGAAATGAATGCATTGTCGATTTTTTTCTCTATTTAAGAGCATAGTTTATATTACATGTGATTTAAAGTAGATTGAATGTTCTGTAATAAATAAACTAAAATTCTAAAGGAACAGTAACTTGAACATCACGCAGTCTCACAAAACTTGTACAAACTTACAAAATCTGATAGATTGTTGCATGGCACAACATCAACTTTCAGGCAGTGTCTATTATGACAGTATCAAACAGCAGCCTCTGGTGATAGTGACTATAACTGTATACACATTTGTATACCTACTGGTGTTGTAGAAGTTTAAATCAAGTGTAACTGTCATTTGCAAATGGAAACCGGGTCTAACTTCCTATGTTATTTACTCTATTTTTTTTATTCAACCTACAGATATTGTTACACAGCTGGGCAAAGGGTTAAAATTAAAAAAAAACACTAAGAATACTATTCATTTAACAAAAATCAAAACAATTATATACCTATATTTATGCTTTGTCAGAAAGGAAGTTAGTAGTAAATAGGAAGGTTGACATCTGGCAAGTTGTGGGTCATAAAACCATATGACCACTGACATGCGTATCACCTGTACTTAATGTGTTGTACACACACTTACATACAGGTAGCAGCACGAAACTCTAGCGCTGACTGTTATTGCGCAGAAGTAAAAAATTAATACTATATCTGTTTCCGGCAGAGTAAAATAAGACCACTCCAAGTCGTAGTCCAAGCTAGCATATAATATACCTTACAGAATATACACAGAAACATAAACATGCTAAACATCACAAGCTAATTTACACACACTTTCACAATCATTGATGTGTGTACACACCAAATATGTTGCCTTTGCAATAGTATTTCTTATACCCTCTTACAATGATCAGGACTACCAGAAGTAAAATTTTCCTTGTAGAGGAATAAAAATTATAACATAGACAAGAATCCGACACATAATTTTCGATGTTTTACTCTAACAGGATCCAAACAAAATCAATTATAACCATAACTGCATTGCAATGCAATTGCCTCAGCAACATTATATATTGATCTCGCAACATTCTAGTAAGTACCTATTTGAGAGAACTATTACTTTACCACATATGTCTCAATAATTACTGTATATCTTTACTAAACAATTCAATTCCTGATTAGATGTAATGTCATTAGAAACGCATTAGAAAATTACTATATTTTGAGGATGAACAATCTCAAACGCACATTTCAAATACATCATATTTTTACGATAAAGAGCAAAGAAAACTGGAAAGTCTTACTCATACCTAGAAAATACAGTAATTTTAAGGCAATCGGTGCATAGGCAAAAGAAACAAGAGGTTACCTTTCAACAACTCTTTGTACCAAGTTTTCACTACAGCGGCGTGGTGTTTTCGGTGATGAATTAGCCACAACGACAAGGTTTGGATACTTTGCTGGCTTGAATTTAAGTCCTGCAGCTTACGAATCAACGCATTTTCCGTGAATCCAGCCATGGTTAAAAATAAACTGAACAAAATTGCCACGGGAACACGAACACAACCAACCAAGATAATTAACGTTTTTGACACTAGTAATGTCTAATGATTTGACATTTGACGGCTTTGACGCCATTTTCGTTTTTGTTTCTGTTTTGTTTGTAGATCACGGATCTGGCAACCAGTCTTTATAGCCAGTCATACAAATTGTCTATGATTTAGCGATAATAAAGGAATCATTTTATATTGCGATTACATATTGAAAGTCACTACATAATCGTATCGACATTCAAAAATTGCAATATTTAATTACAAATTAAGGTAGGTACCTAGGACCAAGATACAAATATTCTTTGCTTTAGTTAAAGGCATTTTTGGCATTTACAGTGGCGCCACTATTTAAGCCAGGCAAGACTCATATTAAACATTGACTTTTTTGTATAGCTTAGTTATAGTATGCAAACAGGCATACGGTCGGCTCGTCTGATTATACGTATGTATAGGTAACTAGTAAGTGCGTTAGTTGCTGAAGGCACGTTATCAATAGACGGCAGTCGTCAAAGTAAAGCGACAGCGGGCATGGTCACACTTGAATGAGTAACCACAAGAGGCATAAAAAAATCTAAAGCTCCGCCGTGCTTCGGAAGGCACGTACAAACCGTTGGTCGAGGCTATCATCATTTTATGGCAGTCGTCAAGCTATGTCAGATTCTAGACAACTTGAAAAATCTGACACCTGTGTTAGCCACTACTTACACACACGAAAAACAACAAGTCGTCCAGGTGTTAAGGATGATTTGTAGCAAGCAAAATGCACATTACCAACCGTGCAGAAATCTATTCTCTCCGTGAATGTACTTATGTATTTGATGGATGTTTGGCTATGTAGCAAAATATTTGCAGTCTCGAAAACTCAGCTCTTTCAATTTCTATAAAATTACTGGGATGGGAAAAAGTAAACACCTAAGTTGGCTAATTTTAGGGGTAGGTAGTCTGTTCACCTATTATCTATTTATTTATTTCGAGCAATAAATTAAAGCACCTATACCCCAATGTTGGGTTGACCCGGTAGACCCTGAGGCTTGACCCTTGTGAATTGTGAAAAGAGGAGTTATAAGTTTGACGTGTCTGTGTGCTGTGACTGTTTCTAAAATGTATCTGTATCTGTGGCCTCGTAGCGCTTACAGGAATGGGTCGACTTTGAAGATTTTTGTTTGTTTAAGAAGGATCTTAGCGTGTTAGTTGGAGATCGGTTCCGTGGTTCATTAGTCATTGGGGGTGAACGCTTAAAAGACGGTTTTTTTTTAAATTTGCCTGGCGAATAAACTTGTTGATTAATCCTTAATCACTAACCTGTATTGTAGTTGGGTATATAGACTATTTAATAGTTGGGTTTGGGTATTCAGACTAACTGTGAGAAGAGAGTGAATACCTACTTAAGATTAAGTACCTAATTAAACAATTAAAAATATTAGTTTGGTAAAAAGAAGCCGAAGTCCACGGTAACTTTAGCAATAGGTATTAAGTAGGATAGATAGGTACCTAATTGAGTAACCACGTTGGTAATTAGTCCATCGTTAATGTCCAAATATCCCTTACTAGTGTGCCCGTGCAATTTGCTCCCCGTGGGAATTTCGTGATAAAAACTATCCTTTGTCCTTCCCTAGGTATCAAACTGTATTCATATCAAATTTCATTCAAACAGGTTTAATGGTTGAAGCGTGAAGTGGTAACAAACAACAAACAAATATACAAACTTGTATTATTAGGATTTCCCGCCAAAGGGTTACCTACGCTCCGAAGAATCCGAAGATGGCAAGCGGTCGCGTTGACCGGTCTGCAAACAAGCGAGACTGCAAGCTTCTTTCTCCGTGCGGCTCGTACCGCACCTGCCGCCACAGCCTTAGTCAAACTTCCAAAGGCCGCGACGCACGCGCTTCCGAACCGCGGCAACGCTCCACGCGCGAAAATGAAATCGAGTTTCTAAATTCAAAATACGAAATTCAGATCAAAATACTTTTTAATTTTTTTTTTAAATTTATACTTGTAAGGAGTTTGGTGATTTCGGATTACTTATTTTTAAGTGATTAAAAATGAAGTTAAATTTTGTAAACAACGTTCCTGGTGTGCTGCTGATGTCGCTGGTGATTCTGGCCAGTGCTCAACGAACATCAAACAATAATTTCAAAGACGTCGGTAAGTAAGAAGAAATGATACTTATTTACATTTTTTTTAAACAAGACGGATTTCCATAATACCTATCACATTTTTTACCAAAAGAATGATCTAACAAAAACTGATCAAACTTCTTTTTTAATTACTAAGCTAATATTGTCCCCTTTGCATACCTACGACTCTACCTACTTATTTGGTACGTCTCTTATTACCTACTTATATTTAGTAGGTTTTCTTTTGTATTCTTTTTCTGTATATTCTCGACTTAATCGTACTAAATTCAAATAAGTAGATCCCAAGGTCAAAGTCATAAAGATGCATCCTAGTAATTAGAACAAAATTAGCATGAAACAAGATGTCATATGAATAAACAGGTAGGTATAACTAAAGCTATAAGTTTAATAAAGACTCTGTTACTTAACTTACCTACTTACATATAAACTTATTTAAATTGATATGTAGAGTAGGACTCTACGTAACTTTATGTATTATATAATTCTACTCAACATAATCGACCAATACTTAAAGCTCAACTTTGAATAGTCCATCAAGTGGACCCAGATACTAGTACGTCTATATTCCTAATGGGGTAGACAGAGCCTAGGGCCATTAAATCAGTATCTATGATCACTTGACTCTAATAAAAATTTGTACTAAAAAACCAAATATTTCAGAAACGGATCCCTAAATCGAACAACAAAAACTGTGTGGTTTTTACAAGCTGACAATATTTTTCAAAGACCTGTTGAACTATATTCCTAAAGATGGGTTAGTCGAGAAAAAAAATTGAGTATCGCGAGTTATCTAACCTAAAAAAAAACTTCTAAGATTTTTTCGGTTTTTGCCATGATTAGTGTACATGCCAAATTACAGTTTTCTTGTACTTATAGTCTCTGAGTAGAAACGCGGACAGACAGACAGACAGTCAGATATTCGCCTATTTAAGATGATTCAGATTGGTTTTCTTCCTTTGAGCAACTTTTGTAGTGCGTACATTTAACTTTTTGATTTTCTCAAAAACTAACATAGAAATACATGTTTAGCATTGCCAATAGTATATTACTATATTGAGTTTATATCAAGTGTAAACACACAGACAGACATATACTGGCTTGGGTACCTATATAGAGCATATATGCATATGACTCTTGTGATAAAATATTAATAGTGAATATGTACTCCAAGTAATAAATCAGACAATATTATTGGTACCGTTGTAAATATAAGTTACCTACGGTTTAGTAGGTATATCTGACCCAGATAGCCGATCTTATAGTTTCATATATCTTCTAGGTCTATGGTTATGCTTGACAAATCAAGACTACTCCATATACCAGTCTATAAGTATTTATCACAGTAATATAATAAAGGAAAAAGTTCGTGAGTGTGTGTATGTGTTTGTTATTTTTCACGCCCAAACGTCTGGACCAATTTTGATAAAATTTGGTATGCAGAAAGCTTAACCGCGGGTAATACCGCGGGGTGCAGCTAGTGCATAATATAAAAGTTAACTTTATAACAATTATAAATAACTAATACAACGTTACGAGTATATACTTATATTTTAAAAAACCTTGTAGGAACATTTTTAGGTAGAAAATTTACATATTCCTACTCACTGAACTGAATGAAATAGAAACCTTCAGATACACAAAACAAACAAAGAACTAGTATAATTTGATTACACATAGTTGTGTGTATGTAAATAATTATTTAAAACGTTAGTTTTGTAAAAAATAGTTTCCAAATTCTTATAAAATATTAAGGTATTAATTTAAATTGCTACTACTTAGCCTTGTTCTTTCCAAATTATATTAATAACCGGCCAAGTGCGAATCGGATTCGCGCACTTAGGGTTCCGTACCATTACCTATAAAAAATCGCGTTTGTTGTATGGGAGCCCCCTTAAATATTTATTTTATTTTGTTTTTAGTATTTGTTGCTATAGCGGCAACAAAAATACATAATTTGTGGAAATTTCAACTGTCTAGCTATCGCGGTTCTTGAGATACAGCCTGGTGACAGACAGACGGACAGACAGCGAAGTCTTAGTAATAGGGTCCCATTTTTACCCTTTAGGTACGGAACCCTAAAAAGCATTGGTAGATATGGTAGAGTATATTTTAATTTCATTGAATACAAACAAACAGGCTATTCCTGTTTATAGATATTCTTCGGTATGCAGGTTTTACTAACTAATTCATTAATCATTAGTTGATAGATGACCGGCCATTCTAGCAACACCTACTCATTAATTTTTTGTTAAAAATAAATATTGAATAACGTCATGTCGTATTTTTTAAAAAGAAAAAGAGATAATTAATTGATTATTCGCTTCGGAATATATATTAACTGTAAATACAACATAATAAGCAAAAGCCTTAGTAAATGTTTTAAATAGATGATCCGAATTCCCAGCGCAGACAAACTTTTTTAACCGAATTCCAAAGGAGGAGTTTATCAATTCTTTGCGATTTTTTTTATGTTTGTTCACCGATTATGCAAAGACGCCTGGTCCCATAGAAATTTTATCAAAATCGGTTGTGTATTTTGGGGGTGAAGTCGGTTTTTAGTTTTGAAAAATTAGGTGTGTGTTTGCGAGGAAACTTTTATTTGCGAACTAGTGTGTAAGTTTGTAACACTAGCCTAATGATAATATGGACAAATTTAATTAACCTGCCCCCATAGCATGGTACCAGCGACATCGTTTATCGATGCTGTCATTGATCATTATTGTAATATATGAGTACCCGCTTTATGTATGTAAAATAAAGTGGGCAGTTGCATCTGCCTGCGTCCTTTGTCTCCGAATAAACGTTGATACCGAAGGTCGTGTCTATTATTTCTCAGTGGCGACGAGGAACAATTCGAATCTGTGCGTAATACGTAAATATAGTTAGCGAAGATGACTATCGGTAAAATTGGTGAATTTAACATTAACGCGGACAATTGGAAAATATATGTGGAGCGAATTGAACAGTATTTTGTGGTGAACGATATTAAACCGGAACTACAAGTACCGACACTTGTAACCGTAATGGGCGCGGAGTGCTACGAGTTACTAGTGAACTTGTGTACGCCAGACAAACCGACAACTAAATCGTTTAAGGAAATAACACAAATTCTCGAAAAATATCTACAACCTAAACCCAGTATACTTTCTGAACGGTACAAATTCCGCCATCGTAAACAGAATAGTAACGAATCCATTTCGGAGTACGTGGCCATTTTGAAGAAGATGTCGAAAACGTGTGAATTCGGTAGCTGGCTCGAGGAGAGCTTGCGAGACCAGTTGGTGTGCGGCATCAGTAGCGAGACCATTCGACAAAGGCTTTTCACGGAAGACAAGATCGATTTTGGCAAAGCCTATGCCCTAGCCGTAAGCATGGAGGCGGCGGAGAAGGATGCGGCGGCAGTCGAAGATCGGGCGGCCGCAGCGGGCGGCGACAGCACAGCTGCGTGCCAGGCGGTGGCGGGTGCGTGGCGTGGCCGGCGCGGCGGCCGCGGCGCCGCTCGCGCTCAGCACGCGCCGGCGCGAGCGACGACCACATGGCGCGGGCGCAACGGGACTCAAGGGCAGCGGGCGGGCCAGCAACGACGGCCATCGGCTGCAGCGGGTAGCAGCGGGGAGCAGCAATGTATGGCGTGCGGGGCTAATCACGACAGTGCACAGTGTCAGTTTGGGCGATACGTGTGCAGAGTTTGTAACAAACAAGGACATCTACGCCGAGTTTGTCCGTACCTAACGGATCAATACAGCGTCGAAGTGGCCAATGCGTCACCACTTAAGGAGGAGGACAGTGAGGAGAGTGATGAGGTAACGATAAAACCTATTCATCAATTATCTATTTCGCAGTGCGGTCCTATTATGATAACATTAAATATACAAGGCAAAGATGTCGCTATGGAGTGCGATACTGGAAGTGCCGTGTCCTGTATAAGTTATGAACTTTATGTAAAATTATTTAAAGACTTAGACATTGTCAAATCTAAGATTAAGTTAAGATATTATACTGGAGAGCTAGTGGAACCTGAAGGTGTAATTAAACCCTTAGTTTCTTATAACAATAAAAATAAATATTTGGATTTGTATATCATACACGACGCTAAAACTTCTTTGTTAGGTAGGCAGTGGCTTATTGAGCTAGGTATACAACTGCCTAAATTTAATTGTGTGAATAATGTAAGCGAGGGATTTAACTTAAATGAATTCAGTTCCAGATACTGTGAAGTGTTTGCGGATGGCTTGGGTCGATTCACGGGGGGCACGGTGAGCATCCACCTGCGGCCGGGCGCGCGGCCCGTGTTCCTGCGCGCGCGCCCCGTGGCCTACGCGCTGCGCGCGCCCGTGGAGCGCGCGCTGGACCAGATGGTACGCGACGGTATCCTGACTTCCGTGGACCGCTCCGACTGGGCCACGCCTATTGTCCCAATAGTTAAGAAGGATGGTAACATCAGAATTTGCGCCGATTTTAAACTAACCTTGAATAAAGTTATCGAAGTCGACCATTATCCCTTGCCAAAGGTGGAAGATTTGTTAGCTTGCTTACATGGAGGAGAAAAATTTAGCAAAATTGATTTATCACAGGCATATGCACAATTCGAAATAGACGATTCAAAAAAATACACTGTAATCAATACACATAAAGGTTTATTCATGTTCAATCGCCTAGTTTTCGGTCTGTCATCGAGTCCGGGTATTTTTCAAAAGCGTCTGGAACAGTTATTCGCTGATTTACCATATGTAGGGGTATTCCTAGACGACATCGTAGTGACGGGCAGGGGAGCTCAAGATCATATAAAAAATTTGCATAAAGTTTTTGAGAGACTTAACTCACATGGTTTACGGGTGAAGAAGGAAAAATGCGCTTTCTTCGAGGATAGCGTAACGTATTTGGGCCACGTAATTGATAAGAATGGTATCAGAACATGTGAGGATAAGGTGAAGGCAATTTTGAACACTCCTGCTCCCTCGAATATTTCAGAGTTGCGTGCCTTCATAGGCATGGTTATGTATTATTCCAAATTTATAAAAAACGTAAGTACAATATTAGCACCTTTATATAATTTATTGCGGACTAATGTTAGGTTCATGTGGAGTAATGAGTGTGAATCAGCATTCAGAAATATTAAACAGCGATTAGGCTCGAGTGAGGTATTGGTGCACTACTCGCTGGAGCTGCCGCTGGTGCTGACGGCCGACGCGAGCAGCGTTGGGGTGGGCGCGGTCATCTCACACGTCACCCCCGCCGGCGAGCGCCCAGTCGCGTACGCCTCGCGCTCGCTCACCAGTGCTGAACGCGCGTATGCTCAAATAGACCGAGAAGCCTTAGCAATAGTATACGGAGTGAGGAAATTCCACCAATATTTATATGGCCGTAAATTTATTCTCAGAACCGACCATAAACCACTAACATACATTTTTGGTAACAAAGTAGGTATCCCTGTAATGGCCGCAGCGAGAGTGCAACGGTGGGCTATTTTATTATCGGGTTATAATTACGAGATAGAATATGTCGCGTCTAGCAAAAATTGTGCAGATGCGTTATCGCGATTACCTCAAACCGGTTCTGGCCGCCGCGCCGCGAGCGACGGGGCACGGAAAGAAGTTACGTATTTGAAGTTTGTCGAACGATTCCTACCGATAACCCATGATGACGTCAGAGTCACTACGTCTAAAGATGCTTTATTATGTCGTATTATGTTGTACGTACAATCTGGTTGGCAAAGTAAATGTAAGGATGAACAGATTAAACATTTTTATAGTAAGCGTAATGAATTGTACATTGATCGCGGATGTCTTATGTGGGGTTACAGATTGGTTATACCGGAAAGTTTAAAAGAAAAAGTACTAACACAGTTACATATAAGTCACATGGGTATTGTTAAAATGAAATCTTTAGCGCGTAGCTACGTGTGGTGGCCCAATATAGACACAGATTTAGAGGCACTGTGCAAGCGTTGCGAGGTGTGCGCGGGGGAGGCGCAAGCGCCGCCACGTGCGCCGCCGCAGCCGTGGCCGTATCACATTCAGCCGTGGAGTAGAATTCACGTGGATTTCCTTGGGCCGCTTTATGGAAAAACCTATTTAATTCTCATCGATGCGAGCTCAAAATGGCTTGAAGTTTTTGAAATGCCTAGAACCAATGCATCAGCTGTAATTAAAGTATTGCGAGCTACATTTGCACGTTTCGGTCTACCCGTGGAAGTAGTGTCAGACCAGGGTCCCCCATTTACGAGCATGGAGTTTCAGATGTTTTTGAAAAGTAATGGTACTAGACAATCGTTTTCACCAGTTTTTCACCCATCTTCCAACGGAGCGGCCGAGAACGCTGTTAAGCTTTGCAAACGGGTAATAAAAAAAGCAAATAGGGAATCCATCGATACAGAGGCTGCTCTACAAACTTTCCTGTTAAGTTATAGAAATAGTGTACACAGTAGCACAGGAGATACACCAGCAATGGTGCTGCAGCGCCGGCCATTGCGCTCGAGGCTGGACTTGTTGCGTAGTGACAGTGCGCGTGAGCTGAGTGTGCAGCGCGCGCAGCACAGGCAGCTGGAACACGCGGGCGGCGTGCCGCGGGCGCTCACGCCCGGGGACCAGGTATGGGCCAGGGGCTACGGTACTTCAGACAAATGGCTCAAGGGCACAGTGGTAGGTAATGAGGGGTCGCGGCGTTATTTGGTAGATAGTGATAATGGTCGACTAATTAAAAGACATATTGATCAAATTAGACGCCGAGCGCGAATGTCTGATGTTCCCAGTCCTTCTAATATAGGTAATGATGATCCGGAGTCCGGTAACGGAAGTCAGGAAGACGGTGTACAAACAGGATTGGAGTTGGAGGAGAACATTGAGAGTGACGGTGAAAAGGACACGTTCTCCACCCCTAGTGATAAAAGGGTGGTGTCCGTGGATACTTCACCGAACGCTGCATCGACTCCAATACCATCACCTGGCTCAGACTCGCCGTGCATACCTGTGAATCGCCCCAAACGCAATCGTAACCCTGTAGTACGATATGGTTTAGATGATTGAGGAAAATTTTTTAATAAATATAATTTCAGATCTTAAAAGTTAGGTATAGTAGTTTTTGGGTTGTTATTGTTAATTTTAGTAGGGAGGTGTAATATATGAGTACCCGCTTTATGTATGTAAAATAAAGTGGGCAGTTGCATCTGCCTGCGTCCTTTGTCTCCGAATAAACGTTGATACCGAAGGTCGTGTCTATTATTTCTCAATTATCTCGCTCTAGTTTTTAATAACGAGTGTAAAGGTTCGTCAGGAGACATAAGTAAACTTTATCTTTGTGATCAACGGTACCATGCTTATGTGGCTGCTTACTTGTTTTTTGTTTTGAGTAACAGGCACACAAACCAACAACATCCAAACTTTCGGATATCTCGTATTAACATTTTTATCACCAAGCTAGATAACCGCACATTAAAATTTAAATTATACAGCGTAGGTCTTTTTTATAGCGAGGAATTCACAGTTACATAATAAATAGTGATTAATACAAGAGCGTCGATACGAAATATCTCGGATTGACTTGACAGAGTCAGGTTGCAGGCACTTTTACTTTTCGGATCCCGCAGTCAAGAAGTGTAGTTTCTCTTCCAAGCTGGTTATTGCAGTGATATCACCAAATATTCTGTATGCAGTTTCATTTAAAGTATTTTACGAGACAACCTGATTCACCACAAGTTTTTGTCTTATTTTTATTTTTATAGACAAAAATCCTCTGGCTGCTTTGACCAAATACAGAGGTCTCTGGTAGTACAGAGAGGATCGTGCTCCTGCAGTGGAGACTAAAAAGACCTGATGATGATGATGGACAAAAAACCTTATATGTAACTTAATTTAGAAGGTAAGATAGAAAGACAAACATTCAGTAAATTGTTAGTAGCTAGGTTTTCTTCGGTTTACATGAATAAAAGTTTAACAATGACCATTAGTTAAAATTTTATGAAATCTAAACACTTCTATTACCTGTAGGTATCTATGTATATTAAGTAAATATAAACAAAAGTAAACCGTTATGATGTTAAATAAATTCCTTCACTTTTTCAGTGGATTTACAAGTAAGTAGTACTTTTGCATTATAATGTTTATAATAAATATTAACTACCACACAAATTTTAAAAATGCAAAAGTTTGTTGTTTTTGTGCGTGTAAGTTTGTTACTTCTTCACGCGCAAACGGCTGGAGCAAATTTGATAAAATTTGTTGTGCAGGAAGCAGACACGAGGGTGTCTGCTTCCTGCACCCATAAGCTACTTTAGGCGCGTTTCTCAGTTAATATCGCTATGTATCAGAGATTACCTAAATTCTTGCTATATTTTATGACCCACAAATTAATGTTAACATGGCACTAGCATCATAAAAGTCTAAACTACTACTGAGTAATTTACTAACGATTTTATGTACTAAGTACCTACTTAACTAGGCTAGTGCATAATTTATGATCACATGAGTAGATTCCATTTGAAATACGTTAGAGCCACGTAATAGCTAGTCAAGTTTTCCATAATGTGTTTTTTATACCCGACAAAAAAGAGGAGTGTCATAAGTCTGACGCCAATGTCTGTTTGTCTGTGAAATCGTAGCTCTCAAATGAATTAACAGATTTCGATCTAGTTTTATTATGTGAAAGCTAGTTCTTAGCTATGTTTGATAAAAATCGGTTCAGCTGATCAAAAGTTTTTGGGGGTAAATTCCTAGAAGACGGGGTTTTTTATTTGCCTGGCAAATAAACTTGCTATATATAAATTTGTAAAATAGTTATTTTATTTTTAAGCTTTCGACACGAGAAGAGTAGCATATATAATGCAAGCGTTGATGTCTTTTGTATGAGAAACGTTTGTTATATCTTTTATCGTTACAAATCTTGCTTTAAAAAAAAAATCTGTGTGCCTTAGCTACCAAAGCAAATATTCCATTAGTCATACTAAGTTCTTTAGTTACGAATGCTGATTCCTAGTTCACGCGACTAAAAACGTCTGAAAAAAACTAATTGATACGATTTTTTTCTTATCCGAGAACATTTTATAAGTTCGTCACCTATAACTTTTTTATTTTAAACCCTAATTAGCTTTGACATTTTTCCTTTTAAATTCGTTATATATAATTTTCAGAATAGATTTAGGGGATACACACTTGACTCTAACAAAAATTTGCATTAGAAAGCAAAATATTTTATAAACGGTTTGCTTATTCGAAAAATGTTGTTTACAATATTTTTGATATACCTATTCAATTATATCCCACACTATATGGATATGTCATGGAAAAAAAGAACATGTGTGGGAGCCATACTAAAAAAACTTCTTCAAAGTTTTATTTTAACACTTTTTAGGCATGTCTAATTTATATAACTTTTCTTATAAGTCTCTAACTTGACGCGGACAGATAGCCATGGCGAAACTATAAGGGTTTATTGTTTAGTACGAAACCCTAAAAAACGTCTAATTTATTATAAGGTATTATTAATGTGCGCACGTGCTTCATTCTTCCAAGATTACGGCAAAAAAAGTACAATTTGCTTCTTTTCACATAAAAGTTTAGCAGTCATAGGTCAAAGCACTATCTTAGGATTTCTTATATGGTAGCAATCTTATATTTGAAGGTAGTACATATGAATTGGGGCGGTTGGGATACGAGAAGAGGTAGTCAAAGTAATCCTATCCTACTATCCTAGTCCCTACTATTCCTATTCCTACTATTCCTACTAATATTATAAATGCGAAAGTGAATTTGTATATTTGTTTGTTTTTTTGTTATCTCTTCACGCTTAAACTACTGAACCGATTTGGATAAAATTTGGTATGGATATAGTTTAAGACTCGGGAATGGACATAGGGTACTCTTAATCCCGCGGGTACAGCTAGTTAGATATATTGCAGTCACAGGTTGTGTTATGGTACTGTCGTCACACAAGGTAAAGATTACGGTATATACCGTTCCTAGGTCACCACATAATAGTTCAAACTAGTTCAAAGCCATCTAAGCAAATAAACTCGATTCAGAGATCTTCTTATTATGGGCTCAAAACATTATACCTTTACCTGTTGTATTGTAATGTAATAATGTTCTATCGGATACATTGTATTGGAATTATAATCGATCTCTTTATATTATCATTTCAATCATTTCAAAATGTCAATGCGTTGCTTATTGTCAATAAAGCTTTAAACTGAGCTTTATAATTACTTTTATGTGTTTTGATTAGTTTTATTGACGGTGTGGTTAAGTTTTTATTCAAATAAACATTATTCTGTAATATTCTACCTGAAAACTAAGCATAATACGCCAAGATGAGAAAAGAAGAAAACTATCTTGCAAAACATTTGCGTCTTTCGCAGTTATAGAGATAACGTTGCGTGTAAAGAAAAACGTTAAACTGATTCTGCAAATTAGGTAAATATCACTTGAAAATAATATCCAATATTCTTGTTTTGCAAAAATACACAACACTAAGTCGGCTTTAGAAAGTTGCCAATGTTGATAAGAGTATTAACAAGTATTTGTCGGGCGTGATAGCAAACTTTCGATACGCTATAAAAACTTGCGTCAATATGTATTGAAAGTAATATGCAAATCGTATTATACGTTTTTATTTCTTACTTTCGTTGTCTGCCGCCGTGATCCGGAGGTCGTGGGTTCGAATCCCACTGGAAAACATACTTTATAATAAGTTGTTTCCAGTAAATATTTTGCAGGCTTAGATCACCTGATTATACGAAAGGAAGATGATTCCGTGTTTCGGAAGGCACATATAGACTGTGGGTCCCAAATGCCATCTAACGTTTGCGTAAACCTATCCAAGGATTGGTTTTGGTCTTTTGGGTTGCGGACGTCATCGTCAGACGGCACTTGCTATAATATTTAAAAACCAGTAACCTAGTTAAGTCAAAGTTAGCGGACACCGGGCTCTAAAGCGTTACAGTACAGCCCGTGTTTCTTATATATGTCCTTCCACGTTGTATGTAGTGTCTAGTTGTTTGCGACCACGAAGGTTGTAACACCTATTAAAACGTTTGACGTAACAAAAAGGGTCGTGCTAAATCCTGTTTATATATAAATTACACTTACAATTTTTATTACAATCCGTTCAACCGCTTGGGCTTAAATGTGGAACGAACGTCCATAAATATCCTCTCGCATTTATAATATTAGTTAGCTTTGGTGAAATACACACATACTTACATACACATACATAAACACACACATAAAAACGTATTGTCACGTCTTTGACATGTAATTTTTAAACTAGGTAGATAGTGTCACTGATGAATGAGTTAATTTTAAATTGTAAATTTTGGATTTATTAGTACATTACGTTTCACGAATAACCTGTAAGGTAGGTTGTTTTTACCAAATTATTAAGTCTGTATACATACTATCACGTCTTTATTTGTAATGGGGCAGACAGGGCATTTTGTACGTATGCAGCTCTAAGCAGATAAGAGTCCTAAGCCGCAATAATCCAAAGTTACTTTTAGCATGATGGTGGGCAAGAAGATAGAAAAGCAACCAATGTAGTGATGGGTTGCTAGCCGCATCGCCTAATAACATGATTCGCATTTTCGCCCATTCCCTCGATCTATATTATATTTGGTATAATACTTACGTACATATTATCATGTCTATTATGTTTCCTATAGGTATAGACAGAAATTATGGACCTCCAAATACTTATACAAAGTAATTAGTGTGATAAATGGTAGGTTATTTTACTTCGTAATTATATTTTTAGGTTGTATTATCGGGAGGTATATCTATAACTAAAATAGCTGTCAAATGCTCGTTATTTATACAACCAGGTTGGTGCGATGTTTAAGTATTAGTGATTAAAGAGTCAAGAAACCTAAAACATGTGACATTCTACTTTATTTATTACTTAGAAAAGACCATTTCAAAGGTCTCTTGAAGATGGAATCTATATTATAGCGGACCTCATAAAATGATTTATTTATAAAATTCTGACATATTGCTAAAACAGTGGAAGCGTAACTACTAGTTAAATGTAAACATCAATTTGAAGACGCCACTAAACCCAGTTAAAGATAATCAATCATAAAGATAATGTAATAATTGAAGCAACAGATAATAGAATAATTCAATGAGAGCCCATAAGTCAAAGTAAAATGCTTTTTAAGTGTACTTTAATCGTAAAGTACCGAAATGTCTTTTTGTGTTTCATATTCAAGATACCTAATGTAAGAACAGAATATATCTTAGTTAGATAATTAAAAATAGGTATACGCCGTTGGTAACGTTGCTACTTCTACGTTTTTACATAAATATGTTTTTTTTTGTAAGCATTTTTATGCATGTATAGCCTTCAACAAAAATATTAACAGAAAGTTACCTGAGACCTTATAGAATTTATGCAAAGCTAGTTACAAAATTGTATATTTCTTTGTTGTACCTAAGTATTTTGTCACCACTAACATTGGTAAAAATTGTAAGTAAATTGACAAATGCTTATCTCAAAAAAAAATCAGGTTTATTGTTTGTATAAACGAGGCTTAGTACTAAACTTTTTTGTTACGTCTAACGTTTCGAATAGGAGTTACATCCTTCGTGGACGCAGACAGACTGGCTGAAGTGCAGCGGTGTTTCCTAGTTGAGGTTCTTACGCCCCGTTTATATAGGTATATACATTAATAATGTGTTCAAAGCGCAATAGTATAAAAACCAATAAAGTTGACTTGTCCCTTATTTACCAGTCCACCGGTAAATGAGTTACAAACCATACAGTACAGAAATTCACACATTTTATTTTATGATAGGTATAATAATAATTGAGATTTATATTACACATAAAATTACATAAAAACATAGGTATAACAGTCAAAAGTAAATCAATCATATGATGTCCTATTTCTATCAATGGCAAATAAAAATATATTTCCCTACAATATGTAATGTAGTGCACAATGGTAAATGCTCAAACTAAATTTGACCAGGCAATAAAATTGTTACAAAAATGTGCTATGTAGGTAATGTACCTTAAAATATGTGGTTTGTCTAAATGCCATCAATTCATGGTATGTAACGTACTTATTGAGATATTTAGACAGAGACCAGGTCATTGCCACCCCACCTGCGAAACATGTGTGGCGATTATTTCGTAAAGATGCCATTTAATTCGAATTATATTAAACTGTGCATATATGAAAATACTAAATATATGTAGATGATGCATATATACATACATAATATCACGCCTGTTTCCCACAGGGGCAGACTATGGACCTCCTCTTGCTACGATCCTGACAAACCTCTTTGGCTTCATCTTAACTCATCAATCTTTTCATACATGCCCTTTGGTTACGGGTACTTTTTACCTCTCCTTTTTAAATGATATATACCATTAAAAGAGGTATCAAAACAGTTTTGAAACTGACGTAGACAGCAATAAAAAAAAATTACTCTACTTAACCCGGATCGGACCCGGGACCTCCGGCGTGACAGCCTGACATGGTGACCACAATGCCACAGAGGTCGCCAAATACGTATAAATAGCATCAATCAAATATTATTAAAGTAATATTACTTCAGTAATATTTAGGAATATTACTTTAGTAGTATTTAGTATAAATAAAAGCCGAAGACTGGCAGCAGGTGGCACAGAATAGATCGGAGTGGAAAAAAATATTATCGGAGGTCAAAACTCACTTTGGGTTGCTGCACCATCCTAGTAAGTAAGTATTTAGTATTATCATTTAATACTAGCCGAAGCCCGCGACTTCGTTCGCGTGGAAATGCTTATCAGGCTGAACAACTTTTGCTAAGGCGTCATTTTTATATTTCATATAAGTAGTTAAGCTGGAAAGCCATGGTTCTGAATCAGGTGTTCCATTTTCCAAAATCAATTATACCCTGTATAGGTATTGCATAACCAAAACAGTTTCATTATAATCCGTCAAGTATTTTCGAAGATAAGCGTGTACAAACAGACATACACTTTTAAAATCTTACTTTATTACTATGTCTCCATCATCCAAATATTTTTTTGGAAATATATTCAATGTACAGACACATTGTTTTTACTGTTTATTATATGTGTAAATTACTCTAATAATATTTAAGAATATTACTTTAGTAATATTATTTTTATAATATTTGATCGATGATAAATAGACATACTTAAATCCAGGCTACTTCTATTTCTGTGATGAAATGTACCTGATTAATGAGATAATAATAAAACATCTATCACAATACCCGGCGACGTGTTTACTACAAAACTTTCACCGTACCTTATTATCTAAATATGTACTACGATTATTAGCCTTACAATGCGCGGACTGTTTCACTTTCATTACTGTCATACATAAATTATGTTATATAAGACACATTACATGTGTGTGCTGTAATTACAACGGAGACAATTTAATTTACTTTGAGAGTAATTATTACTTTGACTCTTTTGGCCCTGGGCTCTGTCTGCTTAGAGCCGTAAGACACAAAATGCTGGGTCACTAGGGATAAAGACGTGATGTTATGAAGGTACATATGTAAATAAAACGCCGTAGGACCACTCCAAGTCTTCCCGTGGATGTCGTGGAAGGCGACTTAGGAAATACAAGCTAAACAAAGCATATAAACATCAATGAAACCTCTCCAACCCGTCTGGCCAGCCTGGAGAGTGAAGGCAAAATCCTCTGGCTGCTCTGGCCAAGTATGGCTCTAGTAGTACAAAGAGGGTCGTGCTCCTGCAGTGGAGACGTAAGACCTGATGATGATGATGTAATTATTGTCGCGTAGGACGATAAGTGATAATGACAATGTCAACGTCACAAATTCAAACTAGGAGAATTCATCTAAAGGGAAATTTTGTCACTCACGTCAGCACACGATTGGCCTAGCGGTCTTGGTGTTGGACTGTGAATCCATAGACCCCAGGTTCAAATCACAGTCACGTATAGTGTTTTTGAAGTTTTGTAAGAAGTTTCTAGATAACTCTAGATTAAATTGAAATGAAAATACAGGCCAGAAATAAAAGAAGACAAAAGAAAATTTATGACTTAAGTTTAGAACTTTGATGCGATATTGTTCGCATCCGGGGGGTATATAAGCAGAACAAGGCGCGGCCTACGCCAGTTTAGTTTGAAAGTAAAATCCGAAGAAGGAAGAAGGAAGAAGAAAAAGGAAGAAAAGTAAAAGTGGAAGTAGTGAGTAAAAAGTAAAGTGTAATAGTGAGTGAAGTGAAGTGTTCAGTGCAGTAAATACGCGAAAGAGACGTTTCCGCGCGTGACAGTGCAGTGACGTTTACGCGTGTGACAGTGCAGTGACATTACCGCGCGTGACAGTGCAGTGACGTTTCCACCCGCAAGACAGTGCAGTGACGTTTCTGTGTGTGTGACAGTACAGTGACATTCCCGACATACCTGTGACAACTGTGAGTACCCTAGAGTTGTAAATAAAGGCACTATTCCATAGGATTGGTGTTTCCTTTCCTATCCCCAACCCACTCTCGTGACAATTGGTGTCAGAAGTGGGATAGGAAAGATGTCGATTGTGCCTAGAAATGAGAAAGGGGTAACCACCCGAGCGGGAGCCGCAGCGGCAGAGAAACAGTCGCTCGAGGTATCCAATACTGGAGGCGCCGCGACCACATCAGCGGCCATATCACCAGCCGCTCCTTTGGAAATGAACGAGTTCCTGCAGCAGATAACTGTCATGATGCAAGAACAAGCACGCCGCCAGGAGGAGCAAGTGCGTGCACTGCAGGAGGAGCAAGCACGCCGCCAAGAGGAGCAAATGCGTGCACTGCAGGAGGAGCAAGCACGTCGCCGGGAGGAGCAAGCACGCCGCCAGGAGCAGCAAACACGCCGGCAGGAGGAGCTGCTTCAGTCCTTTTTCAAAGATGTTTTCACTGCGCTTCGGACCACCACAGCCCGGATGGATGACTTCGAGAAGGAAGTCGCAGAAGTAAAAGAGGAAATTGCAGTAGTAAAAGGGACGCTTCAACAGCTTGGTAAGGAAGTTAAACTTCTCAAAGTGTCTGGCCCTGCCACTAGCTCTCTGGTCGCCCCTTTTACCAAAAATTTTAAGGTGCCACCTTACGACGGTAAATCCTCCTGGGCTGGCTTTAAACTGCAGGTGGAGACAATCAAAAAGGCCAGCCATTGGGATGAACAAGAGGCACTGACTGCATTGACTCTAGCACTTCGAGATGACGCCCTCTCCGTTTTGGAAGCACTAGGCGCTGGAAAGAAAGAGGTGACCTACGATGAACTCATAGGTGCTCTTGAAGTCAGATATGGAGACAGTCACCTGGAGCATGTATACAGGGCGCAACTCAAAGATCGTTGTCAGCGGTTAATATCAATCATCGCCATCCGTCGTGGAGGAGATGCTCTTACAGGTTTTCATTGATGGAATACGGGATTCCAAAGTCAGGGCGGCTGTGCGACTAGGTCATCACACCACTATGAAAAAAAGCAGTGGCTCACGCTTTGGAAGTAGAAGCGGTGCGACATGACTCACGAGCTCAGAGGCTACGGGAAGTTGTAGTCACAGAAAACAGTGAACGACGACCCTATAATCCGATGTGCTATGAATTTGGAGAACGGGATATTCGAAGCACTTGCCTGAAACGTGAACGTACAGCTTTCCTACGTCAGGTGGATGAGGCGGTTTCGACGTCGGAGCAGCCACAGGAAAAACTAGACAGGGCGACGGGTTCGGCGCTGGCCGGTAGTATTAGAGCCCCAGAAATTCTTGTGAAGCAGACTAGCGACGGAAATACTCTAGTGATAGATGGTTTAGTCAATGGGAAACCTTGCCAGTTGACGTTAGATACTGGAGCTTCACGGACGGTCATCAGCAGCCACAGACTTAGGGACATTGGAGGTCGTTATATTCAAACGAATAATAATCTCACGTTAACAACTGCTACCGGCCAACGAATATCATCTCAAGGAGAAAAGATCGTAGCCATTAAGATCGGGGCAACACTTTATTGGCAAAGAGTGATTATCGCAGGCATCTCCGACGATTGCATTATTGGTTTAGACTTTCTACAAAATCATCAGTGCAATATTGACTTGAAAAATGGTGTTCTAAAACATGGCAATGATGAAATTCCTATGAAAGGAGGAAATTTTGGTAAGGTGTTATGTTTGAGGAACACTATCCTTAACCCAAGATCCCAGACGACGGTCCCTGTTATACTACCGCCTAATAATGGTAGCGTACCGCGGAGATGTGCCATTATAGATGGAGAAATCTCAGACGCACCATGGATTCCGGCCCGAACCTTAGTGGGAAGTGGCCAAGTTGCGTTGGTACCTGTTCTCAATCCTCATGACGTAGTGCAAACACTGCGAAAGGGAACAGTTATCGGAAACTGTGATGAAGTAGTCTGGTTGAGAAAGTGTGAAGAGGGACAACAGCGAAAAATAACGAATCAGGAAGAAAGTGTAGCAAAGCTGCTGGAGGGTTGTAAGGGCAATCTTACTAAATTGCAATTAATAAAAGCAAGAAATTTCTTGTTGAAATATAGCAATTTATTCTCTAAAAATGATGGAGATATTGGCAGAACCGATTTGGTAAGACATAAAATTGATACCGGAGATACAGCACCCATTCGGCAGAGACCAAGACCTGTTCCTTTTGCCCGTGAGCAGGAAGTTGAGGACATGATCCAAGAGATGGAGAAGAACGGCGTGATAGAACCTTCATCAAGCCCATGGTGCTCTCCGATTGTATTAGTTAAAAAAAAGGATGGATCAACTAGGTTCTGTGTAGACTATCGGCGATTGAACGATGTAACTAAAAAGGACAGTTACCCACTTCCTAGAATTAATGACACTTTGGATTCACTTTGTGGCATGACTTGGTTCTCTACTCTTGATTTAAAAAGTGGGTATTGGCAAGTAGATTTGGATCCTAAGGATAAAGAGAAGACTGCGTTTTCAACCGGCAAGGGTTTATGGCAGTTCAAAACTATGCCATTTGGACTATGTAACGCGCCAGCAACATTTGAAAGGTTGATGGAACATGTGCTGGCAGGTATACTAGGAGAAACCTGTTTGGTCTATCTAGATGACATCATTATAATGGGAAGAGATTTTGATGATCATCTCAAGAAGCTTGAAAGCGTGTTTTCAAAACTACAGAGCGCAAATTTGAAGCTAAGTCCAAAGAAATGTTCATTTTTTCAACGTCAGGTCAACTACTTGGGTCACGTTATTTCGGAACAAGGTATTGCCACTGACCTGAATAAAATAAGTGCAGTAAAAGATTGGCCAACACCAACAGATAAGACACAGGTGCGAGCATTTTTGGGTCTATGCTCTTACTATCGAAGATTCGTAAGAGGATTTTCCAACATCGCGAAGCCATTACATCGGTTGACAGAAGAGAAACGAGCATTTTCTTGGGATGAAGATTGTGAGCAAGCTTTTCAAGACCTTAAAATGCGTCTATGTGAAACCCCTATCCTTGGATATCCTGACATAGAAGGCAAGTTTATTGTGGACGCTGATGCAAGTAACACCGGTATTGGAGGTGTTCTATCTCAGCAAAGAGGAGATCAGGAAGTAGTAATCGCCTACTTCAGCAAATCTCTTTCAAGGCCAGAGAGAAATTACTGCGTAACTCGCAGAGAATTGTTGGCTGTGGTAAAGACATTGCAACATTTTAAGAAATATTTGCTTGGCCGCAAATTTCTGGTAAGGACTGATCACGCTGCATTGAAATGGTTATTGGAATTCAGAAATCCTGAAGAGCAGGTAGCCAGGTGGATTGAGCTACTCAAAGAGTATGAGTTTGAAATTGAACATCGAGGAGGGAAGAGTCATGGCAATGCGGATGCTCTGTCTCGAAGACCTTGCCTGGAGGACTGCAAACATTGCAATCGGCAGGAAGAGAAGGAAAAAGTAAACATCCGGCTAATCCGTACTAATTCCATAGATGAAATTTGGACTGACGACGCCATGAAAAAGGCTCAGGAAGATGATAAAGATTTTCAACCACTATTGAACTGGCTAAGAAGTGGAACTAAACCAAAGTGGCCAAATACAGTACGGCTACAAAGAGTCTTTGGGCGCAATGGGACAGCCTGGTGTTACATGATGGATTACTCTACCGAAAATGGGAAAGTACTCAAGGTAAAGATTGCCATCTACAATTGGTCGTCCCCAGAGAGAAGATAAGGGAGATTTTAAAAACTTTTCATGATGGTACTTCCGGCGGACACCTGGGAATAAGAAGAACCCCTAACAAAAATTAAAGAACGTTTCTACTGGTTACACTGCCGAGATGATGTAGAAGACTGGTGCCGTAAATGTCAGAGTTGTGCGACAGTTAAGGGACCACAGACTAGAAGCAGAGGAGCTATGAGGTTGTATAATGTCGGAGCTCCTTGGGAACGAGTAGCTCTTGACATAGCCGGACCGTTTCCGATTACGAATGCTGGCAACCGGTACATTTTGGTAGTTATGGACTACTTTACGAAATGGCCTGAAGCATTTGCACTACCTAATCAGGAGGCTACCACCGTAGCGACAAAGCTTGTGAACGAAGTATTCTGTAGATTTGGTGTGCCATTGGAGATGCACAGTGATCAGGGTCGAAACTTTGAATCACAAGTATTCCGAGAAGTCTGTGAAATCATGGGAATCCATAAGACTCGGACGACGCCGTATCACCCGCAGTCAGATGGAATGGTTGAGAGGTTTAAACAAACATTGGAACGGCATCTGGCAAAAGTAGTAGAAAGCCATCAGAAAAACTGGGACGAGTATATTGCGCTATTCCTCTTATCTTATAGGACTGCGGTGCATGAGACCACTACAGTTACTCCAGCATATGCCAATTTTGGAAGAGAATTGAAATTGCCAGCTGATTTGTTATCAAGTTGTCCACCAGATACCCCAAAAGTAATAACCGACTACGCTAATGACCTTCGGATTAAGATGGTTGACGTCTATGAGCAGATTAGAGAGGCTGGGCTTAAAGCTAGTGAACGGATGAAGACTCGTTACGATCGAAGAGCTAATGGCCTCAGCTTCGAGGAAGGAACACTTGTTTGGCTTTATAATCCGGTGAGGAGAAAAGGAAAATCTCCAAAGCTACAACCAAGTTGGGAAGGACCTTACAAAATTGTCACCAGAATTAACGACGTGACTTACCGGATTCAGCGTAATCCTCGCAGTCCTCTCAAAATAGTTCATGTGGATCGATTGGCACGTTATCATGGAAGCAATAATGATCGGGACGATCATGTCTCGAGAGGGGGCAGTGTCGCGTAGGACGATAAGTGATAATGACAATGTCAACGACACAAATTCAAACTAGGAGAATTCATCTAAAGGGAAATTTTGTCACTCACGTCAGCACACGATTGGCCTAGCGGTCTTGGTGTTGGACTGTGAATCCATAGACCCCAGGTTCAAATCACAGTCACGTATAGTGTTTTTGAAGTTTTGTAAGAAGTTTCTAGATAACTCTAGATTAAATTGAAATGAAAATACAGGCCAGAAATAAAAGAAGACAAAAGAAAATTTATGACTTAAGTTTAGAACTTTGATGCGATATTGTTCGCATCCGGGGGGTATATAAGCAGAACAAGGCGCGGCCTACGCCAGTTTAGTTTGAAAGTAAAATCCGAAGAAGGAAGAAGGAAGAAGAAAAAGGAAGAAAAGTAAAAGTGGAAGTAGTGAGTAAAAAGTAAAGTGTAATAGTGAGTGAAGTGAAGTGTTCAGTGCAGTAAATACGCGCGAGAGACGTTTCCGCGCGTGACAGTGCAGTGACGTTTACGCGTGTGACAGTGCAGTGACATTACCGCGCGTGACAGTGCAGTGACGTTTCCACGCGCAAGACAGTGCAGTGACGTTTCTGTGTGTGTGACAGTACAGTGACATTCCCGCGTACGTACCTGTGACAACTGTGAGTACCCTAGAGTTGTAAATAAAGGCACTATTCCATAGGATTGGTGTTTCCTTTCCTATCCCCAACCCACTCTCGTGACATTATTATTAAATATCCAAATGATGCTGCACACATAATTTCAATCGAACTTCAAAATTCAATTTTATTATTGTTTGGATATTTGTATCACTTGATAATTGTTGATAAAGTAGGTAAATGTTGACTTCAATCTTCAATAAAGTATGTGTAAGTTTATAGAATTTGTGTTGAACGCAGTATTATAGTACGTTACTTTTAATTTCTCGCAGTATATGCACAGCGCAGTAATCTGCGATTAAATTCATAAAAAAAATCTATAGGTCTATGATTAAATTATTTATTTTGTCAAATAAAAAACATAGGTTTTACAGCCTAATAAATAAATATCAAATAAAACTGATTGAGCTAGCCCCAAAGTAAGTTCGAGACTTGTGTTATGGGATACTAACTCAACGATATACCCTGTATCGAATAACGTAAAAAACTACGTTAAGGTGAAGTGGCGCCATTAATTTAATGGTCTATCTAATGCCTAAAAATTCGCAAAATGTAAGATAATTATTATATACATTAATGACTGAAGAATTTAATTAATTAGTAGGTATACATGCATTTTTAGATAAATAAATAAATGTCTTTATGTAAATATACAAAATTTCCTTATGGCCTTCAATTTTCATGATATCTACAAATATATATTTTCTTTCGCCAAAATCGGAGTATAGATTTAAAAAGAGGGAAATAAACTACAAATACAGCTAATGTATTGCTAATAACCTTAACTGCCTCCGTGGTGTAGTGGTTAGATTATCCGGCTCATACCCGGAGGTCGCGGATCAATTCCCGGCGGAGGCAACGACTTTGTGTTGTTGTCCTAGTTTGGTTAGGACATTGTAGGCTGATCACCTGATTGTGCTTCGGAAGGCACGTTAAGCCGTCGATCCCGGTCAATGTCTTTGACATCGGTCGTTACCTTAAACCATGTCAGAGTTTTTTAACCGCCTTAAAGGCCTTTAAGGCAGTTAAAAAACTCTGACACAAGTGTTAGTCACTAACACACACGATAAGAAGAAGCTAATAACCTTAAGAAAAATACTTACTTAGCTATGTTAAAAAGATCGGATACGGATGTTTTTAGCACTTAAAACACATTTAGTAGTAATTTAAATGCTCTAATATAGCCGTAATTTAAATCATTTGCCTAACATATAATTTCAATCTTTCAATATTTTAACCATTGACCTTGCAATAGTTAAAATGAAAGAACCTGCACTTTGAAGACCTTACTTTTTACTTTTGGAATCTAAGACTAACAAAAACTAGCATCCGCTTGAGTCAACTTATTGCAACATTTTTTATTTTCTTTAAATAAAAATAATCATTATAGTATGTATAAATAATTATTAAAATCACATCAACATACTTATAATAAAACAGTAAAAATGAATTTCTTTAATTTATTAAATGTATACGCGTATGTATACATTTAATAACTAAAGAAAAAGATTGTGTGGGCGATAAAAAAGAGTAACTGAACACAAAAAATTGAAAAAATATCACGCTAATCTTTCAAGCTACCTGACGGATATTTACACCGTTTTTTAGAAAAAGATTAAACTCATAATAATTATAGTTTTTGTTTCATTGAATTTTGATATTAGGTGAAAAAATGTCGTCATTTTTAAATTTCACGCGAACGTAGTTACGGGCACTGTAGCTAGTATATAGGTAGAATAAATAGTGCGTACTAATATATACTTTTACTTTCTTTTTTATCCCATTTTGGTGGCAAATCTCTAGGTGTGTATTTTTTAGCAGGCAAATTTTTCGAGGTTTGTCAGGACCGTAGCAAGTGGAGGTCCACAGTCTTTGCCTACCCATGTGGGAAACAGGTGTGATAATATCTATGTATGTAAAGGTATACTTGTAAGTTTTATATTTATAAGTTTCCGATTTAATTTATATTTAGTTTATTTAGTTGCAATCATTTTCATTTTATGTTATTCTTTTACAAATATAGGTACCTAAGCATAGTTTCATATTCCAAGAAACTCATATTATCATCATGTTTTTGTTAGCCATAGCTCCTTTAGTTGGTCAAAAGCCTCCCCTCTCTGCTTCCATCTTTACAGGTCCCTAGACGTGATCTGTCATTCTTTCTGACGACTTAATAAATCACGACTTTTTTTCCAATTTCCAAAAAATGGCTGACATTGGAAAGGCTTACACTCCAGACCCTTTTTACGGTAAAACGGTGCAAGGTAGTCTCCATCTCCATGTTTAGGTAGACCTATTATGAAATAAAAATGTTTTAATTTGATATGGGTGGTTAAGTGTTTGAACCACGATTGCGTTGGCAGTTACAAACATCAGATCTTTATCGCTTCAAAGTAAAATATATAGCCGATTGTTTTACAGAAATGGTGCAAGAAGATATTTACTTATGATTTATAGTGCTAAAGCAACAATAGGTGGACCTTCTTACTTAATTCGTATGTAATTATCACTGAAGTAGAAAATATCTGTTTTTCTTGGAATAGAATGCTTTAAGTCCAACTGCCTCCGTGGTGTAGTGGTTAGAGCGTTTGGCTCATACCCGGAGGTCGCGGGTTCGATTCCCAGCGGGGGCAACGACTTGTCCTAGTTAGGTTGGTTAGGACATTGCAGGTTGATCACCTGTTTGTCTAACAAGTAAGATGATCCGTGCTTCGGAGGGCACGTTAAGCCTGTCTTTGACATTGGTCGTTACCTAAAACCATGTCAGAAGCCTTTAAGGCGGTTTAAAAACCCTGAACCTAGTGTTAGTCACTAACACACACGATAAGAAGAAGAAGGCCACCTATTGTAGCTTCTGCCTCAATATATTTTTTTAAATAAATAGCATACTTATTTTTACGAATTGGTAGTGAATCATGTAATTCTCCCAATAAGACATTAGCATACAATGTTCTAATACGACCAATTCATTAGTTAATTTAAATGACACACAAACTGGTTCATTAGGAATCGCATTGATTGAAACATATAGTGCAGTTAGTGGACGTATACAAGACATAATGAATATTTATGACACGTTCTACGAACATTTCACTGGCCGCCCAATGCACGACTTGCAATTGCAACTATTACTCATTGAATTATCTAAGTAATAATTATTTAAATTACCGTATAATACAAACATTATACGGCTGAATTTATCTAGTCTCTTATAAAAGTATGTATTGTACGTACATATCATCGATGCACAGATGACGTCATTTAATACAAAATTGTATTTTAATCTGTAATGTTAAAATTCTGTATAAATCGACAGTTTTACAAGAAATTGTAGGTGTTTTTGAATAAATTATCTAATAATAAATTATCCAAATATAATTCTGAGTCATAATCGCGAATCCTTAACACAACTCTGGTTGTTTTGAAGGAAGGTAAAAATAATGTTATAAGAACATAAAATAATATTTATTAATTGTACTGTACCCGAACAATGTCCAAATATATTATAATTATATTGGAAAGCCTTTTGACTCGAAAAGAAGAATGTACCAATACAAACAAATGACATTTGGACTGGACATAGTTTACTGTTTACAGTGACCTTGCAGTACGTATTGCGAAAATGATAGATGGGTACAAACCAATACGGTACGTCTAGAACCTAATAATTTAGTCATCAATCTTCCTCTAACCTTTCGCAGCTCATAACAAAACGTAGCCTGCATAAATGTCAGCTAATGGAGAACAAAAATGAGGTTATCTATAGTAATATCATTTTTAGGTGCCTAAAAATATTCATTTTGATCGACATCATCTTCTGACCTCTTCTTTTCTAGTTACCTTGCGAAATTAAATTTCTACACTAGCCTTGCTAATTTATTTAATTTTATAGGTAAAAAGCTGTTCGAGGTATTAGGTGACCAGGGGGCTGGTAATTACTTCGCTCAAAGAATAACCATTGTCATACAACGTGGCAATGCTGCCATCCTTCTGGGCACTCTTCCGCAGGGGGAGGATTTAAGGGACATTTTTTATTTGTAATTGTATACGTTTATAAGTAATTTATTTTTAGTATCTAAGTTTATTTTAGTTAGTTTAATATTTAATTGTAATTATTGTTAGTTAGTTTAATCTAAAATTTAATATTAGCTTTATTAAAATCCATTAATAAAACAACTTTGCTAATGTGTAAAAAATATGAAAAAAATTAAATAAAGGCTAGTTCACACCGAAAAGCGACGAGACACGACGTGGCGTTTTTGAAGAAATACAGAACTTGTTTACAACACAAAAAAATATCGCAACTTGGTATGAACTGACCCACAATTTGCCAAAACCGACTACTAAAACTTTACCTTAGCATTTGTTGTTCTGAGTTCATCTTTACACTTATTTGACCGTCTGACGAGTCATCTTCATGGTTCCTCAATCTTCGTCTTGGCCCTTTAAGTGTCCTTCTTCTAGTAGATACTATAAAGTTGCCTTTTAAGGGTTCCGTAGTAAACTGCTCCCATGCTGGTCTGGGAGAAACGAAAAAACTTAGAATGTACCAGCTGCTTCTCTTCCCGCGCAGATCGTAAAAGCCGATCGAGGGAATGGGCAAAAATGCGAATCATTTTACCAGGCGATGCGGCTAGCAACCCGTCACTGTATTGATTGCTTTTCCATCTTCTCGCCCACCATGAAAAAAAAGTGGCTTTTGGGTCTTGCGGCCCTAGGCTCTGCATAGAGCCGCAAGACCCAAAATGCTCTGTCTGCCCCATTAGGGATAAAGACGTGATAGTATGTATGTATGTATGTAGTAAACAAGGAACCCTTATAGTTTCGCCATGTCTGTCTGTCTGTCTGTCCGTCCGCGGTCCTACTCAGAAATGATAAGTACTAGAAAGCTGTAATTTGGCATGGATATGTATATCAATCATGGCGAAAAAGTCGTAAAATAAAATATGGAAAAAAAAATTTTTTTAGGGTTGCTGCCATACAAGTAAAGAGGAAGTCAATATTTTTTTTATCTACAAACACATTGTGTGGGGTGTCGTTGAATAGGTCTTTCAAAAATATTGTGAGCTTGGCAACACTATTTTTCGATTTAGGGATCCGTGTCTGAAATATATAGGTTTAAAGTGATTTTTTTTCTTAAAGTCACGTGTCCCCCCCATCTATCTGCTAAACGGTTATACATGGACACGTGAAAAAAATCACAGCTATAGTATATATATTGTAGTTTAAAGGAAAACTATCAGAGCTAAGTAAGATTAACAAATTAAAAAGTTATAGGCGATCAACTTATAAAATGGACTCGAAAAGGAAAATTATATACAAATTCAATAGATACTTAGACGTTGTCGACGTTTTCAGTGGCTTAACTCAAAGTTGGCATTTACAACTAAGGAACCCTACAATACGCGTGGCCCGACACACAATTAACCCAATATTTTCTCATGTGTCTGGTTAAATGCGAATCACATACCTAAACGCGAATCCGACTTAGAAAGTATAAGATTATTACCTAAACAGCCAGGTCTGGAAGAAATTAAAAAACATCATCGCGCAGATCATATACGCCGATTGAGGGAATTGCGAAAATGCGAATCATGATAATAGGCGATGCGGCTAGCAACCCGTCTCTATATTGATTGCTTTTGCATCTTCTCGCCCACCATTACGCTAAAAGTAGCTTTTGAGTCTTGCGGCTTTGTACTCTGTCTGCTTAGAGCCGCACACATACAAAATGCTCTGTCTGCCCCATTATGGATAAAGACGAGATACCAATAGTATGTATACAGACTTATAATAATTTGGTTAAAAAACCTACTTTACAGGTTATTCGTGAAACGTGATGTACTAATAAATCTAAATTTATTTACAATTTAAAATTAACTCATTCATCAGTGACACTATCTACCTAGTTTAAAAATTACATGTTAAAATATTCAGTATTTCCTTTTAAAATCACCTCGAGGTCATCACCAAGTTGCAAATTCTTAGCATGTGAATCTGTTAAGTTTTAGAATATGCTAAAAAATTTTGCTTTGCTTGGATTAAATTAAATAAAAAGTTGTCATGCTGATTGGTCTTGGCCTCAAGGTTACAGCATAGGAGCTAAAGCTAAGAAGCGTAAAAATCTTAAAGCCATTCTGTTACAAATATGATGAAACTAGTGTCCTTAGTAACAGAGCGTACTTGCAATTTTTAATCTTCCGACAGTTTTACCCTTCGGTGATATGGTGCGTGCATTAGTTGTTTGACATCTTCATACTGCTTTGCTGACCGAACAAACTATCAATCCGTTACAATACAAACACAAGTTTGCAGAGGCTAACTTAGTCTGCAGTGGCGGATTTACCAGCATGCTGAATAGGCTGGAGCCTAGGGCGGCACATTTAGGGGGGCGCCAAAATAGTATATTTACCACCCCACTCCGTTAACTTCCCGCATCCTCGCTACCCCACTAACGGGACAGGATAGGTAAGATAAGCATTCCCTGGTTTTATATTCAGTAATTATTTGATTAGGTATGTCATTTATTTTTATTTTATTTAGTTTTAGTTAAATTTATTGTTTTAATTGTATATTTATTTATGTTTGGTCTGAGTGTTTGGTTAAGTTAGTTTAATGTTAGGCTATATTTTATTTAAAAAACATTGTATTAAAAATAAGGGCCGTTTCAAAAAATGCTGGACATGAGTGAATAAATCTAGATCCGGTACTGGCTGCGGGGTAGGGGCGGCAAAATATATTTAGCCTATAACCTAATATTTAGTCTGTGAGAAAACGTTGCGCTGCCTTTGCCACTTAAAATTTAATATCTGAAATTATTTACTCAATATTCATGCAACGCTAAAGAGTTAACTACTGATAATAAATATTCAAACACATAAAACTGTGTAACACAAAACACTAAAATATAATAGCATTTTAAAAATGTTATGGTCTAAATAGCAATTCACAGTATCCAAATGTTGACATAAAATTGCAACATTTGTTAATTGCGTATATTTATTTTTCCTTCGGAAAAAAGATTGCATATTTTTCTTTGAGTATTGTTTTACGTAGGTATAATTTGTATGTATTTAACAATTTACTACATAAACAATATACCCACTTAATTGAAACATAGTTAAAATTGTCTGTCATCATCATCATCATTAGGTATTTTTGTCTCCACAGCATTGGGCACCACCCTCTCTGTACTACTAGAGCTAATACTCGGCCAAAGCAGTCAATGGACTTGGCCTACACTCTTCTCGTTGGCCAGACGGGTTGGACAGGTCTCATTTATGTTTATAAGCTTTGTTTAGCATGTAATTCCTAAGTCGCCTTCTACGACATCCACGGGAGGACTTGAAGTGGTCCTATTCTACTCTGCCGGGAACCACGGCGGTACCTATATCAACTAATATCTATTTTTATACCCTCCATATACTTATATATATCTTATATTATATACCAATTTAGAAGCAATTTAAGCTAGCCTAAATGTCAGTTAAAGTTTACTAAAAGTGTCAAAGTATTACGATTAATTCATACAAAATACATTACTTACGAAATTGTTCGTGTCTGCGATCTTCTAAAATGTCCCTGGAGTTAATTTATGTAATGTAATACACTAGTGTATTGTGGACTAGATAAATCAACGATTTGCAATGTTTTCATCTCTCGTCTCTTTCACGTGTATAAGACATTTACTAACTAAAAATATATAATATTGGTACTTGGGAGCAAGTATTTTTTATAGAACACACTTCAGATTAAATGGACGGACATATAGGTACACGTTAAGCTGGATGTAGATACGCGCAGTGTAGGGTTCCGTACTCGGGAACTAATTTATTGATATTTGTCTGAAATTTTTATAGGCAAACTAAATAATAAACTGACCTATTCAACAATACCCTACACCATGGGTTCCAACTTTACATAGACAGTTTTTAATACTCAGTAAAACCACGGACAGAAGACAAACATTACCCTAAAAATAAGGTGGGACGCTTGTGCCTATTTGGTGGATATGGGGCTTGATGTTTCTTCACGACAAAAAAACCATATATACCACCAATATATTATTTATAATCACTTTGGGAATAAAAATGAAGAAATAAAATTCTATAGACACAAGTTTTTTTAATAAAAAAACAGGATACAGTAAAGATACGTTTTTTTTCTAATCTGTTGGTAAATATATTTTGAACAAACATCAGAGTTGCGATTTAATGAGAATATTGAACCCACTAAATTGCTTCGGATCCTTTATTTTTAAACCCATAGTAAATAGAAGAGCGAATGCCCTAGAACCGGATTCGATCGTGGGATGTCGTTGCCTTTTAAAAGTGGTCCATCGACTAGCATCCGAAGTCAGGCACCTCGATTTATAGATATCCTGTCACACACTCATTAGATACTTATTTATATTCAGAGTAAGATTTACGAGTAACTAATTTAATTACATACTCATTTACTTTTAACTTTTAGTACAAAATAAAACTAGTAACAAGGGATACATCTCAAACCTAGCATTTTCAATTGTTGAATAGTCCATTGTTGGGTGTTTGTTTTAAGTGTGTGTAAATGTCCAGCACTATTGTCAGATTTTTTCAGGCTGCCTAAAGGTATCTGACATAGCGTAACGACTGCTATACAATGATGAGGCCTTAAGTCCGCCTATTCGCCTATTACAATTTTTTAATTAAGTTAAATAAATAAATAAAAATAAACGACACCGAGACCAACGGCTAATACGTGTCTTCCGAAGTACGGAAGAGCTCGATAATTTTTTATACCACTTGTGGTCACCCATCCAAGTGCGAACCACGCACGGTGTCGGTACCGTTTGCTCTGGTATTTATTGAGCACTCTCGCCTAGCCACCGGGTTAAACTCCTCGCTACTCAGAACAAAAGTGCCATTTTTTTAAACTTATCAATTAAAGATAGATAGGCATATTACATGCTGGACTGGGAGAAAAGCAAAAAGCTCAAGTGTCTGCGGACACCGTAGGCAAGATAAGTACAGTTAGCATCAGATATACCTGACCCCTCCTCTATCTATATCTTGAATTTTCTCTTAAACTGAAAATAATATTTACCTACATAAAAAAATTAATATTCAAAAAGACTTTATTAAAATCTCTATGAATACACTCATGTTATTATTATTTTCAGCTTATGAGAAAATTCAAGATGTAAGTGGAGGAGGGGTCAGGTATCTGTGATGCTGACAGTACATATGTATCAGTTACAGATAACCTTAAACTATATCTTTATAGTCTACGCCATGAACGTATTTCACATGTTTATCCAGTATTTTTTTATATTTTTGCAATTTTGTTAGGTAGTTGATATTTTATTTTTCACTTAATATGTTGTTGCAAAACGAATCAATTAAAAAAACGATATAAAACTAAAATAAAACACTGATGCCAATTAATTTGAACTCTATGAATGACATTAAGTATAAAATAATAACATTTTATTAGTGTACCTATTAAAACTAATTTTACGATTGTACATAAAAATAAAGTATAAAATTTGTAAAAACAGAAGTATTTGTAATTAATGTTTTCACAATAACGTTTTGTTCTCTATTTCAGGTAAGTTGTCATTGAGAAATGAATAAAACGTGAAGTAACATCGTTGCAACGCAAGACACTAAGTATAATTGATGTTATTGTTTTTATAATAATGATAGTAGAGACCGACAAATTTTATTATAATATAAAATGCAACTGGCGGGTACGTTGGCTTCAAATCATCACAAATAAGGAAAAGGTTTAAGTACCTTTAATAAGAGATAAATTTATCCTACATTGGATAAAAGAAAATAACTTTAACTTTGACTATTATCATCTTTTGTCAGCATCATTGTATAAATACAATTAAATATGTGAATAAATATAAATATACACGGACAAATTACACAGATTCAGCTATTAGCATTAATTAGGTATTTACAACCCTTATTCCGTTTTCGTAACTATTTTTCGTAACTCCTACGAAAACGGAAGTATACTTTCTTTTATTATTAAATAATAAACCTTATGTAATAAGAAGTCATGGAAATACTGCAAACCGATGGGGGCATGTGGGAAGCCTCCATGTATAATATCAATGACACCACGTGATCATTATATCAAGTCTAAAGACCTATATTAAGCTTCTATCACAGAGTGAAAATATACTACCTTCTATTAAGTACGACTAATCAATATACAGATGAACTTATAGCGTTCTGGCTGTATAACCGAATTAACAAGTGTAAGCGTAGCTAACTCCGCTTCGGCAATTTCATTACATATAAATTATAAAAAAAAATGATTTTTCATAATTCAGTCTTCTCTTCAGTCTTCAAATAAGAGCAATGGTGAAGTAGTATGCAAGCCTATTGTCTGCTCTCTTCAATGGAGCCAAACTACAAAAGACATCCGATATCACTTCTTTCTTGTCCTATAAAGACTCTAGACTAATTAATTTTAAGATAAGTTACTTGTACCATACAAAAGCACTATTAATAAAGCTTACTGGCTCTTGTACGTGACTACCATTAGAAAATGTAATCTCTAGATTACCGCTCCAAATAGACATTCCAGACGATATTCCCAGGATGTTGTGCAATGAACTATGAGATACGTTTTCGAACGTTTTCGCGTTGATTCCGATAGCTGCACTATATGGTAATGTTCACGGTGAATTACAGTCGGTCTCGGTAGTGCGATATATCTGAAGATAACAGTTTGTTACAAGCTGCAGCGGCGTATTTCAAAATTGAAGACAAAGCGCCGTTTCTGTTTATATAGCTTTTACCTACTTATGTAACCTACTTGAAAATCTGCTAGCAACGTCTAGCAATTTCTTTCTACTTAAGATTGTTATTTCTACAGGCTACTCATTTGTGATATATATTTATTCATAACTAAAAATGATCTTATACCCGATAAATCCCGAGTCAAGACGTATTCTTTGAAGAAATACCTACATAGGTAACTACAACTAAAACTGTTCTATACTTAAGTATGTGGTATTTTGTATTTTATCATTCTTAAAGTAAGTAAATCGTAAAAAATATACCTAGGATCCTTTATCCTTAAGTCGTAGACATAGCCAAAAGTCATAGGATCCAAATGCCACGATCGATAAAAATATAGGCGGAATACGTGGGTGTGAAACAATGATCATATAAATCCCATAGCGAATTGTAAATTATGTTGTATGTGTTTAAAAGAAATAACATATCGAAGGTTTAAGAAGACAATGTAATAACGCCTACTATATTGGCAAATATTGTTTGTCGTTTTTAATTGCAATTTACTATTTATTTATTTTGCCATCCTAGCATGAGGCGTAAGGTGGCGTAAGGTTTAAATTACCTAAAGTTTCCCATGCAATCACAAGCAAAATTCGTATAGGTGTATATTTAGGTATATGGTTTATATACAATGCAATATAATACACTTGTTGCACAAAATAAAAATAAATACATGACATAATTAGCTTAACAACTTATCGCTAGGCATTTTTTCCAGGCAACCTCAAAAAAAAGTAATGTAGAGACCTACTTAGTTTTTGACAAAAACTATTGGATGACAAAGAACTACATCTAATCGTTGTTCTTAAATATATCTTTGTCATTATGATTGGCGGTCAAAACAGTCAATGGTTTAAAAATTTCTCATTAAAATTGTCCGACCAATTGGTAGAAAGATTTTTATGAAAATGACGATGTATTTTATTATAGATACATATTACAGTTTATTTTTTTCAAGTAGAAAACTGCCTTGACTGTCACATTAGGGATAAAGACGTGCATTTAATTTGAAAATTAATTCTACTGTGAACATTACTTCGGCCACTCTCCGAAACAATCTCCACCGTTGGGCAATATTCCGACATTATTCATTAGTAGACAGGACAGTGTCCATTAGAAGGCACGAGGAAGAGATTCGAACACCGTAACGTTGCACAACAGCCCTAAACTAGAGCGGACTGGATCACAGGGTACATTCACTCGAGTTAGAGATCTATGCGTTAGGTTCCTGCCTATAGGCGATCGATGAATCATACAATACAAATTCAAATTGTTCAACAAAGTTTATGATTTATTGGATTTAGCGATGGTAGATTTTAATAATATTAAATTTAGAATAGACGACTAAGATTGCGTTTTTAAGGCAGTTAGCCAGCGTAGGTTTTGGCAAAGAAAATGTACAGAGCCATTATAGAGAGTAAATCATAGTAATAAATTGTTATTGTCGTGTAAAACTAACGTCGATCTGTTTCGTTTTTTCTTGAGAAGAAACGAATAAACTTTCTATACAGGGTGTTTTAGAAATACAATGGAGTTTTAAGGAGTGAGTCCAAAGCTACTTAGTATTTCCGTTTCTAGCTTATCCATCATTGGGGACAGTGGCATATGGCACAGTGGTATAAAAACCTTGTTAAGTACTTATAGCACAGTTCTTACAACTAAGTAAAATATATAATTAGATTACCAAGATTCTAGACTAGGCAGAAGGCAAAATTGGTATGAAAGGATTGAATCGAAGATTATAGTTGTGCTAAGGGTTATATGTTGACAGGAATTATGTGTTTGTTTTTCTGGCGTAAACTCTCCCATAGCGTAGTTTGCGTCCAAATAGCGAGCGTAATTAGGTTTACACGGTGTAAGCGTAGGTAAATTATCCATAAATTTAAAAATGCTAGAGACTAAAGCAAAGTCAGCATGCGCAGGCGGGAAGTTGGAGACGCGACCGGGTTTGGAACAACATCCTGATTTGTGATGCAGCGGTAGGTACAAACTTATTTTTTATTTATCACTATGCCTTAGTATACCGGTATTATTTTTAGTTGTAGTGATATATGGAGTGTCTAGCAAAAAGTACCAGACAGGAGGTTTTAAGTAAATTAAATTTTATGAAAGTTGAATAAATTGAAGAGCCTATAACGTACGTATTCTAATCTTTTTCTTTTATGTACACTAGACATTAACGTTAGCTGGTTTTCCACTCTATCTATCCACCATAAACATTCTTGTCTATTTAGGCCATTTTGATCTGATATAGAATTACTCAAATGTTACCTACTCGAATAAAATTAACTTAAAAAATGTCATTTGCAAACGGATGACCAAAACTGGTTATTTTGGTGGTCAAAGCGAATATCTGTGCGACTTTACATACATACATACATAATATCACGCCTGTTTCCCGCAGGGGTAGGCAGAGACTATGGACCTCCACTTGCTACGATCCTGACAAACCTCTTTTGCTTCATCTAAACTCATCAATCTCTGCGACTTTAGTGCCAAATTTTTGAATGTGTAACTTTGTGTGTATAGCTTTGATAGAATATAATTTTTCTAAACCAAAAACCGACTTCACCCCCAAAGTAGACAACCGATTCTTTCAAACAAAAAAATAAATTTTCAAATCGGTCCAGGCGACTTCGAATGATCGGTGAACGATCATACATAAAAAAAAGATCTTGACGAATTGATAAACTCCTTCTTTTTTTGGAAGTCGGTTAAAAATAATGAGCATGCACGTGAAAAACCAAAAGTAGAATATACCAGTTCCTTCACTACCTGTGCAGATTCTAAAGAATCTTGTGAGTAGGCGAAGCGGCTATGGCGATAGGCTTTTCCAGCTCCAGACTTCGTCCCCGAATCCTGCAAGTAATAAATTTAAATAGGTACCTACATTATTAGTATGTTTGTGTGTAATAACAGCCATGTGTCTCTACTTACTCCCCGTTAAGGTAGGTATTGTAAATATACGTTCATTATTACTATGGACCACTCCGGATTGATAAATTCAGTGACATGAATCGTTTGTCTAGAGTAATAAGAATGAAATTGGCTTACATGCACTTTCAGGTATCTAAACGAAAAGGTGCCGAGTTCTGTAGCGAGCTAAATTAAACCATATCGCTAACGACATGGAGTAGATATTTCTTTGAATTACTTTGCTGAATTAGACTTCTGTACGTGGGTATTAGTTCTTATTTTGTGGTAATAATTAAATACAATAGATACGTACACAATAAATAGTAGGCTGTTAACATTTGGACATAATAAAGGTAAAGAAGGAAGTGTCGCTCTCATCGCTGAGGGTTCCGTAGGTGTGAGTTTATAGCTTTTTGCAATATATAGAGAAAATACCCATCACGAAACTTAGGTGAAAGACAATTTTATTTGCCTTATGTGGATTTTATAACATGTCGTGTAGGATGGATTGCTATTGTGAAAAGATACGATTGAGAAAATGTGTAAATTTTTAAATATTGTCTCTAAAAAAAACATTCAAACGTTATTAAGAATAAATGGATGCGGTGCCATAATGGTCCAGCTAAACTATATGAAATATAAAAAGGACGCCTTAGCAAACGTTGTTCAGCCTGATGAGCATATTCCAGAGACATAAAGTCCAAGCGAACGAAGTCGCGGGCTTCGGCTAGTTAAGAATAAAATATTATTTTTATGACAATATTGACCGTTAACATCTTTTGAAGGTATGTTCTGTCTATATTCTTGCAGCTAAAGTAAACATGATTCTAGTGAAAGTTTACACCTAACAGTTCCTACACACAATAATAGATCACAAAACATCATGTTTAAAAGTACCTCAAAAATATTGATTATGTGAAAGTTAACCCCTAAGTATTCCTACACATAATAAAAAAGATCACAAAGCAACTACATGTTTCTTCTTCTTTTTTTAATAAAGAGCTGGGCTCTTGTCGGTGGAGTGCTTTATATGTCTCTCTTTCTTCCGTTAAGTTCTTAACCTCCTTATATGTTAAACTATATGTTTAAGTACCTCTAATTATGTAAGTATTTATCAGAGCATGGGACCCTAAAACAGAAAATTAGTGACGTAACATCTTACATGGCATTAAGATGTGTATTAGCATTTTCCATTATGTCCGCTCCACTTTCCCCCAACAATGGGCCGACATTAGCAAGCCCACCGCATAAGCCATGGCTGCCAACAAGCTATTACATTTATTCAAATTGGAGGACCGGTTATTGTACCGCTTAAGTATAGGGCCCTTAGCTAGGTAAGATGATGATGCTTGAGAAGACTGATGGACGTTTTTATTAACCCCGGCAAAAAAGAGGGGTTTTATTAGCCTGATGCTAATGTCTGTGTCTGTAGTATCATTCTCCTCGCCATTTCCCTATTTGGGGTCGGCTCTGTATGTCAGCTGTTTCCACTACTTTCTGTCATTCACCATATTTGCACTAGCCTCCCGTTCCTTCATATCTGTCCTTTCATATTCTATCCACGTCTTCCTCGGTCTTCCTATCCGTCTGTCTGTGTCTGTATCGTAGCTCTGAAATGGATGGACCAATTGCGCTTTTTGTTCGCAAAACAAGTTGATGAAAATGTTTAATGAAAATTGGTTCAGCTGTCTAAAAGTTATCAGGAGTTCATATTTGAAAGTCAGGATGGCGTTATGGATATTAATTGGAATATGTAGTTCCGCTACTCATCACGATGTTCTTGAAAGTCGGGGATTTTTTAATTTGCCAAGCAAATAAACTTTTATTTATACAGCATCACCTGTTGGTTGACTGGTAGAAAAGGCCTCAGGCCTTAAGTCCGCCATTTACATGTATTGTAAAAAAGTTAAATAAATAAGGTATTTATTATAAAATATAAAAAGTCGAAGAGTTAGTATCCCGTAAAACAAGTTTATTTAGCGCTTGTTTTAGCACCAGCTGTGTGATCATCTTTAACCCCTCTTCGACCTACTGCTGAGCACATTCCTCCCTTCGTCGACGCCGTTCCTTTTAACTATTTTGGCATCTCTTTATTTATTAAGATACTAGTACCTGGGCGAGCGAGCCTTGCTCGGTTACATCTCAAACATTAACTATTTTTTTTTAAACTTGTCTTAAAACAATAGCTGAGCTAAACGGATAGCGGCCAGTGCGACGAAATTAGCGACAATATTCTGCGTGGAAAGAAAAACGCATCAAAACTCGAAAACACGCGTTCTCCAAACATAAGACTAATCTAGATCAATTGTTTACCCCCGAAAACCCCCATATACCAATTTTCAGCGAAATCGTTAAAGCCGTTTTCGAGATCACAGAAATTTATAAATATATAAATATACAAGAATTGCTCGTTTAAAGGTATAAGATTATATAGGTAGTTTGCTTTATAGGGTGCTGTATGCGGCAATGTAACCAACTAAATATACAAAAACTATTTTTTATGAATGCGATGCGTGGTGTATTTTAGTTACAAATTATTCTGTGTGAATCCTATTAAGATGTAGTATAAATATAAATAAAAAATATAAATGCAAATACGTGTATATATAGACAACTCACACAGATTGAGCTAGCCCCAATAAAAAAAGTTCGAAACTTGTGTTATGGGACACTAACTCAACGATACTATATTTTATTAAAATACATAAGATATAGATAAACATCCAAGACCCAGGTCAATCTCGAAAAAATCATTTTTCATCTTGACCTGACTGAACATCGAACCCGGGACCTAAGATGTGAATGCGTGTCATGATGACCACTAGGCCACAGCTTTATCTATATCTCTCTAATTCATAAAATAAATTTAACACATATGTTTAAGGCCATACCCAAATTTTCCGGGGTCCAGTGGCGCCGCCATTTAAAATAAATCATTTAAGAGGAAACGGAGACATCATTTAAAATTGTGTCTTGATCAAGCCCTAGATAACCCTTAAAACTATTTTATGAACTACTGTTTATAGTTTAAAGTGAGAACGTGAAGCTTTTCTACGCACATTTGCGAAAAACGGCCACTTTTGGCTAATGTGCGTAGAAAAGCTTCACGTTCTCACTTTAAACTATAAACAGTAGTTCATAAAATAGTTTTAAGGGTTATCTAGGGCTTGATCAAGACACAATTTTAAATGATATCTCCGTTTCCTCTTAAATGATTTATTTTAAATGGCGGCGCCACTGGACCCCGGAAAATTTGGGTATGGCCTTAATTAACTGCCTCCGTGGTGTAGTGGTTAGAGCGTTAGGCTCATACCCGGAGGCGTATATCCAGAATCTGTTACGAGCCAACGCTGTACGAGTTGAGCCGCAACATGTTCTAGACTCATTGTATGAGCATTTATTTATTTTGAGCGTACAATATCTGTTACGGTTTAATTTCAGCTCCAGTATCTATTCCTTATCGTTTATTGCAATGTTCCTTTTTAATTACGTACAAATATTTTAAGGAGTGATTCAGTCTATCGTTTTGAGATACTTTTCCCAATATATCGCAATACCAAAAATTCTCTGGGTTCTCATACAAATCGAAATATAGTCACGTGATATCGTTACTACGAAAATGCAATTATTTCGTATTTTGAAATGCATTTATTGGGAAAAGTTTTTCGAAATGATGGACTGAAAGGATTAAATATTTGTACTTAAACCCTTAAATTATTTGTACTTAATAAAAAGTATATTGTATAGGTAATTAGGTGTGAAAAAGATATCTAGTACTAATGTAAAATGTAGAAACGTCATCTCAAGGGGGTATTGTGGTTCGCCGCTATAGAAGATATAAGATAATTAATTAACTATTACGAGTTTTAATTTGTAAACAATAGCACGCGTCAAGGTCATAGTTCACTATGCAAGCAATTTGTCACACCGCACTCGCAGCACAAAGATGAAAAAGCATTAGTATTGCGCAATACGTCTATCTCATTCTAACGCGAGCAAAATTCAGCACAGGACATTTATTCCTAGTTTTTTGATTTTCACCTACAAAGTATGTTGCGGCTCAGCTCGTAATACCTAAATCGCGTTGAATGCGCACATATTTTGCATTTACAATTGCTTGGAAGATTCAATAAAACATAATGACTCTTTTCCGAAAATTAAAATGGACACAATTAAATAGCTTACATAACTGATATCTTTCGGAGTTGTTTGTATAGTAATATTTTTGTACCTATTAATATGTATACATATAAACTCCACTACAAATTGACAATATTTTGACTAACGATGTATCTACTTAAATACTTATTAAGAACATTACTTATATATCAGTCTACAAACCTTTGGTTATTTCTATACTGAATGCGTGTAAGTGGAAGAATATGTAATGGAATGAATAACAAAATCAACTTTCTTGCAAGTCGGCTAAAATAAGTGGCAGTGTTGTTCCGAAACAGATTTTGTATGAGATTTCAGCGCGCAGTTATGCACAATATCTGTGAACTGTCAACACCGGGCGGTGTTGAACCATCACAGATTTTGGATATACGCTACCCGGAGGTCGCGGGTTCGAATCCCGGCGGGGGCAACGACTTTGTGTTGTTGTCCTAGTTTGGTTAGGACATTGCAGTCTGATCACCTGATTGTGTGTTATGTAAGATGATCCGTGCTTCGGAGAGCACGTTAAGCCGTCGGTCCCGGTCACTGTCATTGGTCGTTACCACTAGTGTTAGTCACTAACACACACGATAAGAAGAAGAATGAAACATATTTATACTAGTGAAACATATTTATTATAATCCAATTATGATTCTATTATCGTTAGATCTAAGAGGTGTTTCAAACCAACTGCTAAAAACCACACAATATTTCACAAAAATATGAATTTTATACCTATTATCTAATTGTTTTAAATATAAACAGCATTTCAATATAAACGTCCACACGCTCACTGACCACGGAGAATTTCCTATTTGCACAATAAATTAAATTATACATACATAGTATTGCGTTAAAATATGCATAGAATTACTCACCCACTTATTCGCCTTATCAGATTGCAGTCGATGCGTTTACGAGATTTTAAATAAGTATTTCATAAAAATTTAGGTATTTTCCTAAGCCAAAAATAAAATGTCGCAAAATAATGTCACTTGTCTTTGAACATTCCCATTTTAACGTGATTTTAAATTTATTATTGCAGAAAAACGGATAATAAGAGCGCTATTTGACTCCAAAAAACTATGACGTTATCTGCCTGTATTTCATACAAAATCCCATAGAACTGTTTGTTTTGACGTTTAGACAAAAGTATCTGATTTGACTTGTTGGAAAAAACCGTATTACCGAATTATTGCAACTGAGGTTCGTCACCAACTAGTTACACGAATCTGGACAAATGATGTCAAATTAAGGACACTTACTTAATAAACGCAAAAGCAAAAGGAAACCTGTTAATTTTGATCTGAGATACAACTTACTTTTCTAAATGCTTCTTCCCAGATCATATGGGTTTAGCACTATTTTGTTGACGTATGATTTGTTTATTATGAATGAAACCTTGTGTTCTATCAATTAATAATTTTATAAGTGTCCAGTATAAAATGTGACAAACCCAAAACTGGTTGCTAAATACCCTTGAGAAGGAGCACCGAAGGGTGGCAAGGTCAGCGAAAGTAGTTTGTGTAACCCAGATTCTGACATATTGGGGTAAAAGTGTTTCGGATTGCACACGTAATAACCAAGGCAAAAGTGCAGATATAAAAGTAACAAGGACGTTCTTAAGTATGCAAAGCTCGATAAAAGTATATTTTAAGCTATTATGTGCGTGGTATCGTCTGCCAATGAAATGTAATTTTGCATGTCGAAATGAGGCAAATTAAATTAATTTGTTGTTCAGACGATCACACTTATCGTGTAACATTGCCGTTTTAAAAAAGACTCTATTTCACGTCAATAAGATCGATGTAAAAGCCAAACTGTACCTCTTGATAGGTGTTCCACAGTACCACCAGACGATCAATGATTAAAAAGGCGTGGTTGTTGCAATATTCGATGATATAAGTATATAATGAACAAAAACTGGACTGTTAAGATGATTCTGCGAATATTTTCGATGAGAGTACGTTTTATGATAGGAAGGTAATTATGCCTTGAGCCATCTTGAGGACATTGACACACAACACAGAGAATGTAAAAGTGTAATGGTAACTACCAGATAATTGTTAATTCTTTTTAAGAAACGGCTATATTTTTTGTTTCTTATTCCTATACGAATAAGTTTGGTGATGATAGTTGATTTGTTTTGATGAGATTATCAGTCTAAAGCAGTCTTTCCCAAAGTGGGCGATAACGCCCCCTTGTGGGCGCTGCAGGTCTCAAGGGGGGCGGTAAGAGACCCAGAAAGAAAATGTTTTTTTTTTTTTGCTAGGAGCTTTATTTAGCTAGGAGACCTCTTAAACAACGACTGCAAGAGCTCTCGACTCTCAAGAACAACCACATAAATATCATCCTCCACTTTGAGAATAAATATTTACATCATATACATATATAGGTTACAATAAATAATTAATTTAATTTGAAGTTATAGTGGTTTTTAAATAGGTGAAAAAATGGGGGCGCTAAAAAAATATTTATTTTCAAAGTGGGCAGTAGACAAAATAAGTTTGGGAACCACTGGTCTAAAGTCTTACTGAATATCCGAAATCATGATGTACTGACAAAATATATTGGCGGGTTGGCGGCCAAAACTCTTGAAATGCTAAACCACTTCTTTCTATTACAATCAGTCCACTACATGAGCTACCATGGGCCACATGGAAAAGCTTAAACAGACTCCGAACTGAGGAAGGCTGGTGCAAGGATAATTTAGAATGGTGGCGGTATATTGATCCAACTGCAACACAGTGTCAATGCGGTCACAACGACCAGACCATGAGTACCATGACACCTGCTCTCCTGCCCATCGTGCCCTACCAGCTGCACTAAGCGTGACCTATATGAGGCCTCAGACAACACTGTGAATTGCAACCTACTGGAAAAAAAAATTGAATTTATTTCAGCTTTCGACACGAGAAGAAGTCCACTGCTGGACTTTCCCAATAATGAGAAAATTTACCTTAATTACCACGCTGGACAGACGGATTAGTGATTGCACATTTTCACAGAAGACGCTTCTACCCTTCTCATACCCTTCCCCTAGTCATCTCCTACCAAAATTTGTGGGACAAGAAAGGGGTGGTGATGGTGACATATTTTAATCTGCTGTCACCACATATATAACGAAATGCTTACACAACGTTTAACAACCAAAATACCAAAAAAAAAATATTCGACATTCCTATACAAATTGCCCGGGTGACCCTAAAAATTGCGTTTCCATACAAGAGAAGGAAGAGAGACATGGAAAGCACTCTACCGACAAGAGCCCAGCTCTTAAATATAAGAAGAAGACAAGAGTGTTCAACTCTTGTATGGAAACGCAATTTTTTTGTCTTTTGGCTGTTATTTTAATTCCATTATACTATAGTGATCCAGTATTGCCCGTGGTTCGATTTGTTACGGGTCTGTCCCTTCTACGTTGTATAGGTATTGTTTACATACAATATACGAATATCTAAATGCAATTTCACATGTTGCAATGCTACAACTCAAGTCTGATTTAGATCTAAGGAAATTTCGGATAAATGAACAGATCTCACCAATTACGAATTGATTAAAGATTCTATCTATGGAATTGAAACTAACATAGAGCTGTAGCGAAATGCTGTCGTTACTATGTCGGTAACGAAGGCTGGCTGACTCCAAATATCGATATATGTATAATGATATGTATCAATATATAGTATACAACACCTGAGTTATTTTCCGCCTGTGTGTATGCTTAGATAATTTTAACTACACAATGGATTTCAGAGCGGTTTTCTTTAAAAGATACCTATATTGATTTAAGAGGCAGGTTATAGACAAATAAATAAAATAAAAACAAATATATATATATATATATATATAGATATACCCGTGGCCACTTTGCAGATCCATCGTGCCGTACGACTAGTATTTGTTGGTTCCGTTTACATAGTTGGCTCCGGGTGCCTTTTCTAGATCCAATGCTAGTCAGCCATGCGCATGTTGTTCCGACTGGAGCCAAAAGTGTCAACGAGAGTAATAATAATAATTACGTCAATTTTATACAAATCCACCTTTTTGGCATTCAACACTGTTACTTCCGATTCAAATCAACCAATCAGAGAGCACCGTTGACCTCATTGGCTACAATCTGCTAGTAATAATATTATTACAAGCTTCTGTTTAACTTGCAATGTTTATGCAATCAATGTAGTGTTGCCAAACAATAAATATCATTTTTCAATTGAAAAATGACAAACTATCGACAGTGGTTTATCAGTATGGATATCTGTTTTAGAGCAATACTATTGATAACCAACAATACCATAATTGGTATTTATAGTATCGATCCGACGAAAATCAAACTATCATGAGTATCGATAGTATGCGTTTCATAAAATATCGACACTATCGATATTTTTTGTAATATCGATAGTATCGATAGTTTATGTATTATTAAAAGCAATACTATCGATAGTTTGTTCGTCATCAGAATCGATAGTATCGATACTATCAGCAGTATCGATAAACAATCAAAAGTATCTCAAGACTCACTGTCGGTTTTATTAAAAATACCGATAGTGAGTCAATTGACTGTCAATAGTGGACTATCGAGCGGCAACACTTATCCAATGCTTATGGAGTAAATGAGCCGTTCTGATGATGGAACCGGAACGAATTCAACAACCCTCAGTAAATAAAATAACATAGCCCTTAGATCATTTATTACAGATAAGGCTTACCTGCGTGTTTCCCTCTGCCAAGGTATAAAATCAACTAATCTAATACATTTATAATGTAAGTTGCGTAATCGATTATGATCATTACGTAAATCTGTAAAGTATCGAAAGGACGGTGCAAGTGCTCCGTTAGAATTGCTATGTTAAACAGTTTCCTTGTGTGATAAGTTTTTTATTCTGAGGCCAAACTACTTATTGAAACGAATGAAATAAGCCGAAACTCGATGGAGTTGCGTCGTTTAATTACTGAATTGCATCGACCACCTTCCGTCCTCCGAGATCAGACCCTTGGCATCGTCTGCACTAATGTGCGCATTAAGACAATTCAAACGAGTCCTGCTCCATGAGGTTATATTGTTTTATAACTCAGTCCTAGTGAATACCTCCCGGTTCCATCATCAGAACAGCTCATTAACTTCATAATATTGTATTGACAAGTATGCAAAATTTGAGCGAAATCGATTGAGAATAGCTGGTTGGAAATTGAGCTACAAGATTTGACCCAAACCAATATTCGTACGTAGATATCTGATACATTGCAAGTTAGTAACTAAAAACAAAAAAATACATATAACCTTCTTAAAGATTGCATAACCTTTCACGGGCAATGTTTTTTATTTTATTAACGTTGTTTTGTATTAAGAAGTAATTCTGAAAAATGGTATCAATGAGTTTATCTTCTAGTATCGATTACGTAAAAAGAATAAAGTCTAGTTTGCGACTAATTTCCATGCCAAACGATTTTCTCGCTTGTTTACTGCCAAACTCCAGTAAAAATATTAATAATGGCATGACACAAACTTGCCAAACTAATTTCATTTTTCGATATTATTTTTTCACTATCTTTTGAGCCGAGACTAAATGTATCAATTACATTAGCAAGGTTCGATAATTAAGTTCAAATTTGAAATACAATTAGTCGATGACGAAGGCGCACACGCTACGAAACTGCGCACTTCCCGCGAGACTACCATTTTATGATTTACAACCTTCCTATTTAATTCCTGTGCTTTAGATTTGAATATAGATTAGCCACTCAACTGTCCTAAGAAGTGTTTACATTTTTTGAAAGACGTGTTAATTTGTGACTATCTGATGCCTTTGACCTCGTTTTCGTGGACAAAAAAGCTCGTTACCATTAAAAATAAAAAAAATATTACATTTGAATTTGGAATCCGTTACTTTTATATGATTTTTCATTGTCTTTTCTTCTTTTGGCGCTAATATATTGAACAATATTTTGCGTGATATAGAGAACCGAATCGCTGTGATTGCATTACACAAAGTAGGTTTGAGCCAAATGCAGTTTTTAAAATTCTCCATACGCTTGGTATTAGTCAAATGTTTGTGTACCGACACAGGTATGACACTTCATAGAAACGGAGCAGCATAAATACCTAGTACTACTACAAACGAAACAATCCGTCCGTGCACACGTCAAATGTGTGAGTTGAACAATCAGGGTCGCTACCACAGAATTTGTTGCTTTGCTTACCTGTTTTCACCACTCGGAAATCTATACGATTATCTGTTGCTATACAAGGAACAACTATTGAACAGGTGGATGACATTACCTTCTTGGGAATACAACTGGATAGTGCCCTTACCTGGGAAACACAGGTTGATAAAGTGTGCGGTAAATTGGCAAGCACTAGCTTCGCGCTCAGACGACTATCGGATGTGGTACCTAGAGAGGTGGTGAGGTCTACCTACTTTGCGATAGTGCAGTCTGTCCTGCAGTATGGCCTAGAGGTCTGGGGGTGCGCCGCGGAATGGCAACGAGCGTTTCGTATGCAAAAGCGAGCAGTCCGCGCGATAGTCCACGTATCAGGGCGAACCACCGTCAGACCATACTTTTAAACCCTTGGAATCCTCACGCTGCCATCCCTTTTCATCTTACAGGTAGCCACATATGTCTTTAGTAACCAACACGTGTACCAAAGACCGAGAGATGTGCACGACATTGCGCTCCGCGATGTTGACCGACTGCACCTGATACCACACAGACTAGCTAAGACTGACAGACTGACTCATGTAATGGGGCCGTCTGTCTTTAATAAGTTGCCACCTGATATAAAACAGGCGACTACATTGACAAGCTTTAAAGTCAAGCTAAAAAAGTGGCTTCTTGAGCGTACATTCTACAGTATAGAAGAATTTTATGAATGTCGCTTATAATTCCAATTTGATATGTTAATTTTCATTCGATTATTCTGTAATTATATGATTATTATTAGTTATGTATGTGTATGCGTAATATATTTATTTGTATGTTTAATTTATTTTATTTTATTATTCAATTTTATTTTTGTATGACGTGTAAATACTTTTTATGAATAAATATGATTATGATTATGATTTTAAAATTTACGTTTTTTATTGTTATCCGTGGATAAACAACGATAATGTGCGCAGTTTCTCACCATTATAATTCAATAATCCTAAGTGACTCGCGTAATGTCAACTTGCGACTACCAATAACCCTGTTTTTCTGGCTCTTACATGTCCCAATAACAGGGGAAAGGTTGCGGGGACACCAGATTGCGGGGGACGGTGCGAGTTTCGGTTCTGTATGTAACACTATTATTAATTCTGTGGTACCGGACTATAATAGGTACAATGAGACCTCCTCTTTGTGACAGTAAAAGATCTGGCCGTCCACGTAGTGTTCATATGAAAAAGGTGGTCAAAGCAGTAAGGGAAAGAATTCGAAGAAATCCTGTCCGAAAGCAAAAGATTTTAACACAGGAGATGAAGATAGCACCTAGAACCATGTCGCTTATTTTAAAACATAACTTAGGACTTGCTGCCTATAAAAGACGAACTGGTAATTTTACAACTGATAATTTAAAAAAGAATAGAGTAGTAAAATCGAAAAATCTACTGAAGCGGTACGCAATGGGTGGTCGCAGAAAAAATTGTTTACGGATGACCATTTTTTTACCATTGAGCAACATTTTAACAAATAAAATGACTGTAGGTATTTATGCCCCAAGCTCTAAGAAAGCTTCCCAATAAGTCGACAGAGTGCAGCGTGGCATTAGCCGACTTTAGTGATGGTTTGGTGGGGTGTTAGCTATGACGGAGTGACTGAGCCATCCTTTTGTGAAAAACGTATCGAAACATCGGCATAAGTGTATCAAGATACCATTCTTGAGAAGGTATTTAAGCCCCTTAACAACACGATGTTCAATAACCAAGAATGCTTCTTCCAGCAAGACTCGGCACCGGGTCACAAACCTCGGTCAACGCAGTCTTAGTTGGAATCAAACGTTTCCGACTTCATCAGAGCTGAAAACTGGCCGTCGTCTAATCCCAATCTTAATCCGCTGGATTATGTTTTATGGTCAGTTTTAGAGAGTACGGCTTGCTCTAAACGCCATGATAATTTGGAGTCCCCAAAACAATCCATAATATTGGCAGTGAAGAATTTTCCCATGGAAAGAGTGCATGCTTCTATTGGTAACTGACCTCAACGTGTAAAGGGCTGTATTGCAGCCAATGGAAACCATTTCGAATAAGCTTTTTATATTTTAAATTGTTTTATATTTATGTATTAAAAGCGAACAATTTAAGCTTAAGCCGAAAGTAACACAGACACAAAAACAACTTTGTTGCGGATTGTAGGTTAGGTTCATTAGGTTTCCTGTGACCAACACACGAGCGAGCGACTGAAGCTTAGGGCGAAAGTAACACAAACACAAACAACTTTGTCGTAGGTTGTGGGTTAAGTTTGTTAGGTTTCCTGTGACCAACACACGAGCGAGCGAACGACTCAAGCTTAGGACGAAATTAACACAGACACAAAATCAACTTTGTCGTGGAGTGTAGGTTAAGTTATATAACATCCACCCATCTATCCATCCATTTCAGCCGCACAACGTCTACTACTGGACATAGGCCTCTCCCAAAGATTTTCAAAATGACCGATCTAGAGCGAAGTTATATAACAATATAAGTATAAAAGAAGACTAAATATATTGAGAATTGAAAAAATTTGATTTGATATTATGATATTATTAACATCGAAAAAATTAATGTTATTTGTAAAAAAAATTGTTTTGTTACTTTAAAATTCTTCATAATAAATATTGTGAGTATGGAATAAATATTCCGTATAACGAAAATCTATAAAACTTTTGTCTGTAAAAGAATGCACACCCAAACTATGCACACTTCCCACAAGACTACCATTTTATGATTTACAACCTTCGTCCTAATTCCCTGTGCATTAGATTTGAACATAGATTAGTCACTCAACTGTCCTAAGAATTTTTAATTCTTTTAATGATGTATTTATTTGTATTTATACTAATTAATGCCTGTGACTTCGTTCGCGTGCACAAAAATGCTTATCAGACTAAACAACTTTTGCTGTGGCGTCATTTTATTATTTCTCATAGTTTAGCTGAAAATTTATAGTTCTGCATCAGGTGTTGCATTTACCGAAATCAATTATACCCTGTATGTTGCCCAGATTTATACCAATAAAGTTTCATTCAAATCTATCCAGAATTTCCGGAGATTAGTGTGTACAAAAAGGACAAACAAACAGAGACATTCTCTTTAAAATTTTACTCTTTCACTGTGTATCTATCTGCTTGTTGTTTCTTTTTGGAAATTTAGTCAATATACAGACAATTTTTTTACTATTATATGTATTGCATAATTTAAATATCGTTGTGTGCGTTTATTTTTCATATTCATAATAGAATTAGGGCTCCATATCTAAACGATGTCAATCTCATCAGAGCCGGTATTTTCTTTTCAAGTTTCAAAAAAATATTCATCCTCCATACAAATGCCACCACCAAGCTACTCAACGTAGCCATGTCGTACTGAAGCCCAAGCCATTCCCCTTCTTCTACTGTTTGTTACCGCTCCCCCTAAGCAATTTTCACGAGGCCACATCACAGGTCAAGTGATGTAAGCCCACAGGGCGAACTGCGTGGCGAGGGCAAACCCCAAGTCATCCACACCAAGTGTTTCTTTTTAATTTTTAGAAATCAAAGATTGCTGCCGAAAGTTACTAACTGCTTGCGATTTGGCTGTAAATCTATATTTTTTGGGCGTAATCCGAATTTGATTTTTTTAATGTCCAAAATCTGGATCTGGCATCTGGATGAAAAAAAAATCATAGTCAATCATTACGTCTCGCTGGCACTTTGTAGAGATCTGAAATGGAGGTGAAGCACTCCGCTAAACTCGAAATGCAATTATATTTCGTAAACAAAGCGTCTGGACTTCTGAATTTGGAATTTACTGACTCTAAAGAAATTGGTAGGCTTGTATGTTGTGTTTAAAATTATTTGCATAATTGCTTTTGTTGAAAAGTACTTTTTCAATCGTACTATATACCATTAGTACCATTACGCAAGAGCGTAAGGCAAGATAGCAAGTTTCTTTGTGTGCATTAAGTCATAAACATGTTTAGATGTATAAATAATGCAAAACAATAAGGTTATCATATTCAGTATAAAAATATGAGTTTTTATTATTGTTATGACTTTTTAGACTTATTACTTGCATTAAAAAGCAAGGTAATACTAAAATACTTCATAAAATTTGAAAAAAAAAAAAATTACTGTAGTTTTTTAACAATTACCCAATAGGTTTCAAAGTTGGCAACACTTTTGGAGCTTACAAGGCATAAGATTTAAAAATATATATTGCCATGCCTAAGCTAACCGTTATATTAAATATATACGAAATGGAACCACACAAGCATTGGTTTTAAATAAAATTCGGAGCTAGAAAGTATCGATGAGTTCATAAAAGTATATAGGAGCTTAAAACGCACAAGTTTAGTGAATATAAAATCTGCTGGATCAAACCAAGCATTCAAATTTCAGCTATGGCTTAACTCACCGTCAATCACTATATATATATAAAATGGAACAACATACGTATTGGTTTTGAGTAAAATCGGAGGCAGAAAGTACCAAAGAGTTCATACAAAAACATATGATATATATATAAAACGGAACAACACAAGCATGGGTTTTGAATAAAATGGGGACGCAGCAAGTGCGAATTAGTTCGCAAAAAAATAACCGTTACGGATCCAAGTTTTCTCGGAGGTTGAATACAAAAAATGACGAGTAGAACTTTATTTTTACGAATATGTTGGACAGAATCCATTACTAGATTGCGACGTTGCCACACCGCTCGAAGAATATGCGAAGGGAGCCAAGTTATCGGCCGCCAAAGGTGGAATCAACAAAGTTCAGGACTACTGCTGGATCTACGTAGTGCCCAAACGTCTGTTTATATATATATATATATATATATATATATATATATATATATATAGGCAAGTCACACAGATTAAGCTAGCCCCAAGGTAAGTGCGAGACTTGTGTAATGAGATACTAACTCAACAATACTATATTTTATAACAAATACGTATAGATAAACATCCAAAAGCCAGGTCAACCTGTATGTGTATAATATACATTCCCGTACAAAGCCGGAGCGGGAAGCCAGTTAGCGTGAAATGTCAGTGTAATTATCCTGACTAGAATTTTTGGAAACAGGCTTCATTAACAGTACAGTTTACCGTCAATTCAGAAAGCACGATAAAAGAAGCACGGTCTTTAAACATGCTTGGACGACTGTTTTCTTATTCTTATATGTATAAGTGGCCGATACTAGTTCTTATTGAAGCGGCTTGAAGGCAGGCATAGCTTGACGACTGCCATCCTGCAATGACAGCCATGGACAACAGCATACTCTGACTTCGTTCATACTTACTACACGTAGTGGTAAAAATTCTCTAAGTATCGTAGGTGTCCAATTTAAATTACTTTAAGCTGGACTCTTTGGAAAACTCTTATAGAGCTTGTTAAACATACTTACTCTAAACTATATTATATGCCATGTTAGCGCATTTTTTTATATAAAAACTGAGTTTCATGAAAGACACGGTTGGAACAAAGTCACAAAAATTTAAGGCAACTCAAAAATCCCCAAAAAATACCAAACCTAAAAAAAGTTCGTGACGAAAAATCTTACACTTTTTTTCGCCTAGCCTAGCCCCTATGCCAAGTCCGTACCGCCCGAAAAGGAATTTTGTTCAAAATAAGCCTTATGAAGGTAAGTATCGATACAAAAAATCTTATAACAGCTCTACCAACATACTTGCATAAGCTGGGCCGCGGTGCACCAAATCTCCATTTAGGACAGCTTGCGGCACCTAATTGGTTTTGAAATGTTGGCACCGCAGACACGTACATGTAATTAGCTTCATGAGGTTGGCACCAAACTCGATTGGCTTCTAGAATTATTTTTTGATTAAAACTTACGTGAATCACAGACGTTATTATAATGAGTTTAGGGTTACTTTAAAGGCCGGTAACGCTTTTGTTACACCCCTGGTGTTGTAGTTATCCATGGGCAGCGGTGATCACTTACCATTAGGTGACCCGCTTATTCGTTTGCCGCTCTTTAACATAAAAAGGGAGTTACTTACATATAAAGTCAGCTACTGGCCGACAGCTACAGAGTGTGTTGCGAGCCGTGTGGTTTACGGTGCATTTAGTCACATTCGCCCTGATGTAGATCTCCGGATGAGGTCGAAACATGTTGGCCAGTAGCTGACTCTATAAGTGAGTTACCCGGCCGTTAACTCATTGTAATAATATTCTAGATTTGTTTTTCATGCATTTTACGGACGCATTTGCGAATCACGATGAAGCACATTAAAAAAAAATTATCCTGACCATTTTGTCATTGCGTGTTTCGGGACTTAGCTCCATGGCATAATATTTCGATTGTATAAAATTCAATAAATGCTAATGTCATATCCCACGAAAGTTTGTGACAGTAACAATATTACGAAAATGTGCACTGCAACGTCTGCGACGTCTGCAACGCGACGCGACCACCTTGAAACCGCTTTCTCGGAATAACCGGATTAAGTGTGGACTAAAGATTATTTAATTTGCAAATCATAGCATCAGATCATTATACCTAATTGGGGCGACAGAACCTTGCAATACAGTATGACTGATGATGACCAAAAGTACATATTTATCTTAGCAAGACGGGCTTACAAAAGACAGAAACTGTAAACTAGATCGGTTTGTAAGTTTTTATTTCGCAACAAAATCTTTTCAATTACCTTCATAAGAACAAGCAGCGTTTTTTTCTGTTTTTTATGTAGATCAGGATTCAGGATGATCAAACAAATGTTTATCTATTTTAAATAGATATGGTTTGTTTGTTTGTAATAACTTTATTGTACTATGAAAAAACACAATTACACACAAAAACAATAGAATTAATTGACAACGGCGGACTTATCCCATAATGGAATCTCTTCCAGTCAACCGGCGAATAAGAAGATAGGACAATTACTCACAAGAAGGGTATAGAAGGTCGTACTTACTCAGGATAAATGAAACTAACATTATATCTAACTAAATACCTACACATGCATACTTGCTACAAGATATATACTTACAAAAACCTTCATAAATATATATAATCATACATAAACCTACATAAATATACATAAACATACATAAACATACATAAACATACATAAACATACATAAACATACATAAACATACATAAACATACATAAAATATATATATAATACAAATTGTACTTACTTAACAATAACGAAATGTAAAGCTTATATGTCTGAAGTAACAATAGAAGATTTAAGGAGTTTAGTTTTGAAAGAATTGAGCGACGTAGCCACTTTCACATCATCAGGAATAGAGTTCCAAAGCCTTGCTGCCATCACTGAAAAAGACTTGGCATATGTCTGCGTGGAATACGGTGGAGTGTCCAAGGGCGGGTTTTTAGAAACACGTAGACGATCATCTACCTGTCGGAAAGAGAATTGTCGTTTCAGATAGACAGGAGTGGAGGAATTGTAGAGGATATTAAATAAAAGGAAAAGGATATGGGTGTTCCTGCGAATTCTGATTGGGAGCCAGTTGAGTTTATTCCGGAACTCCGAAATATGGTCATACTTACGGAGACCGAAGACAAATCGAATGACTTGATTTTGTAGACGCTCCAATTTATTTAAAAGTTCTTCGGTAGGATCAAGATATGCTACATCCGCATAGTCCAAGACGGGAATCAGTAGGGAGCGAGCTAATAAGATTTTTGTGCTCATAGGAAGAAAATATTTGAGTCTTCTTAAGGAATGCAAAGCCACAAATAACTTATGGCTCACCTCATTTATTTGTGCTGACCATGAGAGCGTTTCGTCAAAAATAATTCCTAGGTTTTTTACTGTAGGAGTAAAAGGAATGATATTCCCATCTAAAACAACATTAGGAGTAGATAAAGAATTAAATTTTGAAATGAAGTAAGGACTACCAATGACAATCGCCTGAGATTTTTCCGCATTAACCATAAGTCCATAGTTACGCGACCATTCCGCAATATCAGCAAGGTCAGAGTTGATGACACTTATAGCGTTGTCAATACTATCGAGAGGGGCGGCTGAATATAACTGCAGATCGTCAGCATACAAATGGAACGAAGAAGAGAGAGTGGAAGTTATACCATCAATAAAAATAGAGAATAGAATAGGAGACAAAACTCCACCCTGAGGAACGCCCGCAGCAGTTCACACCAATCAGATTTGCGCTGATCTAACTTTACCAGCTGACGACGTCCAAGAAGGTAGGAGCGAAACCATGTAAGAGAAGATGAAGAGAAGTTTAAGGAGTGGAGAATACTAAGAAGAATCTCAAAGTCTACAGTATTAAATGCACTGGTAAAATCTAACAGTACTAGGATAGTAAGTTCTTTTTTATCAATGTGAGAACGGATGTCATCAGTAATTTTCACAAGTGCTGTTGTGGTACTGTGCCCGGGGCGAAAACCAGACTGATATTCACTCAACAAGTTGTGACTAGATAAAAACTTGGTCAAACACTCTTGGACAAAATGCTCAAGGATTTTTGATAGAACAGGCAGAATGGAAATGGGACGAAAATGAGATAGAGAGGAAGGATTGGATTTTTTGGGGATAGGAATAATGTGAGCATACTTCCATGCTGTGGGAAAAATACCCGTGGAGATAGAACAATTAAAGATGTTTGTCAATACTGGAGCAACAAGAAATGCAATGGGTTTTAACATAGAAAGAGAAATGTCATCATTTCCAACAGCGTTCGATTTTAAGCTGGCAATAATTTTAACTACATCATCTACCGTCATTAAGTCAATTTGGAAAGCAGGACAGTCGGGCCTGGGTTTGGACTCTAAAACATCCAGAGTTCTCTGTTTATTATTAGGATCAAGGACAGAAGGAGAAGAACAAAAGTGTTTATTAAGATTGTCAATGTCCAGTCCATAATTAACATCTGAAGATTGTTTGCCCACACCTATGCCATTTAAGAATTTCCAGAGCTTATTTAGAGGACAGCTTTCTACGTTATCGTGAATGTGTTTCCGTTTAACTTCTCTACACCGCTTATTGCACAGATTACGCAAATAAACAAATCTTGCCCGATTTGACTCAGACGGATAGCGTCTAAGTTTTAATTTAGCCTTATCTCTTTTGGCCATTAGCTTTTTAATATCAGTTGAAAGCCATGGGGCAGGGTAATGTTTAACTCTGACTTGTTCCAAAGGAGCATGTTTATCATACACAGAAAGAAGAGCGGAGTTAAATGCTGCTACCTTGGAGTCAACGTCAGGTGCTGATATGATGGTATCCCAATCTACCCCACGGATATCGTTTTCAAATAGTTGCCAGTCAATGGCTCCAAAATTTCTTCTTAATATAAACTTATGTCTAGGGCGCGATGTCTTTAACTTAAATGATGAATAAATTAGATCATGCGCTGAAAAGGCAGGTGCCCTAAATTGGCCGTGCTTTGAGACCAGATCAGGTGACGATGTAATTATTAAATCTAGTAAAGATGGTGGCCCATTGTGAGGAAAATGAGTAGCAGAAAGAGGGAGGACATGAAGATCAAGTGCACGAAGAGTCGAAAGAAGATTTTTTGAGCGAGCATCATCCTTAATGAGGCATGTGTTAAAGTCGCCTAGCAAGATTATATGGTCAAATTGAGGACTTTTGAGGAGGATTTTAGGAGTTTTTTAGGAGGAGGATTGAGGATGGTAAGTGAGACTGGAAAATTTTAATGAACAGATTATTTTTGAAGCGAAGTTAATGTTTAAGGCATATTAACATTAAACTTAGTTTTTTAAATAATTAACCCCGGTAAAATAAATATTTTTGCATGTGTTTCAACCAAGTTGCTTAAAATAAATCTTAAATTAAATTAAAAAATAGTGTATGTACCTAATGTAAAAATTAATGACTTATGTCTGATTAGATTAAGCGTGCATGTTATTTAGGTGCAAATAGTTTGGCCATAACATAAGATCCGTGTCAAAAACACTTTCACTTCTCATCGTTCCTAGCTTGTACATCATCATTGACAGCTGCCTAAAATCTACATTCAGTGCCGGATTAAGATTTTTTTGAGGGGCAAAATCTAAATATGTTATTTTTTTGTTTTTTTTTTGCTTGTGTTTTAGCGACCGACGCTGGTGTCAGATTTTTTTAGGCTACCTAAAGACGTTTGACAAAGCTAGACGACTGCCACGTCTGCCATACAATAATGACAACCGGGACTAACGGCGATCGTCGGTTGCCAGCCTGTGTCCTGGGTATACTGTTGTTAGTCTGTAAGAGCGCTTATATGTGCCTTTCGAAGCAAGGAGTAGCTCAAAAGTGCGGACCACGGCCAATGTCGCTTAATTTCGCTGGTAATGTTCACTGCAAGCTCCTTAAGTTAGTTATTTCTGTAGAATAGGGATTATACCGCTGCCCCATTGTGGACCGCCCCGGGGAGGAAGGGAGAAGGGGTTGCAAATACACGTCAATTTTGGTGCCTTTTTAAACTGCCTGCAGGAAAAACCTGGTTCAGGTAACCCCCTCCCCCGGTCCTCCCCTAGATCCGGGCCTGCGAAATCTAGTTTTACAAACACTAATTATCGGTATTATATCTGGCTATACCTATCTGATTTTAGAGTATGAGCTGCACTTTAAAAATGAGAGCGGATTGAAATAACCTATAGGTTAATGTAGATTTTAACAAGTGATTGACACATCAAAAACGTTTACGTGTTTATTTAAATTAAATTTAAAACGCATTCACGGACAAACTTATAAAGCAAACAATACACAACCATTAATAAAAATTTTGATAGGAGTTAATCGTTCCTTTCCATATTAAAAGCTTTTACTTGCTCTTTGTACATCTGATGCTTCTCTTCTAGTCTCCGCAAGGCGCTGGATGGACGCGCCCCGCCCACGTTTACAAGAAAACTTATTTGAACTGGCGGCACTACTGCTGCGATTGCATCCGTGTTGCTAGCCTTACTCTTGGGGCTAGACTTTACTCTGAGCTTTGTGTTATTATCGACTAATTTAGTCTTATTCTTAGCACTCTCAGACGGCCTTTGAAATCTCCTTTCTTGATAAGCTGATTTCTGCCTTTCCTTATTGTGATCATCTCTAGAGGCTGATTTACTTTTAACTTCCTGTCCCATTTCACTGTTTTTGTCCTTACTTTTAAAAACAGCAGATTTTGGGACATAAATTTTAGCTACTTTGGATTTTTCCGAGCTTTTATTTACCAAATATGAAACATTTTCATCACCTTTTGCATTTTTTCTAGCAGAATGAGTAGGTCTTCCTGATGAATTTCTTTCTGCCTTTTTGTCGATGTCAGCTTGTACAGATCTTTTATATATTTTGACCCGGTTTTCCATTCTGACTTTTTCCGAATATCTTTGAAGACTACGAGCTCTATCCAGTCTTGGTTTTATCTTTTCCATATCTGGTCCTAGCCCGCCCAATTTCACGTTTGGCGTAGGTTCTACAGTTGCTCGTCTCATATGACGCCGTGCATGGGCCACTTCAGATACACTTTTTAAATTAAATACAGTGCCTTCAGGCGATTTATTTTTAATATTGTCAATATGAAGTTCCTCTCTAAAGGAATTTTCTAAATACTGCTCTAAGTCTTGATTGAGCAGTTTATCATAATATATTTCATTGTAACATTCGGTATTGTAAAATTCGCAAGTAGGGTTGTTAATTTCTTCGGCGAAACTTTCTCTTTCAGTGTCTCCAAATTCAGGCGACAGGGATCGCAGTTCACGGTCACTTTTTTTCTTGTCATTGTTGCTTGCGAACTGTTTTCGAAACCTTTCAAGATATGACGCACGTTTTTTCTTATTATCTCTATCTTTATTAACCAAATAACTATTGGAAACCTGCGTGTCTTTTTTGGACTTATTAGTATCCTTTTTTTGTTTCTTCGACTGTCCCTTGGGTATTTTTATGAGCACATCTTTTTGATAAAAAGGAACTAGTATTGTGTCAACGTTATCGGGCGATATTCCGTGTCTCTTGAAAGTTTTTTGTTTAAATTCGGCTTCCAAACTATCTACAGATATATTGCTTTCAGAACTTGAATATTTCTCCATTTTTCGTGCTGAATTGTTTTCTCTTTTCCTTTTGCTCATAAATAAATACGAAGTGTTCATTTTGACAGTGACGTTCAAGCCTTGACACTTTTTGCAGTAGCCTGCCAGACGCCTGTGGATTTTTATATTTTATGTCTAAAATATTTTAAAAGTCTGAAGTAAAGGTAAGGTTGTATACCATAAATAGTGTCGGTAGTGCTCATGTACTTACTTATAGAGATCGTTCTTTTAATTTACAAACCAGCATCAATACATACATACATACATACTATCACCTCTTTATCACTAATGGGGCAGACAGACCAGCATCAATGCACCGTTAAAAGCCCATTTATTTATGAAGCGACTTTCAATAAAAAACAGAGGATATAAATCATCGAAGTGTCTAAAGTTTAAGGCACGTAGTCCCGTTGGCAGGGCTCCAGACCAAAACGCTTAAATTCGTAAATTTCAAAACTTGCTTCTGAATACCTACTGGATGTTGATGTCTAACAAAACAAGTTTCCTTGATACAAACTTCTTGTATTTGAAGGACACCCGAATATTATTCACATGTTTGATAGTGTTATCACAAGAAAAATTGTAATCGCATAAAAAATCTTAAGTTCTTCATGCTTCTGAAGCATTAAGTATTAACCCAATTTCATCATCATCATCAGGACTTTTTGTCTCCACTGCATGGGCACGATCCTCTTTGTATTACCAGAGCCATACTTGGCCGGAGCAGCTAGAGGACTTTGGCCTGCACTCTCGAATCCTCGCTGGCGTTTATAAGCTTTGTTTAGCTTGGAGATTCTACGAAATTCAACTGAAGATCAATTCTACTCTGCTGGAAACCACAAGGCAAACCCAATTTGGAAGGCACATTCTTCGCTGTCACAATTATACGCCATTCCTACACCTAGCTATTAGGAGCTATTAGGAGTACCTATAGGCACCAATGTTGGCCACAGTGTTGGCTACACATAAATTCAAATCAAGAAACTACAACAAAATAGATCGGGATATAAAATCCAATTTAGTCGGATTAAAAGTCAACCCGACGCTGGTCACATTGCGGCTGACGGCTGAAAGATCCAAAGGATTTAATGCAAAATGCAGGCGCCGGCTTCAGTCCCATAAATACGTTAATAAGGGAGGCAGGGGGACACCCCACTCTCGGACATTGGCATAGGTCCAAAGAGCAATCTGCTTGCGTTTGCTAAATAAAGAATAGGTACAACGATGCATTTTCAATTTATCTATTTTGTTGATTTATGAAAAGCAAAACTATGTGTCGTCGATGAATTATGGAAAAAGTATGATAATACGAGAATTGCAATACCTAGGGTAGTTCTCAGTAGGTTAGTAGGAATTTCCTACCTACCTACTGATTATTGTAAATTCTGTAACTACATGCATGTCAATTTTTCACTTGTACAAGTTTATCTAACCAATTGACTTATTTGACTTTTAAGTTTATCACACTAATATTATAGAGGTAAAGGGGAAAGTTTGTGTGTGTATGTTATTTACTTCTTCACGCGCAAACGGCTGGACTAATTTTGATAAAATTTGATTTGCAGGAAGCTGACAACCTGTATTATCACATAGGCTTTTATTTATTTTAACCGCGGGTATAGATAACACTGCGGAGCGCAGCTAGTATATAAATAAGAAAATAAAAACCTCTCTCTCTCGTTTTCAATCCCTTTCTGTCTTTTGCTTTTGATCTTTATTCACTATTGTAAGTCTTGTGGTTTTGGCTTGGCCTTATATACCTAAGCGTGGAATTCCTTGCTTTCCTGTAGATATATTTAAAAAGTTCACAAAGTTGACAAACTGGTTTTTTAGTAAATTAGCATCCTTCCGTTACTGACCAACATGTGTACATCTACCACGAAACTCTGGCACCAGAGCACTAAATACTAGACAAATTTGTGTAAGTTATAATAGGTACTTGAACTTTGAGGTCAGCCATTGAAAACATACGGGTTAATAAATGAGACGGAAACGTGGTCACTTAAAACTGCAAATACTTTGCGGAAGTAAGCATGTCCACATTACAAAAGTAATTAGTAGAAAGGTTTAGGTAATCAATTTTTTTTTTCTATTTTCAGTAATTAAATATAATATTATGAAGTTTCTTCATCAATACTCAGTACTCATTATCAGAAGTCTAATCATAAAAACTGTCTGGGAAGAAAGAAAAATAATTAGACAATTAGACTACACTAGCTAGGCTGCTTCTCTTCCCATGCAGATTGTAAAAGCCAATAGTGGGAATGGGCGAGAATCTTTATTATATAAAAAGATGGTGTGGCCTAGTAAGGAATAAATAAATAATTCAGTTTTTTATCTCCACGCCCACCATCACAAGAAACAGATTTTAGGTCTTACGGTCATAGGACCGCGGTAGTGTAAATGTTATATTTATGAATCCATTTAGAGATTTTTAAAAAGTATATTATGCCCTCTGCGTTAGAAATAATCAGTTGTAGCTGATATTAGTATAAAACTTATTTCAATGTAAGTAAATGCTTTGGACTGTCGTGTTAACTTTTTGGTATCGTACTCGTATGTAGTCACTTTCATATACATTTCTTAAGTCACACGCCTGTGCGAATCCTAACATACAAATTACACACTACTTCCATATTAATTATAAAGGAGTTTTTATAACATGATAATAAACTAATACGTGAATAGATATTTTTTCTTTTTTTTTTCTTTCGAATGTGCATGTGTTGGTTGGCCACTTAAATATAAGTTTCACTCGAATAACCTGCCTTAGTGTATTCTTAGTTATTTATGAAAATAAAATCTAGGATAACACAACATTTACAAAGAGAAATTTGATTAGGATAGTGCAAAGTTTTGGAACGGTATCGTAACTATTATGGATATCGGGTTTCTTTTTGTGATTTTAGAGCATCTATCATTAGAAATGTAACCAGTATCATGAACAGATCTTAATATCCGGAGATTAGCGTCTACAAACAGACAAACAGACAAACAAACATACCGACATACACACATACATTTTTTTTTAAATTCTTACTCTCCATCGCCCTTAATATTTTTCTGGAAATATATTTAATGTACAGACACCTTTTTTTACTGTTTTATTATATGTATAGATAATTTTTTATTTGATAGCTATCAGTGACATTTGCTGAGCGACCCGGAACGCAGGGAAGAGGCAGTATGGCGTAATCAGAAAGGTCAACCACATGTTATGTTAGGCGATCAAGGTCGTTGATCAGGTTTTCTCACAAAATTCTGAATCATCACCATACCATAACACACATTTCTGGGAGTTTTCGACAGGCCGCTCTGAAAAAAATCTAGATCTATAACAACAACCCAAATCTGATATTTTAACACCCGCTAACACGGTGTGACTACACACCCTTTCTTTGCTCCAATGTCCTGTTGACCTTTTACATGGATTTCTTATATGGTACCTATACCTTTTATGCAGTGGCAGATCTACATTTTCGCCAGGCTATGCATATTTTGCCGCCCCTAATTTGCGTTCAATGGAGTATCATAATATGTTAATGCACTCTTCTGTCTTCTTGAATGCGGTGATGGACTGGAGAAGGGAGAGAGGGGAGGGGGTACAATTGGCCTAAATCTGTCGCCCCAGACTTCACTACCTGTAAAGCCTACTGGTAAATCCTTCACAGAGTATATTAGGTACAGTGTTATTGGAGATGGAGCAACAAGACTTACGAAGCTTGAGCTCTACAAGCACTTATGCATGTTAAGCAATCCCGGACGTTGTTCACACTTGGATTGGTGTTACATTGATGACATAAATATGAAGCTACATGTATAAGGCTCCTATATCAATAGATGGTAGTCGTCTAGCCTATGTCGGATGCTTTTGTACAATGTGGAAGAGATACTAAATCGAAGCAAGGGTTATACTAGATCATAAAATCATTACAGTATAACGAAATTAAAATAACAGTCAAAAATAGAAATAAAAATTCGGCATTTCCTTACAAAAGAATGTTGCTGCTCGGGCAATTTATATAGGAAAGTCGATTTTTTTTGCTTTTTTTTTACTGTTATTTCATTATAATTATACTAAAGTGATCTAGTACGTATAGCCCGTGGTTCGGTTTATTACGGGTATGTCACTTCCACTTTGTATAGCTTTAAAAATCTGAAACTATTTAGCTGGTCAATTAAATTCAAGAACAATAAATAAACAATTTAAAACAGAAGTATAATACACAGCAAATTGCTATATTTGTTGTGCTGCCGCCTGACTGCAGTTAAGTAATTCTTATCTCGAATCACATGGTAAATGTCATCTCTCCATCATATTCTATTATGGCCAGTGTCAACAAGTTTATTTTCTATAGTAGTTCGCCTTCACCAACATAGATAACTGATTTATAGATTACATCCTGTATTCGTTAGATAACCAATAGGTAGGTTAGGACTCCAAAGCCACAGACATAGATATAGATAGACGACTTAAATGCACCTACTTCGCGTGTAAGTTCTCAGACAGAGCGTCGAGGTTGGCCGCCGCTACTGACTGACAGTCCGCCCGTGTCTGTGATTGCAGCCGGACGGCAGCGAAAAATAAAAAAATGCCTTGTTGCGTGATAATAAACTGCAACAGCCCAAAAATTGCAAGCGCCCAAAGTCAAGGACATATTTCCTATCACAACTAAGTTATTTAAAAAAAAATATATGCGTAAATTCATTTTAAAACAATTTTTTAAGCATTTCAAGCGGTGATTCCAAGATTATACCTAAATAAGTATAGATTAAGGTTTAAAAACTACATTCACATTACATTGCCGCGTTTGCTTTGAGCGTTTGATCCGACGTTGTGTGTTTAGAAACAATGAATATCGAAATAAGCGATACTGTCGCGCATCACTACGACGTCGTGGTACCGGCAATTTCTCATTCGTCAGTAAAATTTAGCGACTAGTGTTGTTCGTTTTACAACATATGCCAATAATCGATTTTAATCGATATCGGACTGACGAATGATATTAACTATTATTAAAGAGCCAATTTAATTTTCATTTCCTAATTTACACTTTAGAAAACGAGGGTAATATTAATATGAGTTCATGTATGTAATATGGTCGCTCTTTGAACATATACTACTGGTCACACGTTGGTGAACAAAACCGCGCGTGCGTCACTGCTCACTGCTCGTTAGCTAGTCGTCCCTCCTGAATTTCCCCCATTGAAGCGGTATATTTTCGATACCTCTACGCGGAGTGAGACAAGCCTGACATGGCTAAGAACGACCGCAAGGGAAGTTGCTTTAACGTTAAAAAAAAACGCATTGAAATCGGTCCATTCGTTCGAGTGCTACGATGCCACTCTTTTTCTTCGGGGTAAAAACAGAATAAAATAAATACATCCCATACAACGAACGTGTTTTTTTATAGATAATAGTACGGAACCCTTCGTTCGCGAATTCGACTCGCACTTGGCCGATTATTTAAGAATAATAATAGTTTTATTTTTAAAGTTCAATTAAAATATTTACATTATTTGTAATTTTTAGTTTTAATTTTAGTTTTAATTTAAATTTTAATAAGTTGGTATAGTTTGAATTTCAGTTAAATTGAAATAAATTATTTAAGTACAAATATTTATTCTTTATTATCAAACAATTTTCCGTTTAGAATAAATTGTTTATCCAATTTCATATCATTCGTCAATCAGAAAATCGATTGTGATTTTTATCACAAATCGATTAACTTGAATGTTAATCGATCGTATGGTTAGCGAGCGCGGAGTGAGCGAGCAAGACCACAGATATAAAATCTATGAGTATGAGCGAGACGATCAGGGCGGCGGCGTGCGTCTTCAATAAATCGTTTAAATCGTAGCGAGCGGTTTCTTTGAATCGGTTTGAATTTCCCGTCACTAAAATTGCCTGTGACGTCACAGTAGGCATTAAAAAAGTTGGCACGCTTGGTTTCGATACAAATCTTGATACGGGCGTTATCTATTACATCTATATCTGTGTCCAAAGCTTTTATTTTTAATCCACGTGAATTACAAAACGGAATTATAATTGTAATTTTTTTGGTTACGTATCTTGCGACGAACGAGCGAGCGACTCAAGCTTAGGACGAAAGTAACACAGACACAAAAACCACTTTGCCGTGGAGGGTAGGGCTAGGCATCATTCGGACATATGATTATTATGGAAAAAAATATTATGAGATCTTAAATTATGGATATTAAATTTATGAGACAAAATAGAGAACCACTAAATAGTGATATTTGAAAAATGAAGTACTTTTTATGAAATAACATTTTGTTAAATGACATTTGGACAAATACTTAATTTGCGAAACATATTAGGTAATTCGTGAAATGATAAAAAGTCAATTGACATTTTATTATTTGACACATTTAACAAGTGTAGTGTTTGCTAATGGATCATTTGCTAAGTGAGTTTTTGTAAGATGATACTTTTGTCAAATGTGTCGTTTGCCAAATGAACATTTGGTGAAACGTTGTTTGTCAAATGACCATTTGTCAATCAATTTTTGGTCAAACATTAGTAATCCTAAACAAATACCTAGTATTTTTTGTTTTTTTTTACTCACACATTTCTTTTTCAAGAGTATCTGAAACCACAATATAAATGTATTTTCGTTTCATTCGGTAGCTATAAAAAAATAGATAAAAAGCGTTATTTAAGCAAGATTTTTATTTTAAAATATCTGGTGTATTTCATATTTTTTCTTGAAATATGCTACAAAAATTGAACTACGTTAATAAAATTGGTACAAAATGTACTAAACTGAAAAGCTGGTTTACTCAATAAAGTAATATTTAAAACACATTATATTCAGGTTGACATAAATAAAAATATATAAACTTGGATTAATATTATTATATGTTGCTAGTGACACAGTTTAGTCGTGTTTATTGACAGTTTGGACCAAAATATTGGGTGTTAATTGTTTTATACGCTTAAGGATTTTGAAAGTTGTGTATTTTATAAAGGTTTACCGCAGCATATATTGACATAATTATCATGAAGCATCGATATGATATGGAGTTAAGTGTTAGTAATTAGGTATTTATGTAACTTAACTCGTTTTGTCGATGTTGTATGAATATTTATTTATTGTTATTGCAGCATAAACATAATTTATTTAAGAAAATAAGAAGGATAGAAAAAAATACATATTTACAAATATACATACAGAAAAAAGTGAACTACTAATTTAGTCTAAAAAATCTTGCCCATGTGGCATAGTGCCAAGAACGCTGGCCGCATTTCCGCGTTGGATCGCAATACTGATTCGTTGTGCTAAAAAACAGCCAGCCCTCTTGTCACCAGCGGCGCAGATCAGTCTTGGAGAGATTTCTTTAAGGAGACCCCTAGCACCGGGGCCCCAAGGACCGAAAGTTTCCACGCCAAACGGCACAAAAATATAGTCATCATTTTATGGGTTTTAATGCAGCATAAAGGATACTTAGTATTTTGATCTTACATAATTACTCTCATCCGAGATTATCATTAATTCGGATTAGCGATGAGCTAACGAGTAAATCATAATTTATAAGACATGCTACTAATTACACTTGTTTAAAAAATACTTGAACAAGGCTTTTGAAAGGAAGGCCGGCGTACATAAGGTAAGACCTGGTAAGGTATATCGAAAACAATCAGCACATACTTATGAGGAAGCCTAACTATGTGCGAATGTCTTCAACTAACTGCCTGTATTTATGAAATGTCTCAAATCAAATCAATCAAATCAAATATATCTTTATTATCATAGGATATTTAAAATATCTCTTAATAATCGTCATTATTTTGTTGCACTATTGTTGACGTCAAATAGTTACTTACAGCTAAGTTTACTACCGCTTCCAAAGCGCTAGTGCAGAAGAAGCGGTAACAAACTGCACTGCACCTCTTGCCCGTCTGCATTTCTTGAAGTGGTAGCATATTCACGAATAAATGGGAGGGCGTAGACAGACAAGCGACAGCGTACCAGCAGTAGCGTACCAGCGACAGCGTACCATCTATAGCGTACCAGCGATAGCTCCAGTCCAGAAGTGCTATTTTTGAAACGTGGAGTTACCTGAACGAATGGTCCATAGAAAATACCATTGGTTTAGTGGCTCCACGGTTGAAACATGGCACCACTAGTCGGCGGCAGTCGCTGATTGTCGCTCCCTTAGGCTATTCATTACTAGTATGTGACTAACTGTACATTATCGTCGTTGTTTTATTTTTCGTCAGTGTAAGTGGCCTTCGTCATTAGTATCAGATGCTTCAAGCTGCCGGAAGGCATCTGACATAACTTGACGATTGATGCATAACGTGCCTTCGACGCACGATTCATGGTTTTTGATAACCTTGCCTGTCGGTAAATCGGTCGGTTAAAGATTTTAAATTAAAAGTCTTTATTTCTTCAAAATACTAAGTAAACAAGCATTAAGGCATGACGTATGTTAGCATCATGTTTTACTACTACAAATGCACGTTAAATTATCTATTACCTTTTGAGAAAGTAGTACTTTAGGTTAATCTTAGTACTTAGATCCAGAGATAGAGAAAACTTTGGTAATATTCTCACTTTTAAAAGAAAAGAAAAACGATTTTATAGCAAAATGAAAGAAACCTAAAATGATAGACAAGCTTCTTATGATGAAGAACAAATCGAAATATCTACAGTTTGTTTTGATTGTTTTGTCTGACTACATTGACGACGACTTTCGACGACGATTGTCCGACGACGATACATTCAGAAGATTTCATCTATTTTCCCTTCTTCTTATCGAGTCGAAATGGTTTCAGTGTAAATTTAATTTCAAAACTTTGACCATTAATCTGTATCCTAAAAAATCAAATAGGTATGTAGTAAGCACGTATACAACGTGGAAGGGACATACCCGTAATAAATCGAACCACAGGCTATACTAGATCACTATAATATAATAATATAATACGAGCCATCATGTGTCCCACTGCTGGGCAAAGGCCTCCCTCCATCTTTTCCATTTAATTCTGCTCTGAGCTGTTTCTTTCCAATCATCTTTAAATTTATCCAATTCGTCACGCCATCGCATTCTTGGTCTGCCGGGTCTTCTGGTATTAGTAGGAGTCCAACAAGTGGTGACCTTTGCCCAGAAATCATTTGGCCTGCGGTGTATGTGGCCAGCCCAGTCCCACTATAATATAATGATAATAAAATACTGGACAATCCCATACAAATTGTCATTATTATCATTATAATATAGTGGTATAGTATAGCCCGTGGTTCGATTTGTTACGCGTACGTCCCTTCCACGTTGTATAACACGAAACTTGAACTTGAAACTCGATAAGTGACTTACTTACGGACAAGTCGTGTATGTCATGTCAATTTGTCGGAGATATCTAACAGCACAGATGCAGCAAGGTGACATCAGTTAGAGGTGGATGTGGGCCAAGGTGCAAGCATTAGGGGCAATTTAGGCGACATTGCGGTGACAATACTCTTATATACTACAGAACTAGCTCGATCTTGATACGCTGATGACTTTTAAAGGTGCTGATGTTTATTATAGATATGCTGATATTCAGATGTCTATTTTGTCCAACGAACTATAATTTTACTATGGAAACGTAATAAGTGCAATGAATTACGCCATCGGATTCCCTCTATCTGGCAGAATCATGATGCGCCGAATTTCATTTGGCATAACACACTTGGCAGAATCGTATTTGAAAGAACATTTCAAATGCAAAAAAAAAGAAATATAATTATTGTTTGACCGAATTTTATATGTCCGAATGTACTTTTTATATGTAGTACTTTTAAGATGTCCGAATTTCATTAAGTACAACCTTTTATGACTCCGCCATCAAAGCTTTCCGACTTGCAATGAGTGAAGCCGTCAACCTAGCCTGCCGAAAAAAGTTTTTGACATAATGTGGCTGGGTATGTAGTGCGCTCTGTGCGTTTTATAGCGGACAGTATGACCAACATACGTGGGTTCCGTTTTGCTCGAGAATAATATTTGCATTTACTGTAATATTCTTTTCTTCACAATTCTGTCTATTGTTTTCAATTTCAAATATTTGAGAGAGGCCTATATCCAGTCCACGTTATGTTGCTGTAATTATGACGATGAATAGTAAGGATGGGGGGCTTTTGTATCTACGGGGCTGTAGCCCACAAACCTGATCCGGACAAGGTTCCAGAATTTTACTTCCACATTTTACGGTCATCGGCGTTTAACGTTTATAAAAATAATCGAATCGTCTAACGATCATGTCACACCTAATGACCTAACCTTTGTTAATGTCTAGTTAATTGGCTCGGCAGTTAAAGGTAGATCAAAGGCAGATCGTGTAAAGTTCAAGAGCGACAATTGTCAGCGGCCGCTAACGCATCACGTTGCATAAGGTGCTTTAACATTGATGACTTTGGCCTTTGGAGCTCATTCAATTGATCGTCAAACTGTAATTAGATTTATAAAACTTTACTATAATAGAAGTATTTGTATCGTGAAAATATTTGTTTGTTTTTCGTGTGTGTAAATGGCCTACACGGATGTCAGTTTTTTCAAGCTCAAGCTATGTCAGATGATTTTATTTGACATAGCTTGACGACTACCAAACAATGATGACAGCCCGAACCAACTCGAAAGTGATCATCCAAATGGGGACCAAGCCTGGGATCGCACCACCCGGCTCCTCTAAGATATATTATTATGATTATCTATATTTTCTCTTTCTTCAGTCGTCTGCAAAAAGGTTCTCTAATGGCGGCCACAAAGCGTAGGACACCCACTTGCTGGATGCAAGTTGTTCTAGATCGGTCATTTTGAAAATCCTAGGGAAAGGCCTATGTCCAGTAGTGGACGTTATGCGGCTGAAATGATGATGATGATGACAGTCATTTGCAGCGAAAGTCAAAGGAAGTAAAAAAATTGAAAATGCGACTTCAAGGGCTATTAAAAACAAAAACATAGGTTTAACGCTCGTAAGCTTTTAAATAAACTAAAAACCAAAAACCTCTCTAAATAAAGCTTCTTTAATAAGTAAAACATTGTATAGAAATACAGTTTGAAGTTTACGATATTGACGAAAAAAAGTGCAGTTTAATTCAATAGGTTAAACGATATTTAACTAAGCAAACATCTTACGAAAACCTAAAGGTCAGAAAAGCGATTAAAATCTAATATTTTACCCTGTCACATTCACCGCTTATTTAGAAGGATAGCATGAAATAGCTTAAGTATAATAATATCATCCCATCTCGAATTACATAAGCTGTAAATCGGATTTAGTTCAATTGTTCGGCATCAGAAAAATGGCTTCACTCCATCGTAAGGTGGACTACAGATCAAATGAACTGTTTTAATACTCGTCATGTACCTTATGTCCATAGCATAGAGGCGTTTTCAAAATTTCAATGTTGTCCTGATGAGCAGCCGTCTGTAGGTACAAGCGTTGAAAGACAATGGACGATCAGGAACTTCGCACTTAACCTATTTGCATTTGAATGAAGCATTTGTTACTGAAATCCTAATTAATTGGAACTATAGATATATATAAACAAAAAACTTTCAGAATTTCTTTTTAGTATATCAGAGAGCATCCAAGTTACGTACCTAAGTAGGCAAATACCCATATTTTTAGACGAGATTTATCTTTAGACCACTGCCAATTATTACGACATGCGATTTAGACATTGAGCGTTTTAGATGAGTTTCTATATGGACTATTTGTGTTTAAGACAATTCGAGTCTTGTTTTTGTAGTCAGGATCAAAGTAAATCATCATAATTTTTATTAAGTCCGGACATGATCCAACCTAGATATGGGGTCGGTAAAGGGTCATGACATGAACTGTTCATCTTTAGGTCTTTTTAGTCTCCACTGTTGGAACACGACCCTCTCTGTGCTACAAGAGCCATACTTAGCCAGAGCAGAGAGGATTTGGCCTACACTCTCCTCGCTGGCCAGATGGGTTGGAGAGGTCTCATTGATGTTTATAAGCTTTGTTTAGCTTGTATTTCCTAAGTCGCCTCCTACGTCATCCACGGGAGGACTTGGAGTAGCCCTATTCTACTCTGCCGGAAACCACACAGCGAAGTAATATTATGTTATAGTAGATATTATATTTAATTATTTACCTATTTGTAATAAACACTTTAATATTAATTATGTTTTGCTTAACTAATGTTCTCTACCGTTTTACTTTATGGGTAGGTAACGGAAAGACATTACAATTACAATGGACAAAGAAGGTCCGAAATAAAGATTTTTATCTTTTATTATTCTCGGCATCCGAGTTTAAGCAGCTGACAACAAATTGGCAACTACTAAAAATAGTGTTAATTACATTTGTGTATGAGGTAACGAATTGGGTGCGACTCGAGCTTCGTTTTATGACGGCTGGTCACGAAACACAGCTTTGTAAGTAATGTTCAATGGAAAAATTGGACTAAAATAGCACACTTCATTGTACGTTAAGACGTATCTTGTCAGTTACAAGAATTTCTGGAATTAGGCATCTACTAAGGATTTCTAAAATGACCAATTAGAAGTCCTACAATGGGGAAGTTCTGGGTCAATAATAAAATTATTTGGTACTGTAAGTACCTAGAATAAAACGTAACAAAACAATGTCACTTATGATTTATTATTGCTGAAAATCTCATATTTAGAGCGCTATTTGACTCCAAAGAAGGTACAAAATATATAATCTAAAATCACTTTCCAACCATCCAGAAAATTATTCAAACTAACTCCTACCAAATTTTTTTTAAAAATAAGCTTAATTTTATTATTTAATTTATATACCTATTGCTTATCCTACTATCATATTTCCTACTATTTCCTACTAATTTCCTACTAATATTATAAATGCGAAAGTGAGTTTGTATATTTGTTTGTTTGTTTGTTACTTCTTCACGCTTAAACTACTGAACCGATTTGGATGAAATTTGGTATGGATATATTTTGAGACTCGAGGAAGGACATAGGATAGTTTTTATCCCGAAATTCCGACGGAGAGCGAAGCCCGCGGGTACAACTAGTGTAATATAATTGTTTTAAATTTATATATTTACATTGCTATAACGGTCAACACAGAACAGAGTTTTTCAAAAGTTTAAAACCGACGTAACCCCCAAACTACCCAACCGATTTTGATAAAACTGCCATAATTATACGACCACCTGATAAGTATGCCCTTTTAAACAGAAAAGATTTTTCCAAAGCGGTCCAGATGTCTTCGAATAACCGGTAAAATAAAAAAAAGATCGCGACGAATAGACAACCAAAATATTTGTGTCGAAAAAGCGGCATCGATATAATAGCATGTAAGAATGTTAAAAGTCTTGTCAGTTATTCCAAAAAGGCATGGTTGTCACGTGAGGTCAACCGGTGGCAAACAAGAACGTTTTACCAAATTACCCATCGTCGTATACATCAACCATGAGTATGATAGCATGTAATTAAAGGAAAATGAAGTGTAAATTCATCCATCTTTCAATAAAAATATAAATAACCGGCCAAGTGCGAGTTGGACTCGTGCACGAAGGGTTTCGTACCAATATACAAAAAAATATATTTATTTTTAAAGTGAATATACAATAAACATTCTGTCAATTATTCAAGCATCTACCTTTTATCGTTATTAATATCGAGGAAAAAATGGCAAAAAAACACGTTTGTTGTATAGGAGCCCCCATTAAATGTGTATTTTACTCTGCTTTTTGTATTTGTTGCGGTAAAAAGGCAAAAAACTGAAGATTATCTGTAAAAATTTCAGCCATCACGGTTTGTGAGATACAGCCTGGTGACGGACAGACGGACGGATACACTAATAGACAGCGGAGTTTTAGTAATAGCAAAGATAATATAATTACTAACGTAAGTAATAGGGTAGGTTCCCGTTTTTACCCTTTGAGTACGGAACCCTAAAAATGACATTTATACATATCTTATAGGTAATAAAACAACATGCAATTTCGCACATAGAGTGTTGTTGTCTTCTGCCGTATATGCATAATTATCAAGTTTTTTTCTTTATTATTGTGGAATTCGGCTATAAAATACTCAAATTTATGGTCTTGCCATAGTCAACATATCGATTACTGGTAATTTTAAAAAAATTACATGAAATTTTACACAATTTTATAGCGAAGAGGAAATGCAACAGTAGGGATGCAATTACTGGCAATCTTAATGAATTTCTTTAAATTAAAATAATATTATTTTTATGGGCTAAGGCATAATATATACTCCAACAAAATAGAGTCATTATTTTTTGTTGTTCTTATTCAAACAGGCAGATATTCAGCAACGTCGAAAAACCAAAAAATGCTTGCCTCTGTCATGTTAAGAGTAGAGCACCACCTCAAACGCTCCGCTTATGAGGCGTGGAACTTACAACAACTACGGATATAAAAAAATTACACTTTTCAGTTTTGAGTTTGGACATGTACATTGTGTAGCCTTATTTTTTCTATGTTTACTTCGTTACCAAATTAAGCATTGCAAAATATCTAGGTAGTAATCTATTACGAAGTAGACCTAAGTATAACAAAAATACTAGAAGGCTGAAGTGAATCACATAGAACATATAAACTAAACTAAGCTTTGCGTGACCATGAGACTGGTTCCTATCGTTTAAAGCACAGCCTCACGAACAGCGATATCTTTTATTTGCAAAGTAGGCCTATGGAGGAAAATATAGAACAGTAACTTAGGCCGGTTTCACAGCTGTGCGGGAGACCCGTACGAGAAACGCCCGCAGTATTGTGAAACGTTATACGATTGGGCGGGTGGCTACCGTGTGGTAGAAAAGAACCACTTCAAGTCTTCCCATGGATGTCGTAGAAGGCGACTTAGAAAATACAAGCTAAACAAAGCTTATAAACATCAATGAGACCTCTCCAACCCGTCCGGCCAGCGTGGAGAGTGTAGGCCAAATCCTCTGGCTGCTCTGGCTAAGTATGGCTCTGGTAGTACAGACAAGGTCGAGTTCCTGCAGGGGAGACTAAAAAGGGCCTCATGATGATGAGCGGATGGCGTTGTACGAGGTCTACTCGGAGCGTGTTCTGTAATGGAACGATCCGCATCGCTTTGATACGACTAACTCTTCATTCCGCTTTGGGTGAATCGGATCTCGGATCCATACGGATCTCCCGCATAATGTAACTGTGAAACCAGCCTTACTTGGTGAGCCAGTAGGTTCCCTTTTTGGACTTTCACCGTATAAAAAAATATGATGAATAAATTCGCCACAGGTAAACTTGAGCAGTTTATTGACCAAGCGAGACAGAAACGCGAAAGAAGTGTTTCTGTTGCTTGGAAACAATTCCTACTATTATATTTGTAAGTATGGATGGATGGATGGATGTTTGTTACTCTTTCACGTAAAAATGACTGAATGGATTTTAATGGAACTTTGCAATAACACATAGGCTACTATTTATAAAGATATTGTGTGATAATCCTGCGCGGACGAAGTCGCGGGCACCAGCTAGTGCTTTATAGTATTGTTTGTGTGGCTGTCCGGCTTTCTGTATGTACTCAACCGATTGTCATGAAATTTTGCGAGCAGGTTCTATTATATTGATGTGGACTAGGTAAAAATATATGATTTTATTCAGTCGGTCAACTACATTATTCGATTAACTAAGATTTGATGCTTTGATGTTTCGGAGTAGGGTGATTTAATTTACGTGTCACCTTTAGTTAAAAGTCGTAGAGCTGATCGTGACGTCACGAGAAATTTAAATGCGCTGTAGGTATCTTCGACGTTATTTAATAAATCAGAGAAAAAATACGTATGCCCATACCTTTTAATAATCAGCAAAAATATTTTTTGGCCATATCCGTAGGCATTATACTATTTTTATCGAAATTTCATCGAATTCTTTTTGCAAGCGCAAGCGGAAAAAAATAATAGCATTTTGTTATAAAAATCAAAAATAGATAAAAAACCTAAAATAACAAAATCTTAAATAAACATATTTCCATTAAATAGTAGATATGATGCTTTGGACTAATTATGTAGGTACTTTAATTTGTCCAAAGTCAAAGTGTTTTGCCGAATTACACACAAACTTTCTTTACCTACTAAAATGTTTACAAGCTAATCAATTGGACTCGCCAACAAAGTCATTTGAAACGGATCTTTCAATAGTAATAGATAACAATCTGCCGAGTGTAAAATTGTACCATTCTTTGGTAGCGTCAGACAATAAATTATACAATTTGTTAACTTATACAATAAATATTATTTGTCTCGTAAAAAGGCAAAACAGGTATACAAATAGTATGTATAACATGTAATTGATATAGTATTTGTGTACCATATTAAAATTAAATTATTTTATAAAAATTGGTGTAAATATTGATATATTAAGTGAAAATATTGATATATTTTTCTTCACAAATATATTCCTACATTATGATTTTCATAAACAAGATAATTTTAAATTATGAACAAATATTTGAAGGGGTGATTCAGTCTATCATTTTGAATAAAGTTTAAAACAATCAATAAATATATGTACGGTTGTATATAGAAAAACGATAAAAAAAATTACTTCGCATAAGTAGTACAAACTAGCTCAATTAAAAGTCTTTGATATTTATGGAAACCTTAATTATTTTCCTTTTTAGACATACATTCATTGGGCAAAGTTGTTCAAAGTGATGTTCTAAAATTTTAAATTATCCTTTAAAATATTTATTAACGTATTTAATTTTAAAGTAAGACTATTTTTCTGACCGTACTTACCACCTGTGAGCGCGATAGAAGAAAGTAACTACACCCAAACTGAACCGGTTTCGTTTTCTACTCGCTTTTTATCACACCTCCGAACATTGTTGATCGAAACGTCGATCGGAAATAAAATGTAGAACTTTATGTAACTCTATTGTCCATTTCGGTCACGGTTCACGTGAGGTTGTCACAGGTCAGTTTCTAAATATTTGACTACAAGAGATGTTTGAATACATAATCCTGACATTATGATGCGCATGAGTAACCATCGTACAAATAATATAGGCAACAATAAAGAATCGCGTGTCTTTTTATTATACATTTAATGGATCGATTAAAAATGAGTTTAGTTAAGAAGAAGAGTTAATAAAAACAGAACAAAAATGATTTTCTATTATTTTTGTCAGTGCGTATTGCATTTATTTACACACTAATCTTTGGAACTAATGAACATTTAAGTAATTTTCAACTATATCAGGTAAGTATATTTTGTCTTAGATACCTATTCTAAAAGTTTAGTATGCCTCCTAATATTATTTTACATTCTTTAACATCTTTTATTACTTTTACTTACAGACCAAGCTTATCTACTAGGGGTATTTTAACTAACCTACAGGCCATTCCGCCATCTTGTCCTAGGCTTACAACTTGTTTATTAAAATAAAAAAGATTTTGAAAAAAGATACATTAAAATTAGATAAATACAAACCATTTCCCTACGCAGCAGCAATAACACATAAACACTTACAAGCTACAAACTTAATTGAACAACAAACAGAAGTACATTCAGACATAAAATACGATCCAGTGCGGCGATAGCGTCGGCATGTAAGAGCAAATTGGAGTTCCTCCTTGATTGTTAGATTGCGAAAACAATAGATTGGCAATTGTGGTGGTGAATGTACGGAAGGAATAATTGTAGGGCTGGATATGTGAAGTGTGGCATTGATGGGCACCTTGTATTGTGAATCTTGAGGTTGTTTTGTTGTTATAATTAGTTTAAAGTACTTACATATGTCTATTCGCGTATTGCGGATCAAACACAGGAAACAGCATAATTACTTTTTACTAAACACAGCCTTGGCCCTTTACTTCATCAAATAATGAAACAATTATTTACATGTTAGTAACCGGAACTATCGTAAAAAAAAAAACAATGGTATTTATTAACACTTCTTTGTTTATAAGAATAGTCGATAGCTGATAGTTTCTACTTAAACTAATTACTTTCGATTAAACTGAAAACGCTTTCTCCATATTATTTTATGAATCGAAAGCTTTTTCAATTTGGTTCAATGCTCTGGGCAATTAAGACTCCATTCTCGCTGGTGGTCTGTCATGCACCTTTAAGTTATCGCTGTCTTTCCACTTTTGAGTTTGAATTGTATTTAAAGTGCATTAATTGAAGACCTAAAATAAGTCAATGCCTGAATAAATACATGACAGTGTATGTATTATTAAAGTGTGTAAAGTACAATAAATAGTGACGAAAATCGTAGCAGTCGTCATGGACTTTTAAAAATTCCTAAATTTTATGTCGTTTCTATTTCTATAACAATATTGGAAAAATAGGGATGTGAACTAGATAAAGAATATATAATTTTATTAAATCCATCAATTAGATTATCTAAAAATAAAGGACCCAAATTTTGTCGTATACCAAAGTAATCTAAATTCAGAAAGATTACAGAGCGCTTCGAAGTTTCAGAGTGGGGGTGATTAAAGTCATTATTGGTTAAAAATACTAGCTGATCGTGACTTCTTCATTAATTGCTAATTAGAGAAAATAAAAAAATTCGTTAACCGTACTTTTCAAAAGGCAACGTAACGAGACAAATAAATATATACTCTGCGTCCCTGTTAGGCATGAGAGAAGCTTATTTAAATCTCAGACCTCGAATTTTTTATTGTGTTTAATCAAAAATCCTCTGGCTGCTCTGGCCAAGTATGACTCTGGTAGTACAGAGAGGTAGTGTTCCTGCAGTGGAAGACCTGACGATAATAATGATGATGATGAATTAAAAATGCGCACATGAAAACGTTCTCTACACGAAAAAAAATACACTACGAAACGCCAGTAGGTGAACAATGAACATGTCCTCTTAAGAATGTGAGTGTTATTCAAACGAGTTGCTGTTACTAATGGTGTATTGTTTGTTAAGACAATTTGTTCTGCCCACCATGTGATGTCTGGTGCGAAAGCTCTAATTGAGGGCCTGTGGGTGGACTTTGTATCTGTAGCATGCAATGTATTATGCAATGGCCATAAACATTCAAGCAGCTTTATATGCATTTGTTCGTTTTGTTTTTCGTAAGATGTTTTTAAGCTGCCTCATTTGACATAGCTTGAAGACTGCCATGCCGCTGGGACCAACGGGCTTAACGTGCCCTCCAAAGCAGATAGTAGCTCAAAATATTTTCGTGCAATTGTGGTCACCCATCCAAATGCGGATCACGCCCGGAGTAGCTTAACTTGCGAAATCGCTAGCAATGCGTACCCCCACAGAGCCACCAAGTTCCTCCCAATGCTATGCTATAAGTATCTGATGTTACTCAATTTCGGCTGCGTAGCGTAGCCCTTATGAGGATCGAGGCAAATTTTGACAATGTTGTGGAAAATTTTGCTCCCCGGTCTTCTATATAATATCCGATTGCTGTTGCAACAGAATTTGCCAGGTACTATTCTACATCAAATGGATTTACATGCTAAGAGGAGCTCAGTTGTTCTGTAGTCCTCACATGAATGCGTCGCAAGTAACATCAAAAAAAAATTCGAGCTCCACCTTGCTTTGAAGAGCATAGTTTAAGCCATTTGTCCCGGCTGTCATCGTTGTAAGGTCGTCAAACTAAGTCAAATATCTTTAGGTAGTTTAAATATTTGTTAGCCACTTTCATATAATATGATAAAAAGAAAAACGTATACAGACCTTGTATGATTTTTAATGTTATATTACATCCAGGTAGGCACATCTAAGTTCCGTTCTGGGTAAGTTCTCGACAGAAATAGCTGGAGTGCTCTCTCCACAATAAGGCTTTATACTCAAGGGTCTAGGTGAAAGCAGTGCAACGATATAAGCGTCTTAAATACAGAAAGTGAAGTTACAAGTGTTGCCTATGCAGATTACAGAGCTTTTAAAAATAGTTATATCTAAAATAGGTATTTATTACTTTCATTATCATCTTCATCATTCCAGCCGTATAACGTCTACTGCTGGACAAAAGACTTTCTTTAAAGGTACTTATAACAGAATGCTAGTCTAGACAACAAAGTATATAATTTTTCAAAACTAAAAACCGACTTGAGTGAAGTCGGTTTTTAATTTCTATGGGTCAAAAAAACTTAAAACTAATATCGTACAAACTACGCAACTGCTGTTGATAAAATTTCTATGGAACCACCTAACAAATATGCTTCTTTAAACAAAAGAAGAATTTTCCAAATCAATCCAGGCGTTTTCGAATAATCGGTGAACATACATAAAAAGAAAGATCAAATTGATAAACTTCTCCCTCCTTTTTTGGAAATCCTTTATAAACCTCCCATCAACGTCCTAATAACTCTGTTGTGATGTAGCAACATCTTCCATGCAATAAATGACAAAATAAAGTTACTAACATTGTAACTTCTACCTTAAAAAATTTGTGGTTTTATGGTCCCAAACCTCAAACGGGAAAAATATTTATAGCATTTATACCTACCATTATGTTTACTTATAGAGCAAGAAACAATCAAATATAAGTAGGAATTTGCATATTTTTATAGATCATTGACCCTTACAATTTAAATCTACAAAATTACCCCGTGAATAAACAGGCATAATAACTAATGAAGACATTGAATATCTCTGACAAACATCTTAATGAGCATAATTTTGGGGAAACGCTCCCACAAGAAGGGAGACCCAGATAAAAATATATCCGTCCAAAAACATAAATGTAAAAATGGTAGCCAAGTTTAATGGTTTGATGTTGACTTCACCTACTTAAGAATGGAAATCTAAATAGGAGCCAGTTCTTAGACATTCCTGTAAATTTTTTATCATAAATATCTATTGAAGCTCAAGCTTGGCCTGACTAGATTTTTACAGACATAATGGTAGGTAGGTATAATGATAGGTTGATTTGCTAAATATAAAATAATATATGCGAGTACTAGCCAAGTTAAATGTAAATGTTCAAACGCCGTTATAGATATTTCAGAACTACATCTCAATTCTGTAGTAGAAATTTAGTGTGTATTGTGAAATAAATTTTGAGTATGAAGGGGACAAAAATGTATTGTAAGTTTAGGTCGTGTTATTATTTTACACGAATGCTGCTTTGTATTTTCTTGGCTTGAACTTGGCTTGAACTTGGCTTGACATACAGGGAGTATGTCAAGCCAAGTTCAAGCCAATGTCTGAATAAAAGACGAGGTTACATTTTCCTCTTTTGTGTATTTGAAGGAAAAACTAACTTCTTTATTTTTAGTTCTTCAAAATATATTTAGCAACAATACCTTTTCCCCACACTGAGACTCTTTTACGATCTTTTATTTTCAACCCCCGACCAAAATAGGAGTGTTATAAGTTTGACGCTGATGTCTGGCTTAGGGGCTAGCTCAATCTGCGTAAATTGCGGTATAAATTATTAGGGGCTAGCTCAATCTCCGTAAATTGCGGTATATATTTATTTTATATTTATCTACATCTGCAAAAAATTATTTGTACTTACAGTCTTGTTCTAATACATGAAGTGCCAAATGCTTGTTCTTTAATACACGAACTAAAAGTACTAATATTTTAAAGGAATCAAAAAGAGTTAGCTTAGAAGATGCAAGAAGGGAGAACTAGATAAAAATGACGTCTTATTACCATTTCCCTTTCGCGCCAATGCACAAAACCTTGCACAGTCATTTTTATCCGATTCTCCTTTCTTTGCAGATTTGCATGAGCTGGCGCGTCAGAACAAGATCACCAAGCAAATAGTGGAGGCGTTTATTCAGAAGAAACTCGGACTGTCAAGGGGACACGTGAGGCCGCCTTCCATCCAGGAGATCCTGCCGATAAACAAGCTTGATGAGAGAAACGTCAGGCAGTCTAATCAGAGCGACCAGCTTCAGGAAACCCAGGAGTACGCTGAAGATGACAGCTTGCAGAGTGTAGAGAGTGAACAGATTGATTCCATTTATAATGAAGGCAGGTACAGTGGGCCAACGAGATACCTGGGACGGCCCTCTACTTATATCTTGTATTTTCTCCCAAACTCAGAATAATATTACCATGAAATGTATACTTAGAAAGACTTCATTTAAATCTTTCTGAATATACATTTTCGTCTATTTTAATTTAAATTTTATTTTTTCCAATAAATCCTAGACATTAATTTTGTATACCTTAAATCTTCAATTTTAATCAAAGCAAGCGCTTTGATAACATTGATGTTTCAATGAATATATACAACAGACTGTCGTGGTTTTTAAAATTCATCATTCTTATCTAATTGACATTGAGTTGAAAAGTATTGATTGAGAAAATCTCCTTACAGACAATGTCAGGGTATCAGCCTTACATGCCATCACAGCAAACCACAAAACGGCATTGCACATTTCAAATAAATGTGAAGGGCACACACACATCGCACAGTTTAAATATTTGCTGCGTTGCGTGGCATTTAATTAGTGTATTCAAGCGAAAAGTCTATATTTGTCTGTGACAGATTGTTACGCCCTTTGACACCAATTTGAGCCTATAAACTAGATACAATGCGCTGTTTTGTAAAAGAAATAAGTAGTTATTTTATGGCTTTGTAAAGGCCAATGTTAGTTGTCAAACAGCGCAAATTTAATTCACGACATTTCTGTACATAATTGGACAAACTCTAAAAGATAATGTTTCAGTTTGATGTAGTTGAGAATCGAACCCGAGGTATTGTCATGTGAGCAAGGTTAAAAGACGAATCGTGAACGAAATAATTATAGTTTAGAGACAGTTTTTTATATCTTTCATCAGTTGAAACCCCACAGCGTTTGAATAGGCCCCCAAGTGCAGCGACATACCCACACAAATTCCCATTTGAAGATAAAGAAATATCCATGAATCCCATTGAGGTGTTTGAAAATTGGACCTAATTTCTAAGCGATGTTAGCACCTGACTGGTGTGGTAATTACTTGATCCCTAGATCCGGGTTAGCCTATAAGTTCAATGAATAAGACAAAACAGAGGGATTATCAATAGATTAACATCTCTTAAGATGTCGCAAAGCATCAGTTGGTGGTTGAAGTGGAAGGACAGACAGATACGCGTGTGAACTGTGAGCGATCACGCACAGCACATATTGCGAAAATTGGTCAAGAGAACCGACCACTTGGTTTCCTAAGCTAAGAAATCTATTTGCTTCTTAATTTGGTTAATCTCGGTCTCAGCAAAAATGGGTACAGCAAATAATATGCAATCTTTGCGGTTTTCGTGCAAATATCTTGAAGTGATGCTGGTATTTACATTTTTCTTTTGTTTTCTTTCCGCATTGGAATCGTTGAGATCGCAAGGCGGTAAACTTGTCAAATTAGCGACAACTTTATTTATCTCGAAGCAATGACATTTAGAAAGTATGCGAAATTTATTTCGCTTACAAAAGTTGACATTGTTGTTTTACATATTTTAAAGAATTTAATTAGTTTGCTATTTATCTTTTTAACCTACTTCCAAAAAGGAGGAGGTTATGAGTTCGTCGCGATCGTTTTTAGGGTTCCGTAGCCAAATGGCAAAAACGGAACCCTAAACGTTCCCCATACTTAGAACTGAAACTCAAAAATTTATTTTTCATCAAACCCATACGTGTAAGTTATCTGTGGATAGGTCTTCAAAAATGATATTGAGATTTCTAATATCATTTTTTTCTAAACCGAATACTTTGCGCGGGAGACACTTCCAAAGTGGAAAAAAGTGTGTCCCCCCCCCCCCGTAACTTCTAAAATAGGGGAATTATAAAACTAAAAAAAATACATGATGTTCATTACCATAAAAACTACCAGCGAAAATTGTTTTGAACAATATCTAGTAAGTAGTTTTTTTTTAATACGTCATAAATCATAAACGGCAATTTACCTTTCATTCAATCAACTCAAATATAAAAATTAAAAAAAACATACTACAAGACTTTTATATTATGTTATTTGCTACTACGGAACCCTTCATGGGCGAGTCCGACTCGCACTTGGCCGCTTTTTTATTTTTATGTATGTTCACCGAAGATTTATATGGAGACGCCTTGACCGATTTGAAAAAATCTTGGCAGGTGATGCCATAGACATTTTCTCAAAATCGGTTGTGTAACTTGGGGGTGAAGCAGGTTTTCAGTGTTGAAAAATTATACTTCGAATATTGTCCACATTATTATATATACCTACAATCTACTCTACGGTATCTATGACTTTTTGAATATTACTCGTGATTTTTACTTCTATTTAATGAACCTGGTTGATTTGACAAAAACAATATTGATGATCATTCAAGATCAGTATCTACAAGTACTTACTACCACGCGGTAGGTAAGTAGAACATAATGAATAAGAAAAATTCAAAAAGCATGAATGAAAAACAAACCAAATAAAACTGAGACTAAAAACCGAAAAGGTGCGACTCAGACACGTATTTTAAGGGTTCCGTATCATCGTAGCTACTGAAATAAGTACATGAACTGGCCTTTAAACTTTAAATATATTTTTACACATAACATAATGTTAAAAAAAAATATGAAAATGATTATTGCAAGATTTGAATGAAGTCTTTCTTAATATATTTTGGGTTTAAGAACCAATTGAAGATACGCGGTGTTTTGGTAGGTACCTGACTATCTATTACGTAACTAAAACGCAAATACATTTTTTATTTTTAATTAAAATATAACAGCCATTGAATAATATCTTGTAAAAAATTAAGCGTCTACCCAAGTCTCAAAACAAACGGATAGACAGCGCGGAATATGAGTTTTTGGAATAGAATTAATATAAAGCTTTGTGAACGCACGTAGGTACATAACGAGTACGTATCGTTCAGTCGGCTCTTGAGATACCTGAGTAAGAGATATCTGATTATACATTTTCATGTTAAAAAATATAGGTACCTAGGTGTCTAGCTACCCATATTTTTAACATGAAAATGTATAATCAGAAAGATTTTAAGTATACATTTTCATGTTAGGTAATATTATTTGAGTTTATGAGAAAATTCATGATATAAGTAGAGGGCCGGCCCAGGTATCTCGTTAGGCGTCTGTACCAAGTGTTAGTAGGTAATAGCGACGAAAAAGAAATTACCAAATACAATTGGATCTTAAAAAGGTGTTCGTACACGCGGTACCCTAAAATCACCTCAGAACGCACACTACACTGCACGTCTTGTTTTTGATCCCTCATTTCTTTCCGAAGGAAACTAGTTCTGTTGTTTTATTACCTATCGGCAGGTTATTCTCGGAGCCTGACATTTCATAGTTCACCTTGAAAGTTCAAACAGCGGTTAAGGACCGCCTAATTGAAATTCACGACCGAACATACTTACTTTTTTCCTTTATTTATGGCAAGAATCAATAATCACATTTTATTGATGTGCAAGGAATGCCGTTTTTTACTCTTTTCCATAAATTCACTTCTAAATTATTAATTTAAGCATACGGGAATAAACGCGAAACACAGCTGATTTAACTTTTTTTACTGACTGCTCCTATTATCTCAAAATGTCGATTGCGTGACCAAACCCATAACTATTTCTTACATCGTTTATGAAAATCGTTCTTTACATCGCGCTGTTATGCACTGAAATGTTATGTTAACTGTTACAATGTGGTAAAATCCACCAGCTTTATCCGAATTATCCTTGTCCGATTACCTAACTGTTTAACACAAAACCGTTCGTTCCACGAGTTTATAACAATAGATAATTAAATAGGGACAAACCACACTGATTGAGCAAGCTACAGGGAAAGAACTTAACCTTAAACATCCACGAAGTCTTGTCGAAAATAAAAATAATGAATTTTACAAACAACAACTTATTTTAAAATGCATGGAAAGGGATGTTCCCATAACTTTTGATCAGAAGCTTAAATCAAAGGGTGATTTTAAACAAAATCTTTAATCTAAAGCAATAAATTGGGACTCAATGCGTCAGCCAACAATGACTCATACATAAATAAGATATCTTGATTTACAAAACCATTAAAAAAACTCGTAAACTATTTGAAAGAGTTACCTTCACGAGCTTAAAACGGATTATTTATTTATTAAGTTTTCCCCGTATTAAAGCACTTTTGAATTATTTAATACCAATATATCTTTTACCAATGATCAGCGCTATTTAAAAATTAATAAAAAAATAACTCCTTGGCTTGCCGATCCCGCTTGGAGACAAGAAACGCGGTAGTCCAGCCAGTGTTCTTGGCACCATGCCACATGAACCACATAAGGACTTTTATTAATTATTGTATTATCAAGTTGTCACTATTGTAACCATGCTCACAATAAATTCAGAAAGAAGAGCAGGAAAAAATAAAACAAATCTTGATGATTACTTAACCTACATAAACAAAAGATACATTATCACGTCTTTACCCCTGACGGGGTAGAAAGAGCCCAAGGCCATAAGACACAAAGGCCAAGGTGGCGTGATCATTTACATGGAAAAAGGAATCAAAATAGTGATGGGATGATAGCCGCTTCGCCATGATTCGAATCTCAACCATATCCTCGATCGGCTTTTACGATCGGTGCGGGAAGAGAAGCAGATGCCATTTTAAGTTTTTTGTTTTCTTCCAGACCAGCATGGAGGATACAGTTTTATGTAAAAGCCCTAGCCAAATCTTAATTACTTAGTTTATAATTTTATGTTCTGTATTTCAAATACTAATTGATTAAATACTTACCAATAATAAAATATACTAATATTTTAAGAATTTATCGATTTCCAGATAGTAAAGCTTAAAGCAGAGTAAGGTATTTCTAGCCATTATTTTTCTAGGAACCGGAGATATATTGGGCTTAAGTAGTTCGACAAAAGCTGAGACCTATTTGGGTCGAACTATAAATAGATCTAAAATGTATGTAGGTAGCTTCTATATTAGGTAGGTATATGTGAAATGTAGGCTTGTAGTCGTGGCACAGAATAAGTACTAATACTCACATACAGAAGTCTTACTCAGCAAAGGAATTCAAAGAAATATCTACTCAATGTCTTTGGCAATATGGTTTAATTTAGCTCGCGTCAAAACTCGGCACCTTTTCGTTTAGATACCTAGTAGTGCATTGCAAGCCAATTTCATTCTTATTACTATTCGTGTCACTGAATTTATCACCTCGGAGTAGTTTTCGCGTGCATAGTATCTAATAATGGAGGTATACCTATACTTTTGACGTCAAATTTTTCCTGCATTAATAAATCTAAAATCACGTTGAAAATAGTTAATGACAAGTAGGTACGCAAGTACAATATAGCTCTTGGATGACAAGGACAAGCGACATTATTTTGTGACATTTAATCTACCAAATAATTTATTTTTGACTCAGAAATACTCAAGATATGGCCGTGTGTCGACGACAGAAGGTGCTATTTTGTATGGAAAAACCATTCGTTTAGGTGTATCGCAGTATCTCCTGTGAATGTCTCCTCTATTCAGTGGGATTATAGTGCTTGTCGGGTTTAATTCCCGCAGGCTGAGATAACCGAGCTAGCAGTCGTCATTACCGGAACCGGAAAGAGCACGTTTTGTCCCCTAATCTGCATCTAGCCAGGCATCCTGTATGCCTCTCAAATACATCAGTAAAAATTCCTACCAAAAACATAAATGTTAAAATGGGGGCCCAGTTCAAAATCCGAAAAAAGAATTAAGATTACTTCACATTAGATAGACTTAAAAATCATAGTCTTAAAAGTTCATATATTTATATATACAATTAAAAATATAAATTCAACACAAACTAAATTAAAACTAATAAAAAATTAACTAAAAATAATATTTAGCCAAAGTTACAAATAGAGGCCTAAATATCCAATACGAACGGATATTTCTAACTAAGTCTTGATACGAGTAGGTACTACAGTGGATCCTTTACCGGATTTTATGCTCCCATTCCACTAAACGTTGCACTGTCGCCATTACTGTAAAATCCGTAAAAGCCGTGCCGAAAGCTAGAACTTTTTACTGAAATCTGCATCTAGGCCAAAACGTAATTTTAATGAGAGACTCTTTGTGACTTTGCGACTTCGGTTGAAGTTGAAGAAAAGGGATTTAATTCTCGTCTTTCGTAAATAACCTTTGATAAAAGGATTTGAGACGGAAAGGTGGTAAATAAAGCAACATAGCTCTGCGAAAATCTGCGCAGCTTTCGTATAGCTTCTTATTCACTTATTGCTAATTTATTGAAAACAGAATAAAGCATGAAAGTACAGTTTTAAACACGGAAATACCTAAACTAAATAGTAACTTATATAAACTGAATACAACAATTTTGATTATTTAAGAGTATTTGAAGAATTAAAAGTAAAAAATATCATCGTTCATTTGCATATGCATATTTTCCACATTGCAACAAACCGGTTAAAATCCTTCTTTGCGAACTGTTCAAGGATTCTAACCTCACTACTTATATGAATAAACACGTAGATTGCCTTGCCTCCAGCAATTCTACAGATCTGTTTAACAGATGTGCTAGATGTTGCATATCCCTTATCCCCGTTTTCCGAGATCCGCGGCCGCCGACAACGAGAAAATGTGCAAAATGCAAAAAGAGCATCGTTAGTACGCACTGACCCATTTCCCGGCGCGACAGTGTACACTGTAGAGCACTGGCTTTGGAGCAAACTGCAGTATTTGTACGTGTGCTGCGATTTGCACAGATTTAAATATAACTAGGTCAATTAAAGAAACATTTCTGCCTTTTGTAGTTTGTTCGTTGCACTAATTTTATAGGAAAAAATGTGAAAGAAGGTTCTTTGTGAAATATTTTACACTTTTTATCTGTACGTAAACATGTTCCCAAAGAAACTTTCTAAAATACGTGCAATGTGCATGCAAATTGTACAATATGCAAACATGAAATTTGTGTGACAAATATATGTTGATTATTTTATTGACCAACTTTCTTTTTCTTATTTCAGGTAGGAGTAAAAAGTACCCCGGCTATGACAACGAGGTGGATGCCAATATTGATCGTAAGAGTTACTTTATAGTTATTTCATCTTTTTCACCATCTCTTTTTCTCTCTTGGCATCTATGCTGTTGTTCCTTGCTTAATCTTTGTTTTGATCAACTTCAAAGCACACCTTTCTATGTCAATGTCTTTCATAAACTTCCTGCCTCTAAGCGCATCTTTAACTTCGGCGCCCGGGTCTAGCTTTTGCATTTTTCTTTGTTCACGCATTACGATCTTCGATATCATAGTCATTATATAATCTTTTGAATAAAACTTTATATATATTTTTAATATATACTATCGGTAAAATTACAGGGTGATTTTAAACGTCCTAGCTATAATTAGGGGAAGTAGTCTACATATATGCGAAGTAAAATATTCATATCCTGCTACTGTTATCTTGTTTCATTATAAAAACTAAAATATATGAACCAAATATGTAAAAATAAATTTAAGTCCACAACGAGCACCTGCGAATATTAGGTACCTACTCTTCGTGAAATAGGCCAGGTGTTATTTAAATGGGTGTTCTAAGTAAAATACCTCAGAAATCTATACCAAAATCTCCTACTGAGCGAAATTGCAGCGTGTAGTAATGACACTCATTAACCATTAATTAGTGTCAGTCACCTTATGGAAATACCCTCAAATAAAAAATACAATTTTTTACTTAGCATTTCTATTAGTGATTTAGAGTCCAAGATTTCAATTGCTCAGGGTGTAAGACCAACCTATATTACGTATATAAATGTGAGTTGAATATTAATATGTGCAATATATCTGTATATTGCAAAAATAATATTCAACTCACTCCTAGTTACAAAAAATATGGAAAAGTATTACTAATTCAACCTAAAAGTTTATTATAACTGGAAATATGCGAGAAGGCTAGCCCACCAAATAAGAAGCTGCATATCATCAAAACAACTTGTTGTTATGTAACTTGTTTTTAAGGCAATTTGTGTTGCTTGTTATTCTAATGTGTACAAATACTTTAATTTAAAAAATCTAACATTTACTTGAAGAAATATAAGCCGGGGAGGCCAAGACATTAAGTTAGATTAAGTCCTAATATTTAGACACCAACAGGTAAAAAAAAATCTTCGTACATTATCATACCATCCTTTTAATTCCTTAGGGAATATCCTTCTATTCGTAAAAAGTTTAGCCTTTTTTTTTCACAATTTTGGCAGTCTTAAATCTCCCTTTCGACTTTATTTTCTATTAATTTTTCTTTTGAAAGTTAAGTAAAAAAAGTTCTTGTAATACTTTACAACAAATAAAATTAAAAAAATTTGTAAGTAACTCCGACACAAGTGTAACTATTAGTCTATTAACCATCTTGATCACGTCAGCTTTCAAACAAAATATATAATAAATAAATTAAATTAAATGAAAAAAGCCAAATCATAATCAGTTCATTCGTTTAAACGCTACGATGTCACAGACAAGCACACAGACACACAGACGTGTCAAACTAATAACCTGTCTTTTTTGCGTCGTGGGTTAAAAAGCAATTTTATTATTAAAACAAAACAAAGTCCAAACGGTAGTATGACATTTGATATGGCAACATGACCACTGGACACCAAGGTCGTAAGGCTTCATGGATTCTGCCCAGTGGCGGATTTACCAGCAGGCTGAGTAGGCTGGAGCCTAGGGCGGCAAATTTTAGGGGGCGGCAATATCGAATATTTCCCACCCCTCCCCTTCCGCGCACCCCCGCTACCCTGAATATTGCCGGCATAATCAAGCGCTCCCAGGTTTTATTTTAAGAATCAGGGCGGCGAACTGACACGTACCTATTTCCACTTCTTCGCCACAGAAAAAGCTGCACATGAAGGATCCGAAAAAGGATGGGTAGGGACGGCAAAATATAACTAGCCTACTGGCGGCAAATGTGTGAACCCGCCACTGATTCTGCCAATTATCAAGTTGCAAGTACAATAGGTATTTGTATTGGTAACAGTACAATAAATGCTTTTCATGTCATCTACTCGAAAAACGATGTTTTCAACCCAAAACATTTGGAGCTAAAGTTAGGTAAAACTAAACACGAATGTAATCTATGTAGAATCAAATTAGCACTCCAACAAAAAAAAATAGTTTTAAAACACTAAATAATTGGCACAGGTGTCTTTTTTTTTAGTTTGGAATAAATATCGTCGTCAACATGGAACACGTATAGAGCCATAATTGAGTGCAAGCAATCTTTACAGAGCGCGATGTGGCAAAATACATGGAATTAACACAACCACATTCTCACTAGATTACTGGTAATCTATCTCTTTGTGGTTCTTTTCATCACCCATTAAATTGTTTATTAAAAACTTGTGTTCTCGCATAAAAAGTTAAACAAAGTGTATGACGATTCACGCTTTTGCCGTAGGCTTGTTTGACAAATCCATAAAATAAATGTTTGAAATAACAAATCATGCATTGTAGCAAAACCGCAAAGTCGTTTTCTCTCCAAGACAATCGCCTGATTACCTCCTCTATTACGCGTTACCTAGATTCGAAGAAAATCGCACTTTGACTAAACGCTGCGGTAACCGCTTGCGTAAAGATTACCTATACGCACGCCAAGAAATTACTTGTAGTAAATTCTAGCGATTAGTAAGTAGTTTTAGGTTTTTCTGCTAACACGCGATTCTCTAGTATTTCCCTCGATTAGAAATTCTATTTATCTATGATCTATGATTCAGAATCATGAGTGCCGTTTTTTAAATACTCTAAACGAATGAAAATCGCCCGTTTAGTAACTCTGTGCGTTTAAAAAATTGGTTACATTATTATTTATATACCAAACATATTTTATTGTTGAATTTTATGTAATACAAGCAACAATTTCGTTGTTAATATATAATTGTTATATGGAGAACTCCCGTTCATCATTTGTCAAAACTCGAACTAAACTGGCAAGCTAGTTTTGTATCGAAGTTTATAAAACTAACAGCTCAGAATTGCACTGCTGTGGTAAAAGTCTTTTAGGAAATTATCATTGTAGTCCTGTTGTTAACTCCTTCCAGGACAGTTACTGCTGTATTTCTAGTTAGGTGTCTCGCGAGGTGAAGAAATTAGGCCCAATGGTCACTACTCATGTGTATTGCACACATCAATTAAAAGTAAATAGCGTGAAATCCCATAAAACTATGTTTGCATATTTCAACAAGCCATCTCAACGAAAGGGCCAATCTTCTATTACTACACCCATCAGATAAGGTAATTTTATGGTGATGGTAATTAGAAATCGTACTACCTATCTTCCAAAGACATTTCAAAATATCACAAACAAAGGCTAGCTGCCTACGCATACTTCACATCATCTAACAAAATTGTTATGCACGCACTTAATCTTTGCAAAATAATAAATGCCATGACGATGAAAATTTAAAAATAACCAGCCAAGTGCGATTCATACTCGCGCCCCAAGGGTTCCGTATCATTATCTATAAAAGTACCTAATGTGTGTTCTATAGGAGCCCCACTTATACATTTATTTTATTCTGTTTTTAGCATTTATTGTTATAGCGGAAACAGAAAACATCATCGGTGAAAATTTCAACTATCTAGCTATCATGGTTCATGAAATACACAGTGGTGACAGACAGACGGACGTAGACCTGGTGAAAGACAGACGGACGGTAGGACGTGTGTACGGACAGCGGTGTCTTAGTAATAGGGTCTCGTTTCAACCCTTTGGGTATGCAACCCTAAAAAAGATGCGTACGGTATCGAAAGGTTATATTTTACGTCATCTGCATCTCTTTTTTTGTGTTTTCCCTCTGTGCTTACTTACTGCGTGCTTACTTGTTGTTGTAGTGCTGTACATACATACATACATACTATCACGTCTTTAGCCCTAATGTTGCCGACAGAGCATTTTGGGTCTTGCGGTTCTATGCAGAGCCCAGGGCCGCAAGACCCAAAAGCCACTTTTAGCGTCATGGTGGGCGAGAAGATGAAAAAGCAATCAATACAGTGATGGGTTGCTAGCCGCATCGCCTGTTAACATGATTTGCATTTTTGCCCATTCCCTCGATCGGCTTTTACGATCTGCGTGGGAAGAGAAGCAGCTGGTACATTCTAAGTTTTTTATTTCTCCCAGACCAGCATGGGAGTGCTGTACATACTTATTGTAATTTTGACAGCTATTCAATGACAGTTATTCAATAACCGTATACCTTGGGCACAGAATTAATATTAATCTCGGGATTGCTAAATACACGTATGGAAATTTTTTTAAAGAGTAGATGCCTAATGTGTTTGTCAGTAGTAACGAATTTAGATAATTTTATTATTATTTAATCCGGTTATTAGAAATATGTTCTTATTTATTTTACTTTATGTAGACCATTTTTAAGGCAAATAGAAAGAATACTTACTTAAAATGCAGTTCCTTAAATATAAAATACTAAAAACGTGGGTTTCAGTTACTCAACGTCGAGTCTACTTTTAACTCACCCTCTAAAAATAAAACATTGAATTTCGAAAATATTTACTTTATTGAACTATGTAAAAAATGCTTACTAAAACAATAGCATATTCAACAATGCTATTTAAAAAATAATTCCGTAAACGAACGAGCTTACAAGACCATCTTTCAATATTTTTTATCCCTATTCCATAAAAGGTTATATGTATCCCTTAAAAAGAAAACCTAAAAAGATCATGCTTCAACGATTATTCTGAAGGCTCTTAAGTCTTTGGACGGCAGGCCTTGCCCTTTGGAGGTCGACGGCTTGTAATTCTCCAGATTCTTGTCCGGAGCTGATGCCTAGACCAGTTTAACTGCCACTAAATTAACGGTTGTAGATTAATTCTAGACGAAAGACAGGCGCATAAAATTAATCCAATGAATGGTACGTCGCAAAGGCTGCTTGAAAATATTGGAACGGGATTGAAATGTCTAACATTTTTATTTTTCTACTAGCCGAAGCCCGCGACTTTGTCCGCGTGGACTTTGTCTCCGGAAAATGCTCAACAGGCTGAACAATTTTTTCTTAGGCGTCATTTTTATGTATCTTATTGATTAGCTGGACCATTACGGTTCTGCATCATCCAAAATCAATTTTACCTTATGGTAAAATTAATTTTGAAAAATGTAATGTTGCCCAGGCTTATCAGCTATATAACAAAAAAAATCATTCGAAACCATTTAGAATTTTCGGAGATTAGCGTGTACAAAGAGAATTTTTTTTCAAATTCTTGCTCTGTTACTATTCCTGCATCGCACCAATTTTTTTTTTACTGTTTTATTATATGTTTAGATTTCTATTGTTTCGCCATGAATTTTGTTTTTCGTTAATCGTTATTGTTTATTTCGAATATATCGACGGTCTTCATCATTTCACCGCATTATAAAGAAGTAATCTAAGCCAAATAAAAGAAAAATTAAACGTGAAAACATATAAAGAGGTTAAGAACTTAGCGGAAGGAAGAGAGACATGGAAAGCACTCCACCGACAAGAGCCCAGCTCTTAAATATAAGAAGAAGAAGAATCTAAGCCGTAAGGGCTAATTTCACGTTTTATACAACATGAGAATCGAGTATAGGTACAGACGAGTTAAAACTCAAAAAAAGGAAGAAAAGCAAGAAACAGAAAAGATAAAATCCATCAGCTACTTATAAAACCGGGTAGCTAAAAATGAATTCACAAAGCAAATATGTCGAACTCGTAATAAAAATATTTCATAGTAGCAGACATAATAACTGGCGCGGAAGCTCTGCCGCGGATGTTAGACGAGCCTTTGCAAATATGCGGCCTTCAAATTTTCACATGATATTAGAATTTCAATGTATGCACGAGTTGTTTTTTGTCCAATAATACTAGTTTAGAATCCCGAAGTCCCTTGAAGGAACTTTATAGTTTCGTTATGTCCGTCTGTCCGTCCGCAGTTTAACTCAGAGACCGGGAAAAACTGTAATTTTGCATAAGTATCATTTACATCATTAAAAAGGTTAAGGCTTTTCTTCCTACAGCGGAACATAGTGAGCATTCTTAGCATGTTCCATATATCAGCCACAGGAAGTCCACTGCTGGACGAAGGCCTCCCCCAAGGATTTCCAAAGACTGGCCAGAAGCAGCCTGCATCCAACGACTTCCTGCAACCTGGCTTTGGTCGTCTGACCACCTAGCTGGTGGGTTTGCTAAGACAACTTTTAGTACAGGCACACCTAGTTAGTCATCTAAACATAGAGCCTTGACATTTGGAGCTTCCAAACAGCCACTTCGGCAAGACGTCCTTCATACTTACCTTGACATTTCATTTAAGACGATGTTGAGTATGGTCTTCTTTTTGTTACTGGCCAGTTATAAAAATAGAGATAGAAGAACGAGGACATAAAGGTTTTTTTTCTATTATTTTAATATTTTTCTTCTGAGTTCTATAAAAGGCATTAGCTAATAATATAATTGCTTAGTAGTTTCTCAACTTTGCCTAAGCAAATAGCTTTCGTTTAATATTGGCATCAAAAATATTATATAGGTACTAATAGCTACGTACTTCTATATAATATAGAATCCACCACAAGTACCTCTATTGTTTTGTTTTTCTGTAACTTATTGTGCCATATATGTATTGTAAAAAAACTTTCAGAGCTTATTTCATAACAAAAACATATGACAGCACCATCATTTCATATCCCTCATATAAAGCTTTACATTAAAAAATACAAATAGAATTTTAAAATTAGCATACTGATTCACCATGAATATTTAAATAATAATAGTTAAATTCCTCGCACAATGTCCCACTTCATAGAGACAAAGTTGCATTTTATCAGCATCAAAACCTTGCAAAGGTCAATTCAAATGGCCAGTGGGATGCGTTTGCGCCATCCTCATCGCTTGACCAAAGAATGTGGCTTTCCAGCGAAGGTTGCAAAAGCTTGACGGACCTTAGTAGATCCCCGACTACCGCGCCAAACGCGCGTTCGAGCTGCGCGCGCGCTAACCAGTTTGATTTCGAACGAATTCACTTTTTACGTGTAATTAGGAATTGAGGTTAAGTGTGCAGTGCTTTCGATCAGGTGCAAAAAGTTTAGGTTTGATTATACCGTCGTATTTGTTTTTTTTATTAATTATATTTATATAATATGATATTATAATATGAGATGTCATATACATATATAGGTATCTGTCCTTGACCTTAAAAGGTGTCATGTAATTAAAACAAATTATATTTATAACTTCTGCAATATATTTGCATACTGTCATCTTTTTGGCTTTGTGGATATTAGTGGATATTTTTTTTATGTAAAAGATAATAAAAATATGAAACAGAGATACGTAAAATTAGTATTGTAAATATAGATTACATCTACCTAGTAGAGTAAATATTTTTTGGACTATATATCGATATATGTCCTTTGAAATATTGCACCATACCTGTAACATGACTAAAGTCCTTTTGTGTCAATAACTGCCTAACCTGAAAGAGATTGCTAGATGCAGATACATTTACTTCCATACTATGTCTCTCATTCGTTTAACTCTTTGCAATAAAGACGATATAAATTATAAATAAATTATATAGTAAAATATCTCTGTTAAATTTTCTTTTTTTAAGAAAATAGTTATTAGATGGCGCGAAATCAAGTCAAACGCTTTTATGTTTAGTTTCAGGGCAAAAGCTACAAAATACCTATTAGCGTTTCGGAATGACCACTAGAGCAAAAGAAATATCCTACTCGGATTTTTCAAAGATCCTTTTTTGAAATCTAAATAATAGTATTTATTGCATTCAAGGATGTTGCTATTTATTGAATATTGAAAAACATTTTTGAGTTTTCTTTTTAATAATCTGGTCCTACCAGATATAGTTATTGTCTTTGTTATGTCTGAGTCAGGCTTATCAGTTGTTACTCTACATTTTTGCATAAGTACGAGGTCACAGATTTACTTATTCATTCTACTGTTTGTGTCCTTATTGGTGGAAGGTGAATATTATTAATTTAATTATTGAAATTAACTTTTTATACAATTTTTTAAAATAAAAATACGCCTCTACATTTAAAATAAATCTTCCATCCAAATTTTTAAAACGTAAAATGTTATTTTTAAAAGTTTTTAAGATATTGTCAACTTATAGTGTACAATTTTTTTCTAGAAAAATTATTCTCTTTTAATTAAGTACTTGTGGTTTATTAGGTGTGACACATATTCTTAGAGTTTAGCAAAAAACAAAATCTTATAATGTATTTTATTCCCTCAGCGCATAATCTATTTGTTCCGCTTGCTCACGCCGTCATGCGTGAACGGCTGGACCGATTTAAATGAAATTTGGTATGGATGTCGTTTACCAACTCGGAAAAGGACATAGGAGTTTTATTCCGAAATTCCCGAGCGAAGCCCACGGGCACAGCTAGTTTTTCATATTTACCAAAAACTGCACCTAAAGCAAAATAAATCGCGCGTTTGTATGCTAAGTTATATTTTTATTATATGTAAGTATATTTTATCACTGACTGCCTAAAACGCAGGTAAAAATCATCTCAAACTACCAACGGCACGTTTTAGTCTAGACTCTGCTTAGAAATCCGTTGCGTAATCGACGCGCGTGTTGATCGACGTCATCTCCGGTGGCGGCGGCGGAAAACCGGTATTTCCCACGAAACGGAGCCGGGCGTCGCCCGGGCGGCTGCCGGATGCCGTCCGCACACCGGACGCCCCAGAAAATTATTAAATTCCCCCCTAAACGGATTAGCACGGCATAAACGGATTTCGTATCGGTAACCTAGTTAAGGCGAAAACGGTTTACGATTTTACGCTGTTAACTTTTTATCGTGTGTCTGCACTTTGGTAGTTTATTATATACATCGATAGATATAATGTAGAGCATAGATCGGCTTCGTATGTTTGAATTTCACGGTGAACCTGAAAACACTTGCAATTTTCTGTGGGTCTAAAGCCTAGTGCACAGGTTTCAGATAATGGATCAAAAGAACCTAAAGGATAGGTTACTTTTCACTTCTTATCGAGTAAGTAGGTATGTTTAATACTACTAATTGTATATTCTAAATCTTTGTTTAATACTAACACGGTGTTAGATTCTGTCGAGCTGAATAATGGCATCTGACGTAACTCAATGATTATTTTTTAGTGTACAGGTTTCCTCACAATGTTTTCCGGAAGCAATTAGTAGTCAATGAAGACTGTACATGAGTCGGATTGGGCTACAAACTCAGCTATATACAAGTCGGGCCAAGAGAGGAACCTTTCGGTTCTGGTGCATAAACCACTTGACCTGTTTCTGTCCATACATGTTTATCCCTTACGGGAAAGCACTCTTGCCTGCAGACGTATACCCACGACACCTGTCTGCGGCCATACTTAATATTGCAAAACATGAGGTTAATAATACAATATTTTTTTTTATCTTTAGTATCTAATGAGCATATTTTTGTTCCGCTTGGCGTCGAAAATTTTGGTCCGTGGTGTCCAAGTAATAAAAAAATAAACCCTCGGCTTGTCGACGCCACTGGTGACAAGAGAGCTGGCTCATATCTCGCGTATAGGATTGCAGTAGCTATTAAGCTCGGGAATGCAGCTAGAGTTCTTGACGCCATGCCACATGAACGTCGGCCACAGCAATTTGGTTAGATTTTGGGGCTCAGACTTAATTCAATTTAAATAAATATCTTACAACAGCGAGATGATCGAGACACGCAGCAACCTTGTAATCATTTAACAGTCTTTTCGCGCCGAAATCTAGGTTAATCTGCAAGGTGTATAAAACATAACATCACACTGCGTTGAAATATGGTCCCTTTTTAGGGTTCCGTAGTAAACAAGGAACCCTTGTAGTTTCGCCATGTCTGCCCGTCGGCAGTTTTATTCAAAGACAATTAGTATTAGAAAGCTGTAATTTGGTATTATAAGTATTTTGGTATATACCTTTGGATAGGTCTTTCAAAATAATTGTGAGCTCATGAAATATTTGCTCCTGTTTTTAAAATTTATATGCAAATTTTTGTTAGAGTCAAGTGTCCCCTCCTCCCTTCCCCTCTATCTGCTTAGCGGTTATATAAAGACACGTGAAAAAATCACAGCTGTAGTATTTAAGGTCTAATAAAATATACTGAAGTTATTTTAAGGATAAATTCATTCAATGATGGTGAACTACTTTTCCCAAAGAAAATATGTCGCAATATAAAACATAATTTTAGCTTTCCATACAAACTCGAATCAGCTGATTGGTCAACTTGTATGGGAGGCCAAATATTATTTTCCGGACTTCGATTAATGTTCCTCGGGAAAAGTTTTTCACTATCATGGACAGATTTTATCCTTATAACAATGTCAGTATATTTTGTTAGACCTTATATATAATGAAGTTTAAAGGAAAACTATCAGAGCTAAGTAGGGTTTACAAATGAAAAAGTTATGGTCGATCAACTTATAAAATGTACACGGAAAAGGAACTTTTTATACAAAGTCAATAGAAAATTAGTTTCGAGACGCTTTTAGTGGCATGAACTCAAAGTTGGCATTTGCAACTACGGGACCCTATACGGCGCGTGGCCCGACATGCACTTGGCCAATTATTATGTTTTTATTTTATTCTATTATATCAGCAATCAACATCAAAAGTTGACTAATATATAACACTACGCATATATCTAAAAAAAAAAATATATTTTTCTACTGACAAATAACATTGGTACTTATTTTAGCTATATTTGTATAGGTACATTTTACTAACGTAACTTGCAAAAAACAGCAGGCCTGGGCATTTTTCTCAACGTTTAAAACGTAATCAAGGTATTCTTAGATTTCGACATACCAATTCTAACAACTTTATTAAAATTGTAGAAAATTGTTGATACTGCGAATCGGTTACAAAATATTTATTGCAATATACTCGTAGCACATTGACACGCTGTCTTTGCTATACTGGGAAGCATGATTGACGATTGACGTGAAATGGCATAAGACCTAGTCGTAAATTAGAGAAAGTAACAGAAGGACATTCAAGATACAACACAATCATCTTTGTATGCACAATACCAGACAGCCGGTATTGCCACATTAGCCACACATAAAGCGAGGTTACTGGGACGGCTTAAAAGAGAATCAGTCTTTCTGTCTGTTTGTCTGTGGCATCGTAGTTCTCGCACATCATCATCATTATCATATCTGCCACAGGAAGTCCACTGCTGGATATGGCCTCCCTAAAGGATTTCCAAAACGACTGATCGGAAGCGGTCTGCATCGAAGTTCTCGAACGGGAAGACTGATTTTGATGTGGTTTTTTCACGTGAAGGAAAATTGCTTTGCGGTGTTTCTTAGCTATGTTTGATAAAAATTGGTTCAGCCTTTAATTTACCTAGCAAACAATAGATGGCGCTACAGATATCAATTGGAATATGTAGTTCCACTCTCGTAGATGGAGTAGACGGCGTTCTTGAAAGTCAGGGGCTTTTTAATTTGCCTAGCAAATTCACTTGTTTATCCTAATATAATAATGGCTTTAAAAAATGAAAATAGATTTCTTCCTCCTAACGTGTCATAAAGGACTTCGTTCTTAATCTAAAACAACTTGCATGGGAATTTTTAACATAGTATACCTAGTAGCTTTTTACAAGATGCAAAAATATGAGATCATTTTTTTATTACAATCCTTGATATCTAGCCAACGTAAGCCCACGCAAAAAACATTACGAGATCGCACAAAGAGTATAGAGTCGCATTTGTCTCTCTTTACTTTGCGTAGTCTTTTGTATGAAACTGACTGGCAATGCGACTGTGTCTAGGTCGATGAAAGTAACATTTTAAAGGCTGCTTAACCTTTGGCTTAATCTTTCGTGACATAACGCAACACACTTACATAAACCATACAATACATACATAAAGATATTTGTTTGAAGTACGTATTCGGATTTCTCCAACTTCCAATAAGCGGTATATGTACTTACACTAAAATAACACTTATATACCTATAGAGTATTGTATAGGGTCATCGACTACGAGTATATAGGTTTTTTTTCTGTGCACAATTTTTCTTAACCAGACCGTTTACCAGTCGTTGTCATTTTTAGGGTTCCGTACTAAAGAAGGATCATTATAATTTCGCCATGTCTGCGTCTATCTGTCTGTGTGCCGGTCTGTCCGTCCGCGATTCTACTCAGAGACTATACATACATACTATCACGTCTTTATCCCTAATGGGGCAGACAGAGCATTTTGGGTCTTGCGGTTCTATGCAGAGCCCAGGGCCGCAAGACCCAAAAGCCACTTTTAGCGTCATGGTGGGCGAGAAGATGGAAAAGCAATCAATACAATGATGGGTTGCTAGCCGCATCGCCTGTTAACATGATTTGCATTTTTGCCCATTCCCTCGATCGGCTTTTACGATCTGCGTGGGAAGAGAAGCAGCTGGTACATTCTAAGTTTTTTATTTCTCCCAGACCAGCATGGGAGACTACAAGACTCAGAGACTATAAGTACTATAAAACTGTAATTTGGGATGACTATGTAAATAAATCATGCCAAAAAAGTGGTCAAATAAATATTGAAAAATGTTTTTTAGGTTAACTCTGAAGGTAGAGTCGTAGTCATTTTTTTTTCTTTTCTAACTCATCGTATGAAGTTCGAATAATCGGTGAACATACATTTAAAAAAACTAATTGCGACTAATTGATAACCTCCTCCCTTTTTAGAAGTATGTTAATAAATACATGCAGTATGCAGATTTATTAGAGGCGGAAATAAAAATATTAATTTATATATGAATATATTAAACAACTAGTTATTATAATTTAAAAAACGAAGATAAAAACTTAATTATTATTTTTAAGTAGGAGACGCTCAATAGATCATTACTCAGAAACTTAGCATTGATTACGGTTTCAATAATAAATATCATTTCATATTGATAATTGAATCGACCTTGGCATATTGTAGTACTTTTAGCGATACTGGTTTTTGCATTATATGTACCTATTTTAAAATACTTACCCAAAATTTACGCTGTTTTGGTGCTAATTTCTGCATTTTTAACGTCTATGTATGTTGTGAAACGTTTAGTAACAGCATCTTCGTACAAAATCGTTAAAACGTCAAACAAACAAACTGCTCAGTCCCTGTGGTGCTATTTTGAAACGCAGGGTCACCAAACGAACGCTTTAATGTATGAAATAAAAACCGGCCAAGTGCGAATCGAATTCGCGCACTAAGGGTGACACACTTCTGTACTATTATCTATAAAAAATCGCGTCTGTTGTATGGGCGCCCCCCAAATATTTATTTTATTTGGTTTTTAGTATTTGTTGTTATAGCGGTAACAGAAATATATAATTGGTGAAAATTTCAACTGTCTAGTAATCGCGGTTCTTGAGATACAGCCTGGTGACAGACAGACGGACAGACAGTCGGACAGACAGCGAAGTCTTAATAATAGGGTCCCTTTTTTACCCTTTGGGAACGGAACCCTAAAGACCATTCGTTTTGTGACTCCGCGTTTGAAAAATGGCACCGCTGAACGCATTAATTATTCATACCTTCTCCGTTCCGTCGCAAATAATAAAAGAAATACTGTCTCTTTAATTGTGATGATTCACAACCGGATGACAACACCCACCACCCACTCTATATATATGACCAATCAATTGATGTCTCATTTGGGAAAATCTCATCATGCGTTTGAAAGTTCTAAGAGGATATTGAAACGGACGTATTAACCAATAACAGCGTACATACTAACGTTATAAGATTACTAGATAGGTACGTACTACTAATAAGTCAAAGTACCTGGGTGACCGAGCTTTGCTCGGTCGGTTACATCTCAAACATTAACTACATTTTTTTAACCTTGTCTAAAAACAGTACAAAATAAAAAATTATATATAAACTTAAACATAAAAAAAACAAAAGTAAGTAAGACTAATCTAGATCGATTGTTTACCCCCAAAAACCCCCATATACCAATTTTCAGCAAAGTCGTTAGAGCCGTTTTCGTGATCACAGAAATTTATAAATATAAATTAATAATACAGGAATTGCTAGTTTAAAGGTATAAGATTAAGGAGTTCTGTGATTGGGATTATCGCCATGTCTACACTTCATGAATGAGGAGGTGTGGAGAGAGGTTTTGAATGATACCATCTAAGTTAACTAGGTACTTGAATGAGACAAATTTATTGATATCGAATATAATTACTTGAAATGTATGAAAACCAGTCCAGACTACATCCCCAACACACCCCAAAACCACTCCTAATGACACTCCTCTGAAATCTCCAGTAAGTCTATTGGGATTAAGAATATTCCCATTAGAACTACTGTAACGTCACAGCCAACCGGTAGATCTATTGGAATGAAATATCCAGTAGTCCTACCTGGTAGAAGAGACTTGGTATTACTGGGACTAGCTCGTTTAAACTACTGAGTCGGCATCTACCTAACCTACTTACTCAAATTAAAGAACATCCTACTTATTATACGTGTTGTTCAATAGATTGAACACTAGCACTTTCGCAAGTAAAGCGACGGGCGTGGTAGGTCCGCACTTGGATGGGTGACCGAAAGTGGCATAAAAATTTCTAGAGCTGGAACAGCGCTTTAGCTTTTAAAGCCGTTGGTCCCCATCATTATTGTATGGCAGTTGAGAAGCTATGTAATGCCTTTAGGAAGCTTGACACCAGTGATGGCCACTTACATACTTGAAAAACAAAGTATATTATCGAAAGTATTTAAAGTCTGTGTGCCAAACGGGTTATTATAAAAATATTTACCTATTACTAAAGAACTGCAGTAATTGGCGAGTTCCCTTGGTGCTGCAACATTCCATTTACTGCAATTAGTAAAACCGAGGAGCCTGTTGTTTACCGACGTCGTCAGTGATTGACTTTTAATATAGCAAGGTGGTCAAATTGACGGTATTTTGGGTGAAATAGTTCGGAAATTGTATTTTAATTCTCAGGTGTTAATCGCTTTTGTTTCGATTACTTTTCTATACTAGTTGTACTTTTGTGGTTTTTTTGTACTGCAAAATATACTTGACTAACGGTAATGATTACCGGAATAAAAAGGGAACTGAAATAACGGAACCCATAAAGTATATAACAAAATCAGTTGCTTATGAAGTTTCACAAAAAGTATACCTCCATTATTTCTTTTATGTGATAAAAAATCCTACCGAAGCATTTTTTTTTTTCAAAATTATTTCCTTGATTTTACCTAAGTACATATGTCACGAGTTGAGTAATTTGTGATAATATGATGAGATGTAAAAGGTAGGTCTATTGCATACACTATCATTCATTTGGCATAAATTCAATTAAACAAGAGACCTCAAATAACAATCAATGAATTAGCCTGTAAAAAGGAAGTTCACAGAAATGTACAAATGTTAACTGTATTTTTTCTCCAAGTATTTCAAAACCACAACACCTTCATTAGAGGTTAGCCAACCCATTAGCAAAACTGCCGATGAATATATGAACTGTGACATAGCCTTTAAGTGAACACTTACGTGCGAGACATATAGTGAACAGCTAGTGGAAAGTGAAAAAAAATCAAAATGTGCCATCGACAGTTATGTGTGGTGTTGCTCGTGATCAGCTGGATCGCTGACTCCAACACAGTCAGCTATAACCACAATCAACTGGGAAAGTCAGGTAACGTTATGTTTTTCTTTTTTCAAGTGCGTATTTTTTCTGTAAAGCCTGACCGCATTGAATTACAACTGAGCATTAGTAGAAATATATCTTGGCCTCATCCTCACCTGTCACGTGACTATATTAAAATTCATAAATTATGATAAGTTATTAATTCACATAATCATTACAATGATTTAAAATGCATATTTCTAAAATACTTGACGTTATGTCAAAAATGTTATAGATTTTCAAAATATTTTTATATGTTATGCAATTTGAAGGATGTCGCTTGTAATTTAAATAAGAATGATTCTTATCACATTCTTATATCCAATCAGTAACGTCATACAAGAACTATCAAATATACTAACCAACATCATCAAATATACTTACCAACTTCTGCTAAATGTCAAATACATATGTAGGCATTGACATTCTGACATATCCATTGTCCATAGTCTCTACCTGCCCCTGTGGGAAAGTGACGTGATACATACGTATTATATGTGAAAGTTAAAACAATAACGGTCTTATTATAAAACACGGACTTATCTTATCATATATACTTGGCTTAAACCATTACCCACCTTAAATAATTTGGTAAAATGACACTATCTCCAACAATAACACATTCATTTAGATGGTTATTGCTTTAATTCTGAGTTTTATAATAAGACGTTTAGGGCTCTTACAGACTAGCGACATTATGCCCGCGATACCTGCCGGCAATGGTCGCTAAAGGTTAATAAATAGGTTAACAAATAGCTAAAGGTTAACAAATAGCTTAGTTATAGCGCTATATTACGGGATTTTTTTTAACATTTAACCGGTCCATAAAACGGATTAAAAATGTTCGATGGCGCCATCATTTCAGCTCCACTAACAATTTAGACCTTAGTTTAGACACCATTATTCATAAAATAGGTCACGGAAAATAAAGCATTCTGAATAACTGCCAGAGAAAAAGGAACGTTTATTTTTGGTAATAGATGGGTAATAGGTGTGACAAAAAGTCAGTACAAAAAAAATCTAGGTCTATGTTAGGTCTTCATATCACAGTCTCACAAATGTGCAATAACCCGTTAGTATCTATAGTGTTTTTGCCACTATATCTAATTATTATTGACGGCAATCATTGCATTGATTTATTATTCCAGTCAGGGAACATTTCAGTATTTTGAATTCGAGCTACGTACAGCCAAAATGCCTTCACGAATACTCTTGGGAAAATTACATGGGGCTCTTGGGCGTAATCATACATTTTTAATACACGTTCGCCATTGTTTGTGTTTTGCCCGTTGCCTAAATGTTTACTGCAAGTGTATATAACACATATTATATGTATATAGGCTGCTACAGTGTATTCTCTGTCCTTATTTACTTTAAATATTAATTTAATTGGAGGTTGGCGTCCTTGGAGAAAATGCTGCAGTGCAGTTTGTTAACGCTTCTTTTCCACTTGCGCTTAGGAAGCGGTAGTAAACTTAGCTGTAAGTAACCATTTGACGTTGATAAGTGTGCAATAAAATAATGTCAATTATTAAGATATGTTATAAATGTCCTATGATAATAAAGATATATTTGAATTTGACAGAAAGGCGTAATAATTCATGATCTTTGATTATATAGTCCCTGATTACTCTCTGATATACAAGTAAATAGAACAACTATGTTATATTGAACCTCCTTTATTCTCTTTTACTTTAATCTTCTGAAGAAGATTTTGAAAGATATTTCTGCTTCTTTTTAGGGTTCCGTAGTAAACAAGGAACCCTTATAGTTTCGCCATGTCTGTCTGTCTGTCTGTCTGTCCGTCCACGGTCCTATTCAGAAACTATAAGTACTAGAAAGCTGTAATTTGGCATGGATATGTATATCAATCATGGCAAAAAAGTCGTAAAATAAAATATGGAAACAAATTTTTTTTTAGGGTAGCCATACCTGTAAAGAGGAAGTCAATATTTTTTTTTCTCTACAAGCACATTGTGTGGGGTATCGTTGAATTGGTCTTTCAAAAATATTGTGAGCTTGAAATATTTAGGCATAAAGTGATTTTTTTTGTTAAAGTCATTTGTCCCCCCCATCTATCTGCTAAACGGTTATATATGGACACGTAAAAAAAATCACAGCTATAGTATATATAATGTAGTTTATAGGAAAACTATCAGAGCTAAGAAGGGTTAACAAATTAAAAATTTATAGGCGATCAACTTATAAAATGTACTCGAAAAGGAAAATTTCATACAAATTCAATAGATACTTAGACTTTTTAGTGGCATGAACTCAAAGTTGGCATTTACAACTACGGAACCCTACACTGCGCGTGGCCCGACACGCACTTGACAAATTATTCTTCTTCTAACCGCGTTCCCGGTTAAATCCTCAGCTGCTTTCCGAAGTGGAGAAAAAAAGCCGAAACAGTTTAAGTTATTTAGCTATTATACAACGTGGCAGGGACATACCCGTAATAAATGAAACTACGAGCTATGCTAGATAACTATGGTATAACGTAATAAAAATAACATTAAAAAACTGAACAAAACCGATTTTCCCTTACAAATTTTCCCATGCGGCTTCACACTTCTTTTTGGAAATGCCGGTTTTTTTGGTTTTTTGACTAGGCTGTTATTTTAATTTCATTATACCATAGTGATATAGGAAAGCCCGTGGTTCGATATATTACGGTGTCTACGGTGATGTCCCTTAAAAGTTGTATATATATTAAAGAGATGATTATGTTAGCAAATCCAACGACAAATTATGTAATAAGTGTATGCAATATCCATCCGATACACTTGGACAGGTTTAGCGAGGCGTCTACAGATCATTAGTAAAACTCGTTTACAGAAAACTAATTTGATATAAGTTTTTAAAAAATCTTACTTATTTTGATTTAAGTGCAACATCACTTAGATTGGTTTGACTGGTTTGCAACTCTCAACCACAGTAATTGTTTTCGCTATTTACAAAATTATTAAAACTATAAACTTAGTAGCCAATAGCAAGGTTAATTAATAAAATATCTATACAACCACAATTTTTCATTGAGGCCTACTTTCTTTTTAGTTTGCATGGCTTTGTATCTTCCATATAGGCCAAGGACGTAATTGTACGTACTACAAATGAGTTCCTTCACCTTACATTGGTGTATTAGCTAATACGCCATATAATAACCAAAACAGAATCAAATGACAATATAATGACGAAACATCATTAATCATTATCATCACCTGCCGACGCGTGTGTAACAAACAACAAAAACAAAACAAGACGACAATAGTAACAATTTCGACGTGCCATTTGTTAATAACAAGCACTTTCTATATTACATTGTCTGTTGTTACAAAACTAATCATATTATACTGATGATACCTAAAAAGAAATTGTAATATTTTTATGAAAGTTTGTTGTATAGACAGATTTCAAATTTTCGTTCATATGTGTAAGGATTTTAGATGGGTTTAGTCTTGACCAATCTTTACATAAATGTCTTTACTGACTGCATGTAGTTTTAATTACTTTTTTTTAAACCACGCAAATTTAAAAAAAAAATCTTATTTCTAAATTTCTTTACTGAGTAAATCGTTCCTTATCGTATCACTGTCAAGTTTATTATATATGCAAAGATTATTTCACCCTGGTCACAAATTTCACAATATTACAAAGATTTACAAATCGTCTACTAAATGCCTCTTCAAATTTTCTGTCAATACTGAATTGTAATCGTACCATCTTTGTACGTTTTTGGTGAAAATCTTACGTGACCATGATGCAGCCGATGACCTTAGATGGCGTGTTCTAGATCATGCCCCACTTTCCCCGTTTCAACTAACTGATGTTAACATATAATGCCGTTTTATGTAATCTATGAAAATAGATCTCCCATGCTGGTCTGGGAGAAATAAAAAAACTTAGAATGTACCAGCTGCTTCTCTTCCCACGCAGATCGTAAAAGCCGATCGAGGGAATGGGCAAAAATGCAAATCATGTTAACAGGCGATGCGGCTAGCAACCCATCACTGTATTGATTGCTTTTCCATCTTCTCGCCCACCATGACGCTAAAAGTGGCTTTTGGGTCTTGCGGCCCTGGGCTCTGCATAGAACCGCAAGACCCAAAATGCTCTGTCTGCCCCATTAGGGATAAAGACGTGATAGTATGTATGTATGTATGTATGAAAATAGATAAATAAATAGGACATTATAGGTATAGCGTAAAGCCAGGTTTACATATTGACAAGTGACAAGTGGCAAGTGAGCGTGTGAACTGGTGACAAGTGCATAGATATCACTTGATGTAACAAGTCGTCAAGTTTAAGTAAAGTAACTCTTATTTTACACCAAACAAAGTATTTTTCTTTCTTTCTCTCATTATAGCAAGTGACAAGTGCATAGATATAACTTGTCATTCGCACTTGTCACTTGTCAATATGTAAACTAGGCTCACTGTGTTTAGTGGTTTACATAATGACTTGACACTAGGGAAGATTATTATCGTTATTTACGAGATATATATTAAAAACCTTAAACAGAATAACAAATTTTGTCTCTAAATCTATGCCGATTGAAGTTTCGGGAATTCAGTCTGTTATTGAATTGCTTAACTTTTTTGATAATTACAGGGATAAGAAATAAAACTTTGCTTTTTTAATCGACATGTACTGTCAATTTAACATTTAAGCAAACAAATTATTTTTATATTTTGTGCACCTTTAATGGTTTATCCGCAAGATTGTTATTGAAAACTCTAAAACACAAAATTTTGATAAGACAATCGCATATAAAATATTTATTCTCAATACGTTGACACAAATTCTGACAAGATCTTTATGTTCGACAGCGATAAAGAAGGAAATTTTACGACCGAGACACTACTTGTAAACTGAGTATGAAACAGAACCTTAACAATGTAGTGAAAGCAGAAATACTTTGTCGTTTCTCAAAAATCTACATTGTATAGTATGACGTCATAATAAGAGTGACGTAATAGCAAAGTATTGAAGATTTGTGCAGTGTAGTCAATTTGAGATTATCGAAGTAAAGTCTTCGTGTAATAGGGCTTATGTAATAACTTGTTTACATATTGTATGCGTAACAACAAGCAGGTATAGCGGAGTCAGAAAATTGTAAAATTAACTACCTATTAATTCCTCCTTTGTACATAGTACATATATAGTCTATGAGAACATAGAGTTTATCAATATGTTTGGAAAATCCAAAAGCGCACGCCTACTAAATTCCATTAAAAAAAAACAATTGTCATAGGGCTTACGGACAATCTGATACCTATGCTGATACCTAATACAGACCAATAAATAGACTCAAAGCGGACTTGTATCCAGAGCCGTGAACGTAAAAGACGCATGCCAATGGTGTTTGCAAAAGGTATAATTTGAATATTTAATAATTAAAACACTGAATAAAGAGTTTTAAATAGAAAACAAGTGACGTGATGAAACTATTTTTTTTAAATGGTACTATAGCGCAATCGAGTTAATTTGTGGCATATACGTCCATACAGAAATCCGACGATCAATTTTTTCATTTGTTTTTCTAAACGTAATGATAAGCTTGACAAATATTTTCTACAAGTATAAATGTGTTTATAAATGGGTTATTCTTTATATCTCAGTACTTATATTATTGTGTTAGTGCAACATGACTATAATAGAGAAGAATGCTTGACCCTGTCATGTTGAGAGTAGTGCACTACCTTAACGCTTCGCTTATTAGGCGTGCAATAAAATGTATTTGAAGTATAACATCAAAACAAATCACATGGAGTACCTGCAGAAAACAAAACTTTGGCAACAGCTGTCTGAAATAAATTATTTTTATTTTATTTATATACATTTTATCTTTCATGCTGATCTAGGAAAAAAGAAAAAACTTAGACCATACCATCTGCTTCTCTTCCCGCGAAAATGCTAATCATTCACTATTTTGATTCCTTTTTCCACCTTCTCGCTCACCATCACGCTAAAAGTGGCATGTAGGTAAGTCTTGCGGTCCTTGGGGGTTACTCCATAAAATTACACGTTAATTGTACGATAGTGACGTCCTTTTTCTATGTCAAACCAAATTAGACTTCATCTTCATAAGTTAGTGCTCAATGTTGCTCGACACTGAAACGCTTGTGCCACTTTTGGAGTAACCCCGCTGGGCTCTGTCTACTTAGAGCCGCAAGACCCAAAGTGCTCTGTCTGCCCCGTTAGGGTTAAAAGCGTGATAGACAGGCCCTGTACAGGCTCTATCTTTATTTCATGTCTGAGTGTTTACCTATAGTCAATGCGTACCCATCTTCTTTCTTTCTTTCTTTCCAGAATGTTCGACGTGCAGCGAGGACGAGCTCGGCGTGACGCGGTGGACGATGCCGCTGCTCAAGACGGGCGAGAAGCGGTACTACTTAGGAATATTCTTTAAGGTGGGTCCTGAAACCTCATATAATTAACCGAGCGAGCGAAGCATCTGAGTTTTGAGATTGGCCAAAAATGCTTTTGCCCGGCTGTCCGGTGGTCGGTCTGTCGGGCTGTTCTCGCCTACAGGTCGCATTTCTTTACTGATTCTCGTCAAATTTTATGAAAAGGCTCGAGAATTATATAGATTTTTCTAAATGGCGAAAATAAGGGTCAAATGTCAGACATTTAAAAAAATGAAAATGTCATAAAAAAATTTTGTTACCCTTACATTTGTCTGAACTAATTTTTTATCCGATAAAGTTTAACGGGTGGGGGGACTCGCGAGGCCTACAGCACACAGAGCCACTAGTCTTATAATGAAGAGCTTGGACTCAGCGGGAGTACACTAGTAGTAACACCGCGTGGTCTACTCTTAAATGGGTGACCACCAAAAAAGTCTTGAGCTCATGCTTCGGAAGGCACGTTAAGCCGTTGGTCGGGTTTGTCTTTAGATGGCAGTCGGCAAGCTATATCGGATGCCTTTAAACCAGAAAGGCTTTTTCTTAGAAACAAATGATTAAAAAAACGACGGGTTGCACTCTGGGAGTGCCGGCAGAAGTGAAAACTTGAATATTAACGTTGTGCATTTTTGATATACGACATACATTTTCGCCGCGCCGTAGAAAGAGCGGGGGATACTCCCTCTCCTACGCCGCGCCAGCTGTCTACTCTCCATCCGTCTTACGAATTTTCGATCAGGTCACGTGTCCTGACGCGAGTTTAACATTTTTTACCGATTCCAAAAAAAGTGCACAACGCCGCTAAAGAAGTTTTCACTTCAAAAATCTTCCAATACTTTTAAACAACTAATAGGCATACGTACCTACCTGATGGTCTTATTGAGCCTGTTATTATCTGCCTATAGTACCCTGTGGGAAACAGGTCTGATAGATGTAAGTATGTAAATATTTAATAGTGCTGACAGATTTTTCTAGTTGCCTAAGGCCTGCTGGTCTGCCACAGTCATCTAATGACAACAGTTTTTACACTCAAGTGCGCACTGTGCAGGTATTCCCAGGTATGTTTTCGCCAGGCATGAGTGCAAATTCAGAGATACAAGTCTTGCCTAATGAGGATAGAAATCTTGTGCAATCACCTAAACGAATGGTTTTTCCGTGCCAAAAACCGCTCTTTAGTGACTCCGCGATTGAAAAATAGCACTACAATGCCTAAACCACTTAATTATTAATACCAACGCTATCTGAAAAAGTTACAAGTATGCCGTAGTATGAAATAAAGAGCAACATGCGCGTTGTCGATCCTCTTCTTTATGCCTCCGTGGTGTAGTGGTTAGAGCGTTCGGCTCATACGTTCGGCTCATATGTTGTTGTCCTATTTTGGTTAGGACATTGTAGGCTGATCACCTAATTGTCTGATAAGTAAGATGATCCGTGCTTCGGAGGGCACGTTAAGCCGTCGGTCCCGGTCACTGTCTTTGACATTGGTCGTTACCTGAAACCATGTCAGAGGCCTTTAAGGCGGTTTAAAAACTCTGACACTAGTGTTAGTCACTAACACACACGATAAGAAAAAGAAGAAGTCGATCCTGAACCAATATAAAGTCTATACGGATGAAAGTTTAATACGCAACTTAAAAATAATGAAACTCATAATATTCATAACAAAACCTATGATAAATTAAATTCATAATTAATCATGCATTCAGCATTAATGAGGTGGTATTGTCCAGCTGTTGCACATTCCTCATAACAGGATTTGGTTATTGTTCACGTTCACATACCTACCTACTAAGAGTACATTCCTTTGGATACCTTAGTATACTATTTAAAGCTCTTTCACAACAAGACAAATATGATTTTTTTGTCCATATTTGGATTTTCTTACAAATTTAGTTTTTCCCCGTTGCATCCTCAGCAGTAATGCTTCATAGCCCGGGGTCCGCTACCGAACCAAGGAGATTTGACGAGGTTACTGCTTTTTACACAGAGCGACTGCCGTCTGTCCTCCGCAACCCAAAGGGTTAACCAGAACCAATCCTTGGGTAGTTTGATGATCAAACGCTAGATGGCGTTCGGAACCCACAGTTTATATATACCTACCTTCCGAAACACGGAATCATCTTTCTTTTTGTATAATCAGGTGATTCAAGCCTGCAATATCCAAACCAGACTAAAAACAACTTTTCACAAAGTATGCTTCCTAGTGGGATTCGAACCCATGACCTACGGATGGCGAACGCCTTGACCACTGGGTCATGGAGGCATTCAATATTATATTAGGTTAGAATTTGTAAAATATACCGGATTCTGGCCAAGGCAATTTTAAAAAACGACCTTTTTTAAATTGTTTGGGTGTTTATAAATATTATTTCTTTATCGTAATAAGTATCGTTGGGTTAGTCCTACCCATAACATAAGTTTAAAAACTTACTTTGGGGCTAGCTCAATCTGTGTGATATGTTACTAAAAGTACCTATTTTATAGAGGAGTTCTGTGGCCCGAGGCGGGATTGCGCGTTAGTAGCGGTTTCGCAAGTAAAGCTACACCGGGTGCGGTCCGCACTCGGATGGGTAACCACAAGTGGCATAATAATTACTCGAGCTTATCTTCGTCCTTCGGAAGTCACGTATAAACAGTATGGCAGTCATCAAGCTATGTCAGATGCCTTAAGGCAGCTTAAATAATCTGGCAACTTACACAAACAAAAAGGAAAAAAAATAGTAGATTTTATTTTGTCTTCAGCAACCTTGTTGTTATTTTAAAATTATTAGTTGTTATATTTATTTGGCATTGTTTTAGCGGTCGTGACTGCACGCTACCGTCAATGACCATGCTTTTATTATATAATGAAAACGACTTCAAAAGCAATCGTACTAATTAAAGTCGATCTCGACCTTGCTTTTCAATATGAGGCATTAGATGAACCTCCAATGCGTGTTGTTATATAACTAACAAGAGAAACTTCGATTATCTGGTTTGATAACATCGAAATTGTATAGTGTAATGTGACGTTTCGGATTTTATGATGATAGGTCATATTGTAGTTAGATGAGTACGTTTTGATTTTGTTTTTGTTTTTTTGACGACCTCAATGCGTTGGTTGTCATGCCACACTGTCACACCAGAGTGAACTTTACATGGAATGAACTTTATATGGAATTAGCTATGCCAGTGGGCTTCGCTCCTCGTAGAAATTTCGGCATAAAAACTATCCTAAGTCCTTCCTTGGGTATCAAACTATATCCATACCATTTCATCTAAATTTGTTCAGTGGTTGAAGCGTGAAGTGGTAACAAACAAACAAATATACAAACTCACTTTCGCATTTATAATTTTAGTAAGAAGTAAGATATTACTATACTTACTAGAACTGTTTTTTGACAGCAAAAGTTACGGCATTTATATCTATAATATATATTTAATTTTATAGGGCCCGCGACTTAGTGCGCCCTAAAGTGCGTCAGCTCACTCTAATACGAAAACATCAATGGATCTTATTACGTCACGCACGGCAGCACGGCCTGCGGCGGCCGGCGTCTGCGCGTACGCATCTCCGAATGTCGTAACGTTGTTGGATCGGCAGCTTTCGCTTTCGTTCTCTTAGGATTTTACTCCACTGCGATTTGAACAGGAATTCTAACGACGTATTCAAGCAAAAGATAAATGTATAACAGTGTATTTACCCTATTGAACCGGTCAAGACCAGTTTGGCAGCATATTGTTCTGATGCGGCTTCCATTGTTTTACTATTGTGTCTGGTATTCGCGGATCGCAGTGGTATTAGTGGTGAACTGATTTTCACTTTGAATTAGTATATTAACATTTTCTTATGCGGGTAAGATAAGATAAAATTTATTTATTGCACCAACTAAATATGATAATATTCGAAAGTACTTACCTTTAAAAATTTCTTCCAGCCAACCTATGGGTAAAGAAGACTATAAAAGATGTGGGGGAGTTAGCGCAGTTGAGTATTACAGTGTAGAAGATAAAGATAAGATAAGATTAAATTTCTTTATTGCACCAACTAAGTATGACAATTATCAAAATTACATTTGAAATATAGTAGGTACAAAGGCGGACTTATCACTAAAGTGATTTCTTCCAGTCAACCTTTGGGTAAAGAAGACTATTAAAGATATGGGGGAGTTGGCGCAGGTAGAGTATTACAGTGTAGAAGAATATAAGTATACAATTAAATAATAGGAGTACATACTATAATACATTAACGAACAATAAAGTAATATAAAATGCGTAACCTATTAAAGTGGTAGGTACATAGAAACATTAATGAAAGTTAAGAAAAGTAGCTATAGAAAAGATAAGAAGAAAAGATATATTAAGAATGGTAATTATGAAAATGCTCTCTACTTTTCTACGTAATCTCTAATTAGTAGTCAAAAAGAGGATGCAGGTTTTACGAGTTAGTCGCGAATGGTCTTAAACGCAAGTAGCCTATGTAGCAACTCGTCTAAAACGCTGATTGTCTAAACCGCATGTCGTCATAATGGGAAGTGGTCTTATGATTAATCTCGTCCAAATATAAGGTGGTCTAAAGTAGAATTTCGTCACAATTATGAGATTGTCTAAACGAAAATAGTCTAAATATGAGGTGGTCTAAACTGAAACGTGTCTAAATATCAGGTGGTCCAAACCGAAACTTGTCTATGTATGAGGTGATCTAAATTTTGTCAATACTGTGAGGAGAAAATTAAAAAAATACTAATGCAATATATTTTCAATAAAAAGAACAGAAGTATTATCTTTTTAATATGCAACACCCTAGATATGTCACATTTTACTACTCGATGAGGTAGGGTTGCAGTACAAGAGTTAGGAGTTAACGAGTTCACATCTTCGCCATACTTTATAATTTTAAAATTAAAACTTTAATTGACGTCTATAGAGTTGAAATTATAAATATTAAGCTTCTTTTGAAAATAACGCCATCAATAATAAAGTAAAATATTTTTTATTAAAGTCATACTACAGATTGCATTTATATCGCATATCAATTCGTCGCGATCTATTTTATTAGATTTTCACCGATATGAAGACGCTGGACAGATTTGGAAGCCCACGCAGCGCAGCAGAAAATCAATGGTTCTTCTAATAAGTTTTTATGTAAAAAATGTTTTCGAGATGAATGTCATCATCATCATATCAGCTACTGGAAGTCCACTGCTGGACAGGCCTCCCCCAAGGGATAAATGTATTTTTCATTTATTCAAATATATCTAAAGAAAAAAAAAATGGCAAGCTTACTTTTACTCTGATAGTACTAGCAGTTGAAGACTCTTCCAAAGGGTTTAGGCATTTAGATTATTTTTCACAGCAATTTGCTACGAAACTGCTAGACCGATTATCAAGTCAGTGACATAGACGCACGCTCTTGTATGTAACGTATATGTATCTAGACCAGTTGCAGTAGTAGGCTAAAAAACATCTAAGACTAGCTGCATTTTAGGTAAAGTAACATTTTAGACTACTTGCATTTCGTACGAATTGATATTTAGACCACTTTCAGCAGTAGACATAATAACATAGGGTACTAGCTTCCATTTAGTCAAAATAACATTTGAGACTACTTGCAACTTAGACGAGTTGCTATTTAAACGAGTTCCGAGTTGCGTTTTAGACGAGTTTTCATATAGACTATTTGCATTTAAGACCATTCGCGACTAACTCGGTTTTACTAAGGTATGCGATGGTAGGTATCATGCATGACACTTAACGAGAAGTGGTCATAAAAGCATACATAGTATTAATTTTATTTGACCCTCTGTATGTACGAATATACGCTTAGATCTTAAAACTACGCAATGGGTTTTAATGCGGTTTTTATTAATAGGTAAAGTGATTCAAGAGGAAGTCAATGAATAATTCAAACTCATGCGAATCCAGGGCGGGCCGCTAGTTAATGAATAAATAAAAAGCGAATACATTAGCTTAATGTGCTGACTGTAATTTACTTATATTATATGTACTAATTTTTATAATTGTCAATAGAGTCAATTTTAAAAAAATTGCCTAATAGCTTAAAATTAATGTGAGTGAATTATTTAAACTATAAATAAAAATTAAACATTACACATCGAAAATATTAAAAAAAAACAACGAAGATACCACAGTATCGAATTACTTTAATACAATATCTGTCCCTCGAAATAGCCGAAGAAAAGAACATTTTACATGTTTGATATCCCGCTTTGTACTTATGTATTCCCAAAGGCCCCATCCATTTCAACCTTTTCAAAAATTCATGCACGTTTTCGTATTTCTCTGCAAATGCATCTTCCTACTGTACTTGGCCTGAAATTCATCATCCTCATTTCAGTCGCATAACGTCTACTGCTGGACATAGGCCGCTCTCCTAAGGATTTCTAGAATAACCGATCTAAATTGTCCTACATCCAGCGCCTTCCAGCGACCTTGATCAGGTTGTCAGACCAAATTGTGGGTTGGTATCCTACGCTTCGATTGCCAGTACGTGGTCTTCATTCGAGACCCCATAGGCCATTCATTGGTTCATCGCGATATGTGTCCCGCCCTCTGCCACTTCAACGAGATAATCCGCTGGACTATGTCAGTGACTTTTTTTCTCCTACGTATTTCCTCATTTTTGATTCGATAACTTAGAGAAACACCGAGCAATGCCCTCTCCATAGCGCGTTGCTTGCACAAAAGATTTAGTCTTCTTATGAGATCCATAGTAAGGGACCACGTTTCAGAGCCGTAAGTCATCACAAAGAGTATTTTATGTCAATGCTTAGGTAAGTACATTTTTGCTGAAACCAACTTTTTTTATTAAAGATACTGATAAAAATCTAACTTTCAGGTTTTATTCACAATCTTTGGAAACTGGTTTATGGTTCCAAAAAAATCTAGGTGTATGAGCTCCTTCGACATTGGTGTGCGCTATTTCCTTATCCCATCAGTCTGTCTATTGGTAAACCAAGGCATATCGCCTTGCTTACTGCGGCCTTACATATGAAACAGGTAATTTCGAGACTTTTAGGTTCATGTTGTGCCGTGTGGTTTTCGGCAGAGTAGAATAGGGCCACGCCAAGTCCTCCCGTGGATGTCGTAGAAGGCGACTTAGGAAATACAAGCTAAACAAATTTATTAACATCAATGAGCCCTCTCCGACCCGTCTGGCCAACGTGGAGAGTGTAGGTCAAGTCCTCTGGCTAATCTGGCCAAGTATGACTCTGGTAGTACAGCGAGGGTCGTGCTCATGCAGTGGAGATCAAAAGACCTGATGATGATGATGATGATGATGAGGTTCATGTTGTTCAGCATAACCAGATAAATTAAGGCATCCAGAGACCGAGTACTGTTTGCTTTGGCCAAGTTTGGTTCAGATAGTACAGAGAGGTCGTGCATCTGCAGTGAAAACTAAAAATAGAAAAAATGGAGAGACAATTGAGTATTTTTCAGGGTCGAAAATAATTATTTGATAGAGTTAAGAAAATAAAATATCACAAAAATGTCACTGGTCATGATTATATCCATTTTCAATGTGAGAAAAACTAAGATTAATTGACTCCAAAAACTATGACGTCATCTGCCTGCTTTTCATACAAATCCCATAGAAAATGTTTGGCGTTTAGTTAAAGTATCTGATTTGACTTGTTGGAAAAGCGGATTGCCTCTAGAGTTGTAGATATGGATGGGCATAGTGATGTGCCGTTCTTGAAAATTTCGAGAAATGTACGGAACGACCTGGAAATTTTCGAGAAATTTCTCGCAAAAAATTTCTTTACGAAAATTTTTAACGATAATTCTCGAAATATGTTGAAAATTTCGGGAAATTTTCAAGGAAAGAAATTTCTGATTTCGTGGCGGCACATCACTAGATGGGCACTACAAAACCGTATTTCAATTGGATAGGTATATATTACTGTATTATCCTATTGTATTATTACATATGTATTTATTAGCTATCTCACATCTTGTTAACACAGTAGAACCACACCTTTATGGCCACGCCCTGCTTTTTTTGAATCGACGCATTCTCATTGAAGTTTTTTATTACTTCGCTTTCTTTGTCCGGTTGTTACTTCATACCACAACTTAATACATTTTGTACCGGTGACGTGATTGGTAGTTAATTAAGAAATATCTCTGAATAATGCGGTATTTTTCTTTAATTTGGTAAATGAAGGTTCGCATGAGGGCTATTTAACTTGTACCTTGCCTAACCTCTTGAAATCCGGGTCTTAAATGTCATGGGGCAGTCCTATTATTTTTAATGGTATTGCTATGCAATGTCATCAATTATATTTCGAATGTCAACATTTTTCTGATGCTGTGATGCGTTCTTCTTTTGTGTGTACTATGCTGCAGCACGTTCTACCTGAACTAAGAAAAGCTTATTTCGATGGCCCAGCTTCGCATAGACTTCATATTCAACTTCTTAGTGACATAACATTAAAAACAAATAAACAGGCCTAGTGCGAGTCGGACCCACGCACTAAGGTCTCCGTACCATTATCTATAAAAAAATCACGTTTGTCTTATAGGAGGCCCCACTGAAATATATAAGTATTTTATTATGTTTTTAGTATTTGTTGTTACAGCGGCAATAGAAATACAACATCTATGAAAATTTTAACTGTCTAGTGCAGCCTATTGACAGACAGACAGCGGAGTCTCAGTAATACACTTTGAGTACGGAACCCTAAAAATAAATAGCTCAAAAATGATAGGAAAAATTGTTTACAACTTTATAGTAAGAATAGTTTGCCTCAATATCGCACATAAATGAAAGTTTAAGAAGAAACACTCTTCTCTGACCAACAGAAATTGTTGTAACGTGAATCAAGGAATCAAAAAGTTCTTTATACCTTTTTAGAATCATTGGTTTTTGTAAACCTTTGACCGGCGAGTCAAAAGCCGCACGCATGGGCGGCAACTCCTATGGCTTCCGCAGTTTACTCACGCTCAGTGGCTCGGCACTAACGTATGCCAAATGTACTGGAAACTGACTGGCTCAATGTGAACTGACTGTATAATATATTCAGCTATGCCTAAATATATGCGATGGAATAATTTACACCTGGATTGATGACCACAACTGGCATAAAATGTTAGTTCTTCAGCTGTTAGTTATTCCATGTCAGGCCATGGGCCATGTAATGAAGAGCTCTGGTCATCACTAGATGGCACATGGTAGACGTCATACTATATCTGATCTCAGTTCCGTAAAGACTGAAATAAATATTGGCAATAGCGACCATCTGTGATAATTATGAGGTCAATGTCGATTATTTTGCTGGTTTTAGTTTGGTTATAGTTTCGCCATGTCTGTCTGTCTGTCCGTCCGCGGTCCTACTTAGATACAATAAGTACTAGAAAGCTGTAATTTCGCATGAATGTGTATATTAATTGTCGAAAAAGTCGTAAAATAAAAAGTTTTTTTAGGTTAGCTGCCATACAAGTATATAGGGAGTCAATTTTTTTTCTCGACAGGCACATTATGTGGGATATCATTAAATAGGTCTTCCAAAAATATTGTGAGCATCTGAACACAATTTTTCTATTTAGGTATCCCTTTTTGAAATATGCAAAATGCAAAATTTTGTTAAAGTTAAGTGTCCCCCCCTCTATCTGCTAAACGGTTATATATGGACACGTGAAAAAATTCACAGCTATATTATATTTAATGTAGTTTAAAGAAAAACTATCAGAGCTAAGAAGGTTTTACAAATTTAAAAGTTATAGGCGATCACCTTATAAAATGTACTCGGAAAAGGAAAAATTCATACAAATTCAATAATAGATAAATACTTTTTAGACGTTTTTAGAGGCATGAACTCAAAGCTGGCATTCGCAACTACGGAACTCTAAACTGCGCGTGGCCAGACACGCAGTTGGCCAATTATTTTTAAGAACTTTTTTATTCTTTTTTCTCTTATGTTACATATAGTTACGGACAAATATAACTGAGAAAAGGAAGTTTTAGCTCATATTACCTACTTAATTATCTACCTAATGTTTTGCACGTCAGATATTAAATTTCAAAGATAAAAGTAAAGTTATAGAGATTACGTTCTAAAAAATCTTGGGGGAGGCTTATGTCCAGCTATGGACTTTTTGTGGCTGATATGATGATAATGGAAAAAAATGCTTGCAAAATGCTTACATAAAATAGAAAATACACATAACTAATATTTGCTTAGGAGGGATTTCCTCTTTTCAACAAATTACCTGCAAGCATCATAAAAAACAAATATTTATTTCCTAACACTAATATTTTGTTTCTTCAACGAAATCCATTGTTTATTTAACATTGTTATGAAATAGACTTTCTCTAACTTAACATTACGCAGTTAATGATCATCTAACTAAGGAGGTTAACACTACAAACTTAATTATGACGTGTATATTTAGTCAGCCTTATGTCAAAGCACGTAATTGCTGACTAATTATAGAGTAGGTTTATGATGTAAGTGCGTCGAAAGCAATTCGTTCGACGCAAAGTCTACCCTGTGGTAGGATGGGTGATGACTAATGCATGAATTAATTAATCAATGTAGATAGATAAGTACCTATCCAAAGCGTGATCTAGATAACATATATACATACATAATATCACGCCTGTTTCCCACAGCGGTAGGCAGAGACTATGGACCTCCACTTGCTACGATCCTGACAAACCTCTTTTGCTTCATCTAAACTCATCAATCTCTTCATACAGATAACCTCTTTTATTTAAACACATCTATGGTACGGATCTAAAAGAGGAGAAACGATTTTATATTAAAATTTCCTGTTAACCTCATAGATATCGGAGTGATAAATAGCATACCTACTTGCCACTCCCACATCTGAGGCAACAACAATTTATAATATTTTTTAATTATTAATCTGTCGTAGATGATTTTTTGTTTAGATGCATCTTCGAGGGTGACAATACTTTGATAAAAATACTCGTTAGTAAATAAAGATTTTAGATTTTTAAAAAGTACATATCTAGTGGGACTCTATATCAAAATGTCTCGAGTAAATAATTAAACTAATGGCTTTACGAGCTGTAGAATTTGCGATAAGTACCTATAAGATATTTTTACGTATAAATTCAACATTTTTAAAATTTTTAATTTTTTCTTAAATTAAATTATAACACAAAAGAAAAATATATTATGAACCTGTTCACAAAATTTCACGAAAATCAGTTGAGAACGACCTGTAGAGAAAGAACAGCTGGCAACGGACAACCGGACAGGCATACGACAGCGTTTTTTAGTCACTTGAAATGGAAATGAAGAGAATTTACTTGAATCGGAGAGCAGTGAATTAAAATTTTAAAGATACACCTGACTTTCTCTCCCTACCTTATAAACGGCTAAATGAGTTCGATCAAACATAGCTAAAAATACGCTAGCTTATGACACCTATCAAACACAATAAACTGCATCAATAGGCGTAACGACGCCACGAACAGACATCGATTTCACAACTCAAAATTATTTTACATTTACGCTCATAGCTGGAGCTCACAAATTATTTTTTTATATAAAACCTGTATCTGGGGAGTCCCGCTCTTTGACATCATACGAGTATAATTTCAAAGTAGAATAATTGTCATTTATCTTGTGTGTTTTTATGAGTTGTTAGGGACGCCCTCGCTTACCCTCCTCTTGCGAAAATGGTTAATATGACATATACCTATTTAATTACCTAACTTACTATCGACATACATACATACTATCACGTCTTTATCCCTAATGGGGCAGACAGAGCATTTTGGGTCTTGCGGCTCTATGCAGAGCCTAGGGCCGCAAGACTCAAAAGCCATTTTTAGCGTCATGGTGAGCGAGAAGATGGAAAAGCAATCAATACAGTGACGGGTTGCTAGCCGCATCGCCTGTTAAAATGATTCGCATTTTTGCCCATTCCCTCGATCGGCTTTTACGATCTGCGCGGGAAGAGAAGCAGCTGGTACATTCTAAGTTTTTTTATTTCTCCCAGACCAGCATGGGTTGTTAATGACGCCTAAGAATTTATAAAAACACTGCTCGCTTACCCTCCTCTTGAGAAAATGGTTAATATGACATTTAATTACCTAACTTACTATAGACAAACATCCAAAACCCAGGTCAACTAGGGAAAGATCATATCTTTTCCATCTAGACTTATAGCCGGAGATCAATTCGCGTTCTGAGGCAGTATCATTAAGCCACAGAGGTCATCAAATGATAGCTATACTGAAATGCCAGATGTAACACTTAATCAACAATAATTATGATATGACCTTTTATGGTCGACCTATACCTACTGTGAGTAGGTAGTTGTACGCGGCAGACTGGCCTAAGCTAAGAAAACCTTCACCTTTACATGTGCGATGGGAAAAACAACACATTCGTAACGTAGATATAATCTTTTTTTTAATCAACTTTTTTAGTTCTATAAAATTGGTATTAAAATATTTACATAATGCCATGACATTTGCTTTTTCTATTTTCTTATTAAAATTCCTTATTTAATTCTTTTTTAGTGAGTATGCATCATCAAAATGATATTTTGATAACTGTTCAATATTATGAATTATGAGCTATGATATTATAGTGATATTATATAATGAAACGGAAGGCAGATTTTAATAAGATTTGTGCAAAGATGACTAATAACATCAAGTCATCTCATCGTACTGAATATACTCAAGGATGAAATACATTAAATATATAACTAACAAAATTTTCTTAAAAACTAAAATAAAGATAAAAATACTACTCACTACAAATACACTACACACTATTACAAATAAAAAAGGTCCAGTAATTGTTGACCGTGCGGTAACGTGCCCAGAAGGCTGGCTGCATTGCCACTGAGATACAGGCCAGCCTTCTAGTCACGGGAAATTCAATAAGTTTCTTGGAGATAGCACCATTTAATTTGTGAGCTGATAGCCCCCACGGTCCCTAAGTTTCAACCCCATCGGCTCAAATATAGCAAAAAGATCCAACTTAGTTTTTTATTTATTTTTATTTTTATAAAAGTGTTTTTCTTTCAGGCCAACTGGTTCAAAGCGCAGCAGTACTGCCGCTTCCACGGGATGCATCTCGCTTCCATCTCCTCTCAGCAGGAGAACGACAAGCTGGAACAATATGTTAAGGACTCAGGTAAAACACACATAAAGCGCTGGATGCATAGAAAAGACGTAAGACGCGAACCATATGTCTCTTCCGCGACGGCAAGCTACGGTTTCATACAAAATGTATGGAAACGTAGACAAATGTTTTCGCCCCGTCCGCATCTTACGTCATTTCACTGTCCTAAGAAATTATATAGCAACGTACGGTTGTGAACACTGATAGAAATTGTGAACTGTTCCGTACAACATAACGTATTAATTTTAGATAGTGTACAATCAAACCACGTCAAACCTTTTAATTGTGAACCATGTCAGTAAGGGTTCCCTATCGTTCCTACGATACTGAGATACTTTCCATAAAAAAAAGTTATTAAAAAAAGAGCAAAAATTTAATTCCTTCCATGGGTACAAAATTCGTTTGGCCGAGCGCTAATTTGTACGGAATTGTAGCTCACAGTAGTTTTTCTTTAGACTAGATAAACTAGCCATAGCAACCTCCCTCGTAAAACTAACTTGAAAATAGCTCACAATATACTTCTTTAGACTAGATGAACTAGCCTCAACCTCCAAAGATCACAGAGGTATTAGTAATATTCGAAACAGCGCTCATATCTTACAGCATTTGCAAATGAAATCATTTTTACGACAGATACGATCCACTCTTCCCACCTCCTCCTCGACGTCTCCCTCGGGTCCCAAATGTGATTTCGATGCAATTTAAAGGTGCCACCTACATTTTATTTGATGACGAACGGTTGTATATATTATAGCTGACCCCTCCATTTATCATGATAGATGTACCATGATCACGTCTTTATTCCTAATGAGTCAGACAGAGCATTTTAGGTCTTCCAGCTCTAAGCAGACAGAGCCGCAAGATTCAAAGGCTATTTAAGCGTGATGGTGGGCGAAAAGATAGAAAATGTATAGTAATTTTTCAAAACGACATCATTTTCGTGTTATCAGTGAACATACATAAAAAAATATAAAAGAGTCTGAGGAATTGAACACCTCCTCTCTTTAAAGTCGGTTATAAATAATGATGGGCTAGCTGCTACAGATTTTTAAAACACAAGAGACTTTAATAAACAATTAAATAAAAAACATGTAGAGAAGCTTTATCGCGCAAAATTATTAAGACGTCTTCTCAAGTAATTGTCAATATTGTCATGCAAATTGTGATTTGGAAGCTTTAAATATGCCACAGCAAATGATTTCATTTTTATGAGTGACGAGCCCTCTCCAGCGACCCCTCGGATGCTAAAACGTAATTTCGATGCAATTTCGAAGTGGCGCCGACGTCTAATTTGAATCGCGATTGCATGACAAGTTGACCCTTCGTTTATCTCGAATTCTCGATTATATATTTATTCATTCTAAGAATTTTAAATTTTGTTGACTATCTCATCATCATCACCATAAGGTCTTTTGGTCTTCACTGCAGGAGCACGACCCTCTCTATACTACCAGAGCTATAGCTTGGCCAGAGCAGCCAGAGGGCTTTGCCTACATTCTCCTCGCTAGCCAGATGGGTTGGAGAGGTCTTATTGATGTTTATAAGCTTTGTTTAGCTTGTATTCCTAAGTATTCTTAACTAAGTCGCCTTCTACGACATCCACGGGAGAATTTAAAATGGTGGTATTCTACTCTGCCGAAAACCACACGGCGTTGACTATCTACTTTGCAGTTATGATTTACTAAAGCTAAACGATATCGTCTTTCATATTGTCGAATCCTATAGCTCTGAGGAATTAACCATTTAATAAATATAAAGATATCGAGATGTGGCAACCTTTATTACAAAACCTCATAATATTTTTAGTCAGTAATACTTTAGTATTCAAAATGGCCTTCCCCTGAAATCTATTTGTGTGCAAGATAGCATTTTAGATATGTCAAAATACAGTCGACTAAACCGCATCAGTGACAAATATTCATATTTGCAATTACAGGTTATGGACGTGAGCATTTCTGGACGTCAGGCACCGATTTAGCAGAAGAAGGCAATTTCTTCTGGATGGCCAACGGCAGACCGCTCACCTTCGTCAACTGGAACGCTGGAGAACCCAACAACTTCCGATATGAGAACGGAGAAGAAGAGAACTGCCTTGAACTATGGAACAGAGACGACAAGGGTCTAAAGTGGAACGACTCACCATGCTCCTTCGAAACCTACTTTATATGCGAAGTTAGGTCCGACTGAAGTGTTGTTTGAAACGAGTGCTAGGTGATGCCATTCTGAGTGTTTGTGGATTTTAGACAAAGATATACGATATTTATACGTAAAAAGTTTCAGTGAAATTCGAAATATTTATTATTATGTTATTTATATGTACCTGTATTTACAGTCCAATATTTGTATAATGTGAATGTTTTTGATACAAAGTTACCATTTAGGTGATTACTGATACTAAAAAGTATTGTATTTGATAAGCATCATGTGAACTTTGAAAAAAATACAGATTTTCCAAAAATAGTAAACTTGTAGATATACCAGTATGTACCTAGGTGTATTACGAGTATAATTGTTTTGTATTTCCACCGTTGTACTTAATTACTTATGATTATACGGAAATTTACTTGGGAGTTCGGAATATTACGGCTTAAAGTGGGTAAAACAAATTTTTAAAAATCAGAACGAATGATAAGGATAATGTGGTCAGTATAATACGAAAGGTAGAGTTAGTACAGTTATTTATTTTAATTTCAGCGAACAAACTCTGCTAGCTTAGTCCCGAACGACTGAAGTGGGAAATGCTCTTTTAAACCCATTGTGATGTTATGAATAGAACTATTTTCTAATTACTGAGCTAGCGAGAACCATGATGTGGATATAGCATACTTTATCTTTCTATGATAAAATTCTATTTGGGTTTTTAAAATGCCGCAACATTTTGAGTTTCATATTGAGGATTTTACAGTACAGGTAATGTACTTAGATAGGTACATCGGGATACTTAACTATATTTTAAATATCATAGTTGTACTTCCAAAAAAAAATATAATATAGGCTTTAATTATTATTCGAATTACATAGAAAATTTATTTCTTTTTTTTTTTTTCAAATGGTGACATTTTGCGAATGGGACATTCTGTGACTAAACAAAAATTTTAGCACCCTAAGAACCCAGAAAACTGTATGCTATTTCCACATTGTACAATAATAAATGCATTAGTAAACTTCAAAGCAATACTCAGTAAGGGTGAGGTGGATCATGATCTTATACGAGGAACCTCCGAGCCTGTGGCTCAGGGGGGTTACTCCAAAAGCGATATGCAAGACGTACGTTACTGCGTATCTATTCAGATTCGGGCCTAATTGCGGAAAATTGTCCACGAGGGAAATAAGAAGTAAAGAAGTTCTGCGTATCCGCGTTTCAGTGTCAAGCAAAATTGAGCATTAACGTATGATGATAATGTTTAATTTGGTTTGACATAGAAATAGGACGTCACTATCGTACGACTAACGTAATATTTAATGGAGTGACCCCCCAGGACTTGTTGTCCATAGTCAAACGTAGGTAAACTCAGTTACCTTAGGCATAATCTGTAAATAGTTGTAAGGAAATAAATGTGTACATTTTTACTCTATTGTTTCAATTTTCATACAACTAGCCAGGCAGCTATTCTACCTACAGGTTACTGTCTTGGTTGTCCCATTATAATAATAATATATTAAGCGGAACGCCACATGACATCAACTTCTCCAAAGGGCCTCTACGTGTTAGATTTGTATCCCACGCAAGCCGCTAAAGGACCGGGGTGAAAAGACCCGTGATTTTATATAGTAAATGCAACATTTAAAAAAGCATTCATTGCATACTACATTGGTACTATTTCGGGTTGCCAAGGGACTCGGGTCTAACTAACTATAATTATTACACTGTCAGAATAATTGTACTTAAATTTGGAGATATACGAAATAAAGATTTTGTTATTGGTCTCTCTAGGATTTACCTTCACGTATCCCAGTCCTTTGAGCTTGCATGTAGATATGGTCCAACATGTAGAGGTCTTTATTATTAAAGCTTACATCATGTTGTTTTATTTACCAGTCAAGTAAGTATAGTATATTTACCCCTTTATTTATAAAAAATGCAATCATTTATGTACTAAAGCTATTTTAGTTAAAATATGTTTTTTTTCGTTCTTTCAGTGTCAGATATTGAAAAGAGGGAAAGGAACAAAACATGTTTTAAAAAAAATTGGTTAAGCAAACAGTTGTTAATTTTTATACATATAAGTGTCTTTTAACGTCATGACGGCCACCTGGTATCCGACAAATAATTGAAAATCTATTGTTTCTACAATGCTTACCAGCAAGCTTACCAGCAGCCAAGGTGATGACATTTTTTTGTCAGCCAAACTATTGTATAATAAAACTTCTATAAAAGAAAGAACATCAGTGAGATGCCTGATATCTCCATAATCAAACATCAACACACCAGTATACCGAAGGTAAGTTTATACAGAAGCATAGCGTGTCTTCGCCAATTACCTTGCCAATATTTCCACAAGGTAAAATATTTGCAGTTTACAGACGCTCCTAAGGTAACTGACGTGTTTACTACTGCCAGACAACTAGAATACCGGAAACGAAGTATGGAGTGGTTCAGCATTATTCATTACTAACCGAAACCCACAACTTCATTCGCGTGGACTTTATGATTTCGGTAGGTGCTCATTAGGCTGAACAACTTTTGCTAAGGCTAAGTTAAGCTGGACCATTATGGTTCTGCATCAGGCGTTCCATTTTCCAAAATCAATTATACCGTATATATTGCCCAGGCTTAACAGCTATATAACAAAAAAAGTTTCATTTGTATCCGTCCATATTTCCGTAGATTCGCGCGTACAAACAGACAAACACAAACACAGACAAACAGACAGACATTTTTTAAAATTCTTACTCAATTACTATGTCTCCATCGCCCAAATATTTTTTTGGACATATTTTCAATGTATAGACACCTTTTTTTAACTTTTTTATTATACAAGGTGATTTTTCATTGGTTTTGAAGCCGAAGGCCACTTCATAGGCATCGTTAGTAAGACCTAATTAGCTAGTCAAAATAAAAAATCATTTACGCAACTTTTTTATCTTATGACATACAGAAATTTGGATTACATATATGGATAGAGTAATTTATTTACTAAACGGCATTTTTTTTTCCAAAACCAATAAAAAGTCAGCGTGTATGTATAGATAGATATAGATGAGATAATTTTTCACAACTAAAACTGACTTGAAAACCAAACTACACAACACAACTGATTTTGATAAAATTTCTGCCTCTGTGGTGTAGTGGTTAGAGCGTTCGGCTCATACCCGGAGGTCGCGGGTTCGATTCCCGGCGGGGACAACGACTTTGTATTGTTGTCGTAGTTTGGTTAGGACATTGTAGGCTGATCACCTGATTGTCCGATAAGTAAGATGATCCGTGCTTCGGAGGGCACGTTAAGCCGTCGGTCCCGGTCACTGTCTTTGACATTGGTCGTTACCTAAAACCATGTCAGAGTCACTAACACACACGACAAGAAGAAGAAGAAGATAAAATTTCTATAGGAACACCTGACAAGTATACCCTTTCAAACAGAAAAGGCGTCTTTGAGTAAAAAAACATAATATATACTTATACATGTACGAATTAATATCCTCCTACTTCCTTAAGTCAGTTACAAATCTGATTCATTGAGCGTATAGAACATACATTATTATTTTCATTTTACCAACACTTTGTCAACAAAATATGCTTCCCTAAAGCATGACTGCATGACTAACAGTCAGAACCGTCAGCTACTTATTTTATAAATATGAAAGAAATAATTTGCAAAATAGAGTTATTATTTAAATGACTAAATAGATGACAAAAAAAATTTAAAGACTTTGTACGTAATCGTAACATATCATGAAGTTTGTCTTCTTAATAAGAACCTTAGAGATTTTTTATTCTACGAATTCAGAATATAAATCGATGTAGACGATATTTTATCTACAGATTTTTATTTAGTCAGGCTTATAAAATCTAGATTTATTACGTCAGGTTTGCGTCAACGTACACCTACAATTGCCTATCAGTAAATACTCGTTTCACTACACGCTTTAAAAGGCTTAAAAGTTTCTACCTAACAACATAGCTTTTTCTGCAACTCTAACAAGCACCTCCTGCCTCAAACTGCATTACGTTGCTTGCTTCTCCCCTGTATTGAAAATTTGAAACGAGGCAATGCATGCTCACCAGCTCATTAATAACCAAGTCACGTGCGTCTGCACCCTGCCTGGTTTTCCAGTTTAGAAATTGAAACAATAAAATTGTTTTTCCACTCCTGTACTGTTATCTATGTTTTAAATAGACACGAACACTAATATAAGAACATTGATAATGTTTGGTTTCAGGAAAGTCTATATAGGCTTTTCGCCATAGCAGCACATGTGTCGTTATTTTGCCAAATACTATAGGTACGCCTAAATATAGACCAAGAATTATATTCTTTAGATCTACCATACTGCCGACATAAAAAAAAACGACGGGTTGCACTCTGGGAGTGCCGGCAGAAGTGAAAACTTGAATATTAACGTTGTGCATTTTTGATATTTTGGAATGGTTAGGGAATAATTTTGCACGAATTGCTTTAATTATCAGTATAAAATATTTCAAATCTTTTCTGAACCACAGTCTGTCACAAATGTCACAAGCATGACCAAATCATTTTCAACAAAATCATTTTCAAATACACAGCAGTATGGCCACTACACAGACGGTCGATCCATCAGCTGTCACCATCCATGGATGCGCGTAGCACGCTGTAACATAAACACACACGAACATTCGCGCAAGCGCCCTGCGCCGTCTTACGAATTTTCGATCAGGCCACGTGTCCTGACGCGAGTTTAAATTTTTTTACCTATTCCAAAAAAAGTGCACAACGCCGCTAAAGAAGTTTTCACTTCAAAAAAAACAACGGGTTGCACTCTGGGAGTGCCGGCAGAAGTGAAAACTTGAATATTAGCGTTGTGCATTTTTGATATTTTGGAATGGTTAGGGAATAAATTTGCACGAATTGCTTTAATTATCAGTATAAAATATTTCAAATCTTTTCTGAACCACAGTCTGTCACAAATGTCACAAGCATGACCAAATTCATTTTCAACAAAATCATTTTCAAATACACAGCAGTACATATGGCCACTACACAGACGGTCGATCCATCAGCTGTCACCATCCATGGATGCGCGTAGCACGCTGTAACATAAACACACACGAACATTCGCGCAAGCGCCCTGCGCCGTCTTACGAATTTTCGATCAGGCCACGTGTCCTGACGCGAGTTTAATATTTTTTACCCATTCCAAAAAAAGTGCACAACGCCGCTAAAGAAGTTTTCACTTCAAAAATGATTTTAGCATAGTCACTTTAGGAAGACGTCAATTTAAACTAAAATAAAGTTTACCATGATAAACTTTATAGTTTACCATATGCCATTATATGGTATTCATATAGAGGTAGTAACTATACTACGTGGAAAAGACATACCCGTAAGAAATCAAACCACGGGCTATACTAGATAATAAAAAAATAAAAAAATTTCGACATTCTCAAATTGCCCGGACGGCTGCACACATTTGTATGAAAATACTATTTTTTGTTTAATTTTTAACTTAAATTAATTTGTTTAATTTTTAATTTTAATTTTATTATACTACTAGCTGCGCCCCGCGGTGTTACCCGCGGTACACATAAAAAGTAGCCTGTGTGTTAATCCGGGGTGTCAGCTTCCTGCATACCAAATTTTCTCTGAGAAACCAAAAATGACAAAGATACAGCTCATACAAATTTCACATGAAGTACGATTTTTACTTAGCGGTGACGTCGCAAGCCCCCACTCCAGAACTTTGATGCTCCGTATCTTAGTGGATTTTTACTTTTTTGGTAAACTGAAAAATACGGGATTTTTCCAAAAAATTAGAAATTCATTTTTCCATTTTTTTTAATAATCTAAAAGACGGACTAATTACAATCATACTTTTCTAACTCGGTCGTCACCCCTATTTATTACGGGTACGCATGTACAATATAGGTACCTACATGCATTTCCTTCCGTTCATCCGAATGGGGTAACACCAACGCAAGTACACGCCAGCTTATTAATAACCAAGTCACGTGCGGGGGCGGCCACCCCCGTGCGGGTTCTTCAACTTCCGGGAAAACCCTTTCAAGTTTAAGTTAATAAACTGTAGTACACAACTCCTAATTACGTTGCCGTGAGTAAAACGTCATTGCTTTTCATTGAACACAGTGGTTTAAAATAATTTCAGGTACAGTGACGTCATGCGTTCAGAAAATAGAACAACTCCAATTACGAATGCCGTGATGAAAACTTCATTGGTCTGTAATTGAAAACACAGTGGCTTAAAATAATTTCAGGTGCTAATACGTCATTACGTTTAGAATGTAGAGGGGAAAATATTTTCGTAATGACGGTTTTTAGGGTTCCGTAAAAGTATAAAAATGGGAACCTATTACTAAGACTTTGCTGTATGTCCATCTGTCCGTCTGTCTGTCATCAGGCTGTATCTCAAGAACCGCGATAGCTAGACAGTTGAAATTTTCACAAATTAAGTATTTATTTGCCGCTATAACAACAAATACTAAAAACAAATTAAAATAATTTTTTAAGGGGGGCTCCCATACAACAAACGCGATTTCTTTTGCTCTTTTTTGCTCGATATCAATAACGGCAACAGGTAGGCACTTGAAATATTCACAAAATACTCAGTTGTATTTTTATTGTAATAATAAATCGAAAAATTAAAACAAAATTAATATTCAAGGGGGGCTTCCATACAAAAAACTTGATAGATAATAGTACGGAACCCTTCGTGCGCGGTTCCGACTCGCACTTGGCCGGTTATTAAATGTTCGTAACGAGAAATCCCCATAGTGAAGTGAGTCACTACAAATAGGGGGAAAAGTTCATGTTAATGTTAAACGCGAACAAAAAAAAAGCATAAATCTTTATAAGTATCTAACCTGTAATATATATACCTATATATTGCAGGTTAGATACTACACACACACTATCATGTCCTTATCCCAAACGAGGTAGACAGTGACAGGCCGCAACTTAAAGGCCACTTGATGTAGGTGGAAAAAGAAAATTTAAAATAGAGATTTATTTTAATTTTTATTTTAATATACAACGTGTAACGAAAAGAGGTTATTAACCAGAAAGGAAGTAAACTAGTGTACTAATTAGTGATTAAACGAACTTACCTTATGTGAAGTTCTATCATAATTTTATGACATATTCGCTCGAAGACATAAATTCCCACCCACCACATGGAGATATTAAGATCACTAAATGTCATATCTCTTCCTAACTAAGGAAATGCCATGACTTTCGTGCTGTATGTATATTTTTTAGCTCTAAACTAAATGAAGATCTAGACCAATGACAGCGACATCCGTACGAGACCATAGAGGAAGAGTCAAACTTTTTTCTCTGAAGTGTGCAGAATGCAGGCATGGAGAACGTTACTACTAAGTAAATTTATGTCGAGCGAATATGGAAATAAAATCAATGTGAACAACTTTTACAATGGGACCATCCCTGAAATCGCAATAAAATATCTGCAGTTCCATACATTTCGCCACGGTAGGTATTTAATTTTGTATGGAGCTGGAGAGTAAGTCCTATTGTAAAAGTTGCTTACATCAATTAATAAGTACGTTTAATATTTCAGGTTAATACCATCTTTTCTTCACACGTTATATTTTTGTTTTATTAAAGAACCTACATCGTCGATTGAATCGAAAATAAAAAAGACCGTAGAAAAATAAATGCTGCAAAAATATTTCCTCCAAGTGAATTAGCCTAGAATATGTGAATCAGCAAAATGTAGAAAGTGCACTCACGCTTGTTCTTGGCAAAGTGGTGCAGGCGCCGGTAATGAGATCGGCACCGGAGAGCAGGGCTCCCGGTAGATTGAATCAGACTGTCTCGGCGCTGCCAACTCACTTCTTTCCTGTATTTACCTGACTGATAGTTTATATCGAGCCGGCCCTCTTTACGACCTCCGTGGCGTAGTGGTCACCATGCTAGTCGGCCTCCCAGAGGATCGGGGTTCGATCTCCGGTCAGGGTTGGAAAATGGCCTTTTTCAAACTGTCCTAGGTCTTAATGTTTATCTATACTATATACTTTACTGGTATCCTATAACACAAGTCTCGAACTTACTTTTGGGCTAGCTCAATCAATACAATACAATACAAATACTCTTTATTGCACCATAAACAAAAGGAAATACAAAAAACAGAAAAAAATTAATCAGACAGAATTATGATACAAAGGCGGACTTATCGCATTGCAATCTCTTCCAGTCAACAATCAGTGTAATTTGTCCGTAGATATTTATTTATTTTGCCCTTTAATGCCGGTCAGTTCTAGCTCTTTATGTTTTTCATGGCCTTAAAAACATCCAAGCGTCAGTCTATATACCAAATAATTTCTTTAGGATTTGCCCATAATCACCACGCTTGGTGATTATGGGATTCAAAGATTTAAATGTTTATTCAGTAATTAGACCTTGAAAGGCACTTTTACACGTTAATAAGTATAATTTACATTACGTGTAATGTATATTAAACTAAATTTATTTTTTAAAGAAAAATTTTATTAGCAGGTATAAAGTTTTTTTTTTAGTTGTTGTATTTTTTATACATTTTAAGATGATGATGATGCATTCTTCCTTCTCTGCTACCACCACACGGCAATTTAAGAAATTACTAAACTATTACGTATACCTTAAATACGTATACCCTAAATCTATAAACTTTGTTTATTTATTGTATTTTTAGAATAGCCCTCGCTATTCTAATTCAGTGACAATTTCCGTTGTATAATTTGGCAATGGAAGTTCACTCCTTATCAGCCTCGTCGCGTCTGGAAATGGCCAAAACGCACATAATAATATACCCTGTACTACAACCCAATCGATTTGTATTTGTGATGTAGATTTATTTTACTATTTCTCGACCAAAATGCAGAGAAAATTTAAATGCAAACAAATAAAACAGATGTTGGCAATGTTGGCAACAGCAAGTCAACTCAGAAGCTTTGCCAAATAGGAATAGATTAAAATATAAGAAGGCCAAGTAAACCCACAGTCAACACAAGTCGGTTCGTATTACCTCGTATTTTGTAGACCCCCGATTTCGATAAAGAAATCTGTAGATGTTGCATATTAGCCAAACAGTAGAAAACGTTCCCACTCTCATGATGAAAGTGTTCTTTGGGTATTAATGCCTTCGGATCGGCCTTATTTACAAACGACAACAACAAACAAAAAACTAATAGCTGCCCGCAATATTTGAAAAGCGTATTAAAAACAAGTCCATTCACTGTAAAGAGGCCTTAGATATGCAGAACACGAATAAAAATTTTGATTGGCCATTTTCAGCTTAGCATTTGGCGGCTGCAGACTTTAGTATGGAAATGCAATTTTTTTGTTCTTTTATAGCCCGTGGTTCGATTTATTACGGATATGACCCTTCCACGTTGTATAAAGCTACATCTCGAGAAGTGTAACATCATCGCACCCCACCGAAATCGACTGTCATTTCCCGCGCAGGTAATCTACTGCTAAGCCGGTGTTATTGCGAACCAATGATACTTTGCCTTTATTGCTCGTACCTATGCGTAGAAGTGCTTATAATGTGTACTATATTTTCCGATAGCTCCCATGCTGGTCTGGGAGAAATGAAAAAACTTAGAATGTACCAGCTGCTTCTCTTCCCGCGCAGATCGTAAAAGCCGATCGAGGGAATGGGCAAAAATGCGAATCATGTTAACAGGCGATGCGGCTAGCAACCCATCACTGTATTGATTGCTTTTCCATCTTCTCGCCCACCATGACGCTAAAAGTGGCTTTTGGGTCTTGCGGCCCTGGGTTCTTCATAGAACCGCAAGACCCAAAATGCTCTGTCTGCCCCATTAGGGATAAAGACGTGATAGTATGTATGTATGTATATTTTCCGAGTTTCCCGATTAGTAACACCCTCTTGAGTAGAGCCAACTTACGAGGCCGCAGGCCGAACAGCTAAAGGGCTTGCCACACAGCAGCTATATTGTGAAGATGTACATTTTAGCACGATACATCTTATTACATCTTTCTATAGAAATCGTCAGGAGACCATACACGTCAGGTATATAGGTAAGTAATGTATATTTTTACATCCCGACGTTTTCTATAGAAAGATGTACCGTGCTACAATGTACATCTTTACATTATAGCTGCCGTGTGTGAAGCGAATCCGAATGTCAGTATTCCAAATGCCACTAATTCTTTTACCAGTGCTAGGATTTTACCCCTGAGATGCCGCCGCGTCGAGAGGGTCAGCGTTTTTATCCCCCTACGAAAAAGAAGAATATTATAAGTTTGACTCTAATGTCTGTCGGTCTGTCTGTCTGTGTGTCTATTTGGAGCATCATAACGCTTGAACGAATGGACCGATTTCAATGCGGCCTCTTACGCGAAAGCAACTTCCCTTGTACTTAACCATGTGTGATGAAGATCGGTTCAGTCGTTTAAAGTAATTGGGTGTTAACGCTACAAAGTTGGCTAGATGTAGTTCCGCCACGTATCACTACATGGTGTCGTCGGGGCTTTTTTAATATGCCTAGCAAATCAATTTGATATTTAAAATATTAACAAAATCTAAGTGCGTCGCATCGCAACAGTGAAAACTGGGGGGTTACTCCATAAAATTACACGTTAATCGTACGATAGTGACGTCTTATTTCTATGTCAATCAAATTAGACTTTATCATCATACGTTAGTGATCAATTTTGCTTGACACTGTAACGCTGATACGCAGTAACGTCCGTCTAGGTCTAGTCCCACTGCAAACGCAGCGGCGTAATGTGTACCTTAACGCTCTCAGATTCAACCGAGCATCGCCACTTTACTTAAGTACTTTAACAGACTTTGACGACCTCTGTGGCCAAGTGATCACCATGCCAGACTGCCACTCCGGAGTTCCCGGATTCGTTACCCGGTCAGGTTAAGATGGAAAATTATTTTTTTCACATTGACCTGGGTCTTGGATGTTTATCTACATATGTATTTGCTATAAAATATGGTATCGTTGGGTTAGTATCCCATAACACAAGTCTCGATTGTGATCCGAAGGTCATGGGTTCTAATTCCACTGGAAAGCATGCTTAAAACACTTGAGTTTACGTAAACTGTGAATCCCGAACGCCATCTAGCGTTTGATCATCAAATCAAACTACCCAAGGATTGGTTCTGATTAACCCTTTGGGTTGCAGAGGTCAGACGGCAGTCGCTCTGTGTAAAACCCAGTAACCTCGTCAAATCTCCTTGGTTAGGTAGCGGCCCCGGGCTCTGAAGCATTACTGCTGAGGATGCTATCGGGAAGACACGCTCGGATGATGATGAACACAAGTCTCGAACGTACTTCGTGGGTAGCTCAATCTGTGTTTAGTTTGTATACTTATAAAATCATTTATGAAAAAATATCTCTATATTTCTCGCGAGTAAACAGTCGCCGACAGTTTCAATAACACTTAGAAATAAAAGAGTGGAATTGTAACTTAGCTCGAAATAAGTTAATGAAGAGATCGCGTGCGCGCCAATCGCGACATTATCCCGTGAGTAATGACCATTCAAATTACCATATTGCTACTACGGTTCGTGTTTGCAAAACATCGTGGCGTGTTGATTTTATAGTCTTATTTTTTACCTACGACGGTAGGTTTGGCACTCCTCATAAGCGGAGCATTGAGGTAGTGCTTCACTCTCAACATGTGGGAAACTTAGCTATAAGTAAATGCTATGTGATTTGAATTACTTTGTGTGATTCCGCCACCAGTTCTCACAAAGTAATTCAAATCACATAGTATGTAACTTTGACTTCCGCAAAGTAACACCTGAATCTATTAACTATATAAGTAAATGATCTGACATCAACGTTCACCTTTTAAGAAACCGAAAGAAATAGAAAAAAATACAATTATCAAGTGATACAAATATCCAAAGATAAATAAATGTTTTTTGACTGTTTGACTTTGACATGTTATGGTGCCTTTATAGAGTACCTGTGGGCTATCAATTAATTTCTTAATAGATACTTATAGCATTATTAAGGATATCTCATATTACAGCTACAATTTTTTATCTGAAGAAATGAAAAAAGCATTCGATTATTTTGAGAGAAATTTTATTATATAATAGCTGTGCCCGTGGGCTTCGCTCCCCGTGGGAATTTCGGGATAAAAACTATCCTATGTCCTTTCCTGGGTATCAAACTATATCCATATCAAATTAATAGGTTCAGTGGTTGAAGCATGAAGCAGTAACAATCAAACAAACAAATATACAAACTCACTTTCGCATTTATAATATTAGTAGGATAGAATAGGATTGTTTAGCTACGGCGCACACGGCGGCAGGTTAATCACTCCTCATAAGCGGAGCGTGAAAGTAGTGCTCTGCTCTCAACATGTTAAGCTGCCTTTATAGAGCTCTACACCTGTAAGCTATCAATAATTTTTTAATAGATACTTATAGCATTCTTAAGGATATCTCCTATTACGGCTACAATTTTTTTTTCTGTATAGCTCACCTGTGGGTTTTCAATAAATTTCTTAATAGATACTTAGAGCATTTTTACTATATCTCCTATTACAGCTACATTTTTTCTGCTAAAATAAAAGGCCTTTTAGGATTTCGAGAGAAATTTTGTAATATATTATTTCTAACGTGAAATAGATTCATTATAGATAATCTGACACGGTTTATTCACGTAGTGTAGTAGAACGCCGACTGGTTTCAGCCGAACTGGACAAGCATCGTCAAGAGTTCATACCATATATTCCCCGTGCTTCGGAAGGCACGTTAAACCGTTCGTCATCGCCTGTCATCATTGTGTACCAAGTTACCAAGTGCCAAGCTGTCAGGTGGCTTTAGGCAGCTTGGTAAATCTGACACACACATTGCCAACATACACGAAAACAAACACCATAGTTATTTTAATGTATTTGCAAATATCAAATATCTTACCGCAAACCATATAACTCGAAAGCGTAGAATAAATAAATAAATATATAGGGACAGATCACACTGATTGAGCTAGCCCCAAAATAAGTGTAAACTTGTTTTATGCGATACTAACTCAACGATATAATATCACACTACTATTATACAGGTAAAAGTTTTAAAGTGTGTGTGTGTATGTTTGTTACTTGGCTTGTTGGCTTGACCAATTTTGATGAAATTTGGTATGCAGTAAGCTGACACCCTAGATTAACACAGACTACTTTTTCCGCAAGTAACGCGGCGGGCACAGCTAGTTTTATAATGAATCCACATAAAGATGTACAATTTTGTCTAGAAAATTGCCGCACCGCGCTATGCGGTCCGACCGTATGAAAATGACTGCAACCCTCGGTTTGGGCTACCGCACCGTATCTCGACCTATGCATAATGAATGCCCGGCCCGCGCCCAGCAGGCTTTGGGGGCTTTGTCCACAATTTGTAGCGAAACACTCCCATGGGAGAATTTATTCAGTATGTTAAAAAACCCTATCGGATCCGTTAAGGTAATGTTGGGTAGCTTGTGTGGATTCTACTTATAGGTTTCTCCCATCACAGAAAAAAAATCTGCGGCTCCATATTAAATTAAATACCTACCGTTTCAAAATGTATGAAGCTGCAAATTTCTTTGCTATTTCAGGAAGGGGAGAAACCGATAAATACCACCTTCAAGCTACCCAATATTACCTTAACGGATTGGGCCGGTTTTTTTTAACATACTGTATAAAATGGATACCACTGCTACAACAAGACATTACAAGTTCTGTTTTTATTAAAAACTGAAATACTAAGGTAAAAAATTATTTAAGTTTATATTATTAGTATTTAATTATTAGTATTTAAGTTTATTTTAGTTAGTTTAATTTAGTTTAATTTTTAATTGTAATTATTGTTAGTTAGTTTAGTTTATTGTATCGTAACATATGCATTCAAATATTCTCAGGTAAAAATGAATATTAGGTTTCCCCTCTTTTGGTACCTAGTTGTAGATAGGTACTTACAATTAAAGTATACAGAAAATGGTTCAAATTGTAACATAAAACCGGTTTGGTAATAAAAATACAGACATAGAAGAACGAAATTAACATAAATCTTAGCTAACGAGAGTTCAGCTACAAAATGACTGCTAAACAGAGTTTAAACGAAGCGCTCCTTCCGTTTTCGCATCGACCAACCCATTTCTGAGGCGTGTGTAAGCTGCATTTGTATGGCAAATGCATATGATTATAAAATTGCACAGCGTATTTTCTGTGCTACTACTAAGATTATACTATGTAGATGAAGAGTTCGAGATATATTCCATTTTATTATTATTTTACTAGTACAAAGAAAAAGTAGTAAACTGCAGAGCATAACAGCTAGATTTTCATATGAAGAAACGCTTTTGAACAACTATAAAATCGGTAGCCCTAGTGACGAGTGACTCAGTCTTCGGACCGAAGTACTGAGCACAACTCGTTTCTATAACCTGCTGTGGGCTCACTTAATTACGATTGTTGTGATAGATGTGGATTGATGAGCCAATTCATAATAATGACAGACTACTTAAGCTGGTCGGTAAGCCGGTGGGCATAGAATATCTGTTTGGGCTAGTGGGTTCGACAGATGTAGTTGGAACTCATAGATCAGTGCGAGGTGGGGCGCTGAACTATCGTTACTTTTTTAAAAGACTTCTGCGACATATATGACAAATAAGCATACAGAAGAAAACCGATAAACCAAGACAGTTATGTGTAAAGAACATAGGCAAACAAGGCTACATGGCTAGTTTGGACGTTTCGATGTCGGAAAACAAAAAGCTTTCGGTGTAGATGGGGTATCCTTTGCTGTCTCATTGTTAAGAAATATACATGTACACTGTAACGTCAGATAAAGCATTTTGGATTTTGCGGCTCTAAGTAGACCGCCCAGGGCCTAAAGACTCAAACGCCACTTTTAAAGTGATGGTGGAAGATGAAAAAGGAATCAAAATAGTAATGCGTGGCTAGCATTCCCATCTTCGCCCAATCCCTCGATCGCCTTTTACGATCTGTAAAGATAAAGATAAAGATCTGAAAGAAGTGACCGCTACATATATACAAAGTAGTGTAAATATACAAAGTCATATCTTTCAAAACATTAATTACTAACAAAAGAACATCTACACGGCTTTAATATATCTGATATACCGAATGATATAACTATGTGTGGTGGGCAGTAGTCCGGATGTCAGGGAGCGATAAACATGATGGATGTGACACCTCGGGCAGCACTCGACCTAAAAGCGAAATGGCCGCCGTACTTTGCAAGCTGAGGCCTATTCTAGACATTTCTAGAGGCTAGACGTCGAAAATATTAGACGATACCTAACCTAAAGCAAAATCTGTTTTTGTATATATTTTTAGAAAGCAATAAAATAATAACTTCAGCATTTGAAATTGAGTTTCAGGCCCAGAAAGTAATTTTAAATATTTCGAATAGCACCTGCACCTCAAACTCCTCATGTCAAAGCGCCATATGCCAAAATCTCAGTGCAACTAATAAAAAAATCTGGAACTAAATATTCTGCCCCAACGAAAGACGTCTTGTCTGAATAAGTTTGAGTTTATTTGCATGGTAAAATGTATAATAATATACCTTACGATTTTTATGCTGCCATGGTATATTTGCGGTGCCTAATCGCTCAAAATTTAGATAATATCTACGTTTTAGCTAAACCCTAGACACGTGTCTATACTAGATACTGTCTTATAATAAAATGCGGTTTGTCTTTAGCTAGTAATTTGAACCATTTACCGAAAAAAAAAAACCTACCTCACAAAATTATTACGTACCTATCCTTATATCACGCAACAAAAGAAGCATAATAAATATAAAAAGCGTAAAATGAGATAGCGACCAACTCCCATTGAGAACAAAGTTCCGCACTCGGTGTTTGCCGCCGACTCGATCGTAATATCCTGCCGAGTTCCGAATAATACCGCGTTGCACTCCTCCATACAGCCGTTTATACAAAATACTGCAGAAACAGAAACGTATCATAACTGTGTGATGTGTTATTTCACTTTTTTGTGCTATATTTACTCGCTTTGTAAACAAAAATCCGCACGTTTGCCGCCGACTCGATTGTAATATCCTGCCGAGTCCAATGCACTTGCTTTTATACAAAATACCAGATTGCAGAAAAAGCAATTAGTATTTTACACATATTTTTGTTGACTGAGAACTATACCTTTCTTTATTCTTCTGTCTACAGTTAAATGAAATCAGAAGGAAGCGGTTGCGAGGACATATTTGTATGCAACGTGTATTCGCCATATTTATTACTAACATACAAAATGTAGCTTTTGTCACCTAGACCAAATGACAGATCCATTGTCATGGTTCAAAAGCTAAGGTAAACCTTGGAACACATAAAAATATCCACAAACATACAGACTTTTAAAATTAAAACCGTTTTTATTAGCTCCGTTTTTTCAGTCCGGTAAAATTACCTCCCATTGTAAACCAAGTAAAAGTCTGAAGCTTCAACTCTGCACTGCCACTATTTCATACCTTTCATTCGTTCGCTGCACTCGTTACTCCTCACCCCTTTTGCTTTCCTCTCCAGAGAAGCCTGTCGCTTTGCTTGACAGGATCGGTTCGGTTCCATCGTAGAGATCGTTTTGTTCAATAAAATACATTTACTCGTACAACATATATATATTGCCGTAAGTTTCAAACATACGGCAATATATGAAGAAATTGGACCACTTTATTAAAAATTTGTTGGGAAATTGGGATATAGCGAAGGAAAACATCGTGAGTAAACTAGTTAATAATGACTTTTATCATTAAGGCTTGGCTCTACGTTTTTATTTTTCAAAATCTGTCAAAATTGATTCAAAAGTTGTCCGTTCTTTTCCGCTAGGTTTGTAGTAATGTCTAAATTCAATGCAGATAGAGTTAAAAATATATAGAGGTTACAGTATGAAAACCATGACGTAATGAAAAGTATCTCTAGTATGTTTACTTTTTTTGTAACATGTTATGTTTTTGTAAAGAATTGAAAAAGGTCATGTCACGTAATCTATTAGTTACGTTATGTTTTTGAAACTGAGACTTATCAAGCCTACTAGATCAATGAACCAGAGGTATTGGCTTTCAATAAGAAATCTGAGCAATGACTAACATTCTGGAAGGAAGTCTAGAATGTTCGAAATTCATAATGAAAGATCAATATTTATTAGTTTGAGCCAACGACACATGGAAAAAAAGATCGCAATTGGAAAATTTATTTATTTATTTAATCTTAAATGACCATAATGGTACAAAAGGTGGACTTAATGCTAGCGCATTGTCTACCGGTCAGCCTTTAGATAAAAGAGAAATAATTTATTTAAATTTTAAAATATACACGGTAATTTCTCATTGTTTTTTTGGACCAAGGGCCACATTATAAGGATCGTTAGTAAAATTTAATTAGCTAGTCAAAATAAAAATTCAAAATAAAGTAAAATCGTGAGATCTATTAGTCAATACAATCTACTAATCTATATAACGAAATTAATGAAAATCTGGACATTTATCCTTTGCGGTTAAGAGACGTTAAAGAAAAGGTATCCACGTGGTTAAAAGATCTAAGCTACTATGACACAGAAACACTTATAAATTAATTAATGTTATAGTGTTACAAATTAAGTAAAACTGTTTTAAATGTCATTGAAAAAAAAAAAAAAAAATTTGTTTAAGTGAAACTATTATATAACTATACATTGTATAACTATTTTCAAATGTGTTCTTAGTTTAATGTAAGATAAGAAAGAGCAGGTCTGTCTGGCACAAGCATTATTTGCTTAATAGGCAGTCCTCACAATTATGTTTGTAAACACAACTTTTTGTTAACAAAATAAAACTTTTTATTTTATTATTTTTTATTAGTACTACCGCCAGGCACCGCCTCCGTCCGGCCGGCCGGAGTTCATCGAGGTCATGCGGTAGTTTTGGTCGGACATAACTACGTGGTCTCGATTTGTTTATCTTATGTCATACACCAATTTGGATTACGTATATGGATCGAGGAATTTATTCACAATACGATTTTTTTTCGAAAACCAATGAAAAGTCAGCATGTTGCACAAAATAAGTAAGGGGTAAATACGTAACTATATAAAAAAGAGCTGCATTATTCAATTCTTTATATTAAAATATGTAATATTTTTTAAATTGAAAAATAGTTGTGTATATTAGCATATATGTGCGTTATAGTGGTTATAACACAGGACGCGGAATTTTCGTGCCCGAGCCGAAAGCGAGGGCGTGATAGAGCCGAGAGAGTTTAACAAATATACGCACATATATCGCACGTTTTTCAACACACGTATATCTAAACTGATTTTTATTTTAACCGGTAAAAAACCCGCACCATATTTATAAATGTCCACGTTCATTGTCTTACTATTGTGTCTGGTATTAGCGGTAAAGGAACGGTTAAATAAACTCAACCATAAAACTGTGAAGCACACGGCTGCTTTCCCACCGTAATACTTATTAAAATCAGCGCGGCTGGCCAACCATTACTAGCTGGTACCACAAGGCAGTGTTCGGAATTGGAGAAAAAAAAATATTGCTGTTGCATAGTATAACTTCACTATTTGCGTTTATAACGCAAGCGTGTTTTATGAGCTACTTTATATATGTCTAAAGCCGATGAAATTCAATGAGATCCACTTTACGAGCAAGAATGTTGAAAAAACAATTAATATACAACATGGAAGAGACATACCCGTAATAAATCGAACCACAGGCTATACTAGATCACTATATTTTAATGATATTAAAATAACATTCCAAAAACAAAAATAAATTCGACATTCCCATACAAATCGGCCGGGCGGCTGCACACTTTTGTATGGAAGTATTTTTTTTTAAGTTTTTGACTGTCATTATACTATAATCAAGTGGTCTAGTGTAGTAGCCCGTGGTTCGATTTATTACGGGTATGCCCCTTCCACGTTGTATATTGGCACTACTGTGGGCACTACATTTATTCTAAACTGACGTCGAATTTGCGGAGCGTCTATGTACTGTAAATGCTAGGAGAGCAATATTATATATTCAGATTTGTCGCTTAATACACGTTTATTTGGCTGTTATGCTACAGTAAACAATGGGCTAAATTTAAAACAAGTGCCAAGAAAGGGTAATTCAGTCCTTTATTTTTACCCACTCTTTGAAAGTTAAACTAGATCTTTTATCATTTTAGGGTTCCGTACCCAAATGGTAAAATCGATACCCTATTACTAAGATTTCACTGTCTATCTGCGTCACCAGGCTTTTTCTCGAGAACTGTGATAGACAGACAGTTGAAATCTATACATTTCCTAGGAAGATGTGTCTATTAAAAATATTTGTACAAGTGTTGTATAGTATGACTCTATCTTTAATTTAACTATCGATAATTGATCTCGAAAAACCTTCACAATATCGATACAACTATCCATATCGATAAGAAAGTCTAAAAACTAATTTTAATTCGTGTACCCTAATTAGGATAGATAGTTTTCTTGAAACTTTTAATAAAACCAAATATATCAGAAACGGATCCCTAAATCGAAAAATTTTGTTCACAAGCTCAAAATATTTTGAAAGACCTATTTAACGATACCCTACACGATGGTTTAGTCGAGAAAAAAAATCTTCTATGGGAGCTACAATATTTTTTCCCTATTTTATTTATTTAACTATTTTTTTGGCATGATTAATATGCCCCATGCCAAATTGCACTTGGTGGTAGTGGCTCGGTGTATGGCCTCGTAGGTAACCTCTGCCTTCGGCTTTAGGCTTCACTTGGTTGCTTGTTTGGTGGAGGGTTAAGCAGAAAGCCCCCCCCCCCCCCCCCCCGCCCTCTCTGCTCCCCCACCAAGCAAGTGAGCTTCCATCCTTACGCCTATCACTACAGTGCAGATCAAACAATCATATGAATCAGTCAGCCAGTCAGTCAGTGGTAAAGAATGTACTCGTACGTGTATATTTCTCGAAATCTAAAAGTAAATAAATCCGAAGAGTATTATTTATAGATAAGTTTATTTGGCTATTATAAAATCATTTATTGCCACAAAACTGGTAATTAAATACAAATAAAATGTTATTAATCGACATTGTATGTACATTACTTGTATGAAAAAAAATCTATGCCGACCATGTCTGTCAGGTAATCAATCTATGCCACGCTATGCTTTGACACTTCCTTTGACATTATGACAAGTGACACAGTGTAAGAAAGTTACTCGCACATTTGTTTACAGACTGTTCGACCCATATATATTCGTGATATTATTCTACACTATGACAATAATTTTACGAAATCAAATGTCATTTTTTTTGTGATGAGCGACGCGTCCTTGCTTCGTGAGGCCCATCGGCCATCTGACAATTTGATGTATAACTGTCAAAAATCTGTGCAACAAGAACAGTTTATTTAAATACACTCACGAAAAAGCGAGACGGCAAGTACAATATTTTTCAGGAAGGCAAAAGGGCTTATATGACTGAAATCTAAAGCCACGCAAAACTGATGAATTATAGAAAAACGGCTCTAAAATTAAAACTAAAGCATCAAAAAAAAATTTGTACCACAATTTTGAAGATTACATAATTACTAATCTGCATAAAAAGTTTCAAAGCTGAAGTCCCTCTCGTTTGTGAGAAATTAGACCGTATATGTTTTGGTAGAGGTGTTTTTGATGAGCAAGTTTGTGTTACAAAAATTAGCTAATCGTGTATCCACAACCACAATTATGCTAGAAAAGCGATCTAGTATGCTATTAGCAAGTATCAGTTTTAAATTTATAATATTCGCTGAGAAATAAGAAATAGATAATGCCCATTTTCACGGTGCGTCCCCTTAAATGGCAGTTATTGAACTACGTCAGACGCGTATAGGCAACACGAAGCAGCAGACAGAGCTCAGGGCTGCAATACCGAAAGGCCACTTTTGGCGCAATGGTAGACGAAAAGCGGAAAAAGAAATCACAATAATGTACTTAAGGGGATACATAAAACTTTCGACGGCCCGAGCCCCCCATTAAAAAAAAAATATTTGTAAGAAAACGGTGATATCATTTAAAATTTTGTCTTGACCAAGCCCTAAGTAGTTATCCCTTCAAACTATTTTATGAACTACTGTGTGAGCCAAAAGTGGCCGTTTTTCGCAAATGTGCGCAGAAAAGCTTCACGTTCTCACTTTTAACTGTAAACAGTAGTTATTTATTAAAATAGTTTGAAGGGCTATCTACCTTTGGTCAAGAAAACATTTTAAATGATATCTCTGTTTTCTTACAAATCATTTATTTCAAATAGAGCAGCATTGGATCCCGAAAAAATTCAAGTATCCCCCTTAATTATTAGTCGCATCCGCTGTTAACATGGTTCGCATTTTAACTGATTCTCTTAATCGGCTTTTACGATCTGCGCGACGAAAGAAGCATCTCATTAATTTTTTTCTTTTTTCCAGATCAACACAAAACAATTTTACGAAATATTTTTCTCTGAATCTTTCCAAACTTGGCTAAGTATTTGGTGATCTAGTTTTTTAGCAACAAAACTTCTTTAATAGCCGCGCGGATGGACGTTGCTCCCGTGTTGGCAAGGGGCCATCTCGTACACAGTACGCCACTGCAATATCGAGGGAAGACGTGGTTTGCCTCATAACTTGAAAAAATTGCCAAGGAATGTACGCTTTCTGTTTACTGGGCGATGAGCGGTAAGTGTGTCAAAAATATGTCAATATACGAAAATACGAGACACTGTTATCATATTTTTTTATTTCAAATAACAGTTTAATCTTCCTCAATTAACAACTAAATTAAAAACTAAATTAAAAACTAAATTAAAATCTAAATTATACTCTAAATTAAACTAAATAAATAATAATAATAAAAAAGAAAAACCTTTTTTTATTAGCCTGTACTTACGTTAGTAATTATATCGTCTTTGTCTATACTGTCTCTATATTAAGCCGTGTGGTTTACGGCAGAGTAGAATAGGGCCACTCCAAGTCCTCCCGTGGATGTCGTATATAGCGACTTAGGAAATACAAGCTAAATAAATCTTATAAACATCAATGTGACCTCTCCATCCCGTCTGGCCAGCGAGAAGAGTGTAGACCAAGTCCTCTGGCTGCTTTGGCCAAGTATGGCTCTGGTACTATAGAAAGGGTCGTGCTCCTGCAGTGGAGACAAGAATACCTGATGTTTGTTTGTTTGTTTTATATTGTCTTGCTGCTGGACAAAGGCCTGTAATGGTAGTTTACCATTCTTTATCAAATTTTGAGAGACCATCGCGTTCTAGTGCGACCTCTCTTTCTTCGGTAGCTTGCAGGGACCGTAGTTATTTTGACCTATCCGGGTGCATCCTATATAAATATGACCAACCCAGAGTCCCACTTGAGTTTGGCTACTTTCCTACCCACGTCAACATTTTTACATTTTCTTATATTCTCATTTTCCCAAAGGTACCTACACTTATTTGTAACGTATGCTGTACTGTAACTATATATAGCTATGCTGTATCTTTGCATGCGCAAAGTAAGAAAGCCCGACAATAGCCCGCCGCCGCACAATGTATCACAAGTACACCACTCAGCTTATTGCTGCACGGAACAACGACACGACCTTTGTGAGCTTGGAATATATATCCATGCTGGTAGAGAAAAAAAACTGCTTCTCTTTCCGCGCAGAGCGTAAAAGCCGATCGAGGGCATAATGCAAATGTTTATAGGCGATGCGGCTATCGAACCATCACTATTCTATTTCTATTTGACGACCTCCGTGGCGTAGTCACCATGCTAGTCCGCCACCCATAGGTTCAGGATTCGATCCCCAGTAAGGGTAAGCTGGAAAATGGCCTTTTCCAAATTAATCCGGGTCTTGAATGTTTTTTATCTATCTGCGTATTTGTTATAAAATATAGTATCGTTGAGTGAGTATTCCATAACAAAAGTGTCGAAATTACTTTGGGGCTAGCTCAATCAGTGTAAATAGTCTCTATGTATTTATTTCTATTTTTCTTCTCGCCCTCCGCCGACGCTAAAAGCGGCCTTTGGGTCTTCCTGGGACGGAAGACCCAAAGGCCGCTTTTAGCGTCGGCGGCTCTGTCTGGTTCGAGCCGCAAGACACAAAAATGATGTATGCCCCATTTTTCGTAGCCCGTAGCTGATTCGTAGCAATGCCTACGCAGCGTAGATGCAAGTCCTTGATCTACGATACGAGACGGCTACAAGCTACGAAGCTACGAGCACAGCATTTATTTAAAATTTCTCATACAAAACGAAGAAGTCACAACTCAGGTGATGTACCTAAATAAATGCGTAAAAAATTCTTATTTCAATATAAGTACATATATTATAAAAAGTTGTTAAAAATGATAGGTTAAATCATTTCCTATATTTATTTGCATTTAATCAAAAATTTCCTTGAATAATTAAATACTAAAGTGATTGAAATAACCAGCCAAGTACAAGTCGGACTCCCGCACGAAAGTTTCCGTATTACTATCTATATAAAATAACGTTTATTGTATAGGAGCCCGACTTAAATATTTATTTTATTCTGTTTTTAGTATTTTTGGTTCTATATATGAAAATATGAATAGTCGCTACACTCTTTTCTAATATCATTAAAGTTAGATCAACAGTTCGAGAGTTATTGCAAAACATAGTAAATAAGTAATGTAATGTGTAAGATATTACACTTTATTGTACACAATATGTTAAAAATAACCCTTTTCGATCGTTGGGTAGCTAGTGTAGGTTCTATTTATCGGTTTTCTCCCATCCTACATCGCAAAAAAACCTGCTGCTCCATACAAAAATAACTACCTTTTCAAAATGTATGAAGCTGCAGATTTTTTTGCTATTTCAGAGATGGGAGAGTCTTATAAATAGAACCTACACAAGCTACCCAACATAATCTTAACGGAGCGGACAGGATTTTTTTAAGAAACTGTATAACCAAGAACTTACGTTCTTCGTTTATTGCATAAAGTTTAAATGACAAAGTCCATTTGTAGCGTCTGTGATTCAAGCTGAAGTGTCCGCATGGCTGGAAAAGGTCATGCAGTCCCGTGAAGTGGCCTTTGGAGGCTGCAGCGTTCCTTGAACTGCTATCGACCCCAAACTTGAACTTTGACCCTTGTACATACATACTATCACGTCTTTATCCCTAATGGGGCAGACAGAGCATTTTGGGTCTTGCGGCTCTATGCAGAGCCCAGGGCCGCAAGACCCAACCTTTGACCTTTGTGGCCATAAATATTACATTCGCCTTACTTCATCCAAGATACACTACATAGAAAAGGAAGTTATAGTATAGGTTTTGTACTATGCGTTAGGGTTCCGTATCCAAAGGGTAAAAACAGATACACTTTTTTTACTGCTTTATTATATGTATAGATTAACCAAAAACATACACAGTAAAATAGGTTATTGTCAACTCCATTGTACTCGTTTCATCAGAAACTCCGAAATACCCCACCCTTCCAGGAATGTTGTTTTGGTTAGTATATTAGTGGGCGTAGTTATTTTGCAAATTAACCGAAAATAGTGATGACGTCCTATTTACTTACTAACTACGAAAGGAGGTTAAATATAGCTTCATTATTGAGACCACACTATGGGGGGTAAATTACATTAATTTGCCCAACCTATATACTTACCTCCATTCAAAGATACCATCTATATAATACTGTATATCTCTGAAACTATTTGTGTGTATGAAAGACATTTCGTCTTGGACAATTAGTACATACCTACTTCGTGACGTCTGTGATATGATAAGCTGTCTTTTAAGGACTTAACACACGGCAGCTATAATTTAAAGATGTACATTATAACACGATACATCTCGTTATATCATTCCATAGAAATCGTCAGGCTGTAAAAATATAAATTATAGCTGTCGTGTGTGGTCCCCTGACGATTGCTATGGAAAGATGTAATGAGATGTATCGTGCTATAATGTACATATTTACATTATAGCTGCCGTATGTGAAGTTCTTTATTCTCTGAGTCAATGTATTTAAAAAAGTCGCATCGAGAAAATGACATACAAAAAACCAAGACTTGGGAAAAATTGAGCGAACGCTAAAAATACGCCAACACGTGGACATGTGCTGGAAATACTCGAACATTATGTAGTTATAGGCGACACCGCCGGCGTCCATCTACACACTCATAAAACATCAAATCTCACTCCAGTAAAGGTCGACCCGAATCGCACCCCTGCAGACTATTCATAAAATGGCGTCATCGGAGACTTGCGATCGGCAGGTGGAGAGGTTAGGCTGCGGGTCGCACCGCCTCCCTCTGACCTTTACCCGGCGACATATCCCTGAAACGGTCTCATAACATCGCAGCTCTCGAGTGCGGATTAGCGTTCATTGCGAGCGCACCTGTCTAGGTGGGCGAGGCGAGACGCTACTGCAGGCGGCGGGCGACGCGCGGCGGCGCGCTCCCAACGCATGCGCACAACCAGCTATTAAAAAATGAATTCCTGGTTCTGGCACTGTGAGCCGCTCGTCCGCCGCCGCCGCCGCGTTCCACTCGCTATTTTTGCGCGGTGAGACGAGAGCCGCGCCCGAGCCGTCGCGAAGCTAGTGCCGGGGTGTGGTCGTGTGCAGTGCAGTGCTGGCCCGGAGCCGCATGCGGTGAAGCCCGGCATGTCGGCGGCGGGCTGCTAGCGGCCGCGGCATGGCGCGCCGCGCAGCCCGCGCCCGCGCCCGCCCCCCTCACGCACCATGAGCGACTTGCAGGCCACCTTCGAGTTCTCCGTGGAACTGTACAAGTTCTACAATGTCGACCTCTTCCAGAGAGGGTGAGCTCATGCTACCTTCTTCTTTAGGTGTCGCTTCATTCCTGAAGATTGGCAGTCAATCTTCAGGAATGAAGACATTTAAATATTTGTCCATGGCAAGCCTGAACAACTGTTCAACCGTTTTGATACCAGTCCAGTGTCGGATGTTCCTCAGCCATGATATTTTGCGACAGCCCACCTTGTGCTATCCGGCAACTTTACCTATCATTATGGTCTGGAGTAGATGATATTGTGGGTTTCTCAACACGTGACCAAGATCATGCTGACACTATGCTGCCTACCTACCCGAGTAGCCTCATAGCTTATCGCTGAAATTCGCTATTATGGTCGAGCTACTATCAGTAGCTCTATAGATAAGAAAGCTCGCCGGTACCCACATCTACTAGTGTCAATACATATCTAGTCAATATTCCTATTCATAGATATACATACATACATTGTTCTTGATAAGCTATCTGTTTTATGTTACCTAATCTTAATACGTATTATGTAGCTAATCTACATCTCATTTAATGGTTATAATAACCTTAAGATCTTTAGAGCGTGTAACAAGGCATGGAGTTACTGTAACTTTTGTTGAGCCACACATATTTTTGCATATTAGATATTAACTAAGTTACGTTAATCAATTAAATAACCGTTTTAGCTTTAAATATTGGCAGAAAAGCTTTTAATCTAAACGAGATTTGGTAGAGATTGTAAACATGCAAATTAGCTATTTTAAACACGTGCAAACCCAAACGGTATTTAAAACATACTAATAACACAGTAATTAATATAAGTAAGCTCTTACACTAATCTACATAAATAAAACAAAAGGTTTTCATTGTATGATTCTGATTGATGCCTCATCATAGGCCTAGCCATACATAACATAGCTATGAAAAATACATGCAGACAATTTGTTGAATCGATAGGCTGCACTTGTCGATACAGCAGCGTCTGGAAGGTTGGGCAGCGTTTTTAATAGAATTGATAACATACATACATACATACATACTATCACGTCTTTATCCCTAATGGGGCAGACAGAGTATTGATAACAAGAACATCAAAATCATTAAAAAATATAAAGACTTCAACAATTGAGTTAATAATATAATAAAAACATTAAAATAACTGTACTAGGCACAATGTAAATGATACTAAAACACTTATTAGGTTATTAATTCGTTACGCTCTTTTTTATGTACATTGACCGATGTTTGGAAGACGCCTGGACTAATTTAAAAAATTCTTTTTTAGTTTAAAAGGGCATTATTTGTCAGGTGGTCCCATAGAAATTTTATCAAAATCGGTTGTGTAGTTTGGGGTTGAAATCGGTTTTTAGTTTTGAAAAATTATAACATGAAGTCAGCCTTCCCACTTGTGCCATGAAGGTTGGAAAGACGCCATAGTGTCTAATGCTGTCCTTTATTTAAGTACCTACTACTATCAAGTAACATTTTGTATAAAGGACCGTCAGGGCAATATGAGTACGTCCATCCCCCTTGGAAAATGCTATTGCATTGTTATCAAAACCAACCCAACATTATTCGAGATTTTGTAAAGATTAGCTTTGTATTGTCATGCATACGCGCTGGGGGTCAGCAATTTATACCTACGAACAAATTGGTAACTAGCTGATACCCGCGACTTCGTCAGCGTGGACTTTAGTTTATGAGCATCGTAATTTTGGTATTATCAATAAAACCGGTAAAGTGCATGTCGGGCCACGTGCTGTGAAGGGTTCCGTAATTAAACCTACACTACTTATATGCGAATGCCGACTAAGAGGATATAATATTGATCGTTCACGAGGGCCGACTATCGCCGACTACCAGTGACGTGCATAACTACTTTTTACAGGATAAGCATTAATCTTACTTAAATTACGAGAACGGCTCCATATCGAACAAAATACATATCTCGCTAGTATCCAACATTATAATAGGGTGACACAGGGTCACAGAATAATAAAAGTATACAGGGTAGACCAATTCTATGTGTCTGTATAAAGTGCACGCTACGTACCTACTAGTACTTATTCTGTGATATGCCAATCAGGGTATCAAGCTGTTTCTGACATAATGTCGTTAGTGTGTCACTACACTAACAATCGCGACCCAGTCTTCGTCTTCTCGACCCGGGTTTATCTGATATCCTAGCATAGAACAACTTACCATCGTCTCTGCAACCTCTGCATATGCCTTCATGACTCGTGACGTGTAAATGCAGAATTAGTAGGAATCATAATCTTCTACCACTTGCTCTATGGTGAAGGATAATATCCTGAGGAAACCAACACACTAGTTCCTTGTGCATAAAGATGACTGTAATAAGCTGTAATCTTTGTTGTTGTGTCTCTTATATTCTAGTACAACCTAGAGATTGTTACAAAGTGACTTACAATTCTAAACATGTTAATTAGTCACATCATATCAGAGGTTCTCACTGGGTAGCCCACCATCGAACTAGGAATAAACCTGTATCTCGAGTGGCAGGTAGTATTGTGGGGGTTCCAGAGTCATGGATGATTACATCGAGAAGAAAAGAATGAGAGACAGATATTTTTGGTCGGTAGTACAATGAGGCGACATTTCTATCAGATTTCTAGAGCTGCCTTAAGGCATACGACGTTGCTCAATAGAAAAGGGATGAAAATTTTGAAAACGCTTGAATATTTTCAGTTCATTTCACGTGATATAAAATAAATACTTTTTACATAGAATTAACTGAACAGAAAAATCTGATATTTTTGTATGGTAAAGAGGAATGTTAATTCCTAACAGTAGAAAAAACAACGTCAGATGCCTTAAAGCAGCTCTAAATAATTGGCCAAGTGCGTGTCGGGCCACGCGTGTAGGGTTCCGTAGTTGCAAATGCCAACTTTGAGTTCTTGCCACTAAAAACGTCTAAAAACTAATATCTATTGAATTTGTATGAAAATGTCTTTTTTCAAGTACATTTTATAAGTTAATCGCCTATAACTTTTTAATTTGTATACCCTACTTGGCTCTGATAGTTTTTCTTCAAACTACATTATATATACTATAATTGTAATTTTTTTCACGTGGCCATATATAACTGTTTGGCAGATAGAGGGACACTTGACTCGAACAAAAATTTGAACTTTAAACACAAATATTTCAGAAACGGATCCCTAAATCGAAAAATGGTGTTCACAAGCTAAAATAAATATTTTTGAAAGACCTATTCAACGATACCCCACTCAATGTGTTTGTCGAGAAAAAAAATATTAACTACATCTTTACTTGTAGGGCAGCTACCCTGAAAAAAAATTTTTTTCCATATTTTATTTTACGACTTTTTCGCCATAATTAATATACATATCCATGCCAAATTACAGCTTTCTAGTACTTATAGTTTCTCTGTAGGACCGTGGACGGACAGACAGACAGACAGTCAGACAGACAGACAGACAGACATGGCGAAACTATAAGGGTTCCTTAATTACTACGGAACCCTAAAAAGGACACGAATGTTTCACGTGACTAAAAACATCCAAAAAACTATTTTTTATTAAATTTTTATGAAATTTTCCTTTATTGTTTATATTTTATAAGTTGATTGCTTATAACTTTTAATTTGTAAACATTACGCTCTGATAGTTTTTTTTTTTAAACTTCGTTATATACACTTTTGAAAGACCTTATAATTTACCTTACCTACCTTAAAAAAACTTACAATATTGTTGAATAACCTATTTAACGATAGCCTACACAAGGGTTAGATCAAGAAAAACTCACTTCTTATATGTATGGGAGTTACCATAAATATTTTTTAAAGATTTTATATAACCTCTTTTCAGCATGAATAATAAACATACCCAACCCATGCCAAATTACAGCTTTCTAGTACTTATAGTCTCTGACTAGGACTGTAAACCGACAGACATGGCGAAACTAAAAGGGTTTCTTGTTTACTACGGCACCCTAAAAACCATATGCATACGGTATAAATTTAGTTATTTAGAACTAGTAAACGCGTGTCAAACCAGTTTACGAGTCATAATGAGTTGGAAAGCCCTCAACATAGTATCGGGTGGCATTCTCTATTCTCTAACAAGCGGCCGACATATAATATATACAGCTAAATATGTATCTACATTAGTACATAGTAAGTCGTCACAACTAATTTGCGGCGATGTGGCCGGGGACTTTTCATGCGAATTTATAATGGTATACCTAATGGCAATACGCTATTTTCCAATAAGTCAAATCAGATACTTTTTTCTGAACGTCAAAACATACAGTTTCTATGGGATTTTGTATGAAATACAGGCAGATGACGTCATTTTTTTTGGAGTCAAATAGCGCTCTTATTATCAGTTTTTCTGCAATCATAAATTTAAAATCACGTTAAAATAAATGTGTTCAAAGACAAGGGATATTATTTTGCAATGTTTTATTTTATTATCAGTACAAAATAATGTATTTTTGGCTTAGGAAAATACCCAATTGAGTCTAGCTTATGCTTACCCACAAAAACCATAGTTTAAAAAATAATTTTACTTTTATATGTACCTACACTACATTTGGTATGAATTACTACGTTTATGTGTCTACGTTTGTACATGCTAAGATTACTACGTATAAGTGTCTATCGGTCTTTTTTTCTGTACTTAAAAACTCTGAAACTATGCGGCCGTGAGTGAAGAGGCCGTAGGTAGTGAAACCCTCAACATTTCTCCGGAAATGTTTACAAGAATACATACCCGTAAAAAGCCGGGGGTTGCAGTTAACAATACATTTCTTCTTCCATATACGGATTATAAAAATTTGAAATTCTTTTTTTTTATTTATACGCTTATCAATCGTCACCAAAGGATGCCAAATACGAGCACACGAGAATAAACATCATGATTTGGCTGGAATTACTATTATGCTATTAGGTATTTTTATCTTACATTATAATGGTTTAGACATGCTTTCTTTAGACACGATTTTACTTCATATAGGTGCCTATGTACGATTAAAGTCACAAACTACGACTCCACGAGCTCATTATTCAGATGGCAGTCGGTCGCATTGTTCGCTTTACGAGCCCCGATGGCCCCCACTATATTCCCGGTCCGAATAAAAACACTCATAAAATATTTGACGTCCACCCCAACGCCCGAGGGTAGGACCACGTCTTCAAAAAGAAATTGCGAAGCGATCTCATTACAAATATTCGTTTTTATATGCGAGATACTATATTTGGTGGCGACTTTATTTTTGTGTGATATGGCTCTAACAAAAGATAATATAATTACTAACGTAACAGATACCGAAACTATTGGAGGGCCCGTAAGTAGGCAAAATCGGAGTTGTTGCGTTGCTTCACAGAGATGGCAGCACACACGACTAGCAAAAAAGTGACAAAGAAAGTGTTGAATATACTTTAAAAATATTTGTTGCATTTCATATAAGTCATATTTAATTAATTAAAGTTAGTACTATATTTAAATAATAGTTACTAACAAGTTTCTTTTGAACTTGGTTATACATATACTACTGTTGTGATTTTTTTCACCTGTATATGTAATCATTTAGTAAATAGAGAGCGGGACATTTACTTTAACAAAAATTAGAACTTAAAAACTTACTTCAGAAACGAATACCTAAATCGAAAAATGATGTTCATAAGCTGACCATTTTTTTTAAAGACTTTTCAACGATACACGCGAAGGGTAAGGAATATGGTGACTAACCTGAAAAGCCACACATCCAAGTCCAATGGTTAACCGGGAGAGAATGCCATATGGCATTAGGTCCTCCACTTGTACGTTTTTTATTGTACAATAAAGTTTAAATAAATAAAAAGAAAAAAAACATATTTTTGGCATGATTAATATAAATCCAGACTAAATTACAGCTTGCTATTACTCTTATAGCTACTTTACTACGGAAAATGATGATGATTAAAAAAAAGAGATTCTTAGTTTAAAAGCGCAGAATTACTTTATAACTTGATACCATTATCACCCAAATTACAATTACAAAATAGACATATCTTTTTTATACTGTGTTAATGAGAACTACCCTGAATACAACTTCGTTGTTACACCAAGAGCCTTGGTAATCTAATACGATGTTGAGGTTGAGGCCAGACTGCAACTACTTTGTAACATGAATAACAATAAGTAAACCTATTGTAACATGCCGTCTATAGAGCATCTAGCTCTACTGTTTATTCCCTCTCGAATGAGTCAGTGGTAAAAACTAGTATCTTAATTTCGCTGCTGGTATGTATTTATTTATAATGGCTACCAACCAGCATTAAAACCCGGGAGTGCTCAAGATAATTGCCAGTAGTAACATTATACAGTCAGCCAAAGAGATATCTGACCAGGCCCTCTCCATACATTTCGAATTTTCTTTTAAATTTAAAATAATATTACCATTAACATAAAAATTCAAGATTTTAATCAAGTCTTTCCCAAAAAATATTTTCATATTAATATTATTTTTAGTTAAATAAAAAAATATATCTAGAGGTCCTAGTCGGGTATCTCTTTGGCTGACTGTTTTAAGACAAAATTCAAGATATACCCAGAGGTCCTAGTCAGGTATCTCTTTGGCTGACTGTTTTAAGACAAAATTCAGGATATATCTAGAGGTCCTAGTGAGGTATCTCTTTAGCTGGCTGTTTTAAGACAAAAATCAGGATATATCTAGAAGTCCTAGTCAGGTATCTCTTTGGCTGACTGTTTTAAGAGAAAATTCAAGATATATCTAGAGGTCCTAGTCAGGTATCTTTGACTGTACATTCTACATTACATACATATGTACATCCACGTTAACGCTACAAATACTGCGTTCCACAGAAAAGCGCATCTACAAAATCCTTTTATGAAAACTTTATCATTGATAACCCTTCATAGGTGAGAGCTGCGGCTCTACAGTCTACATGTTAGTACTATATTAGGCACTTTATATACATTACCTATTTCAATACTAAACCTTCCTCTTGATTCACTCTACATATTCATGAAGATGCAATAAAATCCATTGCGTAGTTGGAAATAAAAATGTGAACTTACATAAGTAACATAGTACCTGGGTGACCGAGCTTTGCTCGGTCGGTTACATCTCAAACATTAACTACATTTTTTTAACTTGTCTAAAAACAGTACAAAATAAAAAATTATATATAAACTTGAACATAAAAAAACAAAAGTAAGTCACCGAGTGGGATTCGAACCCGTAACACTCTTTCTAGCGGTCAGCATCCTTAACCGCTGAGCTAAGCTAATGGCGGCCGGATGCGACGAAATTAGAGACCATATTCTGCGTGGAAAGAAAAACGAATGAAAACTCGAAAACACGCGTTTTCCCAAACATAAGACTAATCTAGATCGATTGTTTACCCCCAAAAACCCCCATATACCAATTTTCAGCGAAATCGTTAGAGCCGTTTTCGAGATCACAGAAATTTATAAATATATAAATATACAAGAATTGCTCGTTTAAAGGTATAAGATACACTTGCCTACAGAGGGTCAGATGGCACAAAGCGACTTTGTTCTATGTGAATAAAGTATAAGCTTTGTTTTTAACCGACTCCCAAAATGGATGAGATTAGCAATTCGTCGCAATCTTTTTATTATGTACGTTCACCCATTATTTAAAGACACTCAGACCTATTTGAAAAAATTGTACTATAGAAATTTCATCAAAATCGGTTGAGTACTTTGTGGGTAAAGTCGTCTTTTAGTTTTAAAAAATTATATTTCATGAATTGAGTTAAACTTACACTACGGTTGTTCGACAAATTTCTACCGGCCAGACTCATAGACGTAAGTGGTAGGAGCAATAGTAATTAGTAGTTGTTACTAAAACTTGAAACTTATTCATAATTTTTTAAAATCTAAAATGCTTAAAGTCCTTGTGTAATAAGCAAAAACAAAATAACTATTGACGTAATATAACTTAAGGAAAACACATACAGTGTTCTATGTCTCTTTCGCATCCATCAGTGTCAACTTGATTTGGGCAGATAATAATTTAGACTTTAACGTCTAAAACACAAACTAAAGTTTGTATTTACTTGGTTTAAACCAACCTATATCATTATAGTATAAATTAACAACTGATAAATGAAAAAAATGACCACCGAAATGACAATTACGCCACTGAAATGATAAGATTGTGCACCGGAATGAAATTAGTCCACCGAAATGATACAGCTAAGAACAATCGTCTGCGAAGTTAGGGTTCCTTTCTGTATATTTTCTAGGTTTGATTACCACATTCTTAAGTCTCGAACTTAGGTACTTTGGGGCTAACTCATTCTGTATGATTTGTCCTATATTTAAAATACATTTAACTCGAATTTCACGCGGACGATGTCTCGGGCAACAGCTAGTGTTATTTCTACTCTAGTAGTATTAAGTGAATATGACAACCCCCCTATAATACATCCACAATATAGGACCTGCACCCTAGGCAAAAGTACATCACAAAACTGAAATGATTTAATATTTGACACAAGGATCTCTAAAACTTTATGGATTTATCATTTCAGTGGTACATTTCATTCCCGTGGACTGTTATCAGTATCATAGTCCACCGAATCCACTGAAATGATAACACCGAGATGATAAAAAAAGGTTAGTTTTACATTTAACTCCGAATTAAAATCATTATTAAAATTTCAACACTACTCAAACAAAACAGTAGGTACTTAGGGCGAATTTAAAACACAAGTTTGAAATAAATTAAAATGAACGTAGCACGAGTAATAAGGGCCACCGAAATAAATCCATTTTTGTCCCTATATCACCGAAATGATAAACTTACTTTTTGGTGGGGGGACCCACAATGACGTTGCGACCGGTGCGTGTACTTCGCGAGCTTGAGACGGACGGATCCGAAGTGAGGAAAGGCTGGGGGGGCGCTTACTGTCCTCTGAAATGATAACTTTTTTCCGGACAAAAGTTGACTGCTTGTCAAATGTATCAGAAAGAAGATAAACAAACAATAATTGTTTTAATTGATAGGCTATATTATAATTTAACAATATTGAAATCAATATTAATCCAAATAATGGATGTATTTGCAGGGGAAGATATTTTATGAGCGGAGTTAGGTTCAGGACAGGCCACCGTGATGATAAAATGACATTTTGTCATTTTTTATTTAATTTTATAAAGGCCATTTCTCAATGTTTTTTTTTTTGCCCAGGTCGAGAAGTACTTACTTTACTAAGAAAAAAATTACATAATCATAAACTAGTACATTGCACTACCGTTCTCAGGAGTGCCGTGTATTTTTTCTGCTTGAGCAATTCACCCCAACAGGTGTCGTTGGCATAATGTCTCTCGTTTGTAAGAACCCTAAGGCTGAAAGTTAAATCAAAACATCTTGTGACATCATTATCCTCAAATTTAGAATCAATAGCCAAGAACACTCAATGAAAGAACTTGTGAATTAGTTATAAAACCATGTTCATTGCTCCACAGCAGCTCTAATCTTATACCTTTAAACGAGCAATTCTTGTATGTATGTATGTATGTATGTATATATATATATATATTTATTTATAAATTTCTGTGATCTCGAAAACGGTTCTAACGATTTCGCTGAAAATTTGTATATGGGGGTTTTCGGGGGTAAACGATCGATCTAGATTAGTTTTATGTTTGGGAAAACGCGTGTTTTCGAGTTTTCAAGCGTTTTTCTTTCCACGCAGAATATGGTCGCTAATTTCGTCGCGCCGCGACTGCCTTGATTTAGCTCAGTGGTTAAGGATAGCGACCGCTAGAAAGAGTGTTACGGGTTCGAATCCCACTCGGTGACTTACTTTTGTTTTTTTTTATTTTTAAGTTTATATATTTTTTTTTATTCTGCATTTTTTTGACAAGTTTAAAAAAAATTGTCTATGTTTGAGATGTAACCGAGCAAAGCTCGGTCGCCCAGGTACTATTGTATTATATCACTAAAGTAAGTACCATAGCCAATAATCTCGATAAATCAATTACTCTACCGAGGCGAGGTTGGTGACAAAATTGTGCGAATTGCCATTTACAATCATTCATAATAGAAAAACTTAAATGTAATACATTTATGTTATGATCCAGATAATCTAGTCATTCGCCAATATCTCATGTCTCTAAAGTAACCAGCATTGCTAATAGCTGCGGATAAATCAATAATTTTATTTTCAACGCTACTGGCTGTAGTCGGTGACATAATTGTGCGAATTGCCATTTACAACCATTCATTACAAGAGAACTTTTATGAAATACATTTATCTTATATCTATAGACAATCTAGTCATTCGCCAATATCTCATGTCATCATCATCATCATTTCAGCCGCATAACGCCCACTGCTGGACATAGGCATCACCTGACATTGGAAATCCTTGGGGATCCCTCCCATCACCCAAAGGTTTCTAAATCAAGAGCAGCCTGCATCCAGCGCTTTCCAGCGACTCTGGTCAGGTTATCTGACCACCTTGTAGGTGGGTGCCCTACGCTTCGCTTGTCAGTACGCGGTCGTCATTCAAGAACCTTTTTGTTATTTGTTTTTAATACCTCATGTAACTCCATAGTAATCAGCATTGCTAATAGCTGCGGATAAATCAATAACTTTCAACGCTACCGGCCGCGGTCGGTGACATAATTGTGCGAATTGGCATTTGCATACGCGGCCGGAGCAAATTACCCCATTATTTTTGTACCTGAGTTTTATACCTTCATTGAAAGTGCGCGCTTGCATATTAATTGGCGGCTACCTGATGACTCTCCATGTATTTTTTTTGTACCGCATGAGTTTAAGTTTTCGCAAAACATCCACAAAAATTCAACCTTAAATATTTCAGTAAGTTTTGATGATACTTAATGTCCACTCCTGCACATGTTACACATAAAGCTAAAGTTTTATTTGATACTCAATATATATAGATAGCATTGTTATAAAAAAATCCCACCGAAATGACAATTAAAAATCTCTTGTTGAAATTCACCCATTGATGACATCTGGCGACCGTCGTCGACCGCGTGTGCTAGAATCCTTAGATAGCAATAGTGAACAAATTGCCATTCCCAAACACACGATTACAAAAAGCACGTGAATACACCCTATAAAAACATGCCTTCATCAATTCCATTACTGCTCCATCAAACGAAGTGGCCGTTTGCGGTAAGTAGGGCCGGCGTGCCGTGCCGCAAGGTCAGGGTAACTGCCTCTAAAATTAACTGAGGTATTTTAACCGTCAGTTTCATGTGAATGCGGCAACGTTACAGCTGCGTATGTAAATATTTTGGTGCTGGTGGCAGCTCCATTGTCTTCATGTCATCATCATCATCATACAATCAGCCACAGGAAGTCCACTGCTGGAAATAGGCCTCTCCCAAGGATTTCCAAAACGGTGGCCTTCATATAAAATGGTTAAAATATTTTTTTTTGCTTATTTAATCTACTTGATAATTATCAATGTATTTTTCGATTTTATAATTTGTTGAAGTCAGATCATTTACAGACAGTTAAAAATATACAGGGTTTAACATAATATACTGAAGTTCATGACATGCTGATACATTTTTCCCATGGAAAATAATCAAACTATGAAAAAAAGAGTTTTTGACCGCCCATACAAGTTGACCTATCAGCTGATACGGGGGTGTATGGAAACTAAAACAATATATTAAATATTCCAATTTATGTTCCTTGCAAATAGTTGTTTAGTAACATTGACTGAATTAACGCTCGAAGTAGTTTTAGTATATTTTGTTTACACGTTTAATAACCAACCATGTAATGTCTCTATTATCTTCAACTCAATTATTTTTCCGAAATCACTGCTTTGAACAAAAACCCGCAATTTAAAAGATTTAAACAAATTCGTGTTGACCGCTGCCCACGCGCGGTTTCTGACCCAGTTCTAAATAAAACGCTTGTCACTCCCATACGCACTCATTAATAGCCGCCAAGATTGTATGAATGCTGCGAATGTTCACTATCGATACACAAGACGAGCAATAGAAAGCCCGTGACACCTGTCGCCGAAATATACAGCGCGACGGCGACAGTAAGCGACCGACACGCAACAGTTTTTGACAGATTGACGCGCGACCATCGATAACCGACACTCTGACAGGTATCGCTGGGTTATCAACATTGTTACATCAGCTACGGGAAGTCCACTGGACATACACTATCCCTAAGGCTTGCCAAAACGACCGATCAAAAGCGGCCTGCATCTAGCATCTTCCTGCAACCTTTCTAAGGTCGTACGACCACCTGGTCTGTGACCTAGTTGGTGGGTGACCCAAGCTGCGCATGCTGGTAAGCGGCAGCCATTAGATAAACCTTTTGCCCCATCGGCCATCGGTTCTTCGTGCTATGTGCCCCGCCCACTATAAAGAACATAAATTCTCAAAAATAAATTTATAGAAGGTGAAGAGAAAAAATAACTAACATCTTAAAATCCATGAATGAAATCACGAATCACATTTGATAGTTTTGTTTTTATTGGTGACTTAGGTTCTTTTCCCCAGAATAGCATTCTATGCTATTGAAACGTAGTTCTTTTCAATCGATGCTATTGAAAAGAACTACGTGGAATGTACCATCTACTTCTCTTCTCCCTCAGATCGTAAAAGCCGGTCAAGGGAGTCGGCGAGAAACTAAATGTCAATAGGCGATGCGGCAACAACCTATCACTAGTTTTATTCTCTTTATCCATCTCAACCTTCACGTGTGGTTTCCGGCAGGGTAGAATATGACCACTCCAAGTCCTCCCGTGGATATCGTAGAAGGCGACTTAGGAAATACAAGTTAAACAAAGCTTATAAACATTAATAGAACCTCTCCAACACGTCTGGCCAGCGAGCAGAGTTTAGGCCAAACCCTCTGGCAGCTCTGGCCAAGTATAGCTCTAGTAGTACAGAGAGAGTCGTGCTCCTGCAGTGGAGACTAGAAAGACCTGATGATGATGATGATGATGATGATTCATCTCAACTTTGGCATACGGTTCTATGCTTTATCTACTCTGTTAGAGATAACGACGTGATAGTATTTTGAATATAATAAAAACAACAAAAACAAATGAAATCCGAAATGTTTTAAAATGTGGAAATCCAACGCAGTACACCTTACGTCCCTTTGCCAAACGAGCGCGTTGAAAGGCTTCACCGCACCGGTTTTCGCAAAGAGGAATCTTTTTACACCTCAATTCATTTACACGTGTCCCGTTTGTGGACCTAAATCAATTCACAACGTGTACCGACGTTGGTTCCTACTTTGGTGTGTCCATTTAATTTACCCCCACCCTTTAATGCTGCAAAGTGACAATTTTAGCTTTAATTCACTTCTTGTAAAACAGTGATTTATACATATAATAAAACAGTAAATATTAAATTTCCAAAAAAAAATTGGGGACGATGGGATAAAGTAAAATTAATTTTAGAATTTTAAAAAAATGACCGTCTGTTTGTCTATTTGTACGCGATGATTTCCGGAAATACCAGTGATGGGATTCGAATGAAAAATTTTGTTACATGCCTGTTAAGCCTGGGCAACATATAGGGTATAAATGATTTTGGAAAATGGAACACTTGAAGCACAACCATAACGGTCCAACTAAACTATGAAATATAAAAATGACGCCTTAGCAAAAGTTGTTCAGCCTGATAAGCATTTTCCAGAAACATAAAGCCCACGTGATCGAAGTCGCGGGCTTAGGCTAGTTTGAAATAAATATTTAACCATATATGCTGTGTGGTTTCTGGCAGAGTAGAATAGGACCGCTCCAACTCTTCCCGAGGATGTCGTAGATGTATCTCCTAAGTCGCCTTCTGGCGACTTAGGAGATACATGCTAAACACAGCTTATAAAACATCGATGTGACCTCTCCTCCAACCCGACTTGCCAGCGAGGAGAGTGTAGTCCAAATCTTCTTACTGCTCTGACCAAATATGCCTCTAGTAGTACAGAGAGGGTCGTGCTCCTGCAGTGGAGACTAAAAAGACCTGGTGATGATGATGACGATCATGCATTATAATATAGCCCGTTGAATATTTTTTTAATAACCGTTGAAAGTACCATTGGTGGTCTAGTTTTTAAAGCGCCGCGCTTTTGTGACATAACGTCACTGCCGTCACCACTTCAATAAAATCAAATCACGCTTGCACGGGCGCAAAATACACGTGTATCCAGCGGGAATTCACTTTAACCCTAAAACGGTGACGTGACAAATGACGTGCTATTTCTGGAGCTCATTTCATTGATAGGAACTCACGTGAGGGATCAAAGGGCATTATATATTATGTATATATACCTATTTTTAAACGGAGTATGTATAAGGCTTCAAGTAGGAGTTATTTTTAGACAATTTTGACGAAAACTGCGGTAAGATTATTTGATTTATAAATAAAGAGACGGGAGAGGAAATAAAATCGCCCACAAAGGGTAACTTACTGTATTTGAGCTTCGTTTACGTATTTAGTTATGTAAAGACCATTTTTTTCTTGTAGAAAAAAATATTTTTCTTTATAAGTATATAAGTGCCTACTAAACTCTTAGCATATATGACATTGTAGGTACGTTAACTTCGCAACTGCCAACCAGATAGCCCATATCAAAGCATTTAGATAACTTCTCCATATTTCATGCCGACCTGGAAGTAAGAAAAAATCTTGTACCAGCTGCTTCTCCCGCGCAGATCGTAAAATCCGATCGAGGGAATGGGCGATATCTGAACCATATTCAAAGGCGATGCGGCTAGCAACCGGATTGGAAGTATATAATTAAGTGGTATTGGGAGTATATAAAGACGGGTTTTAATGTTCTTATATCTGTATTTAGGAGCCGGTCTCGTACTTGGCGACTTTTGATCAACATTACGTTTGACAACAATTTTTCGTATCCGTAAACTAGTATCATGTCAACAAGTCGAGACATGAGTACGACTTTCGTACAAAAAAATCCCTCTTCCAATAAAGGGAGGATTTGCCCATAATGACCACAATGGGTAGGCGGGTTGGTGATCGCAGTAAATGCTATAAAATCGATGCAAAGAGGACGATACTACCAGTTTCTATTACATTTCTCCCTTAGTCGCCTCTAAGGACCCGTGGGAGATGAAAGTAGTGAAGGTGTACACGGCCGCATGAGTGAAACAACGTTATTTATTTTGCTCTTTTTTCTGCGACGCAAATGTATTAACTACGAATTCTTACTACATGAGTCGCGTGCCAGTCTTGGCATGGCAATGTTCAGGCCGTAAAACGGTCTAAACTTTTACGTTTCCGATTATTTCTGATACTTTGTATAGCGTTTGTTTTTTGCTATCCATATTTTACAAAATACGAAAGTAAGTACCTACTTGTTATGTTTTTTCCAAACAGATTATTTAGATACTATTGTGTGTCGTACAACTGCCTCGTTTACGAATTACATAAAAGGGCCATTTTGAATATTCTTTTTATGTTCAAGATTGTAAAGAGAAGAAAAAGTGATAGCGATGGTTTGCTCGTCGCATTATTTATCGTGATTAGTATTTTTGCCTTGCGCGTGGGAAGAGAAGCAGCTGGTTCACTCTAAGAAATAAAATAAAAATGTCCAATTAAAAAAACATGAATAAACCAACCCTTGCAATTCTGTGAAACCCCAAGACCCCCAATGATAAGGCAAGGGTCACTAATCATTGAAGTTCAGTCGGTGAGCGTGCCGTCTGCGACAGACTGCTATTATCAGCGAGATCGATAAGAAAACTTGTGTTTAAACCCGGGCGAGCGAACGAAGGGTTTAAGACATTCCCGCAGAGTATTTGTTCATTTCGCCCATAGACCAATTCTTTCTGTGCAAAGTTTATTCCACGATCTTTCGGCCAAAAACCTCGTGGGGCGAAATAAATTAATAACTATGCGTTTGATAAGCCTGTAATGATCGACTATTTTTCCCTTGAAATTCACCCGGTTTACGTGCCGTCCCGTCCGTGGCAGACGGCTTCATCGGGGTCGATAAGGAAAACCGGGCGCACGAAGGGTTAAAACATTTAAGAAGGGTATTTGTTCGTTTCGCCCCACGAGCTTAGTCTAGTAGGAGTAAGAATATACAGTCTTTATATAATATAATCCTCTAATGGTCCAAATCGATCAAGACAAATACACATATTATCTTTTGCCAATACAAAAAGAGTAAATAAAAAATTGAGTAACGTGGAGCACTGGTTCGAACCAAGATACAAAAATTAAAACCTCTAAAAAAACACCCATAAACTTCCCACCCCTAAAAAGTTCGTAAAGGAATTATCTTTACTTATTTCGACTGGTCCTTACCATCCGAAAAGGAACTTTGTTCCAACAATTCTAGGTGTGGGCTGAACAGCTCTCTCGAAATAACAAGTAATAAAAGTACGCGTTTTAGAAATCAAAGTAATTTATGTTGAATTTCACCCAGTAATCATGCCTTCTACACTACCGCAGACTACTATCACACTGTGATCGATAAGAAAATGGGCGGTCTTATGAATATTTATCTATACATATAATCTATACATATAATAAAACAGTAAAAAAAGTGTGTCTGTACATTAAATATATTTCCAAAAAAAATTTTTGGGGGCGATTGAGACGTAGTAATAGAGTAAGAATTTAAAAAAAAATGTCTGTCTGTTTGTCTGTATGTCTGTTTGTCTGTTTGTCTGTTTGTACACGCTAATCTCCGGAAATAATAAACGGATTCGAATGAAACTTTTTTTGTTATATAGCTATTAAGCCTGGGCAACATATAGGGTATAAATGATTTTGAAAAATGGAACACCTCATGCAGAACCATAATGGTCCAGCTAAACTATAAGAGATATAAAAATGCCGTCTTAGTAAAAGTTGTTCAGCCTGATGAGCATTTTCCAGAGACATAAAGTCCACGCGAACGAAGTCGCGGGCTTCGGCTAGTATTTAAATAAAAAAGAAAAAAGTAGTGCCGGCAGAAGTGAAAACTTGAATAATAACGTTGTGCATTTTTGATATTTTGGAATGGTTAGGGAATAATTTTGCACGAATTGCTTTAATTATCAGTATAAAATATTTCAAATCTTTTCTGAACCACAGTCTGTCACAAATGTCACAAGCATGACCAAATTCATTTTCAACAAAATCATTTTCAAATACACAGCAGTATGGCCACTACACAGACGGTCGAGCCATCAGCTGTCACCATCCATGGATGCGCGTAGCACGCTGTACAACGAACATTCGCGCAAGCGCCCTGCGCCGTCTTACGAATTTTCGATCAGGTCACGTGTTCTGACGCGAGTTTAACATTTTTTACCCATTCCAAAAAAAGTGCACAACGCCGCTAAAGAAGTTTTCACTTCAAAAGTCTATCAGTGACCATAATCAAAAGATTAAATTAAGCCATAACACATAGGTCGCATTCAACACCAACTATAGGTTGACTGGTAGAAAAGCCCTACGGCTTTAAGTCCGCCGATTACTATTCATGTAGTAAAGTTAAGTAAATAAATATCTAAGTCTTTTCGTGATCTGAAGCTTTTTTTATTGTCGCACAATGTAAACAATTTTACGTCTTCCTCTAGCCAGTAGCTCTTTATTCACGCACACCACTTTATAGTTATATGTATGAGTGTGCCGTTATATTTCTTTTTTATTGGCCATTAAAATGGTGGATGCACGAAACGCCCCGACCCCGGGTGGATCACGCTACTCGTCAGGCATTAGCATATGAATTCTGAATCACTCCGTGACTGACATTGTTCGCTACACTCGCGAGTGCGATGTTAGGCCCTGTGGATTTGTTTCCGCTTTACAGGATACAGTTTATTTATTTTGATGGCTGCTGAAAGTTTACTGTGTTTGTAAAGTAAACACAGATACTGGTTAACAAAATACACTGACACTTTTTCCCAAACGGGTAGACAGAGCGGGTCGGTAAGGTCCAAAGGTTACGTTGCTTTATGTTATACTTAAGTAAGAATGGAAAGGGGTTAAGATTAGTTTATTTGCTAGGCAAATTAAAAAAAGCCCAGACAACACCATCTAAAGATAAGAGGCGGAACTACATTCAGCCGATGTTAAGTGGAATTGATATCGATAGGGTTAGTACCATCTATTATTTGCCAGTTAAATTGAACCGATTCTCATAAAAGATGGCTCAGTACTACGGCAAGGGAAGTTGCCTTAACCTAAAAAACCGCACTGGAATCGGTCCATCTGTTCAAATGCTTCGATGCCCCAGACCGGCAGATATTAGCATCAAACTTATATACATATACACTCCTCTTTTTGTAGGGGGTTAAAAATAGTATGGGTTGAGTTGCAAATCGCATCGCGATTCAGGTTTTCGTATTTATGTCGCAGCCATCTAGTTAAATCAGCCAATCAACTAGACGCCTAGCCTGGACATACAAGCCAGGCATCAAATTGAATGGCTGAACGACATCTAGCCAAGTCGTTGAACGCAACGTTTAAGTGGTTAAACGTTGAGTGATTCTAAATCAATTAACTATCGGACTAGGCATCCAATTGGATGCCTGGTTTTAATGTCCGGGCTTTGGAGTTGGATTGTATGGCTAATTTAACCAGATGGCTGCGACATATACACGTATCTCCTCGATCAGCTTGTATGATCTGCGAAAAAAGAGAATCAGCTAATGCTGATACTGAAACATTTAATTTTTTTTCTTCCAGACGAGCATAAAGGAAAATGGTATATGCACGAAAGGTCTCAAGCCAGCGAATGCTGTTAGATATTAGCATATGAATCCTGAATCACTCCGTGACTGGCATTTTTAGACTCGAATCGCGAGTACAATGTAAGCGGCCCAGTAGATTTGTTCCCTTTTTAACCCTGGATGCAAAAGAGGGTTATAAGTTTGACATGTCTCTGTCTGTGGTATGGTAGCTCTTAAACGAATGGACCTATTTGATGCCGGTTATTTCTTGTTTATTGTGTCGGGGATCACTTTTTTTTTATTGGGCCATATTTCTTTTTGTAAGGTACGGACTTAGCAACGTTCTGCCCGCGACGTTTCTATATACCTTTGTATGAAACCGTCGCTTGTCGTCGTGGAAAAGACAAATGTCTGCGCCCTGTTTGCGTCCTAAGTCTTTTCTATGTGTCCAGCGTTTAAGATTTTTCCGTCACGAACTTTTTAACCGAAAATAAGGCGGTTATCAATTCGTGGCGATCTTTTTTTAATGTATGTTCACTGATTATTCCAACACGCCTGGACCGATTTGGAAAATTCTTTTTTGTTTGAAAGGTGGACCCATAAAGATTTTATCAAAATTGATTGTGTAGTTTGGGGGGAAGTCAGTTTTTAGTTTTGATAAATAGATTCTGAAAAATGTTTGGGGATTTTTTCAGGGGCTTCAAGTTTTCTAACTTCCAACCGAGTGTTTCATGACAATTTTTTTCCTGTTTCAGTTTTTGGTATTAATATTTTGGCTTTTTATTGAGACCAACAATTTAAATTTTAAATTATTTCGGCTTTTAGGACATACAGTCAGGTCAATGAAGATGTACTTATTAGTATAAATAAATACTTCATTCAATCCGCTTTCTTTTACAGGATGTACCAAGTACGCGTGGGCCTCCGCGTCTCCCCAAAGGTGCCAGTCCACATCGAGGCCTCGGTGTCGAGTGGAAACGGAGCCGCCAGAACCGGCAGGCCTACCACTAACGCGTCTCTCATCGGGGGTCTGGCGGCGTCCAGGGCCTTCCAGATCATGTACAGGAACGAAGAGGTCACCTTGAGGGATATTGTGCATTTTAGAGCTCATTTGCTTGGTGAGTTTGTCTTTATTTGTCCCTTTACTATGTATTGATCACTACTTCCAATATCTACTTATTGTAACTTGGACCATCTTCTCTGAATAAAACTAACGTAAGACACAGACTATGTTAAGAATGAGTTTACGGTTACTCACGAATAGAGTCAGCTACTTGCCGACATGTTTCGACATCATCCGGAGGTCTACATCAAGTCCTACAAATATACACGAAATCGAAACACGTGTGTCGTGCGACTTAAATTCGTGTACGCGAGTCCTCTAGTCACATTCGCCCTGATGAAGACCTCCAGCTAGCTGACTATGTGAATATGTGATTCTAATAACCATTTCCTCTCATTCAGTAGTCCCTACCCCAATGATGGTCTATATTTTGTGCGCATGGTATCTCACGCTCATCTATTTCCATTATTATTAAATGATCTAGTATATCATTGTTATAGTCAAGCACCTTGGACTTTTTATAAGTACCTACTTATTTTTTACGAGATCCATTTCTCAAAAGCATATTAAGAATCAGCCCCTGTTTTGCGAAATCATGGGCATATTTAATATTGTCACGTAAACTTTCTGATTGCATCTCACAGCGAAACCTTTTGCTTCTAGTCGACAGCCGCAACTTGAAAGAATCCTTGGAGCGAGCTGAATGGAGCCTAGGCGTGGAACTGTGGTGTAGCGAGGGCGCGCAGTCCAGCACCCTGGTGCCTGTCTCCTGCCGCGTCCTAAAGCTGCACTTCCAGCCGTCCCAAGGGTTACACTATCACCTGCCGGTGTTATTCGACTACTTCCACCTGTCATCTGTGTCTATTACTATCCACGCGAGCCTGGTAGCCCTGCATCAACCCTATATCAAGTCAGTATTCTTCCAACTTCTTTGAAAACTTGTTTAGACCAGCCCCTTTGGATGAAAACGGCGATAAAGATCTATTATTGAATATCGCATAGTAAGTTTAGCAGCATTCAATGCCCACTGCAGTGAACTTCCCAGGATTGAAATGATGATGATTATGAACAATCTAAAGTTATGATCAAAATATCTTGGTACGGATGATATAACTGACAATTTATTTCTCCAAATAGAGAACCTTTACATTTCCTCTCTACTTTCTTTCTACTATTTTGAAAATTAAATGTCCTATGGTCATCATGCCAGACTGTCACACTGTAGGTCTCGGGTTCGATCCCCAATCATTATGAATGTTTTTCTAGGTATATGTATTTGTTATAAAATATAATATCGTTGAGTTAGATCCCATAACACAAGTCTCGAATTTACTTTGGGGCTAACTCAACCTGTGTGATTTGTCCGTTAACTATTTGTAAATTATGTAAATATTGTATTTTTGCATGTCTTTCAAAAAGGAAAAGCATCATGCATTATGTGCAAAGTTGGTGAGTTTAATCATTGATTTGCTAAGCTAGGCTTTGATTGAGATTCACAAAGACATTTTTTGGGAAATCATAGTGTTCAAAACACCCTAAAAGAATCTTTATTAGCTACAATATCCATTTTTTTATATTTTTGACGAAACTATGTTGTGATATTTTTATAAGGGCAACAATGCTCCCTCTCTTCCGCAGTCATTTTCATGGCGTGCATTACGTGTACATTATTTCTCTAAATAAATACTGTGCCCACGATCTTGTGTTATTAATTCATATCCAAAGACTGAACAACTGGCGAATATGCACCAGTTTTAGGATTTCTTTATATAAAAAAATTATATATCTTATTTTCAGCACTCCGCGTTCGAGTAAGCAATGGGGCAAGCTAATGAAGAGTGCGGGCTCTAACTTCAACACATCGGGCAGCTTCGAGAATGTTCTGTTCGGCTCTGCTGGGAAGTGCGCGGGCGGAAACTCCAGTAAAATTGCTCATGCCAGGTACGTACAAGACTAACTGCCGAGGGTGTACAACTGTCTCTTATATGTATAGCTATGTGTATTGCTTTTGCCTATCAAAGCAACTTTTTTTATATAATTTGTGGTGTTGATTCTTCGTGAATCACTTTATTTTCTGCAATCATTGATCCTCCACATGGTGTCGATATACAGTTTTTGGTAGAGCTATTCCACTATCTTTCTGTAAATCCCATATTGAATTACCATTACAAGACGATTAGCTATCCTTAAAAATTAAATTCCTTATCTCTACTCAGAACACTTCCATAGCACTACCTAAATAGGATTCTGAAACATGAACCGATTGTAATAAAAGAAACTGTAATAAAATTTCTACTGATGGGCTATGTCCTGTTGTTTCCAGACAAGTCCATGCTGAAGTATGCGGTATCCTACTAGGTTCGTTGGAAGGGCTGCAGAGTGCTTTAGCTGTATGTGGATCTACCGGTGTACTCCTCACCCCTGAGGAGTCGACCACCAACAGTGTTGTCGGAGAAGTTGCGCAGAGGATGAAAGATCTTAATGATATTGGGAAGGTAAATAATAATTGCAATAAACATACATACATATTATCACGCCTCTTTCCCATACGAGTAGGCAGAGACTACGGACCTTCTCTTGCTACGATCCTGAAAGACTTCTTTCGCTTCATCTACACTTATCACTCTCTTCATGCACGCCGGTCGGTTACGGGTACTTCTGACCCTATTGATAAACGAAAATCATAATCACTATTTACTATGTTAAAAGAATTGAGATGAACTAGTGACTGCACTATTGATAGAAACCGCTCTTCAAAATTTTTGTCTCAATTGGCCAGAAACCCAAAATTTCGTTACATATGAAGTGATGGAATAACGATTGCGTGATGCTGCGGTATGCAGAGTCTCCACAGCATCAAGCAATCATCATTCTATCAATTGTCGTTTTTCTGCACTACACCTAGTGAAAGCTAGCCTATCGATGAACGCCTCTCATCAAATTTCGTTCGGGGCGTCAGCCTATTTATGGTAATCGATGAAATGACTATTTTCCATAATCATCATCAGTTCTTTTTGTCTCCACTGACCTTTTTGACCAGAGCAACCAGACGACTTTGGCCTACACTCTCCACGCTGGCCAGATGGGTTGGAGAGGTCTATTAATTGATGTTTATAAGCTTTGTTTAGCTTGTATTTCCTAAGTCACCTTTTACGACATCTAGGACAGGAGGATTTGGAGTGGCCTTATTCTACTCTGCCGGAAACCACACGGCAAATTTACCATATGTATGAGTAGCTATATATCAAGATTATTCAAGCAAGATGGAGATGGACACCGCTTATTAAACTCCCGGCTGGGTTATCACCACAGCATCAAGCAATCGTCTTTCCATCGACTGCTAGGTGCTGTTGTGGTAGTCAAGCCAGAACTCTCTTCAATAAAGAAGAAAAGAAAAAGTTTCAACGAAACAGAAGGATTTCAAGTTTTGCGCCTATAATAAATACTGGTTCTACTAAACTTTCAGGTACACTGTTATTTTATTTACACGGTGATTTTTTATTGGTTTTGAAGCCGACGACGGCCACTTCATAAGGATCGTTAGTAATCATTTTCGCTTTTTTTATTCTTATGTTATACACAAATATGGATTACGGATATGGATAGAGGTATTTATTTACTGTATTTTTTCCAGAACAAAAAAAGTCAGCGTGTATATTTACGTCACTATCTTTACCAAAAAATATATTGTGTGCGTTTCTTTCCTTACAATGATATCTACTAGGAGCCAGAAGTACCGTTTTTAACACGCGGAGTCACCTAAACGATTACTTTTCCTATACAAAATACCGTTCGTTTAGCGACTCTGCTTTTGAAAAATAGCACTACAAACTATTAAAGTAGAAATAGAATGACATCCAGGATCAGGACGACTTAAAGTACCTCTCAAACCACAAAGGAACTTAAAGCAACGAACAAAAAATAAAGTTTATTCGTTGCCAAAAAAAGAAAAACAATGTAATATTAAAATTGCTCATGAAATTTTCAAAATGTTTTAGAAATCAGAAGAAGAAGAGGAATGGGCGGCCGGCGCTGCGCATGACATCGCGCGACTGTGCGCTGAGGTGACGCTGCGGTGGCGGGCCTTCCTTCATCACACCTCGGACAGGCCGCACGTCCACCATGCTTTAGCGGCCAGGCACCACGCACTTAGGTACTTATTAGTTCCCTTGGCATCTTCTTCTCTGCACCGCATCATTTTCTTTATATACAATGTCCTTTTTAATTAAGTACAAATATTTTAAGAGGTGGTTCAGTCCATCATTTTGAACAAATTTTCCTAATGAATGTATATCGAAATACGAAAAAAAATTTTTAGGTTCTCATACAAATCGAAGTAGTCACGTGATATCATTTCTATGGAAAATGAATTTTTTTTTCGTATTTCTATAGTACATTCATTGGGAATAGTTGTTAGGAATGATGGACTGAATCACCTCTTAAAATATTTGTACTTAATTAAAAAGGACATTGTATAAAAATTACGTGTCACGTTGTTTGTCCGCGATGGACTCCTAAACTGCTGAACCGATTTTAAATCTGATTTGCACACCGTCTGCAATTTGATCCACTGAAAGATAGGATAGCTTACATCTCAATTTATAGTCGCAATATTATTTTATTGCACTGGACTGATGTAGATACGCCGGAGTCATAAAGTCCACGAGAACGAATTCGCGGACATTAGCTAGTACGAGTAGTAAAATTACTCTTACTGTCTTCATGTTTAATAAGGTCTTACAAAATTTATTGAAACTATTTTATGGGTGAATTCAGTTCATGTTACTAAACAACTTTCTCCAAGGAACACGTACTAAAACATGAAAAGTAACTTTTGGCCACCCATACAAGTTGACCGATCAGTTGATCCGAATTTGTATGGAAAGCCCAAAATTATTTTTCATATTTCGACATATTACAGTTTCTTGGGGTAAGTTTTTCGCTATCAAGGACTGAATAAACCCTGAAAATAGTATCCGTAAATTTTGTTAAACCTATATTCATAATTTTTACACCGTATCTTATTCCAGAATCAAGCGTTTCTCAGAATGCTTCTTCGTGTTGGACAACCCTCGGCACTCCCTGGCCGGCTGTTACGACAGCAACTACCAATCGTACCAGAGCGTCGGGGAAGTAGCTAGGAGATCACGGTACCTCGCCCTACTGCCGCCTCTGCCGGTCCACTGCATCGCATTAGATGGCGACCCTCATATTATGCCTATCATATTTGAAGACAGGTGAATTTTTTATACTAACTTTGTTCTTATTCACCTTTTAACCATTAATTAAAATTACATTTCATAGGTTTACTTTAGCCATTTCCCAAGCTTAGGCCGTTGCATTAATTTCGATCTTTACTCATGCAAGTGACAGACTTCGGATGGCAGCTCATTAAAATTCTACTTCTGCACGATATCTTATGCGCTGAAGAAATTTCCCAACATAAATAAATCTTAGGACAGCTTTACGTTATTTTTTGTGCAAGACACCTAATAGCCATGCTACGTATTTTACTTCAAACAACGGGTCACGCTATCTTTTCAGGATGTTTTAAAATTAACTAGAAGATAACAAAGAAAATTAATTTATAAACATATGTGTAACATATATCGTCATAGATGAGACAGCTGGTTGACTTAAAACTCGAAAATTATACTGGATCAGAAGTTTTCAGCAATGGACAAAGCTCATCAAACTTCTGGCTGGGCAACAACCACAGCATCAAGCATTCGTCGTTATATATCGATTGCTAGGTGCTGTGGTGGTAGTCACGCCAGGGCTCTCAACAATGCGGAAGAAACGAAGAATGAAAAAACTTTCAGCAATCAAGAGGTGCTCTGCAATCTGCAATTACTTTTATTATTCATGTACTTTGTCACATACTTTTACATGTCACTCTAAATTGTAGCATTCAATTTTTCCTAGAGAATAGAGGAAAACAAAATATAAATGATGATAAAACTTACAGGTATCAAGACACAGCAGAGTTTGCCAGGCGACGATCGTTTTTAAATACTGGTGCAAATAAATCCGGCAGTGGTAAGTAACTAAAATTAAACACATACTATGTCAGAAACTAACCCTAACTAATGACGTATCTTTTTTTCAGATCCATTCTTATGTACAGAACCACTTGAAGAAGATTGTGCCTGTACGATAAGTTCACTCATGGACTCACGAAGGCCTTCTTCTGAAGCTTCTAGAGTCACTCTCACTCTTCCGAAAACAATCGTTGATGTACTTGAACCACATTTCAAAGCACCAAAGTCGAACGCCAGCGTAGTGCAAGCCACGTTAACTCTCGCCCCCCAAAAATCAGCTCGAGGATCTCCTAAAAGAGCATTAGTCAAGCAAAATGTTGTTGAATTAAGTAAACCACACAATAAGCAATTAGAATTGACAGGAAGGAATAGATATATTGTACAAAATAATCAAATTAGTGAAATTCAATTACCACCAAACAACGCATTTGCTTCGTGTTCTATTCAACAAGGACAACCGATGTCTCGATACTCTGCTTCCACATTGCTAGATATCAACGCAACAAAGAGTAATACCAACTCTTCACATATGGGCATGGAGAACGCTGATCCCAACGAAGTGTTTCGTCAAAAACATGAAATTACCAGTGGAGTCAGTACTTTGCCTGCTCGACACAGTAAATCTCTCGATCAACTAAGAGTTTCCCAAATGGCACCCCTCAGTAATCCACAAACGTTAGCTAAAAATATAAGAAATGGCTCCAACCAATCTGTAAATTATCCCAAAACGTATCTTCCTCCACAACAAATCAAGCCAACCACGTTGCCCAGAAGCGTTACTACGACAGCATACCCCACGAACACAACTGTAAGATGTTCTTCGAAGGGTGATGACTATAGGAGAAACATAAGTGAATTTAGAGAAAAATATAAAAATCCTTGTAATCTCATTAATCCTCATGGAATGAACAATGAAGTGTTTCACAGTGTAGGTTATAAGTATGACAGCATGATGCAAGCAAATCCTAACCAAGTGTACGGATATACTTTCGGTAATCAGGGTACAATTCGAAATCCGTTAGAATTTCAAAGAGGCTATAGTGTAAATTTACCCCGTCCTATGTTGCCTCCACGTAATTCTTACCCACCAGTAAGTGGAAAAAATCAAGTGACTGATCAAAATAACTTAGTTTCTAATAAACATGTTCATAGATCAAACTCTACTCATGTATTCCATCAAAATATGGAAAATCAGCAGCAAATTGACATTGAAGCGGCTCGCAATCAACTAAGGCATGAACTCAATTACTACCTTCAGAAAGGAGATTGGAGTTATGATTTTAATACAGGTAGCTTAATACAAAATTATCAAAAGAAATCTAGTAAAAGTAGCGACGATAGTGGATTTGTAATGACCTTAGATAGGAGCAGTGATGGAACTTCTAAATCAACTTACTCAAAAACCCCACCATCGACACCGCATTCAACAATGCCTTCAGTAAGACACAAGAAAAGCAGGTCTAAAGAGTCCAAGCTTAACAACAGCAGTAAAGAAAATACCAAAGTTAATTCAAGTCGAGACTCACTAAGCAGTCATCATTCTATTCGATCCAGAGACAGTAAATCAGATCGTCATACATCAAAATCAGAGCGGAGTACGCCTAAATCTGATAAAGGCACACCTAGGTCCGGAAAAGTCACACCAAAATCAGGTGGAGTTACGCCTAAGTCTGGTCTAGCTACTCCTAAATCAGGCCGAACAACCCCTAAATCAGGAATTGCTACACCAAAGAGTGGGAGATCTAGTGGGAAACCTGAAAAGAAATCTAAACACAAACCTTCAGAAAAAATGACACAGTTGATGTCTGAAGCAGCATCTTCCTCCAGTAATGAAAGCATACCATTTGAGCTAAAAAGACTAGAATCATCAGCTAGCGTACCTTACAGCCTGGATCATGGGCCAGAGTTGTTAAGACATTGCAGAAGTGCCGCTTCTGTTTTAGATGAGCCTAACTTAAACAATACTTTTGGTTCTGAATCATTACCAAATTTAGCACCACCACCTGATTTTGAGTCTCCACCGCTTGATATTGCTGATAAAGATTTTAAAATACTACCTCCAGAAAATTTCCTTAATAAAGAAGAAAAGAGAAGCAGATGTAGTTCTACATCAAGTATGAGCGAACAGAGTGGTTGGGTATCAAGTGGACGTAGCTCAGGTCCATCCTCGCCGGATAATGCTAGTTGTCAATTAAACCAAAATTATCCTCCTCCTGGTAATTCAACAGCTCCAAAAGTATCTAATAAGAAATATGAAGACGAAGTGAAGACCCGAAAAATTGAAGGTGAAACTATAAGTGATTTCAAAAGAACAGTTCTTAATGGTGAACAATTGCGTGAACGTTTGTTGAAATTAGCTGTAAAAGTAGCCCAGAATAACTCTAATGAGAAAATAGAGTGTTGTGATAAGGAAGTATGTGAAGAATGCACCATATGTAGCGATTCTATTTGCACAGATAGTCAATGTGAATATAATAAATTAATGCATAGTAACGGCATAGATGCTGGGTGTAATTCAGATACCTGCAACGCCAGCTGCTTCCAGCAATGCCCTGAAGCTAATCTAGGTAAACTGAATCAGAGGCATAATTCGTTTAGTGCTGTCCAAGGGAAATCTTACACTACTTCAAAAAAATCTAATGAAAATGGAACAGTTAAGAAATCACAGACAGTAAGTGATAATCTCCATCCATATATTCGCAAAGAGATAGCTGAAAAATCTGCAGCTCCACAAGTACCTGTGAAGTCAAGTAATATAGATAAAACGAAATTAAAAGACAGAATACAATATACAGAAAAATTAATAGCAGCAGAAATACGTAGCCTCACAGTAGAAAAACCTTGCAAAACTCATCCTAAGAAAGCAGCTGCTGGTCCGGTGTCCGCTGTACAGAAGTACAACACTAAAGCTAGGTCAGAGATTGATCTGGCACACTTTGTAGGAGACAACGATTATGAGCATTTACCTCCTCCACAACAATTTAGAGACGCACCACCTCCACCAGATGAATTCAAGGTATGAATGAACTTTCTATAATTTAACTATAATATTTTTCCTGCAATGAATTGAAACTATTGTGTCTGATATTCCGGCATACAAGAGGTTAATATACATTTAATCATGTGTTTTTTTTTAGGATCCACCTTCAAAGTCCCCAAAATTAAGTAGACAGAGTAGCAAGTCATCCACGCCTTCAAAAACGCCACAGAAACAGGCGACGCAGCCATCCACCCTTCAACTCGATAATCCGTTATACCACGTTTGTGAAGGTATTAATGTTATTTTCTGTTTAAGTTATGACTGTCTCGATTAATACTCATAAGTGTTAAGCTTTTGCTATTAACAAAATGTGCCTTTTCTGGCTTTACATCAGGTATCATGGAAAGAAGAAAACTGAGACCTCACCAGTCAATGAATTCTATGGGAGGTCCCACAGGAGGCACTCTCAATAAAAGTCAAAGCACTGGAGAACTTGCGAACAGAAATGAAAATGGACATGGTAAAATACGTACTTTAAGTATATAGAATTTTAGTGACCTTTTCTGCATTTTTATTAAACTGAAGAATTGCAACAAAATACTTTTTCCAATTAATCAGTCACGTACTTTTTCCATCCTGGATTATAGAGAGCAAAGTAGTAATAATAGGCTATATTTGATATATTATAAGAAACGGGCTTAGGTTTACTAATGAAGCATAAAATGCTTTATTCTAGAAGACAAACTTCTGAACCATATTTACGAAATACTACGCTATAAAGCAAAATTATGAATTTAAATTGAAAAAGTGGTCAATCTGTATAATCACAGAGCCGAGACTAAGAGAAATTTACCTATGCCCTGTTGGATAGTGTTACCGGCCAAATCCAATTTTAGGCCAAACCTATCTGTAGTTTAGAGTAAATACCCTAGGTTTAACTTGTTTGGCCTAGGCCAAACTGATTTCAAATTATTATTGATCAATATTTATTCAGATAGTCCTGCGAGTATTTAGACATAGGGTTTCTTTGGCATCAATTTATTTATTTATTTAACTTTAGTACAAATGCATAGGCTTTATCTACCAGTCAACCCACTGGTGATGCTGAGAATAAGTAGTCTTTAGAATATGCAGTAACATAGAAAAATAAATAAGCGGCCAAGTGCGAGTCGGACTCGCCCATGAAGGGTTCCGTAGCAGCAAATAACATAATATAAAAGCCTTGTAGTATGTTTTTTTAATTTTTTTATTTGAGTTGATTGAATGAAAAAAAAACTACTTACTAGATCTCGTTCAAACCAATTTTCGCTGGTAGTTTTCATGGTAATGAACAACATATATTTTATTTAGTTTTATCATTCTCTTATTTTAGAAGTTACGGGGGGGGGGACACACTTTTTTCCACTTTGGAAGTGTCTCTCGCGCAAAGTATCCGGTTAAGAAAAAAATGCTACTAGAAACCTCAATATCATTTTTGAAGACCTATCCATAGATACCCCACACGTATGGGTTTGATGAAAAATAAATTTTTGAGTTTAAGTTCTAAGTATGGGGAACCCCCAAAATTTACTGTTTTTTTTCAATTTTTGTGTCAAAACCTTAATGCGGTTCACATAATACATCTACTTACCAAGTTTCAACAGTATAGGTCTTATAGTTTCGGAAAAAAGTGGCTGTGACATACGGACGGACAGACAGACAGACATGACGAATCTATAAGGGTCCCGTTTTTGCCATTTGGCTACGGAACCCTAAAAATACCACGTGAGCGGGGATCGAACTCGCGGTCTTGGTCAAAAATGACAAAATAAGAACATGTCTAACCAATTGAACTATCATATGTTTAACCCGCTCACCAAAGAAGAAGCATTAATTTACTTGAATAATAAATTCGACAGCTGTTTGGTATAGGCTAGGATAAACTAGTTTAGCCTAAAGTACTTAGGCTAAATTAGATTATCCTGGGCTAAAGTAGTATATTCTGACACGCTTAGGATGAACCGGTTTGGCCTAGACAAAACTAGTTTGACCTGAAATTGGGTTTGGCCAGTAACAAAAATACGTAAAGAATATTGCCTCAGTTGTGTGTTAAATATTTAATATGTACATGGAATTGTATTTTAATATATAAATGACATTACATTGTCAATTTGTCACTATTGCATGCCTGAAAGGGCAAACTGTTGAAACATACTTATCTCAATAATATGTAACATCTTTGTAAACACAGTTGTGCAATAAATGATTTCTGATTCTGATTCTGATTCTGTGATTCATTAAGTTTTCCATGCAAGAGTTTAGTTTTTGTAGAAAACGGCGATTAGAATATTCAGGACAAACTAAGTGTTGATGATGGTTTGTTACAGAACCTCGTGAAAGCAATCTTGTCAGCATCTTTGGGTTGGCTGAATCTGAACGGCTTTTTGTAAAGTGCAGAGAGGAGTTCAGGCAAAGTGTCAAGTATCCTGGAGCTATATATTCAGACTTTCCGCCAGTCGAAAACTCTCTACCGTACTTCCACATTAGCGATGAATACAGAATGTTTAACCCTGAAGGTGAGACAGAAATTGAACTTTATTTCTAGCACCCATTACAAATTTATTTATTTATTTGTTATTTGTATTAAACAAAATTCGCTTATTCACTATAGACTAAGAGGGGGCCGTATGCAACCGAGTAGTAGAAAATGTGACATATATAGGGTGTTGCATATTAAAAAGATATGTCTTAATGTACAGGGTTGCCTGGGCCCAACCTGGAGCATTTTGTACAGTCAGCAAAAAAGTGATATTATTAGTTGAGATATTATTGAGATATATATAGTTGTGATATTATTAGTATTAGTGATACTAAGGCCGTATGCAACCCAGGTAGGGTTGCATACGGCCCCCTCTTAGTCTTCTACTTCCTTTTGGTTCACACAGAAAGTAAATAGGATTATGTAATCTGCGAAGCTTAAAGATGAGAGGTATACTGTGGAATTATCGTTATTTCAGGCCTACATCTTATCATTTGTGTCCATGGCTTGGACGGCAATGCTGCAGATCTTCGCCTTGTCAAGACTTACTTGGAACTGGGTCTGCCTGGGGCTCGATTAGATTTTCTCATGTCGGAGAGGAATCAAGGGGATACCTTTTCTGATTTTGATACGATGACTGATCGGTAAGTTTAATAAAAATATAAAAGATAATTAACTTGTCAATAGTAAGCACGCCTGGAAACCTAAAGGAATAGGCAGAAGAACATAATAATAAAAAGATCCAAAATCTAAATATCGATTGGCCCATTGACAAACAGAAGGAGATAATTAATTCTCTCGTATAAGATAAGCTGCGAGAAGGGATAGACGAAAAAACAGAAATAAACGATAGGGTAAATAGGATAATGTGTCATTGATGCATTCTTACGTGGGTATCTAATAGGAATTGGTGTGGATTTTTAACTCAAAATTTATTTTTCTTTTAGGCTGGTTCAAGAAATCCTGACTCACGTTCAGAACTCCAGTGAGCCAGCTAGGATAAGTTTCGTAGGCCATTCCCTTGGTACCATCATCATCAGATCAGCGTTGGCCCGGCCTCAGATGAAACCGTTCTTGGGAAAGCTCCACACGTTCCTGTCCTTGAGTGGCCCTCACCTTGGAACTTTATATAATTCCAGTGGTCTTGTCAATGCTGGTGAGTTTCTTCTGTCGAAGAAAGTTCTTATTTTTATATATAAGAGCTGGGCTCTTGTCAGTGGAGTGCTTTCCATTTTGACTCCATTACAAGGATTATAGTGCGTTGGTTTTCCCATTTGAAAGTTATGAACTGAAAAATAAAGTGGAGAAAAAAAACAAAGTGAAATTTTGCTTAAAACAAAAAAGTATTATAATAACGTTTTGAGAAAAAAAAAATCTATTACTACTTAGTAATGTGCAGTCACTATCATCGACTTTGAACGGATATTTAATACATTTCGGCCGCCTGTAACTGTATTTTGTAACCAGTTACCTACCGCGCCACCCCAATAATAATATGACCAATCATGTAGATATTTGATACTTTTTGAATGGATTAATTTATTTATTATAGACTCATTATGATTGATAATTCCTTTAAAAAATATTTAGCGTCAGTTGTAACACCATTAATAAAATTCCAGGGATGTGGTTCATGCAAAAGTGGAAGAAGTCGGGGTCTCTTCTTCAATTATCCCTTCGAGACGCCTCCGACCCTCGGCGCTCGTTTCTCTACCGGCTCAGCGAGCGAAGTCAGCTTCATCAGTTCAAGCACATCTTGCTGTGTGGCTCTGGTCAAGACAGATACGTACCTCTTCACTCCGCCAGGTTGGAGTTGTGCAAAGCTGCGGCTAAGGATACGTCACTGTTGGGACAGGCGTATAGAGAAATGGTAAGTGAGCCGTGCTATAAAGTTTGTTACCAAAGTAATTATATTTTTTGAGGAAGTGATACAAGCGAGTGTGCTCCAATTAGTAAATTGGTCAAACTCTTGATTATACTTGCCTGGAAGAGCTTGCAGTTACGATAAGGCCTCCTTTTGACTTCTGTTTTATGTATCTATTACATAATAACTTTATGTTTGCCCTTGCATGGCCATTTTAGACTTTTGTAGAGCAAAATATTATATCGCAGGAATAGTCGAGATGAAAAAGAAGCTAACAAACATTTAAATATAACCAAAAATATATTCCAGGTACACAACATGGTATCACCACTAGCTGCTCGCGCCTCCACGGTGTCCGTGGTCCGGTACGACGTGCAACACGCACTGCCGCATACCGCCAGCGCCTTGGTCGGCCGAGCAGCTCACATAGCAGCCCTGGACTCCGACCTCTTTATTGAGAAATTCCTCCTTGTCTCTGCTCTTAAATACTTCCGATAATATTTGAAAATAGAACACTCACTTTTTAATATACCAACTTTCTTTATGCCAGCAATTCTTGCTAGATAAGTACATGGAATTTAAAAATAATGGAATCTGATCATAGAATTAACGAGAGGTTATAAGTACTTTTTGTTAAATTTTGTTATGGAGATTGTGTTTTTTTCTTTGCTTTCGAAAACAAAAATAATGATTTCACATGGAACTTACAACAGCTACAAATTTGTACTAATTTGCGTTTAATGCATTTTATTTCATTTAAAAAAACGCATTTGTGCCTATAGCATTTATCTTTGGCAGTTGTTCTTGTGTTTGGGCATGGAACACCTAATCTAAAGTTATCTCAAGAGATATTTGACGCTACCCCACCCCACTACTACACTAAATGTCTACCTGCAGTGGAGGTACTTAGTTTTTAGCTTTACATCATTATTATTTTTCTTTTGATTATTCACAGAAGTTAAAAAAAAAATATGCAACGTGTCAGACTTACGTTGCAAACTAATATAAATTTCGGTCATAGATTCATAGGTTTTTTATATGTGGTGCGCAAATCGATCGCAAAACGTGTGATAATTCGATTAGAGTCCTAACTTGTAGAGTTAACTTTGTTGAGAATAAACGAAGAACAATTTTAATTACTTAAGTCTTAAGTAGTTTTAAGACGGATCTTTACACCAATTAATTAAGACTTAGCGACTTTAGATTACTAGGTAGATGTTATTTGTATAATTGTCTACAAAGATGTCATTATCTTTAATATTAATATTCCTATTTTTCAGCTTCCGAATATTCTAGAAATAATTCTCATATAAACTGAACTTCACATGGTCACTGGTTATTCTTGTCAAGATTTGTATTAGTTGGTTATCAATTTAACCCTTCAAATTGAACGTCAATGAAACGAACAACAATGTCAAACAAAAGTAGTCTTTATGTTTATACGTTAGTACTCAATGTTGCTTGACACTGAAACGCCGATACGCAGCGTCTGTCTTGCTTACCGCTTTTGGAGTAAACCCCCTGTTTACTTTTGCCTGCATCAATATACAAGTAGACAGGTATACTAAAATATCTACCACGAATAACCAGTTACCATGCGTAAGTATACATAATATTATTCGTTGTACCTTAACATACACTTTCTGAATTCCATTTTCATTTCGTATTGAAATTTCTGTATGCGTTTAACTATATTTACGCTAAAAATCACTTTTTCTTTTTGTAAAAAAAATGTTACAGCACAAAAATCTGTTAATTCAATATTTCACAGTTCTATACTAAGTTTTAAAAAAATATCTCAATAATTTCACACCTAAGTAGGTACTTGCCAGAAAAATACTTGACTAGCTTTTACACCGTTTGGTAAAATATTATTTTGTACATAAAAATAATATAAGTACCAATAGGTATGCTAAATAACAAATAATTGTTTAAAATACTTTTTAATGCATTTTGTGCTTTTAGTACCTTTTGTTTAGTTTATAATATACTATACTTTAACGTGCAAACTAACACTTCAATCATTCAATGCCTTACTCATAGTATATTATAATACCATGACCTTACTCTGATAAATTCCCGCACCACACAAGGAGGGGGGGTGGGAATATCTTAATAACAGCGTTACCTCGAACTCCCTTCTGGGGTAACACATGCTGAGGCATCCCTTACCTACTTCCTATTTATTTATTTATTTTATTGGTTCATGTACACTTGAAAAAGTTACAAATAAAACCTTATGTTTTGTTATACTGTTTTATAACTGTAGTGACTTAAAGTCTGGCAATGAATGATATTTTTATATATTTATTATTTAACTGTCACTTCAAGTTTGTGTTTTTATATTGAATTGTGATTCTGATGAAGATCTTTTATTAAGGCCTATTTCTTTAAAAAAAATGCCATTTCTCAACAAATAATATGACGGAACGGAAGGCATACTTAAGGCCATAGCCTTACATTCTAATGGCTATTATAGCTACTAAAACTTGTAAATTTTATCGAATGTTAGACTGATCTTTAAAAATATATGGTCACTAAGGTTATTTTATTGGTAAGTTTCATAGAACTTCTTTTCTTATTGTAGTAAACTTTATTTAATTACAGTTAATCTTGCTCTGTCCACGTCTCTACTTAATCTGTAGGTAATATTTTATACAGGGGGCTTGAATACTTGAATATGAATAATCTGATATAGATTGCGCGTGCGCTGCGTTGCGCGGATTCACGCGACGGATCACCAGAAGTGCTCCTAAACGAATGGTTTTTCAATACAAAAAATCGTTCGTTTAGTAACTCCGCGTTTGAAAAATAGCACCTCAAATCATACGTGCGACAGAGATGGGCGTCGAGAGGAACAGACGACGCATTTACTCCATTATCATCATCATCACGACTTTTTAGTACTTAATTCCCTTATGGACTCCCAGAGCTACTTGGCCAGAGCAGCCAGAGGATGAGGCCTGCACTCCATACTGGCCGGACGGACTGGATTGGAGAGGTCCTTTGATGTTTAGAAGCTTTGTTTTGCTAGTATTTCATGGTCGCCTTCTACGAAATCCACGGGAAGACTTGGAGTAGTCCTAAATCTACTCTGCCGTAAACCACACGGCACTTTTACCCACATAGGTTGGTTCACCTCTCTCGCACATAGGTTGGTACATAACGTTTGATCCGTGTAACGCTACGCATGCTCTTGATTTCGATATAATGTAGTACTTATTACTGGGATAGAACTAGTGATACCTCAATATTGCTCACGGGCATGCATAAGGAAAGGAATAATAAATTATTTAGGTGTGTATTAAAGATGGGAAAGAATTTTGTAAATATAGAAATGAATTTTATTTGTAAATCGTATGTTTAATGGCAATGTGTCGATGTTATACACTTATGGTAATAAATAAATAATGCCTGGACTGGTCATTTTGTCTTTCAATTACCACATAGGGGCTCATTTAATTCAATAATAGTTAGATTTTGGCAATGACAAAAAAAATATAGACTTTCAGGACTCAAGACCAAATAGTTGAACAGATAAGAACTTAGGTACAAAGTATTTGTTGACAAAAGAGTAAAGAAAAATAAGCTCAACTCAAGGGTTATGTGTTTCTTTGCGTGACCGAAGAAATTAGGAACCATAGACATAGAATTTTTAGCCTACTCGGGAAGTCGGCTAATCGGGAAGTGTGGGATCGAAAAGAAAAAATAATGGTTTTTCTAGACTTGTATTCTTACAGAGACCTAACCTTTTTTTTCATATGGTGGTACAGTAACCACCCAGCACTAATTTTTCCTGTACCAAGAACGGGTGTCTGAATCGATTAAGGATAATAGAAAACGGAGAAAGGGCAGCAGCATCATAAATAAATCTAGGCCTATAGACACATGTCTACGAATAGTAAGCGGTAAACATAGACTAATTTGGTGATTGGAGAATAATAGTGGATGGTTTTTAGATGCCTACCTATAACTACTGCGTCACCAACCCTGCCCAGATAGATCTATGTTAGGAACTAAGGAGTCGTAGAAGAACGAAGGTCACTGATATAGCTTAGCGGATTAGCTTATTGAAGTGGTAGCGGGCGGGGCCTATTATATATTAAATAATAACAAAAACATATTTGTATAAGACCTAGGCCAATCAAAAATAGCCCATTTTCCACCCTGACCGTGGGTTGAACCCGGGACTTCCCGAGTAGCCTACTCGGGAAGTCGGCTAATCGGGAAGTGTGGGATCGAAAAGAAAAAATAATGGTTTTTCTAGACTTGTATTCTTACAGAGACCTAACCTTTTTTTTCATATGGTGGTACAGTAACCACCCAGCACTAATTTTTCCTGTACCAAGAACGGGTGTCTGAATCGATTAAGGATAATAGAAAACGGAGAAAGGGCAGCAGCATCATAAATAAATCTAGGCCTATAGACACATGTCTACGAATAGTAAGCGGTAAACATAGACTAATTTGGTGATTGGAGAATAATAGTGGATGGTTTTTAGATGCCTACCTATAACTACTGCGTCACCAACCCTGCCCAAGTGCCCAGTATGGTGTTAATGGGAAAATTCTCCCTTTATTGTGAGACATGAGAGGCTAGCTGGATATAATGGAAGAGATAACTCTCAACGCAATAAATAGAAAAATCCCAAAGATTTTATGTCCCGTGAACATAGGTATTTACAACCAAAGAGCCAAAAGTAGGTACTTCTTTTTACAACCTGTTGTTCACACTTAGTGCTCAATTCGGCGGTGGGCCGACAACTCGGCCCTAAGAACAAAGAGTAGGTAAAATAATAGGATTTGAGGTGGGCGTGTTAGGCGCGCCCGCGCTTTGCTCTTTGATCACACTCCATTATATTTTCCGAAGTACACCTACATATCCGAGGTCCAGTCCTGCCCCCATTTGAAGAAAATAATTTGAAAGGAAACTGAGACATCATCTACAATTTTGTCATTAGGTACCAAGCCCTAAACAGTAGGTAGTTCATAAAATAGTGTTAAAGTTATCTAGAGCTTTTCTGTTTCATATAATTTATTTGAAATAGGGCAGCACTGGACCCCAGAAAAATAAGTTAATTATATTAACCTTTTGGGTGTGGCTACCTATACCGGCTCCCGGTATAAATTAATTGTCTTACTATTGTCTTATTCACGAATACATACAATTCCATTCAACACTCATCTCAAAAGGTTAAATAATATATGTACTTTATTACCATGAAACCATAATAAATAATAATATCTACTTATTTCTATTATTTTTTCCTTATGGCAACATTAAAATACAATTACAGATCGTAGTGTTGTGCTAGATATTCGATGTTAAAATCGACAAGTCAACAATCTGTTTTTAGCCTAATGCATCAAAGGGAGTGTTATACAACGTGGAAGGGACATACCCGTTATAAATAAACGGGCTATACTAGATCAATATATTAAAATGATAATAAAATAACGGTTAAAAAAAAACAAAAAAAATACATTCCCATACAAATTGCCTGGGCAGCTGCTCAGTTTTGTATAGAAATGGTGAATTTTCTATTAAGTTTTTTAATGTTATTTTTATTTCATTATATTGTAGTGGTCTAGTATACCCCGTATTTCAATTAATTACGGGTATAAACAATAAGTAAAAAATGGTTGCCTGTAAAGTCGGTTTTACGGGCGAAGATTTTACGTGACAACGTAGATAACATAGTTGAGTGGGAGAGAGACGCAAGGCATTCGGCGGGCCTCTCTCTCGTTCGGTGACTCATCGTAACGTTACCGAGCGTTACACTTTTTCATAAGTGACTCCCAGCCCAACCTAATTTAAGACGTTGTCACGTCAAAAAACTGTCTGATCCATTAAGGTCACGTTACGTAGCTTGTGTAGGTTTTATTTATTTATTTCTTGCCAGAGAATAGGTACAAAAATTACCCCTGTTATCATTAAAATAAAATTCAATCTTAAAATTGTTACTTACATTACATGGCGGCGAGAATGGTTCGAATGTCGGTGCGGTGGCCTCTTTGGCGGCTCAATAAAAGAAGCTGACAGTCGATGCCACGCTCTGTCCAGAAATTTTAGCATTTCTTTTTTATTTGCTTAATTTTGGGGAAATTAATGTGATATTATAAAAAAAATTATATCTGTAAGTTTTCATTTTTATTAGGTATTTTCGATTTATTACTTGTCACGTAAATTACAAGTTTAGAAAAAAGATTTTCTTTAAAATAATGTTTTTTGTAATAATGTATGTAGTGCCCAATGTCGTGTACTTAGCTAGCACATTCTGTTAAACTAATTTTACATAGGTATAGTACAATGTACAAAATGTCACGAAATATTATACTAAAATGATGTTCAGGGCAGTTTTAGTCAAATTAAACTACTTTTCATATAATAGTACAGTCAACGAATAATTGTGTATGTTTATGTCCTAACTAGGCCTAACAAAGTTGCCAAGTCAAAATTTCTGCGTTTGACTTTTCCATCCACATGCCCCTTTTGAGCACTCATTCACTATAAATTTTTTTTCTTGTCATATATGGACTTGATCTCTGTCTAAAGATTGACTGACAACTAAGTTCATGGACCTGAAAAGATGGTCAAGCTGCCACCAGATATTTATTAAAATCCAAAATACACCTTAAAACTTAATATACTTTATTTTATTGATAAGTTTGTTAAAATAAGTTTAGTTTGTCTCTCAAAATTTTATTTGGGGCCAGAAATTCTTATTTAACTTGCAGAATCTCATTTCTTCTACTATTGTCTAATTAATCATGTGAATCAATTTGGCGCATCTCTTCAATACAAGTGTTGAATTGAATCCATCGATTTGAACAACTGCTGTGTACCGCCGCATAATACAGCACATCACTATTTTATGACAGTTCGACATCCGCCGCAGTTGGGTAGACACGGATTTTCCTGAATAATTCGTTAGTTGTTGGGCGTATTTTAGAATATTATTTCATTTTGTACAGTAAGACTGGATTTATAAATAAAACAAATACGTTTATTATACGACAGTGCTAACGAGTAAGATATAGTGTTTGTTTGAAGTCGTTATCCCTGGCAATGCAGTGTGTGCTATCGATGAGTTTTTGAATTGTCGTCATATAAATACTTAAAATGGGTAAATTGCTGAGTCTTTTGGCCCGCGACGAGTCGAACTGTTGTTCTTCGCCCCGGTACGATATATTCCTGGATTTTGAGAACGCAGCACCCACTGATACCGAGCGAGATGTTTACGAAGAAGTGCAGAGGGTATTGTTGGATTCGGAAAAGATATTGGAGGAAATTCAGTGTTACAAAGGAGCCGGGAAGGAGATAAGAGAAGCTATAACAGATCCGTCAGGAATCCCGCAGGAGCGAGCGTGGCGCGCTGTTAAACCGCTGGTAGACAAGTTGCTGAGGTGCTACAACCACTCCCTACAGCTGCAGAGGGTGAGTCATGTCTATCTATTTGTTATCAACCTATTTACTGCCTACTATGAATTGATAAGTCCCTGTTTGACCTAAAACTTACTATATAACATTTTTTTTTTCACTATCTGAATTTCATAATTGTAGGCAACTAAAGTTTTAAATCTAGTTACCTACTTTTTATGGCGGTGTAAAATTATGTTACCAACATAATACAATTTTATTGTAGGTCTCTAATCCTGTGCTAAAAAGTTATAAGATTCTTGTTCACACCACCACAAATGTACATAATAGTCACGTAAAAATTACAACTTTATAATAAACTGTAGTCACAGGCTGCCAACATAAATTGATTGCACTTCAAAAATAGGAAAATAATTTAATTTAATTGTAAATAAATGCAATTTTCCTCAAATAATAATTTTTTTCTATGTTTTTCAAATTAACTTGGTTAACACAATAAATGATTCACTTAATTAAACTATAATATATAAATAACTAAACATTATTTACTTTCAAAGTTTCCTATAATGTCATCAAATATGATTAGATTAAAGGGAATTTTAAAGGCCTTAGTATTTAATATGTTACAGATACCTACATGATGAAATATTCAAATTACTGCACTGTGTAGCGTTCATCTTTGTTCTGAATCTACCACCAAAGAACTGAATGGACGGGGTAAATCATGTATTTATTTAGTTGTCTATTAGATTATCCAAATAAAGGACCCATATTTTTAATTTGGTGTAGTAGCAAAAATTTACAAAGATACAGCGCTTAGATGTTTCAGAGTGGGGGTGATTTACGTCACATTTGTTTAAAAGTCGTAGCTGATCATGACATCACGAAATTTAAATCACTGTAAAATTGTTAAGCTAATCAGAGAAAAGAAAAAATGCATAACTATACCATACATTTTAATAATCTATCTAATAAGCCAAAAAAACTTTAAGTCCACATCTATATTACCAAACATGTGGATTCTCAGAAAAAATTAATAACATGAGTAAGCATTTTGAACCAAGTGATAAATTGGAGCACTTTGCATAATGCCCGGGCATTATGGATAGTGACAAGCTAATTTGGGTGTAGTAAAAGATTAGAATAGACTGGGTTTTTGGGCAATCTAATAATACACAGGATGACTATTAACCAAGTGATGAAAGTTACCAATTTGGCTACCCTGAATTATGTACAGATCAGGTAGTATAAGTTATGGTATCAACAGTGTTCATGCAGAGGCATGTAGTACATACATACATACTATCACGTCTTTATCCCTAATGGGACAGACAGAGCCATTTGGGTCTTGCGGCTCTATGCAGAGCCCAGGGCTTCAAGACCCAAAAGCCACTTTTAGCGTCATGGTAGGCGAAAAGATGGAAAAGCAATCAATGCAGTGGAGGGTTGCTGCCGCATTGCCTGCATCGCTGAGTCATTTAGTGTCAAGTAAATTTTGTCTACCTCGTAATAGATAGTGTCTCGTCTGTGAGATCAGAATCCGGTTGACTTGCATTTTGACAATAGGATAAAGAACATGATTAGATCACAAAGTTCAAGTAACGAATTCTTTATTTATAATTACATATTCCCATATGTAATTATAAACAAATAGGGTGTCCGTTGGCGTGTAAATAACGCGCTTGCAATATCGCAAAGGTTGCCTCCGCTGGACCCTTCGTGAGGTGAGGAGTGATCTGGTAACGTGGCGGTAAAAAATAAATGACCTTGAGGGCATCCACCCTCACACTTTGAGAGAAAATAACCTTTATCGTATAGGTACATACAGACGTACGTACAGCCATACATGCATGGACGGTAATGTGATGGATGGAAAGGCAATGTGAGCGAAGCCATTTTAATCTTAAAAATACGAGAAAAAATCTACGATGACAAGGGAGCTCTTGCGTTTCAAAACATCTTTCTAGTATACCCACGTCGACTATGGATAATTCTGTACTGTATTTATAAACAAGGGAGGGTGGTCGGTGGCGTGTAAACAACTCACCTGCATGCTACGTCGTAAAGGTTGCCGGCGCTCACCTCACCTTTCTGGATCGTGAAGTGTTATATTAGCAGGTACCTACCTATCGTGGTCGGTAAAAAATAGACATTTGTGATGTATAACCGTTTTGATAAAATTAGTTTTGATAAAAGTCTGCTCCGATTTTCGATACCTCGGTTCTCTCTTGCAAAACGACGGCAATATAGACCGTGACGTAAAAAAATCGCATAAACGCAGCTTGGGCGAAATGGCGGCAAGTGTCAGGGGTTATTTGTGATGCGAGAATGCCCCTTAAACTTAAAGGAAAAGTCTATAAAAACGTAGTCAGACCAGTCGTTCTATACGGTTCAGAATGTTGGGCTACTAAAGTGACAGAGGAAAGACGACTTCATGCAGCGGAGATGAGAATGTTAAGATGGATGAGTGGAGTGACAAGAAAAGATAGAATTAAAAACGAATACGTTAGAGGAAGTACGAAGGTGGCTCCAATAACGGAAAAGCTAAGAAGCAATAGACTAGGATGGTATGGACATGTAATGAGGAGAGAGGAGAGCCACGTTACGAAAAAGATGTTAAATTTAAAGATTAATGGATATAGAAACAGAGGACGGCCTAAGAAACGGTGGATGGAATGCGTTAAGGACGACATGGACAAAAAGAATGTAACAAGTGCCTTGACAAAGGATAGAGGAAAATGGAAAAGACTCACATGCTGTCCCGACCCCACGTAAAGTGGGATAAGGTGAGGAGAAAGAAAGAAACCGTTTTGATAAAATGCGACCATGTGATCACGCGAATGATAGATAGTTGGATGGTGAAGGCAATAATGGAAAACCACTTTATTTACCTAACTTCATTATCTATGCCAAAAAAAATCATGGTATTTGCTTTTTTTCCATAACACCGACAAAGCTAGGTTCTTAAATATACCTTGTAGGTATAGTTGGACAAAAGCCGCATTACTTAGGTCCTACTGATGATTTTATCCGAAGCATTTGCTCGAATGTTAATTAATGACACCTATTCGACATCAGTGCGTTTGATAACGATGGTCACATTTGTATAGGAAGACGCCCTAATACACTGAAGAATACCATTCTCTCAAATCTCAAAATGTTGGTGCGTTTCCCACAGGGGTAGGCAGAGACTATGGACCTCCACTTGCTACGATCCCGACAAACCTCTTGCTTCTTCTATACTCATCAATCTCTTCATACATGCCCCCTTACGGTTACCTCTCATTTTTCTAGAGCGCCTGCTATGGTCGCAGAATGTTCGCCGAGGCCGACCATTTCCTACAGTCATGACATTTAACAAAAAAAATCCGCCCAATTTCGGTCACTCTCTGGAAAATTCAATTGGAAACTGGAGTAAAGCGCGACTCAGCCTGTCCTAAACGTGACGGCTTTCGCATAAAACTAAACGTGTTTTCTCTAAAAGAATAAACAAAAACCTAAAGGTTACATTCCTCTTTATCTTTGCTAGGATTCCATGTCCCAGATGATACTCGTATAACCCCCACACTGCCACCCACCTGAAATACCAACCATTGAGTCACTGCCCCTGCCATTCAGTCGCATCCTCCTTACTTTTAAGGTTAAAAACTTTATTTTGGAAGTATTTTGAGTTGGTATCTCGGAAATACCTTAAATATTTACTGAAAAAAGAATAAAATTAGTTACGTCTCTCCGGGTCTCGAGTAGCGTTTTTTTTTGTTCCCTTTGAAAGTCAGGGTTTTTTTTATTATCCTGGCAAATAAACTTGTGAGTCTTGTGACTAATTGCAAAGTTGCTTTAACAGACGGACGGGCATGCATACACGTACAGACTACATACAGAACTTGAGCGATCCCTAAATGGTTTCGGTTGATCACTCAGTTGTACAAAACCCTAAAACTATGCATTTGAAATATATAAAAAAATTAAATCATTTTTTATTGTGAGGCTCCCTTTGACGACCTCCATAGCGGAATGGTCAACACGCTAGACCGCCAACCCGGAGGTCCTGGGTTCGATCCCTAGTCAGAGCAAGTTGTAAAATGGACTTTTTCAATTTTTCCTGGGTCTTGGATGTTTATCTATATATGTATTTGTTATAAAATATAGTATCGTTGAGTTAGTATCCTATAACACAAGTCTCGAACTTACTTTAGGGCTAGCTCAATCAGTGTAATTTGTCCCTATATATTTATATATCTTATCAAGGCAAATATAATAAATAAGCTTTGGCGTTAAATTCATTCATTCATTCTCAATATGTAGAAACAGTAGACCCTTAGGTGCGATACTAAATAACCGTTTTCTCCGTACTTTCCCCAAGAGAAAGCCATGGTTTATGGAGTAGGACCTTTCCTTACTACAGTTGCCTAGTTATAATAAACATACAAACACCTGCCACTACATTTGATGATGACGTCCAGTTGTAAACTTTTTTTTTACTATACGGTAAGTATAGTTGGGAAACAGGCGTGATATTATTAGTATGTATGAACGTTAGAGTCGGCAGAGTATGTTATGTTATTTCTTTTTATATTGTTCTATTTGTTGCTCTTTTTTCACCATACTCCCTTCGAAACATCTATAACATGCATACGTATCTTAACTCTTCTTTTTAAATAATCAAGAATATCAAGATGACAAATGACGTAGGTATATAGAAATTAAGATGACGAGCACAGAAACTTATGATGAGTATACAGAAATAATTAATATTTTTAGATTTGACCCTTCAGCGCGGTAAACAACCTTATCTAAACAACTTTACTCATGCAACAGTAGGAACTATCGTCTGACCACAAATACTGGAGCCCACTTGTATTGCCAATTAACGCAATGACGTCAAATGTGTTTTATTTACCTACACCTACGATACTAGCCAGACTCCTATTCCGGATTTACATAAACACAGAGAAATCAGGTCAATTGGTCCGAGATTCAGTGAATCTAGGCGGAATGGAGATTAGTTATAATAGGGAATATCCTGCGTTTAGTTGCATTGGAAGCTTCCCAAGGTCCGCGAATGTGAAGATTTGTAGACCGTTTAAATGTGTGAATGTATTGTAGACCAAAGAACTTGTATTCTAAACGGCGGAATTATGAAAAATATTTCCTTGCACACCTTAGTGCTGAAAAGCATTATAACTCTGATGTCCATGTCCATTTACGTTTCTGGTATCGATATATCTGATATTTAGTCAAAAAGGTTTTCTGTCCTTTGACCTTCTGCGAGTAGGGTTAACACATCGAACTTTTACATGAATAGAACATGCAAGTAGATGTTAAAACATCTTCTATTTTCATCCAACCGAAACGTCACAAGTCTAATCACGATCGGATCTACGTCACACACCAGCATTTTAGAGATAAATTTTCCGTCATGTTTATCTAGTATTATTATGACAATCCTTTTATCTCTTTTGTCATTATTATTCAAAGGAAAGCTTGAGCGTTCCATCCATCAACATTGACATCGTCATCATCAGGTCTTTTAGTCTCTACTGCAGGAGCACGACCCTCTGTTTACTAGTGGTGGTTAATATAACGTATAACTGATAAAAAAAACACGCTATGTACTCGCAACGAAAAGCGCCTGCTAAACATTTATTCATATTATGCTACGTTAAAACGAATCGCGCGGTCGTTAACCTAGCGGGGCGCTGCCGCTGCCGCGGCTAGCGCTCGCAACGAGCGCGCACGTTTCGTTCGATCGTTTTGGCGTTATAAAAATAACATTAGCAAATTTAGCATTATACGTTTGGCGCTGCGCCGCGTTCACGCGTTGTATTCATTATTCCGTTGTAGGCGGCGGAGGACGTTTGGAGATTTCGCGTGCTAGTGTAAATAGTCTGTTGACTGATGAGTTATTATGATATGAAAATTGTGTTTGTGTAAATATACTCTCAGTTACAAATTCACGTTGGTTATAATAAAACTAACCAAAAAGACGCCATTAAATATTTATTGATTTACAATAAAAACTTTATATTTAGTCAAGTTTTTACGTGATTGCTATCTCGTAAAACTTTGCACTTTATGATTTATTCATATTGTTATAAATTAGCAAAATAATGGCAAATTCTAATAAATAAGGTCTTCAAATTTCTTTACTCGTAATAATTTTTTATTGATTTTTTTTGAAATTTCTTGAATTTTTTTTGAATTTTTTTGAAATTTTCTTTTGAAATTTTTTGAAATTTTTATTTTTTATTTTTTTAATCGTTATAACATAGCGTCAAAAGTAACATGATATAAAGATTTAGCATATTCCATGTAACATGTTACGAAAATATAGCCGTTAAGAACACCACTACTGTTTACTACCAGAGCCATACTTACCCAGAGAAGCCAGAAGAGAGAAGAGCGTTCCACCCATATTTGTCAATAAATTGAATATTTTATTGTTTGTCTGTACTCTGATTATCTCCCTGAAGTTATTGGGCCGGTTTTTTTCTGTGCGCGGTCTAAACGGGCCGCTAGTCTAAGATGAATAAACTTTATCAAACCAGCACTCCCATTTCTCCCTATCTCTCGCTCAACCGGGCCTACGTCACACAATAATTGAGATATAACCGTCCCACGTTTATCTCGATACGTGTGACAATCATCCAATCAAACACTCACAACTCACATAGTCGCATGACAATTTAAATAACATTACATCCTTTTATTAAAACCTCGATTTGGTTTGTTTGGAGCACTCTATCTTCTTCTTCGTAATAGTATTCATGGGCTGACTTGTGAGATTAGTCAAGTCAAATTGCACAAGTTTTAGATCTAATGTCATGGCTTTTTATGTATAGCATAATAGTCAGCGTGCCCACTGCACTACCCACGGCTTATGCTGTTAGCTTGTCGCACTGTTTTCTTTTGTACCTATCTACATAACAGTCAAATAAGCTAAGCAATGTTTCGAAAACTATCCCTCAGACGTCTTCTTCCATTGCATTATCGTATCTTCAATAGAGTCTATTGCTATTTAAAATTACCGCCTATTCACCTCCATCTGCAGACTGCAATATGTAATTCGATTAACCACAAACCATGATCACTCGCCATATCTATTCAAACAAAAGCCAATAAACGTCAGGCAAATTGGGAACACGCCATCTTCGTTTGATTGCTCATACATTATGTCTCAGCATGTATATTGTTGAATACAGACAGTATGAACCATACAAAATTTCTACAGAATTACGTGTACGATGATAGCGTGCCTTTTATGGCGGGAATGGAATTCTGATCTACCTAGCTCAGAGTTCTAGCCTAGCAATAGTTGAATATTTAAGAGGTGCGACTCGACTACATTACAGCTTAAAATTACGTTCAGATACGGATGAACAATAGGAGCAACAATAAAAGATAATGGCCGCAATCGGCCGCATATCGTATGTTATCGGCCTCGAGATACGGTATCTTGATATGCATGATTAATTATTCTGTAGGAAATAAGTTTCACGCCTTATTCATATAGAAGAATCATGAATAAACACAAGTCAGTTCTTTGTAACTGTTATAAAAATCTTAGAGCGGGAACTAACTAGCTAACATGCTATAGCTAGTAAGTATGCGAGTATTTGTATGTGTAATATCTGTAAACCTTATCCTACTGATATTATAAATGCGAAAGTGAGTTTTTATATTTGTCTGCTTGTTTGTTACCACTTCATGCTTCAAGCACTGAACCTATTTCAATGAAATTTGATATGGATATAGTTTGATACCCAGGGAAGTAGTAGTAGAAGTAGTTTTTTTCCGTTATTCCCATGGGGAGCGAAGCCCAGGCACAGCTAGTGAAAGATAAAGAAACTGAACAAAGGATCTCAAAATAAAACAGAAATAACACTTTTTCGCCATCAAACAACGTGAGTCGGGGAGCCAATGTAGTTATTCCGATCCAATTGAAACTTATTTGAACTGTCTTCAATAATCGATCTCGACTCATTTATTAAAAACGGCGGTGCAACGTACGGAACTAAGTGAATCAGAATGTCGGTGGCCTTTCATGTCCAAACATGGCAGATCATTGTGTGTAAATTGTTTACGGAGTATCGCGCACAGAACTGGTTGAGGCAGCTGCGTGCACACCTTTGTCCAGATAATGTGGCTAAGGAACAACAGGTGTACATGTACAAATAAATTGTCAGTAATTGTGCTTCCAGTCAGACGGGATCTTTGACTTTATGCGGTTGAAATGACCGACACTCCTCACTGCAGATGCTCTGCGTCGGTCATGATAGCTACTTTTTACGTTTACGCACCTGTCGATAACAACACAATCCTTTTCATTTTATATGTCTTACCTACGACATAGGATTCAAATTTTTATTCCCTTATTTACCTTACAAATTATCAATTTGTGTACCAAAATTGATAATTTGTGGGATAAATAAGAAAATAAAAAAAGTATTTTCAAAGCAAATTGGATGAGAGACAGACAGACAGAGACACAACACGTCATCTCATAATGCTTATCCTCTTTTCTTTAGGGTTCCGTACCCCAAAAACTTTTTGTTCTTTTACTGTTTAGTCAAGTCAAGATACAAATAAAACCCAAGAGCGTTGAACAAAATGAAGTTGTCAGACCACTTACGATCCTCCGCTTGCCAACCGCAGCACGGTATCTTCATTACGACTGCCCCTACAAAAGTTAGCAACTCTCCGCTAACGAGTCGCCGCAAACCCGAACCGACAGGGTATGAAGCCATGATGTAGCATAAATTATCACGAACTCGTAAACAAGGGACGTGTTTCCCATCATTTATTCAACCGATGTCACCTATATGCCGAAATTAGATTTGAAACTATTTGGAGGAGGTGATCAATTCGTCGCGAGTCGCGACCTTTTTTTATACATAAAAACATACATGTTTACCGATTATTTGAAGACGCCTAAATCGATTTGGACAATTCTTTTTTTATTTAAAAGACATACTTGAGAAGTAGACCCATAAAATTTTTATTTAAATCCGTTGTGTGTGTAGTTTAGGGGTGAATACGGTTTTTGTTTTGAAAAAATATTAGATACATTAGTGATCTATTCGTCCTTCATCAACCATTATACCCGCCCGCACCGTATACCATTAAGGGTTAACTTTAAATGTTTTGTTACGTACATATATGCTTACGATATTGAACGAGCGAGCAAAGTTGTCCGAATTGTACGAAGTTGCCGCGTTTGTTTGTATGTTTAACAAGTATTTTGATTTGATATGAGACCAATAACTATAATTATTAGGATCGAACATGAGCCAAATAGGTCAATGGGATGCCGAGATGTGTTATTGAAAATGTATGACAAGTTCACAGTTTGGAGGTGAACTACTTAATACTTATCTACACTAATATTATAAAGAGGAAAGATTTGTTTGTTTGATTGTATTGAATAGGCTCCGAAACTACTGGATCGATTTTAAAAATTCTTTCACTGTTGGATAGGTATGTTATCCCTGAGTGACATAGGCTATGTATGTACCACAGGCGAAGCCGGGATGGACTGCTAGTAATACATCATTTTGAGTCAAACTATACCACCACTACTCGTAACTTTTCAGACATAAATTCTCCTTCACAGCAATTGGAATACCTGACTTCAAATTAAAACAATCAAGAGAGTAGAATGCGAATCAGCATTTGATTGATTAGATCTTTCTGATGCGCTGACGCAGTGTACTAACTGACATCCTGCCTTGTTTACCTACATTTAGTTAGCTAAGCTATTAGCTGATATGACAATATTAAGAATGGAGACACTATAAGATTCCCCAATAACTTCACACATTTTAGAGCGATGCAACTGTTTGACGTGAGTCCAGGCCATTATTCCGCAACTTTATAACCGACCGTGAAATCTCCGAATAATCATCACTGATGATATATCCTACGAATATTTGAAACACCGCTAGTCAATTTACCGATAATATATTCTATTAAGGCACGTTCCATCGCATTAAAAAAGTAGGTTTAGGATAAAACTTATGCCAAACGCATAGTTATTCTCATCCTATCGCGTTTCCCGTTACATCCACAGACTTCTCATCCTAGCGCATTTTCCTTACATCCATAGACTTTTTCTCATCCTATCGCGTTTCCCGTTACATCCATAGACTTCTCATCCTATCGCGTTTCCCTTACATCCATAGACTTCTTCTCATCCTATGGCGTTTCCCGTTACATCCATAGACTTCTCATCCTATCGCGTTTCCCTTACATCCATAGATTTCTTCTCATCCTATCGCGTTTCCCGTTAAATCTGTAGACTTCTCATCCTATAGCGTTTCCCGTCACATCCATAGACTTCTTCTCATCCTATCGCGTTTCACGTCACATCCATAGACTTCTTCTCATCCTATCGCGTTTCCCGTTACCTACATCCATAGATTTCTTCTCATCATATCGCGTTTCCCGTTAAATCTGTAGACTTCTCATCCTATCGCGTTTCCCGTTACATCCATAGTCTTCTTTTCATCCTATCGCGTTTCCCGTTACATCCGCATAGACTTATTTTAATCCTATCGCGTTTCCTGTTACATCCATAGACTTCTCATCCTATCGCGTTTCCCGTTACATCCATAGCTTCGTCGCTTTGGAATACGGAACCCACGTTACCAGTACCCAAGAAGTGGAGAAGAAAAAGCCACAACCATAAAAAAAGTTAACGCTGTGGTTTTACAACCGATCGCTTGCTTGACTTCACCGTCAACTCTCCTTACTAGCTAGCAAATAGGAAGTGCATAGTTACTGACCCCGTGTAAACTAAACATAAGGCACAAGATCGCAACGTGCAACCAAACTTAATGGTGCATGCAGGACGTTGCACTCGCGTAAGAATGCACTTTCTGTTGCCTTTCCTCCTCAGATAACATCAACTTAATTAATTGAACCAATAGTTATTACATTGCTACTATTTCTTATATCCTCTTCCTTTTTCACAATGATGGTGAAACCCGATTGAACTCACAATTTTATGTTAGGCAAAGTTATAAATAACAATAGCTTATTTATGAATAAATTAGAAATTAAAAAAAAAAATGTGATACCTTTGAATCAGTATTAGAACAATAAAGAACGCCAATTTTTACTTAGTAATAACATTTCATGATTTGCACGGGAATCCCTTACTGAAAGATATAACTTCTTTATCGTAGAATTACTAATTGAGTATGTCAAGCAGCAAATTACTTATGGATAAATTTATTATGATTGCTTTACGAATTTAGCGCTATATTAGCACAAAGCCGAGGATCGAAAATGCTGGTGCATACTCCAACGATAAGAGCGTTTAGCCCATAAATAATAAGTAGAAACTTTGCCACTACGAGAAAAACTTGCCAGGTTTTCGTTAGATTTTCTGTAGTGTTTGAAAAATTACCCAAAGAAAATAATGCACTCAGAAAAAGTAATTTAAACAGTTGTCTGCGAAATAATCTGAGGTCAGAAGGCTTGATAGTACAGACATACTAACCAACTATCACGATAATGTTGTCTTGTGGCTCTAAGCAGGCAGAGCCTAAGGCTGCAGGATTCAACGGCCACTTTTAGCGTGATGGTGGGCCAGAGGGAGAAAAAGCAATCATAATAGTGATGGGACAAGATTTGCCTACCATATGGTCCCATCTCTTCTCCGTTAGACAAACCAATCCTGGGTAAGATCTGTCTAAAGTTGTTCTTTCTTAATAAGCTGGAATGCAGTGCAGCGTTTTAGATTAAGGTTTGCAGGGGTCTATGACCTAAGGGCACAATGTCACAGTCAGTTCGTTCACTCTCGCGAGATCTGTATTGATTGTTCAGATTAGCATTCTCACAGAGAGTCTGAAATACTGCAACATGTAAATGATAGTCACGAACTAAAAGTGCACGAATAGAATGTTCGTAAAATGACTACAACTACGTACTTGTATCATACTTGTCATTGTCAAATCTGTTTAGTATCCTTCTTCAGCTACGCAACGGCCTGTTTCATAAAATATTTCAGTAGAGAAAAACAAACACGCATCAGTATCCGAGGCTGAGATGCCAGTAAATGTTGCAGTAAGATAGTTAAAGCCGTAATATGATTATATCCCTAGGGATATAGTTACGTTCCGTAACATAGTTATACGAAAGCGATTCATTACTAGGAATATAAAAATACTGCTATAGTTTAGTGATATGATTATTACTAGATTCAGTTTTGAAATCATTGTGGAAGTGAAATGCAGGGCGGCGGTGGCAAGGGATCTCCGTAGTACTTATGATACCCCGCGTGACCCGTGCCTCAGTCGGAAGTATAGCCCCCCATAATAAGTGGAAACTAATAGTAGTTTGTGATATATTTTACTACTCTAACCTAAAGTATGGAGTATGATAATCACATAACTTCCCTTCGCACACATCCGCAATACAACAAGACAATCAAAAGCACTAAAGTTAATCCATTTACGAAACCGACTGCATAAGGCGCGAAACAAACCAGGCGCTAATTTATGTGCCGTATGCTACACCCATAACTCTGACCGTTAACGTGTTACTACCATGTTTAATGTATAAATTAACTGTAACTATACGACTCTATAAAGTGTGGGGATTCGAGTAAAGCTTTGTTTACATGGCTCTAGTGACTGGAACTATTTTCAGTTGATTTAGTTTGATGGATATACCCAGGAGTTAGTTTTTTAAAATAGTCAGAAAATAAAAGATTTTGGAAATTTTGTAAATAGGTAGGGTCTGGACTCTGGGTGAAAGCTTTGCATTTTTTGAAGCTATTAGAATGGGATGCTGGCGCGCTTAGGTATCTCTTATTAGAAGAGTCTACTTTTAAATATATTTGTTTATATTCTTAAGGTATATAAAAAACAACACGTAATCCAAGTTCTAGCCTGTTCATTTTCCATCCCGTAATATACTTGCAAGAGTCAAGTAATGTCAGTCACACTGTATCGGTGTAAATAAGGCTTGAATGATCTCCCGTCTTCCACATTGCAAGCTAAAATAGCGCATCGCTGAACTGCTTTTAAAATAAACTATAGACCTAACACAAAATATTTTTAGCCGTAGAGTTTTTTTTTTACTCAACTGCCAAAGGACGGAAATTATTTTTTTCTTTGTAGTCCAATGTAGCAATTAAAGAAGCAACTTACCTTCCATACTGGTGTAGTATAAAAAAAACCACTAAGTGCGTGTCGGGCCACGCACAGTGTGAGGTTCCGTAGTTACGAAGTTCACACGAATAACCGTTCCTTTACCGCCAATACCAGACACAATAGTAAGACAATGAACGTGGACATTATTAATGTCATTCGGGTCTTTACCGGCTAAAAACGAATTTTCTATTGAATTTGCGTCATACCTACTTTTCTTTCCCTAGTACATTTTGTAAGTTGATCACCTATAACTTTTAAATTTGTAAACTTTAATTTGCTCTGATAATTTTCCTTTAAACTTAGTTATGTTATATACGACTCCTGTGAATTTTTTTACTTGTTACACAACCTTTTGGCAGAAAGAGGGGGTTGGGACTTAACTCGAACAAAAAATTACACTATAAAACCAAATACATACATCAGAAACGGATCAATAAATCGAAAAATTGTGTTCACAACGTCACAATATTTTGGAAAGACTTATTACACAATAACCCACATGATGGGTTAGTCGAGTAAAAAAAATTACTTTCAAGATTTTATTTTACTATTTTTTTGCATGGTTAATGCCAAATTACAGTTTTCTAATACTTATAATAGTCTCTGAATAGAACCGCGAACAGACAGACAAACATGGCGAAACTATAAGGGTTCTTTGTTTACTACGAAACCCTAAAAAAGAGTAGAATGTACCTTAAATATTTTATCAGCATGTATTTTAGTACTACTGGGCAATTTGTAGTAGAAGAGCTCACGCGATCGGCAGCGGTAATCAAATTAACGCCGTTTATCGTCCAATTGAGAGATTTGAGTTGTGAATTACACTAGATGTTACTCGTACATAGTGTCGCGCTCCCGTATTATCCTATTTTTAAACCGACTTCTGATAAGGAGGAGGTTATCAATTCGTCGCGATATTTTTTTTCTATGTATTTTCACTAATAATTCGAAGACGCCTAGACCGATATAGAAAAATTATTTTTAAGTTTCCATAGAAAGTCAAAATCGATTGTGTAGTTTGGTGGGGGGGGGGTCCCTCTTAACGAGTGTAGACTTATAAATTTAACAAAAAAGAACAGCGCTTTTGACGGCAGCGGTACCATACATTTAATAATATCAAAAAATTACAAACAACTTCTATCTCTTCAAAAAACTTTACAAAAACTCCAATCTGCTCTATGTGCTATCAAATTCCGAATTAAGAATACATACAACAGACTCCCATCAACATCGGAGAATACAAATGTACTAAGACATCGTTTTTTGTTTGTTAGTGAAACAATTTTTTTTTTATGGTTGTATACAAGTATATGTATAATCAAATTGAAAAGCGTCAGCTATAATTTCAAAATTCGATTAAATTTTTATTGCAAAAAGTTAGCTTTTGCCGAAGATAGCCTGTGATCCCCCGCAGTGTTACATTGATCTCTATAAATAGAATCCATTGTTCTGGTGACATATTTGTATAGCTCCTTGTGGTTATTAGAACATTACTATTCCTTGTCGCCTTAGTCGCTTGTAGTCTTTTTTTTTGAGGTTTTTTCTTTAGATCTATATGTATAGTACTCTCATATACTGGTCAATTTGTGATGTTAGGAATTAATTTTTTTAATGGTAAATATTTCACAGGATCACTCTTTAATGCCGAAGTTATAGATGTTAATCTCCTATAAATTAAATGGGAATAGAAAACCTAAAGAAAGTTTAACTTTTGTCTCAGGAAAGCATTGCTTTTGTTTTATAGTATAACTAAGTTTCGATTGTATGCATGCTACATCAAAAATACTTAGCTGTCCATTGTAATAAAATATATATCAAAAGCAAATATTTTGCTCGTACGCATGCAACTTCAAAAATACTTAGCTATTCATTGTTAAAAAAATATATAACAAAAGCAAATACACACACACACATGCGTAATTACATTAACGAAACGAGATGAGCTACACATCGGCTGCTAAAAAAATGTACAGACAGTTTGGTCCTGTGATTCACAGGCTTTAAATTCACATGATTCATCTCATTTATACGAAATTTAATATGGGCTCCACTAAGAAGAAACTTAGTTCGTTGTCCGTAATTTGGTGATGGCCAATTTTAATTTTAGATTTCATAGAATAGATTTATAGATCTGTGAGTAACTTCACTGGTTCTAAATTTTTTCTTATATTGATACATTCTCATTGATGTTTATAAGCTTTGTTTAGATTGTAATTCCTAAGTCGCCTTCTCGACTTCAATCTGTCTGGCCAACGTGGGGAGTGTAGGCCAAATCCTCGAACCGGTCTGGCCAAGTATGGCTCAGGTAGTACAGAGAGGGTCGTGCTCCTGCAGTGGAAACAAAAAATTACCTGATGATGATGACATTCTAATGATAACGTTGTAAAATCCCGATTCTGCCTGCCACACTGAACGCTACAACAAAACAATACGACAATAATATTATTATCTGGACGTACAGACATTTCACAATTATTTTAAATCATGTTTGTGCAAGCTTTTATGACAAGTTCCTCCCAGTTTAATTATCAGATATAAGATCTATTTTATCTGGACATAAGATCTAAGTTTAAGACTCATTGATCTTAGATTTTTGCATAAGCGAGGAAAGTTTCTTGCTTAGACAAAAATCAAACGATCCCATACACAATGAATTATTTAGTTATTGAGTTCCTAATAGCTCTTTTCTTTATATCTCCATAATCAAATCAGACATTATTAACTATCTATTCATGCAAAATTTCAGATCGATCAAAAACCTGCAATTCAGACTGCAAGATTTTACCTGTGGCCTATACCAAGAACTAAAATATACCTAATGAAAGTAGGTTTTATTCGCGGACCGGACTTATCGTAATCTCGGAATAGGGTCACAAGCCTTCAGCAGCAGGCTGTAATCTGGAGCAGCCTTTCTCTGAGTCGTTTGAGTCGAGCCACAAAGAGTAATCACTGCCTTTGTTAACAGATGTTTGAATTATCCCGTGAAATGAGTTTACAAGGAGGATTTTCTTAATATTGCATAATAAGTCCTACATTTTCTGAATAAAATCGCAAACGTCAGTGGCAGGAAAGTCCTTTTATACAATACATACTAGTATATCACAGGCTTTTAAAGTATTTTATTTATGAGGTAAGGTTTTTTAGAACCTTTATTATACGTACTCTACGTGTTTTTTTAATTACTCACTTAAGACGCCTGCATTATTTTCTTTTACAATTTAGATATGTAGACACTAAGTGCCTGAACATAAGAATTCCAATACAGAATAGAGATGTGAATAATATACAAAGTTGGTTGGCACACGTTCCTGACCATTGTACAACTCGTAGTAAAAGAACCATAAAAACGTTTATAGGAATATCGTAAGAAATAAATCCTAACGTTATGTGGTATTTGCGTGACTGACTGGTGGCGGTTCGCTGAATACGCATTCGTGCCGAATACATTTTCATGATATTGCTCCTTCGCCTGTGTACAAAATAAAAACATAACGGATGTTCCTGTTTCAGATAGGATTGCTAGATGAGCGAGACTCGCCGGGATTGTCCTGGAATTTCATCCGTTGTCCAGAGTCCCGACAAAGTACAAATACCAACAAGGTTCATAATTATTGATTTTGATCAATTACCGCCGCGCCATACATAGGCTTGTGCTGTAGAAAAGAAAATATCTCGCCACATATCAGGAGGCGTTAAATTCTTATTTCATCCCTTTAAAACCCATTTAAAATTGGCCTTGTTCCAGTCCAGACAATAATCCTATAATTCCGACTGTTTAAAATTTGACCAGATATTTCAGTCTTCCCATCTGGCAACCCTAGCTAGTTTTAGGACGTCTTCTACAGGATATGTTGAGGCAACCTACTTAAATGTTTCTCTACGTTTTGATCTAATCCATTTAAAGCTATATTGAACTTGAAAAGCTGCTACTTAAAATTCATGTCTATTTTTAATTGAGTGCAAAACGAAAATCAATCGTAATGATGAGATAGTGAGAACTTAATGCCGAATAGAATCTTATAAGGTTTCAAATTTTATGCACCGTTTTTTTAGTAGAATTATATGTGAGACTTTTTAATTAACTTTTATAAAGCTATATCTATCTATTCTCGTTTTGCAGGACTAGCTAGGCTTAGCTCTACTTCTACACTTATTTTTATTTTGATGATTGGGGACATTTCGTTGGTTGTTATTTCTTAAGTCCCTCATTAAATATTCGTTTCCTAAATTGTTTTCTTCATTAAAATATGTAATAGTGACATTGATAAATTGAGTGTTGTACTAAAAACACAAAACAATATTTATAATTATACCGTCAAACCGACTAACGAATTTTAATTTAAAAGCAACATACAAAATAAATAATGTTGCAGGTTCAGCTTTATTATGTCTGCCAGAAAAAAATACTCCCTTAATAATTTATTTAACAGCTTCTCTTATTATACGACGGCGTTATGTTATTGAGTTTGTATTCTTGCCAAAAATTTAATATTTTGAGCCAGGCTGGTCGTTGCATGAATCGATGAATCTGTTACCGGGCCACGGAAACGTCTGCTATCTGCTATCCAGCATTTTACAAGTTTTTAATTGTTTGCAACGTTTTTATGCTTGCATGCATATCCTAAACATTGACAAATGCAATGCCTAAAATGATGTTAAATCTGATAATGAAGCTGGAAGGAGGCCAAAGGTTTTCTTTGGCAAGGAAGGTGCAATGGCTAGCAAAACGTCGCAACCACCTCGAATTTGAGATCCTTCGATTTGTATTAACAAATACTCTGATCTTTATTTCAGATTTCAGTTGTGGTTAAAACCACTCAAGATTAGAATTGTAGCAGAAACTTTTTTTTTGCACTTGTTATATAAAAATACGCTTGTGCCTACATACAAGCTCCGACGGTGACCGTTTTTATAAAAGTTATAACTCGAATTATGACAGCAAGACCGTTAGCTTCAGTTAAACAAGAGCAGTCACTACAAATACTTCGGCTTGTTTTATAAACAGGAACCACTAGTACTTGGTATTGCTAGTACCGATGCAATTGCTATTGCTCCCGCCCGATGCAAGCCAATCGACCAAATTACAATTGCTTCCTCACATTGTTTAAAAACGTCGCACGGGCTTTAAATTACAATATCGAATGGAAATTTGCATACGTAATTCAAGTCAGAATTACAAACTAGGTGCCATTGGTCATAATAACTTCGTAACTTAGACATTGAATAAATATTATGCTTAGCCTAATGCTAGCCTATAGTTGGAGAGTTATTGCACAATTTGTTAATTGAAATATTTGATGACTCATTTGACCTCATTATTGAGGCTTTAACAGTCTAATTTATTGTTACTATTCTAGGAATATCTAATAGATAGACTGAAATAATAGCTTTCGCTTAATTTGGTTCTGTTCATTAGATGTTTACTTTAATTTAGAACTTGATTGGAATTAGACTATGACAAACTACAAGTAATATTCTTTGCCTAGGTACTTGTAATTAAGCCAATAATTTATAAAAATTTCGCAAAAATAATCAATTTCTATTTTTATCTTCTTCGTCGTGTCGGTGGTTGCCTACTTCCGAACATTTTCAATTGTTCTCTTAGTTTACGTAAACGACCATGAGGATGTTAAATATAAAATACCTAAAAAAATATAATGACTCACTACTCGTTATATTAATATGAAAGACCGCCGGAAGATTATCCAGAACAGAATATCCTAAAGATACTCAAACAAAATTATATTTCTTTCATTTGCACCGAGAGTTGCAACCTAAAGAAATTAACATTCATATTGCATTCAACGTCAGGCCAAAAAAAACTTGCACTATAGTGAAGTTTCAAATCGTTTTCATTTCCTTTTAGCGTCTGTCTGTTTATTTGCACGTCGTACATCCCGGTTGATTGCTGTTCTGTGAAATCAACTCCATTTCGCTCGGGAGACCGTTGGAAAAACTACAATAATGTTAGCTTGCCTTGCAATTCTAGTAATTCCTTAGGGATACCTTTCCCAGTTCTTTTGCTTAATGTACTGTTGCTTATTATGGTTATGATGACAAATATTTTAGTATGATGATATAATGATGTGTAACACAAAATACAAGCTTCATTGCCTGTAACAATGGAGGCACTGAAGTACCTTGTTTAGATCACTGATGATGCAATTTGAAATAAAAAACTATAACACACAATTAAAGAGTTACAATGATTGATACATTTGGCTTATAAACAGGCATGTATTAGCAACGAGGTAAAAGGTAATGTAATGTTATTGAAATTATTTGAAATGGTTGTTACTGCGCGCCCCGATAAAATAATAAGCGGCCAAGTGCGAGTCGGACTCGCCCATGAAGGGTTCCGTAGTAGCAAATAACATAATATAAAAGTCTTGTAGAATGTTTTTTTTAATTTTTATTAGAGATGATTGAATGAAAGGTACATTGCCGTTTATGATTTATGACGTATTAAAAAAAAACTACTTACTAGATATCGTTCAAACCAATTTTCGCTGGTAGTTTTCATGGTAATGAACCACATATATTTTAATTAGTTTTATCATTCTCTTATTTTAGAAGTTACGGGGGGGGGACACACTTTTTTCCACTTTGGAAGTGTCTCTCGCGCAAAGTATTCGGTTTAGAAAAAAATGCTATTAGAAACCTCAATATCATTTTTGAAGACCTATCCATAGATACCCTACACGTATGGGTTAGATGAAAAATAAATTTTTGAGTTTCAGTTCTAAGTATGGGGAACCCCCAAAATTTACTATTTTTTTTCTATTTTTGTGTCAAAACCTTAATGCGGTTCACATAATACATCTACTTACCAAGTTTCAACAGTAAATGTCTTATAGTTTCGGAAAAAAGTGGCTGTGACATACGGACGGACAGACAGACAGACAGACATGACGAATCTATAAGGGTTCCGTTTTTGCCATTTGGCTACGGAACCCTAAAAAGATTTTTGTTTTTCGGTTCATGTTTGTAAGAACATTATTATTGTTTGGCAAAATTCGTTTGTGTAAACTCTGATCTTTCTCAGAATCTGAGTAAGTCTGAAATTTATAAATTAAATAAATATTTTCAAGATAGCGTTGTTGCCAGGTGAAAAAGCACGAAAATAGATTTATGTTGACCAAACATTTCAATACAAAAGCCGAGGCGAGGTAGGTACTTCTTTTATAAAGCTAGTTAATTTTAGTACACAACAGAAAAGAGATACGAAGTCGAAAAGCTATTCGACAAACCGGTCCTTTCACACATCGGGATATAATTAAAGCTTTATTTTGTACCCATCACTATTTCCGTTCCTTCATCCACCTTCTTGCCTCCATCAAGCTAAAAGTGGCCTTTGCTAGTCTTGCAGCCCTGAGCTCTATCTGCTTAGAGCCGCAAGACTCAAGATGCTCTGTCTGCTCCATTAGGGATAAAGACGTGATAGTATGTATGTATGTATGTTTATTTTGTACTATCCCGGTGCGAATACCAATCCCTTTAAAATATGTAATGTTCAACATTTTCAATATTGTTTTCGTTTGTCACCAGGTGGTGCCGCGGCTCCTTGGCTCATTGGTGGGAGGATCAATGAGTCCTACACAGCATTTAGAACAGCAGCAAGCCCTGGTCAAACAGTTCGCCGAGATCTTGGAGTTCGTGCTCAAATTCGACGAATACAAAGTAAGTGCCATCAACCTCCTTATGCAGAAACATATGTCGAAAAATGAAAAATAATTTTTGCTTTTCCATATAAACTCGGATCAGCTTGATCATTTAACTAGTACGGGAGGCCAAAAATTACTTTTCATATTTTGGTGTTTTTTGGGAAAAGTTGTTCAGTATCATGGGCAGAATTCAACATAAAAGACCCTGGCATGTTGAGAGTAGAGCACTTTCTTAAAACTCCGCTTAGGGGATGTGAAAAATAGCAAAAAAGAGGTGTTAGGATAGGACCGCAGTTCGCATTAGCAGGGAGTAGTCTTCTTTTCAATTAATAATTTACCTTTTATTCTTATCGAAAGCATTTTTTCGTGAACTATTTAGACTTTTTGCTCTAGGAAAGCATGTTAAAGATACGAGTACACAACAGATTTTAATAATAAAGCACTATTTGGTTTCTTGAAAAACTTCATCCTTACGCAGATTACGCCTAATTTGTAGCTTCAGTCTTCTAGAGAACCAAAGTTGCTTTACGGTCTTGTATACGCCCTCGTGTCTGATTATAAGAACTTGAAAACGTTGAGATGTTTAGTACAAATACCTAAATGTGTAAGAAACTGGAAAGATGCGGATTCGGAGATATCCTCGGAGGCTTCATGTATTGTCTCTCCACCGCATCTCCTAAATGGACAATGGCGAATATAACAATAGGACTTTGGATCGAACAGTGCCCATCACAATCGTTCATAATGGATCGAAAAGGAAATCCTAGATTGTGTTTACATTGTCAATTTTTACAGTCGTACATAAATATACAGTGCTCGTGTTGGTTTTAATATTTTGAAGACTTTCCTGCTGTTCGATTTCAAAAAAGGTATTTGTTATTTATGACATGAATTATGGACCCATAGGTGACATTTAAATATTCTACTAATTAAGTACTAATATTAATTAAAAACGTAATATAAAGGACATACATAAATTTACATAATATATACGTATTGCAATATGCGTGGATAGAGATGAGGGTATAATATTACCTCCGTTTTATTAGAGCATGAAACTGGGTCAGTTATTAAAAGTACAACAAAGCCCTCTAATTGACGTTTAGACTCGTATAATGAAGTGATTAACGTCCTTTATTAAACATTTCTAGCCAATTTGCAAGAGAACGTGATGTTTTATGCGACAGAAAAACAAAGATTATTCACGGAATAAGAATATTTTTTGATAAGGTTTCCAATAACCGTTTAGGAGATAGAAGGGGGGGGGGACACTTGACGAGATTTTATTTTACCACTTTTTTGGCATGATTAATACACACCCGTGCCAAATTACAGCTTTCTAGTACTTATAGTCTGAATAAAATCGCTGACGGAAAGACAGACAAATAAACAGACATGGCGAAATTATAAGGGTTCCTTGTTTACTACAGAACCTTAAAAGTAGAGATCAGAAGGACCCGCAACCGGCAGGCATGCCTGAAGAGAGTGATGAGTTTAGATGAAAAGAAAAAGATCTGTCAGGATCGTAGCATAGCAAGTCTCCACTTGCTAGGCAGGGTGCCTACCCCTTTGGGAAACAGGCATGATAATATGTAAGTATGTAAAGATTTACTAAATTTATAGTTGGAATAAAGAATGGGAGGCCTATGTTCAGCAGTGCGATAGAAATAGAAGTGGGTTGGACACGTAGTTACCAGATTAATGAACCAGAAAAGCCATGTAGTGACATGATGATCCATTTGATCCTCACTCCGTGACAAGTAATTTTCATCAACAAATTGATGTTGATCATCAACCAACCAGCATGTAATGGGTACCTATTGAGAAACTTCCGTGCAATAAGAGCAATACGCGGACTTTAGTAATTAGTACTTACTCGGTTTAAACCATTATCTAGCCAAAATAAGTTGACATAAAGAAAAAAATAATTTTGCGAACGTCATTTTTGGATCGGCTTAAACTAAATACTAAATGTAGCCCGCGTTTTAAAATAAGACAGGATATGTTCTAGTATTCAACGCAATTGCTTGAAGGACCCTTTTGACCCCAACCTTGGCGAGTCGTTGCTCCTCTCAGCGACTGACAGGCAATTTACTGCAAGGAGTTATATCACTTACTCATTTCCGCCCGCCGATTTATTTATGAAACCAAAACCAACGTTTTATTCGAATAAGAGGTAAAGTGAGAATAAATTGTGTCCGTTAAGAATTCATTTCCTCCTCCGTTTAGCCGTCTAGTAACAAAAAAATATATATTTATGTAATTGCCTTTACGAGTATTTAACGACAGTATAATCGTCTTACACACTGATCTGACAGCTTTCAAAAGTTGTAATAAAACAGCAGTTCAATAACTGCTGTTTTATTACTTTTCATTTCAAGCTTTTCATCGCTGGCTCTGGCAACATACTTAAAAAGTTATAAGGCCGGCCGCATACCTATTGTATTTTCTGACAAAATATTTTTGACAAAGACATGCTCATATGATTTGTTCAAGCAAACACGGCCGAATTGGCTTGTCAAGTAAAGAATAAATAAAGCGGCCAAGTGCGAGTCGGACTCGCCCATGAAGGGTTCCGTAGTAGCAAATCACATAATATAAAAGTCTTGTAGTATGTTTTTTTTTAATTTTTATATTTGAGTTGATTGAATGAAAGGTAAATTGCCGTTTATGATTAATGACGGATTTAAAAAAAACTACTTACTAGATATCGTTCAAACCAATTTTAGCTGATAGTTTTTATGATAATGAACATCATATATTTTTTTTAGTTTTATAATTCCCTTATTTTAGAAGTCACGGGGGGGGGACACTTTTTTCTACTTTGATAATGTCACCCGCGCAAAGTGTTCGGTTAAGAAAAAAATGATATTAGAAACCTCAATATCATTTTTAAAGACCTATCCATAGATACCCCACACGTATGGGTTTGATGAAAAATAAATTTTTGAGTTTCAGTTCTAAGTATGGGGAACCCCCAAAATTTATTGTTTTTTTCTTTTTTGTGTCAAAACCTTAATGTGGTTCACATAATACATCTACTTACCAAGTTTCAACAGTATAGGTCTTATAGTTTCGGAAAAAAGTGGCTGTGACATACGGACGGACAGACAGACAGACATGACGAATCTATAAGGGTTCCGTTTTTGCCATTTGGCTACGGAACCCTAAAAATTGTTGTATACTCCATTTGGTTAGGTATTTAAATAAATGTAAACAATCTTGACATGTCTTTATATTGAAATATAGTTACACTTTATAAATCAATACCTTTGCGAATTACAAAGAAATTGTGTAATTTATAATTTATATCATAATTACTTTGTAATTAGCAAAATTATTGATTAATAAAGTTTATATTTTAATATAAAGACATGTCAAGGTTGTTTACATTTATTTAAATACCTAACCTAATGGAGTATAAGTGCATTCAATAGAAAATATAGACAATTTTAATAAAAAACAATTATGGAAATTTAAACATTACACAGAAAGTGACGACACACAGCAATCGTAGTTTAAATTTTTCATATATTTGATCATTTAATAGTTGGGTGACACTTTTTTGATCCGCTCTAACAATTAAGTCCATTTATCCTTATTTAATTCTATATATTGTGTCAAAGAGTACATAAACATAAATGAAACTCAATACACTTATCTACTAGCACTGAACCACAACCGCAGTGGAGGTAATTTGAGCTTGAATATATTTATAATTCAGTCAACATATCGTATGAATAAATAAATTATTTAAATTGTCTGTTTACTGCCGTCTTCAAATAAGGTTTGAAGAAACTGTGATAGTGTATTGTACCATTCTCTATTTCTCCTTCCCATCAGGTAGTAGATCTTGGCGTCGTATTTCTGTTTTTTGTAAATCGTAACCTCTTTAATCATATGAGGAAACTGTTATTTAACGGGCTACCTGAATTTTCCGGGGACCAGTGCTGCCCCTTCAACTATTTCACATTACCTAAAAGTAGCCGTTTTTCGCAAATGTGCGTAGAAAAGCTTCTTCCCGATATTCATATAAATAACTAAATCAGAAAACAAAAATGTTGTTGAATGTTTTATACTCTATGATAAGCTTCGCTTCGCTTCTATTCGCTGGATAATAAGGGCGCAAGTATTTTTGGAATCTTCGACTATAGTTTCGAACTTCCAAAAGTAAATTTCAAGACATATAGAGTATAAAATTTTATTTCAAAGTCCTGCATGCCTTGTTCCATGTAGTCAATTCACATCAAACTAATTATAATACGGCTCAATATGGAAGTCGACTGTCTGCCAAAAGGCACGTATGTGCGCATTAGTCACCAGATCCAATAAGGTAAGCGATCATTTTGATAGTCATTGTAATAGAAAGCGAGGCTCGGCCGACCTCCCGCCCTCCGCCCGTGACTCACTCTCCGTGAACCGCACCATTTAGTGCTGAGCCAGACTATCTTGATACAATGGATTTATACTCTGCGGGTTACGCTTTTCTGTGTTAAGGTCGTCATGCCCACTCATTTTTAAATTCGTTACTTCTAATTGAATCACTAAAATGGTGGTTTATTTAATCTACATTTCATAGGAGTTTTCTTCTTGTCATAAAAAGCTTGCAAATGGAGAAGCCTACGTTATTATTGACCAATAAAGTCTGTGGTGCGGAATCAATGGCGTGTGACTTCTACTGTTGTGCTTCTGAGTTTATACTTGTATTTTGTCGTCTTTTCAGCTTCCACAATTTGCTTCTGTAAAATATAATATATTTACTAACAAAACAGATACCCAACGCCATAGAAACTATTGGAGGGCCCGTAAGTAGGCAAAACTGGAGTTGCGGGGTAGTCTCACATAGATGGCAGCACACACGACTAGCAAATAAGTGACAAAGAAAGTGTTGAGCGCTACACACAAAAGCCGCCCAAGAACCTATCAGTGGCTGCTGTATGACATGCAGGACATTGGTTAGATCGTGGGGCCGCTTGCGCGATGATAATGACGTAACTCTTCTAAATAAACTAATATTAGGTCAACATTCATAATAAGTTTGAACGGACACTAAAGACCACGTGACTCACTTTATTTTGTACCAAGGAAAACGGCCGAGTTTAATATCATTGGACATGGACATCTAATTTCCCCGTGGCGTAATTTATTGGAAGTTTGTTTACGTTGGCTGAATAACCCTTAACTGTTTAAAAGAATTTACGTAATGAAGAAGAAGTTGAACGCGTTCGATGTTATTGTCCAATTATAATTCTAAGATTTGTGGCAGGGATTATCTTTAAAATAAAAACGAAAGTAACTAATGAATTGAGGCAAATATTTACTAAAAATATGTACAACGTGGAAGAGAAATACCCGTATTAAATCAAATCACGGATTATACTAGATCACGAATTTACGATAGCATAATAAAAGTAAAAGAACAGTCAAAAATACAAAAATAATCGACTTTCCCATACAAATTTCTATGGCAGCTGCACACTTTAGTTACGTTAGTACTAGTATTTATTCTGTGCGTTAGTATAGAAATGCCTTTTTTTTTTGTTTTACGATTATAATGTGCCGAATACTTTTAACGCCAGGTTTTGACCCAATAAGGTAAACGTGCTAATATTGTAAATCATGCATAAGTTATATGACAACGCGAACGCTTAAGTCATTGCAGCTAAAACTTTATTTCTCAAAATTGTCTAGAAGCTAGAAGGATATCTGTGATATACCCACTCATACTCTACACTACAAGTCTACATGACGAGATACATTAGACCTTAGTCCCAAGGGATCCATATTACCCAATGCCGTCCTGACATAATATGACAAAACTTGCGCAGGGCGCCCTGTGGGAAATATTCAGCAATATTACACCGCTCAGAGCATTCACAATTCACGTGCGGACCGGCTACATGCTTTGAATGCTTATGTTTCTCTTGATTCATCCTTCTGGTCCTAACATTATAACATTTATAACACAACATATTACATCACATCGTGTTTCGCAGTATATAATATGTAACAAAATGTACTAAAACTAAAACTATTTTACTAAATAGTTTTAGTTTTAGTACATTTTGTCACGGACTGAATTCACGGATTTACGGACATACACACCTACCCTAACATCACACACACACACACACAAACTTTCGCCTTTATAATATTTGTGTCAGACTAGTCTCATACAAATTTCATTAAAATCAGTTTAGTATTTAGATTTTTTGACCGAAATAATTTTAAGATGTAATTATGTCATCTAAGTAAACAAATGTTGCTTATTAAGCTTTTCTGGAACTGGTATTGAAGTCAGTTCATAATGTTCCAAGTTCTTTCTTTAAAATCCTGTATTTCTTCCAGATGAAAACGCCAGCGATACAAAACGACTTCAGCTACTACCGGCGGAGCGTCTCGCGGGGCGGGCTGATTAACGCCGACCTTCCACCAGGCGACGAGCCGCACATAAGCGCTGAGGTGGCCAACAGAATGTCTCTCTTCTACGCGCAGGCCACGCCCATGCTGAAGGTCCTCTCCGAAGCCACCAGCCAGTTCGTCAACGACAACCAACAGGATCTGGAGAACACGACGGAAACCTTGAGCACGATGGCTAAGGTCTGCTTGAGAATGTTGGAGAACCCGTAAGTATATAATACCTTGTTCAACAAAAACTCGTAGTAGTACAACGAGTAGATAGCGATAGGAACACATCAATCCTACTTCCTGCTAATATTATAAACTCGAAAGTTTGTAAGTATGGTTGGATGTTTGTTACTCTTTCACGTAAAAGCTACTGAATGGATTTTAATGAAACTTTACAATAATAAGCTTACACATCAGAATAACACATAGGTTACAATTTATAAAGATATTGTCGACTTCGTCTGCGCATACGAAGTCGCGGGCACGAGCTAGTGCGAAATATTTTTGGAAGATGTTAGTTTTCCTTCGCAAATAACATCTTTCCGTTTTAAGAACTCATCGCCAATTTTTGTACCCGTAATCCGGAAGACACTGTTAAGCAGTTGGTATATCATTTCGTTAGGAGTGTCATTCTAAATTTCGACAATTAATTATTTTGACACGGTCCCAATTTCGTAAAACATTATTTCGTGACAACTAACGATACAACAAGAAGAAAATCTTGTGGGCAATGTTCTTGGTGCTAAAACACTTAAACAGTAATTAATGTTGCGAGGTTAAGGTTAAAGACATCAATTTATTTATAGCCACTCATCAACAACATATGTACTATTGCACTTCAAATTACACTTCTCATATTTCACCCACTGATTAACGAACGAGGCTGTAAAATGTGGCCAGTGGATATAGAGTTCAAAGCTAGCAATAAAAATTTATATCAATAGCATAACATTGATGTTACATCGACTTGGGAGGTTTAACTACGTAGCGAGCAGCGAGAAGCGTATAAACGTGTGATTTATAGGAGTTTCGGCTGAAATCCTTCCACGGCTGAAATAAAACTGATTTATTAACAACTGTGAAAAACGCTAACAAGGGCTCAAAGAATACAGACCGACAAGCTGAACATAAACTTCGTTTGACTAAGAATCTAGTTCAGCTCCATAAATCTCAGATTTCTCGCAAACCTGTTTTTGAACCGAACAAACATATTCTAAGTACAATGCAAGTTGTGACGTCAATGTTTGAACTGGTGGCCAGGGAACAATGGATGTATGTTGTGGTAGTATCGGTAGGTATCCTTACAAGGGCGAGGATCGAGTGTCGCGAGCTCACACAGATAGCCGGGTTATCATGACATAATATTGGTTCCATCATGTTGTGTAATGAAAATAATTATTTAGATTTAATTTATAATTTTATTAGCTGCGTACCAAATTTTATCAAAATTGGTCCAGCCGTTTGCGCGTGAAGAAGTTACAAACAGACACACTCACTCACAAACTCTCGCATTTATAATATTAATGGGCTGGCGACTTGCCACTTTTTTCTGTTTTCAATCCACAAAGCCTCTCAACTTCCTAAACATGGATGTCAAGAATAGGCTGGATCTTCCGAGACTGGATGGATCAGCAATATAAGAAAAGTTGTGGGTCAAAACTGGTTTTGTAATGCGCAGGACAGTGGTGGTTGGCATACACTAAGAGAGGCCTATTCCCAGCAGAGATATAGAAGGCTGCCGATGATAAATAAATATATAGTTACAAATCACACTGATTGAGCTAGCCCCAAAGTTAACTTGATATCTATATACATATAATAAAACAGTAAAAAAAGTGTGTCTGTACATTAAATATATTTCCAAAAAAAATATTGGGGGCGATGGAGACGTAGTAATAGAGTAAGAATTTTTAAATAAAATGTCTGTCTGTTTGTCTGTTGGTCTGTTTGTCTGTTTGTACATGCTAATCTCCGGAAATACTGGACGGATTCGAATGAAACTTTTTTTGTTATATAGCTATTAAGCCTGGGCAACATATAGGGTATAAATGATTTTGGAAAATGGAACGCCTGATGCAGAACCATAATGGTCCAGCTAAACTATAAGAGATATAAAAATGCCGCCATAGTAAAAGTTGTTCAGCCTGATGAGCATTTTCCAGAGACACAAAGTCCACGCGAACGAAGTCGCGGGCTTCGGCTAGTTATATATAAATAAACATCCAAAACCCAGGACAGTTTGAAAAAGGATATTTTCCAACTTGCCGTGGCTGGGGATCGAACTCAGAAATTGTAAGTTACTTGTTCTTCTGACTCTTACAGCATATAAACCAGATAGGATTGAGTGTCGGCCCGTCGCACAGCTGATAGTAGCCGGTCTGTGCTATCAATGACATATTACGATAATTTAACAGTCATTCGGACGAACTTTATCGCGCCAGGATTGTCAGGAATAACCATCTGCCGATAGTGGCATTATTCGGTCGTTACATCATCATTATATAAATATTGATAAAAATATACAATTGTTCTTTGATAGAACAACGAGAAAATATATATGTACAAACCACACTGCAATGAAAAGTTTTTTTGATAAACTAGTTGGTGCGAGCAATCTTAGTTGATGAGTTGATGGCTTTTCTCGTCTTTCCTTTCTTTGAACTATTTTAATGTTATTTATCATCATCATCCGCTGCCTCGATCCTCCCACTGCTGGGATTAGGCCCCTCTTAATGAATCCCATTTACCACGGTCCTGAGCTTCTCTCTTCCACCTTTGAACCTTCTGATGCCGTCGACTTATCTTGCTAACGGTCACCACTCTGTTAATATTCTGGTACACCTGTCATCACCTTGTCTTGCCATTACATTTGAGTTCCATCACGTTTTCCGACATCTTAAACTGACAACGTTCTCTATCAATTAACGTTAATCCACAAAATCATTTTTGTCTTTCTTAGGTTTTATGTCAAAAAACCTTGCCTTTTCTGTCGTTCATTTTCTGCCCACCCATTGAGTACTCAGTTTGTTACTGCACGAGCATAGACGCTGTTATCAGATAAGTAAACTGATGCATCACGTGTATGAGAGCTGCTTGCTATCTTATCAGAGCGTTTTAAATCAGTCTCCAACAGTCAACAGTGTTTGAGAAAGGCTATAATTTCTTTCCTTTTCATTGTTTAATATCGCGTCAAGGCGATATATTTACATCCCAACCCAATGAAGATCTCATACATATAGAGGTAACCTCCTATCGTTCTCTCATTTGCAAATATGTTAACATATTCAAGCACATTTACTTCTACAACAATACTAGTAAATAATAAAATTTCTTTCAGGAGTTTCTTCCATATCTCCAAAGTTCTTCATCAATTCTTCACCAAATTAATATGGGACCTTAGAGACCATGGGAACTTGGGAGTAAGGGCTTTTAAATAAAAAAAGAATTGTCCACGGTTGACGAAGATATCGCGTAACATACAAACAAAAAAAACATACAGTCATATTGATGACCTCCTCCTTTTTGGAAGTAGGTTAAAAAACTTTCCTTTAAAAAGAATCAAGAGCCACCACCCTTTGGTATAACAAAGTAAAGCTATTTCTGTTTCTTGTTTTCCATCTATTGACCCACCCAACATTTAATTTAGTGTGGGCCTCCTACTCCGTCTACCTTATAGGGCTAAAAAAAGTCGTGCACCTCCGTCCTAACTTGACGGAGTAAGTACAATATTTTGTTAAAAGTATTGTCAAAGTACCTGTTCTTTTTCTTTTCGTGTCGATGGTACCTACGTTACTTTATTATCGGGTCACTTCGAAAGATTGTCATTTGCGACTATCAGGTCTTCCCAAGTATAGGTACTTGAGCAGCTGAGACAAGCACATGCTTATGTGATCCATATTTTATGAAGAGGCCACACTAGTAAATATTGTGCGAACTGTCTATAATCTTCCACGGGACCAAATTATCTTTACAACGGGCTCACCTGCAATCCCGTTCTGTATAGAACTAATATTGAGTACTTAAGTACTATTATGTATTCTGTGTATTGAGTTAGAATTGGGGCCGTCCATTATTACTTATTACTTCACGTAGAATTTAAACTTTTCGAACCCATTCCTTTGTTACGCTCTCCTGTCCCCTTAACACGTATTATCACATTTGGTATGACTTCCTTCTCATCGATGTGACGTAATATCTGAATAGCCCCATTGCTGCTTTCCGTCTCCATAACATTCCACTCCACTCAATCCTGCCGTCACAATATGACTGTGTATTCTACGCAATGAGGTCGCTTACTCGGCTGTCGACGTGCTCGTAGTGGGTACTAAGTGCTGCTACTGCAGGAAATTGGTATCGGCGATTTTGATTCGTCAATACAACTTCCGCTGCGCAGCCAGGAACTGGTTATGTAATTTGTGTAATTTTGTTTGCTAAATAGCCTTTATAATTGTTTCTCGTCAAAGTAATTCGTTGAAAAAAATCTCTACCCTGCAAAGGAGCGATCAGCTGATTGGACTAGTGCATCGTCAATTAGTATTGAAAACAACACATTGTGCGATCAAAGTAGGAAGGTACTTATAAATGTTAGGAAGGAAGGATTAAAGAAGGTAAGGGATAAAAAGAAGTCTTTGTGTTCTACGTAAAACTACAGCTTCCAGCAAGTCTAACTTAGTTATAGGTAGTAAAAACTGATGGGAACGTACAACCAGTAATTATTATTAATCAAGTAGATAGAAACCTATCTATTATAAAAATTATTTGCCCACACGCTCGCACCACGCTCCACCCGCAATTTCACCTGTTTAGATATTCCCATGGGATTTAACCATTTACACGACCTATATTGTTATTTTGAAGTCTAGACATGGGTAATCTCGACTCCGAGGTGCGTTTCGGCTCACCTAATCTTAATCCTCATTCGGTACCGCCTCATCTTATTGATTCCGACTCCCTTATTGACTCCGGCTCCATGATCTGCTAAGTTTCGCTATTGAATCTTGAATCGAAAGAAAACACACGTCCGTCTTGGTAATTGTTTCATTCTTCTTCTTATCGTGTGTGTTAGTGACTAACACTAGTATCAGAGTTTTTAAACCGCCTTAAAGGCCTCTGACATGGTTTATGTAACGACCAAAGTCAAAGACAGTGACTGGAACCGACGGCTTAACGTGCCCTCCGAAGCACGAATCATCTTACTTATTGTTTCATTACAGAATATATTGAAACGGTTTCAATACAGAACATATTGAAACCGATACCGGGACATCTGTCTATAGCTGTATTGGTGATTTCACATTTACGAAAACAAAACTTAGTTTTCTAAACAGCAAACTGAGCAAACTGTGTAACAAATATCTGTCTTGTTCTTAACTAAAAAAAATATATTCGGCATCTTGTTCTATAATTTGCCGTTGGATGGCGGCGCACGATGAATTACCAAAGCCTCCGTCCGATTCCTCCCGAGTCCCGAGTATTTCCGATCCCGACAACCGTGATACGGTTGAGCCGAAACGATTGACTAGCGGATCGCGCGCGACGCGACCCGAAGAGCGCCGATGAGCTGGCGGGAGGCGGGACTAAGTATCTACGACGGGGATCTAATAACTCGCGAGAGTCAGTAACATTTGCTCGGAGCTGATTAGGTTATCGGCTCCTGTTGAGTATTCGGCTCATTTGAATCTTCTAGTTCGGAGTTACCCACGTCTATTTGTTACACAGTTTGCTCAGTTTGCTGTTTAGAAAACTAAGTTTTGTTTTCGTAAATGTGAAATCACCAATACAGCTATAGACAGATGTCCCGGTATCGGTTTCAATATGTTCTGTATTGAAACCGTTTCAATATATTCTGTAATGAAACAATAAGTAAGATGATTCGTGCTTCGGAGGGCACGTTAAGCCGTCGGTCCCGGTCACTGTCTTTGACTTTGGTCGTTACATAAACCATGTCAGAGGCCTTTAAGGCGGTTTAAAAACTCTGATACTAGTGTTAGTCACTAACACACACGATAAGAAGAAGAATGAAACAATTACCAAGACGGACGTGTGTTTTCTTTCGATTCAAGATTCAATAGCGAAACTTAGCAGATCATGGAGCCGGAGTCAATAAGGGAGTCGGAATCAATAAGATGAGGCGGTACCGAATGAGGATTAAGATTAGGTGAGCCGAAACGCACCTCGGAGTCGAGATTACCCATGTCTATTTTGAACATTTACTTTCTATTAATGGCTTCATTTAACATGGCTTCTGTAGGATTATGTGACTGTGACGTGTGAACCATCTCAAACTGTAGAGCCATCTCAGAATTATATTTAGTATGTGTAGATGTCAGACCCTGATAAGGGGTTCTATGACATTGATCCCTTTCATGTCGATTTAGAAATCTGAGTTGTCTGTCTAACCAGATGGGTTAGTGGGCCCAAGTGGGTATTATTGAAATTGCCTTGTGTTGTGTGCCTCTTTGCCAGATACTTGACTATCTTATTTGAAGTAGTACGAATAAACGTTACAACTTTTTTATTTGGTTTTCTTCATTCCGTTCACGACAATATCTTCCTGAGTCAACAATTCAACACACAAATCTTTAGTTATTTGTTACTTATGCCACGACATTACATATTTTGCCACGACAGACACACATAAATAATTTTTGCTTGGTTTAACGATTGACCAATAAAGAGGTCATATATACGTATGGCATTAGGTCCAACACATGTACATTTTTAGGGTTCCGTAGTAAACAAGGAACCCTTATAGTTTCGCCATGTCTGTCTGTCTGTCTGTCTGTCCGTCCGTCTGTCTGTCCGTCCGCGGTCCTACTCAGAAGCTATAAGTACTAGAAAGCTGTAATTTGGCATGGATATGTATATTAATCATGGCGAAAAAGTCACCTTATGTGCCGTGCCGCCGTGCCGACATTGTTATTATCTACCCGCTCCAAAATCTCAAAAACACCCACCTTGTTATCTATCAGTTTTCAATCTAATTCGGTTCCTATGAATTTTCAATGTAAAAAATAAATAGATGTAAGTATATTTTTCGGGTGTGATCCTGGGTGCCTACTGCTGACCATCGCACTGTCACGTGACCATTTCCTTACGAGCGTGCCGCCATTGTTATCTACCTGCTGTACCATCGCAAAATCATCCGCCTTACTTGTTCACAATCTAATTTGAATCCCCTGAATTTTCAATGTAGGAAAAAATAAGTAGATGTATATTTTCCGGGTGAATCCTGGCTGCTCACTGCTGACCACCGCACTGTCACGTGATCACTTCCTTACGAGCATGCCGCCATTGTTATCTGCCCACTGTACAATCGCAAAAACATCCGCCTTGTTATCAATCACAATCTATTCATGAAATTTCACTTGAAGAAAACTTTGGCATGTATTTGGTCACGAACTCTCGATTTTCAGAATTCCGTATTAATTTTTGCATCTCGAGCCGTCTGCTGAACGGGGAATAAAAGTCAAGAGGACTCATTTATTTTTTAATGCAAAAGCTACAAATTACTTAAAAAGAAACTTGGTTCAGTATTCCTGGCTCCTAGCATATCTGAAACATTAGTAATTGGTGGCCTGATTTTCATATTTGACTGCAAACATTTCATAGAAATTACCTTAAAAAATATATGTATAAAAAACGATACTATCCAACACTGACTACGTTAGTACTTAGGTAAATTAATTATGTGACTCAACCAAAAACTGATGAAATGAACCTACTATATTTATTGAATTTAAACCAAGCGTCAAGTCCTAAAACAACTTCAAATAAAGATAAGAACATGCTGTTTTTACTCAACGTAGGTACAATAAACACCTCTATCGTATCAACATTAATTAAAGAAACACAATACGACCGTTCCGCTCGACTGTACTCGATCATGCCCATTGAATGTGAAGTGACAATGGGTCAGCAATGTTGGATCACAATAGCGATACATTGCCGTGTATGACTGACGGATCAACGTCGTTTTAGCCATGAAGTTATCATGGTTGCAGCATGTTTGTCTTCCTGTATACAACAGCTTTTCTGAATCAGAAATACAATACAATACATTTTATTGTTCAAAAAATAAATAATACTGTACAATGCTCAAAAGACGGCCTTATCGCTGAACAATTTCTTCCAAGCAACCTTAATCCTTATTCTCATAAACTTAGTTTGCATTTCGACACCACACTGCACTCCTGACTCCAAGACTCGATACGTCGATGTTACGTCAAACAGTTGGCTCAAAGAGTATTTTTCTAGATGGTGATGATTATATTGGATAGATTGATAAGTTGCAAATACCTGTATACAACGTGGAAGGGACATATCCATTTATCGAACCACGGGCTAACTAAATCACTATATTATAATGATAATAACAGTTAAAAAACAAAAAAATGACATTCCCATACAAACTGCGCGGGCGGCTGCACACTTTTTTATGGTAGTTTTTTACTATTTTACTATTATTCTAATTTCTTTATACTACAGTGGTCTAGCAAAGCCCGTGGTTTTATTTTTTAAGGGTATGTATGACCCTTCCTCGTTGTATGTATTTATAATTGTAATGTATTTGACGACCTCCGTGGCGTAGTGGTCACCATACTAGTCCGCCACCCAGAGGTCCCGGGTTCGATTCCCGGTCAGGGCAAGTTGGAAAATGACCTTTTTCAAATGGTCCTGGGTCTTGGATGTTTATCTATATACGTATTTGTTATAAAATATAGTATCGTTGAGTTAGTATCCCATAACACAAGTCTCGAACTTACTTTGGGGCTAGCTCAATCAGTGTTATTTGTCCCTATATATTTATTTATTTATTATTTATATAAGTATTTTTATCATGTCTATGTGCAAAGCTATGTATAATAAAATCGAATGACTAGCTAATATTGTGTTCAAATGTTATTAATAGTAAACAGACACAGTAACAAAATAATCAAATAAAGGCGCAGCATTGGTTTCCTCATAAACACGCGAGCCGTAATTATGTGGCCATACAATAACAACATGTCGGGACCGGGAGTCTGTTTCCAATTCACTGCCACATCCTCACAGCGCTACGTAATCTTTATACCTACGCGAAATAAAACATTTCTTACAACTCGTGAGACAACCGACGTATGCACAAAACACAATTTTAAAAAATCGGCTGTTGCGTCAAAACTATCGGACAAACATAACAAAAGTCATCAAAACCAGGAGCACGTTTCGAATTCACTGCAGCAAACTTGGGTTTACTGTTTTTAAAGAATGATTAAATCTTATTACTCTATACGATTTATCCTCACTTGTTTTCGCCCATTATGTCTGACTAGCTGCGCCCCGCTAGCTAGGTGTTACCCGCGCTTAAAGTAGCCTATGTGTTAATCCAGGGTGTCAGCTTCCTGCGTATCAAATTTTACCAAAATTAGTCCAGCAGTTTGCGCGTAAAGAAGTAACAAACATACATATCACACACACACCCAAACTTTTGCCTTTATAAAATTAGTGAGATGTAAGTAAACCATAAAAGGCCAATTTTTCAGTCTTTATATTTTCATTTACTATATTACAACACTTTACCCTAAACAGCTGTAATGAACATACCATATCATCAACCTAAATTCGGCCATAGAATGGCGCAACTCCACAGCATGTGGTATGTACCTCTATCGGGGACTATTTGGGCCTTGCGCACGAGTTCTGGCGGCCCAATACGTACATAGTTTTATAGTGTCGTAAACTCCTTGCTGTTTGTGTAAACATGAACATATGCGTAATGCGACCCTAAAACGTCCAGAGACGTAGCGTGACCGAAATTTCGGACAGGTGCTTTTTGCATCTGGAAGAAATACAGGCAATAATAAAAAACAACATCGAACGCTTGTAAGACTGAATGTATATAAGATACAAGCTTCGCTACCCGTGGGAGTTTTAGGATGAAACTGTCCCTGGGTATCAAACTGTATCCATATCAAATTTCATCTAAATAGGTTTAGTAGTTAAAGCGTAAAGTGGTAACAATCAAACAAATATACAAACTCACATTAGCATTTATAATATTAGTAGGATAATAATATACTCGTAGCTATATGAATACTAGCTAAAGAGTACCCAATGTCCTTCCTCGTGTCTAAAACTATATCCATACCAGATTTCATCCAAATCGGTTCAGTAGCTTAAGCGTGAAGAAGCAACAAACGAACAAATATACAAACTCACTTTCGCATTTATAATATCAGTAGGATAGGATAGGCTAATAAATAGTCGGAAAATCGTCTTATTCATTGATATTATTACCCAATATTTGATATAATGGTTACTCACGTAAAAAGACTGTCTGCTGACCGACATTTTTCGACCTCATCATTTCGTTTCGGAACACGGTCGTGCATGCGTATGTTATCATCATAATTTCAGCCGCATACGTACTTATGTTATCTAATTACACTAATATTATGGAGTGGCAGCCGTATACCAACTTGATCGTTTCGCAAACCGGCGCGATTCGCCAACTTACTCTTTTCACTATCTGACGCTATTTGACAACTTGCTTTGCCTACTAGCACGGTTTGCCTACTTCAGCTATTCACCGAAAGCGCGTCTTATTATAAGGGCGAAAGTTTGTGTGTGTGTGTGTGTGTATTTACTCACAAACTTTCGCCCTTATAATATTATGTTAGTTATGTATACTTACAGATTGTTGTAGACTGTCGTATTAAAATATGCTTTTTTATTTCCAGAAAACTGGTCGCCCAATTCAGTCGCGAAGAGACCTCCCTGCTTGTCCTACGCGTGATGGTCGGTCTCATCATCCTCTACGACTGGGTGCACCCCTCGGGCGCCTTCTGCCGTTCCTCGTCGGTTGACGTCAAAGGCTGCGTCAAGTTCCTCCAGCAACAGCCGCCAGCTAAAGCCGAGCCCCTACTGAACGCCCTGCGGTATACCACCAAGCACCTGAACCATCAGTCTACGCCGAGGAATATAAGGACGCTCTTAGCAGCGTGAGGACACCACTCCAGCCTTGCATGTTGCTGTGGGGAATGATTCGACAATAATTTGTGGGGATTTCTCAGCGGCGCGCTATCGTTTGCACTCTTGTTATTTACAGCACGATCTTTGGAAGTTTGATTGATAGTATCCCACCTTATTCATAAAAAAATGTTTGCTAAACCTATACATTATGTCAAATATTGATAAGAGTGAGATGGACAAAACATGTAAAAAAATTATAATAAGGGGGTAACTTTAAAGGTTTTTACTATTCTTTAATATATCCTACTAGCTGTGCCCCGCGGTGTTACCAGTGCCTAAAGTAGCGTATCGTAGAGTGTCAGCTTTCTGCATATAATATTTTATCAAAATTGGTCCAGCCGTTTGCGCGTGACGAAGTGACAAACATACAAACTGACTAACTTTCGCCTTTATGATATTAGTGTGATGGTTATGATTTGTAATCAGTAGCAAAGACGTCAAAGCGTAACCACAGGCGATCCCCGTTCGACCAGGAGACCTATTTTTGAAAGCTGTACGACCGAACCCTAGCGATTCACTTGGCACACACACACAGCGATTCTCGCTGGCGCGAGCATTTCCAAGTCATCTCCAAGTCATCATTCCTTTTATTCATCGCTTTCAAAAATAAGTCCAGATCTCATCCGTACAATTCGATTAGGAGAAAGTTCAATAAGATGAAAAATCGATAGAGAAACATAAGATTATAGTCGATGTTTCCGTAAAATTCAATGATGTTTCCCTCTTTATCGTTTTTATTTAAATAATTATCTAAATGGATTTGACATGTGTCTATGTGTCTGTCACCTAAATAAATACGCTGGATACACCGCAATTTTTATTACATCAAAAGATTACTTAAATGCGCACTACATGCATTATTCGCGTAGCGTCACTTATTACAATATTGAGTGTAAATTCCTTCCTAACACGATGTCCATTTTCCATATAATTGAGGCGTTAATTGGACAACGTAATTAGGTTTATGATTAGTGTATCTAATCTGTGTTACGGACTTACGCATTGCTTATTTCATCATTGTTTTTTTTTCATTAAAATACAACGCTAAGCACAAAAACTATCTCAATTCAACCGTGGAGTTTTTTCTGTAGATAACTATACTCATTTTGTCACATAATTATTTATTTTGAAATTTATATTTGGCGGACCTACGACATTTCTTAGGCAAGATTCACAAAGAAATGAGATTCTGATTTCAAACACATCGCCTTTTTTATAATTATAAAGGTTTGAGTGATGATTATTATTAAACAGGCAATGTATATGAAATCATACACTGAATTTGAGTCGGTATGAGTGAGGCAAACATCAATGGCGGTCACCGTAGCTAAGTTCTGATATAAAGAATATTTGATTAATTTTAGCCTTTTTTGACTCGATAAGAAGTCGAGTCCATTAGTATCCGTTAAGTAGGTACTAAAAATGGCAAATTCACAGTAAATTATTCCAGATTGTGCTGTAAAATAACACTTTTAGAACTTATGACCCTATAGAATTTTGTGTACCTATGTTACATTACTTTGTAATAAGCGAATATTAATTCAGTCACTTTCAAGTTACGACTAGATCTTCTTTAATATATTTAGATCTTTATTATTAACTTTGAGCTTTACGTAATGGTCGAATGTGCTCGTAAAGGTTAGTAAAATAACAAACTATTTAGAATAAAAGAGATATTTTAAAATTGTAAAATAAGTAATAGGCGCACACTTTACGTTCAGTAGTTTATCGTGATGCTTCAAAAGCAGAAGTATATTTGAGAACCTCCCCTACCCCACTCGTGCAAGGTTACTGTAGTCTTACGTCACAACAGAAACAAGTGTGACGTCACACCAGCTGGGCGTTACGTCGCCGAAGTTACGGACAACGGCTACTTCAGCATCGAAATGGCATGTTTATAGCTCTATCGAGTTTCGCTATATTGCTTTACGTAGTTATAGCGAGTGATATAGCCCTTGTTCATATAGATTTGACATTATCGACGAATTTATGAATAATACTGAGGGTGTACGTTACATACGTACATCTATATGTATACATAAATCCACACGGCAATATATCCCGTAGCTAGATGACAGACAGACGGTCGCTTTTATATACAAATTACGCCGTGAACGCACGTCGTGGCGTCATTTACGCGACTGAAATATCTGCCAGAAGTAAAATTATTCGGCGGCGTATGCCCTGGTGTGGCGAGACATTAGCAATCACTCAACCTGTAAATTAGATTTAAAACTCTTGTCATAAGTCATAAGAAGCTTATATTCGATAAAAAGTATTATTTAACCTAATCTATGAATACGAATTGCCTTGGAATCTTAAATTGGTTACCACAACATATTTGTGCAATAAATTGTAAAAAGATCCTATTTTTACAAGTCTATAAAGAACTAGCTTTAAAATCTAAAAAGGTAGGCGTATTTAGTCACGAAGTGTAATTTACTACACATAAGAAAAACCAGTGATCAAAATAAAATAGCCTCATAGACCTTTAAAAATACGACAGAACAACGCTCAGTGAAATTGAAAAAATTGAACAAAATGCATAATACGACTGAGAAGACTGAATAAACGCAGTTCAGAAATTCAAATGTTCAATATCATATACGAAAGCTTAGAATATGCAATGCCTTACGAAGCCTGAAGCGATGAGAAACGAATAGTTTACACTGGAACTTTCTCAACTAGAATAATAGTTGCCAGGTAGTGCATCCATAGCGGACCATACCTTCTTCTAGTGGACTTCTGTCACACGTTTGTTAGAGCAAATATGGTAATTAACTGACTTCTTAAGTTTCACGTCAGTCAATGATTGACGTGTCATTGGTAGAAAGTGTATGTCGAGGGTCATACATAAATAGCTACCTATTTCAGATGAATGTGCAATACACGTGCCGCACTCGCCAAATTTTAATTTTCATTTGAAATATCAGCTCACCTTGCCGTCAGAAAAATCTGAAAATGCTAGTAAGGTTTACGCCGATAATTAATACTGTGAACAAGACAGCGAACTATAAATACTATGGAAACATTGTGAAGCGCAAAAAATATCCTATCAAGATACATTTAAGTAGGCGGTACTTTAAACCACATCTCTTATTTTTTTGCCAAAACTGTTATTTAGGTTACTTTATACCAAGTTGGACCAATTAGCGGCTGCTGTAAGACACAGCGTCATACCGGACATTGGCCAACAGTTGACTCCGCGTCATGTCAATTTACACATATTTAATGTAGGGCGGACTGTTTTTTGATGATAATGTGTGAATTTACCCTTCCATAGTAAGTATAATTCGCTGAAACCAGGCAAGAGCGACGCGTGCGCATGTTTCTATGTAGCTCCAACTTTGCTGAAGGTTCCGGTGTGGACAAACCTTTACATTAGTAATGCCTTTACTGTAAATGTTAGGTGTAACATGTTTGTTAAATTTATGCATGCTCCACTGCCTTGATGTTAACTACCCGTAATATTAATGGGATTTTATATGTGTTTCTATTGACGATTATGTATAAATTGATATGTAAGAATAAGCATGTGTGGACTTTGCTAGGTCAAAAGGAAACAATGTAAGATTGAAATTATAGATACAAAGACATATCTTCCATTCATGAAATACTTATATTCCTACTGAAGCTTTTGAGACTCAAGCTTGTCAGCGCCGTACACGCAATTTTTTGTATTATATATGAAAGAAAGCACGAGTGTCCTTTGGCATTATAACGAATAAATTTTATTCTAATTATTACATAAGGTTCGTTTTGCAACGTCTCAATTGATTATTGATGTCCTAAACTTTTGTCCTAGCAGACGATACTGTTCGCAAGTCATTTATTACTTAGGATAAACATAGTGATAAATTTATTTAGCCCAAGGTAAAAATAAATTAACGTTAATTATATTTTTACAACCGTTTACAGGTTCCGTTTTCATTAAAATAATAACATTTTTATACAATTAAATATTACTAAAATAAATGAAGCCGCTGTCGGAATTTCAAGCTCAAAACTCAATTTCTATACATTTTTAGTGTTTAATTCTTGTTATAAGAATGTATGTTTATCTGTTACCATTTTAACTTTACCTGGATGTATTTAAACTGTTCTTCACGTAGCCAATAATTTCCTTTACTCTAGGACTTCTTTAGCCAGATATTTATAGATTATCGAACAAGTTATTACTGTTATAAACTATCACCGAACACAAACTTATTTCTTCTGTAGTATAGTTAGGTATGTTTAAGACCCGAAACGAAAGTGACGTCCCGAGAAAATATTTTACCCCCGTGGCAAAATTATTCTCGAAAGATAAAGTTATTTTCTATTTGTGATTGTTTAACTTTCAAAGCTCACAGCTACAGAAATTAATAAATATTCGCAAAAGAAATCTACTTGATCCAAATGTGAGCGCCACTGGCGTTCGTCCTTAAACTATGGTAGGTTTCAAGTTGCAAATTCAAAAACAGCGGAACGTTGACGTTGGACCTTAATATTAGTTTTTTTTTAAAATCTTATTATAAAATGCGTACTTGACATATGCCGAAAAGGCAGTCGCTATTCTACAACTCTTTAGAGCATATATGGTCGCAGTTTCAGTTTTCATGTCGTACATTTTTATATAAATACGGACGTCGGCAGATTCGTTATGGGAAATACGAACATGAGTTAAAAACAAAACTTATTCACATTGCTGGGAACTGTTTCTAACAATGTGAATATACGGACATCTCAAATGCTGTTTTAATATACCTATAGATGTAGTTGACACGATGCGAGTTCATTATTTGCGCATATGATCTGGTTTTTAGGTAAATAGGTATTCAGAGTTCAAGAAACCAGAGTATGTTAACGTGCTTCCAAATTTAAGATAAAGCATTTTTTTAAAACACTTGCATGAATTCGCGTCTTGTCAAGCACTGATTAATCGTATGAGTATCGTGGTCGTATCACTTGCACTGTCAGCACAAACTCTTGTTGAGATATCTTATTGTTGCTTGTGAGAATATATTATTGTATAAGAACAGAATGAATATAAGTATTACATAGAGATAGAGCTGCAAGCGCCTGCAGCCGCCCGCTCTATACCTTCCACAAGATGAGAACGAAGAGAGGTGCGGGGACGGAGAACGGGGACGCATATAGCGCGGGACCATAGGAGATTCCGTTCTGTACGTAATGCTTATATTATTTCTGTAGTATAGGCCAACAGTGTAAGGTTTTTGTCTGTTGCATTCAATTTTATTAAAGCAATAAATTATTTGTATCATTGACATGTTGTTTAGACCGAGCAAGTCATATATTGCTTTAATGTAATTTTTCGTACATAATGCACAGCCAACTTGCATTGTGTAAATGGGCCTTTATGTATACCCTTTGAATTGCATTTAATATTGGGAATTGAAAGAGCGAATTGAAGCAGTTTTCTTAAAAACCCTTCTAAGTCTTCATATTTTTTTAATATTAGTGAGTTTTCGAAAAGTAATTCCATATGAATGATTCCAGAATAGTAACTCCAAGACGAGTCTAAACATAGTGTGAGCATAGTAGTGTTAGTGAGGCGGAAATTAATGCTTATGGCTGTAGGAAATTCTATTGGATGTTAAAGGAGGGTCTTTTGTGGATGTTTAAGTAGGAATATAAAGATACAATATAAATCAGCACAGATATTAAAGAAGCAATATAACCTTTGATAGTTTATGTGCAGAATGTAGAATGGTTGATGTGCATGACTGTATTCAGCTAATATTACAGATTTAAAGTATTTCCATGTTTTATAGGTGACATCGTGTGACCAAGTTATATGCCTATGTTGCAAAAGCAATTACTAAAGATAGAAGAGAAAGATCTCGTTCTGAAATAGAGATCAGACATTCTGCGCATAAACTTGACGTTTAAAAACAGAAATTAATATTACTTTGTTATAAATTTAGCCAAATATTTAGCAAATGCAAGTACTTTGTTGATCTTGAGTCTGTATTCTTTCTGTTAACATTTAAGACGGTTTGTAAGGTAAACCTACTTTAATTACGATTTATTTATTGTATATAATAAACACACCAAAGTTATAAGTAATATTAATAAACTTGAATAGACTTGTAAAATTGTTTTATTACTATGAAGGTTTTTAAACCTACTTCCAAAAAAGGTTATCAATTCGTCGCGCTCTTTTTTTATGTACACCGAGTATTTGTAGACACACCTGGACCGATTCGGAAAATTCTTTTTTGTTTGAATAGGTATACTTCGAGGAAAAATTTATAAAAATTAGTTGTGCAGTCAGGGGATGAAGTCGGTTTTTAGTTTTGAATAATTATTAATTCTCTAATTAACTACAATTATTATTTTTAGTCTCTGAATGTAGTAGTACTAAACTTAGAATAAACTGTACTAGTAATAGACTTAAAACTACATTACCTAGTTCCCCCATTACTATAAGGCCGGCCACATACATACGGAATTCCGATTCGGAATACAGTTTTGCAATTCCTAACGCAGCAGATCCATTCAAATCAACGACTGTACCACACACATACGGCAGTTTTCCGTACGGTTTTTATTTCGATTCGGAATTCCGAATAAAGGTCTGCGTTGGGAATCTAAACCTACGGTTTCCAAATGGGGAAATTAACAAAATGAGAAAGCAACATACTATCAAGGAACAATTTATTCTTAAGTAATATTTACAAGTACATACAAGGTCAGGGGCAGGGCTTAGGTAGCTGGTCGGGGCTTGAGTATCAGCTTGCCAGTGTCATCGCACGACATGTTGAAGTCGTTGAGGACGGACCTCGTCCGCGCTGTGATGATGCTTGGAGCTATCACCTTTCTATGGACTCCCATCATGAAAAGTAACACTGGAAAGAAGAAAGTTGTTTTATTAGCAACTAGTCGAAGCCCTCGACTTCGTTCGCGTGGACTCCGGAAAATGGAAATGAAATATTTTTTTCTAAATGTATTCAATGTACAGACACATTTTTTTACTATGTATAGATATACTCTGACCTCCGTGGCGAGGTGGTCACCATGCTAATCTGCCATCCAGAGGTTCCGGGTTCGATCCCCAGTTAGGGCAAGTTGGAAAATGCCTTTTTCAAATTGTCCTGGGTCTTGGATGTTTATATAAACATGTATTTGTTATAAGATTTAGTTTCGTTGAGTTAATATCCCATAACACAAGTATCGAACTCACTTTGGGGCTAGCTCACTCAGTGTAATTTGTCCCTATATTTTATTTATTTATTATACTATAGAAACAAATTATTGAACCTCATCTTTATTATTTTTAGTGCTGGTCAAAGGCCTCCCTATATAATAATTAATTAAATAATTTATTGAACAATAAAAAATATGGTGCGTAAAAGGATTACTTTACACAAATTTAGAGTAATGTTATAAAACTATAACAGAGGAGTTTTCTTTGGAGGTTGGAGGAGGTTGAAGTATGTGGAAAGTTTTAGTAGAAACAAACTTACCTAGGAAAGTTGATGTGAATGCAAAGAAGGGATGGTTCCACAGACTCTGTGTGAGCGACACCACGGGAGTGAGGGGATCTGTGAGCCAATGCCAGGCCGCAATTGCAGTGCACACTGATACTACTGCCAGCAGGACTGAAAATAGTATGAAAAAGCACTGTAGTTGCGAACAAAATCCTTTATTCAAAGTAAAAAAAATTGATTCAATGTAGGATAAATATATCTCTTACTTCAGTTCATTTTTTTAAATATAATCTTGGCATAAGCTCTATCAACTAACAAAATTGTAAAAAAGAATATCTTGAGCTTTGCCATGCTTTGGTAAGCACATGATTGCCATCTAATGATGGATGGTGATAGGTTTCCATCATTTCATTACTGACTTTTTATGGTTACTTCTAGGGTGCATTCTCAAACCAACTCTATGTCATTATTATATTGCATGGGTCTTCTTCTTGTCGTGTGTTAGTGACTAACACTAGTGTCAGAGTTTTTAAACTGCCTTAAAGGCCTCTGACATGGTTTTAGGTAACAACCAATGTCAAAGACAGTGACCGGGACCGACGGCTTAACGTGCCCTCCGAAGCATGGATCATCTTACTTATTAGACAATCAGGTGATCAGGCTGTAATGTCTTAACCAAACTAGAACAACACCCCAAAGTCGTTGCCCCCGCCAGGTCGAACCCGCAACCTCCGGGTATGAGCCAAACACTAACCACTACACCACGGAGGCAGTCATTATTATATTGCTTGGGTAACAATGCAATATAATAATTACATTATTTATTAGCAATAAATGAAACAGATTGCTTTTCCATCTTCTTGCCCACCATGACGCTAAAAGTGGCTTTTGGGTCTTGCGGCCCTGGGCTCTGCATAGAACCGCAAGACCCAAAATGCTCTGTCTGCCCCATTAGGGATAAAGACGTGATAGTATGTATGTATGTAAATGAAACAGATTGCAAAAACTGCTCTAAAATCCAGTAGCAAGACTTGACATCCAAGTTATTTAAGATTTGTAAAAAGGTAATTACTTCTCCATCTCATAGTAGCTGGCTGCAGGCATCCTATCACTTCAGTAAGGCGCCGTTCAAAAGCCTTTAGATCTGTAACATCAAAATCATAAAATCAACATCAAACTATAAAAACCATTTTCTATAAAAAAAATCACGTTTTTTTGTATGGGAGCCCCTTAAATGTTTATTTTAGTATTTTTTGTTATAGCGGCAACAGAAAGACATAATTTGTGAAAATTTCAACTGTCTAGCTATTGCACTTCCTGGGATAAAGCCTGGTGACAGACAGACTGACAGAAAGCAAGTCTTTGTTATAGGGTACCGTTTTTACCCTTTGGGTACGGAACCCTAAGAACTGTAAGCAGTCTAGAAATAAAACCAGGCAGGAAAATGGTAATAAGTTAACATCGTCCAATTTTAGTAAGTCTATTATGGTAATTAAGTAGCAACTTACAAAAACGCCTATAAAATCGTTAGGAAATAATAATTGATAAAGAAAAATAGGTATGTTCTGTTAAAGTCATATCATCATCGTCATCATATCAGCCACATGAAGTCCTAACTGGACATAGGCCTTCCCCAAGAATTTGGAAAAGCACATAGGGACATATATTTTAAGTCAATAAAACAACAGTTGCTAGGTAACAATCATAGAGGAGAATGATAAGATATAGAGATATACATCCTTCTTGACAATATTTATTACAAAAATACTTTACAATGGCACGAACTGTGAAGGATTTCCTGTTTTAAAAACTTACCATCACAAGCAGTTTGTTCCAATGACATCTTGGTAAGGTTTCTAACTAAATAACTCTAATTGCTTATACGATAATATGGTCAATAGATTAGCGGCATTTTCAAGTTATCAATTAATGTTTAGTCACTGCGAAAACCCAAGATTTATTATAATTACGAAAATAACAATACCAATAGTCGGCGATCGTTGCATGAAATAAATTTTATTTGACACTTGATAGGCTGTTTTGACAATGACAGCTGACATGCCAGCTGATTTTGAAAAAAAAGCAAAGGATGGAGTCAAATGGAGCTGTGCAGTGGACTATTAGGAGTGGGTGGACTCATTCTTGATTGTGGAGATGGGCATCTACCCTGGTATTTACCCACGCTTGGGTATTTACCCGATATGCACCGGGTATATACCCGTCTTCATCTACCCGTTTGGGTGGGTAGACTATTTATTTTAAAAATAGTGCGAGTCTTCTTTTTATGAATAGAAATGTATAAAAAGGTACAGATATCATCCTATTCGATGTCTGTTTCCTTATTTTAACATATATTTAGGTCTACAAACATTTGCCGGCAAAATAGTGCAAACTAAGACTTATCAATTCGTATGTTCCCATTTTTTATACAACGGGTAGATTGGGGTAAATAACCGGCATACTGTTTCGTGGGAAACGTTATAATAAGTATCAAAGAACTCGTCAATACGAATATCTTTTGTTTCGGAACGAACCCTGAAATCAGTAGTTTTGGCTCTTGGATGAGCTGTCAAAAAATCTACTCTCCATATGTATGAGGGTGCTCATGTATTGACATCAATTTGCAATCAAACATATTTGCTTATAATTAGGTCAACATTTGCAAGCTAAAAATGTAAACTTAGACCTGTTAATTCGTATTTTTGCATACAATTAACGGGTAGATTCGGATAAATACTCGGTATACTATTTTGTGGAAAATGTTATATCAAGTTGATAGGGGATCAAAGGACTAGTAACTTTTGTTAATACGAATAACTTTTGTTCCGGAACCAGCCCTGATATCAGTTGTTTAGGCTCTTGAATTAGAAGTCAAAAAATACTTCTCCATAATAGGTATATTACGTACGAGTATATTAATCTCGCATATAACGTCTTTTTACTCATTTTAACATGTATAAACCATAGATATAGCATGTGTTTTGCTACGCAAACTTACTATCCTAGATCTATGGTATAAACACAATCAATGAAACTACTTTCAATATATGATGAGTAGTCATTTTAAATAAAGAATTTTCTATTTCTATATTACTTGGTTCAGTTCATATCATAGACATATTTTTTTTTAATCTATGGTTCATGTACTTTAATGTTGCGTTTGACGCCTACCCGCATTTTTAGCATATTATAGCGTTTGCACACACTTTCCGACACGAATTACTCATATAATTTAATCTACCCACCTAATAGTTAGATACGGGTAGTTATCGGGTATATGTATACCCAATCTAACGTGTATAGAGATGGGCATCTACCCGGGTATTTACCCACGCTTGGGTATTTACCCGATATGCACCGGGTATATACCCGTATCTACCCGTTTGGGTGGGTAGATTGGAATATTTATTTAAAAATTAGTGTGAGTCCGCTATTTATGTGTAGAAATGTACAAAAAGGTTATTTCATGTATAAAACAATTAATATCTCTAAAAGAAAAAATAACAAAAATTAAAATCACTGATATATTTGTTATCTGTTTGCTTATTTTAACAGATAATTAGGTCTACTTACGTTTGCCGGCAAAAAATGTAAACATAGACCTGTCAATTTGTATGTTCCCATACAACGGATAGATACGTATGACGTGAGCTGAAGGGGATAGGTATTAGAAGATAAACACACTCGTTGTAGTCTCGAAGATAAACTGATTTATGTTTTTATTGGTCGGGTTTTTATACAGATTTTAAGTAGAACATTATGTGTCATAGATCTAGGGTTCAATCGAGGTCACACCGTTACACGTGTACATGTAATTTGATATAGGTAAAACAATTCTTTTATTTAAAAATGTTACTCTCGGTTAGTGATATGGAATGTGGAGGCATGTGTAAAGATAATGAGAGTATGTGTCGTTACACACTACATTCGGGTAAATACCCAGAATACTATTTTGTGAGAAATGTTATAACAAGTTGATGGGGGATCGAAGAACTTGTCTATACGAATATCTTTTGTTTCGAGACCAACCCCGAAATCAGTAGTTTTGGCTCTTGGATGAGCAGTCAAAGATACCTACTCTCTATACATGTATGAGGGTGCTCGTATATTGACATCGCATTTGATGTCTGATTGCTCATTTTAACATCTTATTAAGTCTACTTATGTTTGACAGCAAAAAAGATAAACTTAGACCTGTTAATTTGTATGTTTCCATACAACGGGTAGATATGGGTAAATACCTGGCATACTATTTTGTGGGAAATGTTATAACAAGTTGATGGGGGATCGAAAAACTCGTCAATACAAATATTTTTTGTTCCGAGACCAACCCCGAAATCAGTAGTTTTGGTTTTTTTTATGAGCAGTCAAAGATACCTACTCTCTATATATTTATGAGGGTGCCCATATATTGACATCGCATTTGATGTCTGATTGCTTATTTTAACATCTTATTAGGTCTTCTTACGTTTGCCAGCAAAAAAAGTAAACTTAGACCAGTTAATTTATATGTTTCCATACAACGGGTAGATACGGGTAAATACCTGGCATACTATTTTGTGGGAAATGTTCTAACAAGTTGATGGAGAATCGAAGAACTCGTTTATACGAATATCTTTTGTTCTAAGACCAACCCCGAAATCAGTAGTTTTGGCTCTTGGATGAGCAGTCAAAGATACCTACTTTCTATATATTTATGAGGGTGCCTGTACGGCGCAGGTTTCGGTTGTCACCTAGACCCGCGCCATACATGAAGAGGTGATGATGTTGAGGTTGTTAGATGTTGGTTTGGAGTTTGGAGACACAAGACCACGTCACGTAGAAACTGTTTATTGTGGTTATGTTACATGTTGTAGTTGGGTGTGACGGGTCCTTTCTCGATCGCTGCTCGATAGTATCTCAATTGTAGTGTTAAATCGATGTAAAATGTAAAGGTAAAACAGCTGACACGCGACCTGCATAGTATGTGGCCGCGTGCAGCTGAAATGTGCGAGCATTGCTCGAACAGTGCCCATATATTGACATCGCATTTGATGTCTGATTGCTCATTTTAACATCTTATTAGGTCTACTTACGTTTGCCAGTAACAAAAGTAAACTTAGACCAGTTACTTTGTATGTTTCCATACGATGGGTAGATACGGGTAAATACCCGGCATACTATTTTGTGGGAAATGTTATAACAAGTTGATGGGGGATCGAAAAACTCGTCTATACGAATGTCTTTCGTTCTGAGACCAACCCCGAAATCAGTAGTTTTGGCTCTTGGATGAGCAGTCAAAGATACCTACTCTCTATACCTGTGTAGGTTATGGGTCACCACTGTAGCTTAGGCGGCTAACATATGGTGCTTATAGGTACCTACGGGAGATAAATAATAATGCGTGTTCGATGCTCCAAAGTAAAATGTCGAATGAATAATTTATTAACAAAGTTCGGGTTTATATACAAGCGTTAGGGACAAACAAATAGCCTAATACGGTTGTGTTCTCGTTCCTGCGTTGTGAATGGCTGGCGCGGCGCGCGACGGTTCCTGTGTCCCGATTTATTCCCATATTTGGTTATGGCTGACGGCGCGTGCAAATGCTGGCGTTGTATGGCCAAAAATGGAAATGTTTTGTAGCTACTCGATGTATGCTGTAGTGCGGCTACACATGTATGAAGGTGCTCGTATATTGACATCGCATTTGTTGTCTGATTGCTCATTTTAACATCTACTTAGGTCTACTAGAATTTGCCAGCAAAAAATATAAACTTAGACCTGTCAATTTGTATGTTCTCATACAAAGGGTAGATACGGGTAAATACCCGGCATACTGTTTTGTGGGAAATGTTATAACGAGTTTATGGGGGATCGAACCACTCGTTGATACGAATATCTTTTGTTCCGATACCAACCCCGATATTAATAGTTTTGACTCTTAGATGAACAGTTAAAAAATCTATTCTCTCTATACGCATGAGGGTGTTCATATATTGACATCGCATTTTATATCTTCTTACTTATTTAACCACTCTAGTATGTCTTTGCGCACCTCCCAGCAAAAAAAATATTATAAATAAAAAAAAGCCTACTATCAAAGTATGATTAGTATTGTGGTTTTATATGCTTTAATGTCAGATTTGACGTCTACCTGCATTTTAAGCATATTACAGCGCTTGCACACACTTTCGGACACGAATTGCGAAGTAATTACTCATAAAATTTAATCTACCCATCAAATGGGTAGATACGGGTATATACCGGGTATTTACCTAATCTACCGGGTATATTCCCAAATGGGTAGATTGGTTATTTACCCACCGCCCATCTCTAACCGTGTACATATTCATATGGGTATATGGTTGAGTATGTAATATATTGGGTATTATATTTACTCACCGCCCGTCTCAAGAAGTGAAAACGAACGACCAAAGTTGAACTCAAAGGCAGACTGCAGTTGTACGCTGTTGTAAAGAAAAGTTTAAGTTTCCTTCTATCACAATGACAATAATGTCAATGTCAGATAGATGGATGACAAATGAGCCAACCACAACAAAAATTTATTGTAAACTCAAAGTGGTGAATGAAAAGTTTGAAGAGTCCAAGGTTCAAATTTCAAAGTAAGAATTTTTTCAAGAATTTATTGCAAAAGTGATGAAAATACATACAGTGCTGCAACTATAAAATAAGTTAAATTTATAAATATTCAATAAGTATATATTCCTGACAACATGTAGGAATTTCAGTTTTGGATATATTGCCTTACCCAATTTTTTATGAAATAATATTATAAAGAAGAATGCCTTTGCCCAGCAGTGAAACACATTGAACACTGTTAATAAATAATATCAAATTATTTTTTCTTTCAGAATTAATACCAAACAGGTACTTTATACTGCTTAAATTATATTCCAAAGATGTTGTTTCAGATGGTTCCTCTGAGATTATTAGTAAACAATGCTAGACGAGTTCTGCCTGGTGTCAGGCCACTATCAGCCAAAGCGGGGCCGCTGGTAGACCTGCAAGTGGATAATGAAGGTATAGCCACACTGACGCTGCAGAGGCCTCCAGTCAACAGCTTGAACCTTGAGCTGCTGACAGAAATGGACAAGGCACTTGATGATGTAGCCAAAAACAAGGCTAAGGGCATGATCTTAACTTCTGTAAGTTTTTATTTATATTAACTAGTAAAGGCTTTACTCAATGTTGTAGATATAAGGTAGTACATACAAGTAGTTTGGTAACATAAGCGCCTATAAGCTGTTTTGTACGAATTCTTTAAACAAATAAACATTATTTTATTTATTTATTTTAAGTAGGTACCTAGTTACTTACTTCTTGAAAAGCATAAAGGTCCATATACCTAAACATTCACTTAAAAGTGTATGCTAAGTTATTTAAATAATTCATTAAATAAACTGTCCAAAAGCTTAACTTAATTTTAACTAGCTGCACCAAGCGGTGTTACTCACACTTAAAGTAGCCTTTACTCAATCTAGGGTGTTCCCCCTTCTCGCAGCGCAAGTGTCCGCATTTCTTTTTTTTATAAAATTATTTGGTCAACTTTTAAGTATTTTTTTAAATATATTTGGAACGACAATCAATTACTTAGTGCCCATTTTCAATATGCAAGTAATTTACCAGTCAGCCTGTATTTTTTTTATTTTATTATTGTATTAATTACTTATACATTTTCAGTCAGCACCAACAACTTTCTCCGCCGGCCTAGACATAATGGAGATGTACAAGCCTGATATGAAGAGGGTGGAGACATTCTGGTCCACTCTGCAAGGAGTTTGGCTGAAACTGTTTGGCTCTAACTTCATTACCGCAGCTGCGATCAACGTAAGCTTTTTTTATCTTTTATATTTGTTGTTAGAGTAGTGAGAGTATTCAAATCTTATTAGCAGTAACAAAGTCACAATAGTGTTAGATCTATCTCTGCTGTAAATTTTATCAGTAATCTACATAAGTGTTTACTGATAAAATTTACTGCCAATAAAAAAATGTTTGAGAAAGTACCTGAACAAGAACATGAAAATCGTATTTTTTTTACATGTTTCTTAACTATGAAGATAATCAACATTTCATGCCCTTGTAAGAAGACCTTCAGTAATAATTTTTCAAAATTAAAAACCGACTTCACCCCAATACGGAATAGTGTGGATTTTGATAAAATTTCTATCGGACCACCTGACAAGTATACCATACCATTTATTTCAAATAAATGTTCACACACCGATTATTCGAAAACGGCTGGACCAATTTGTAAATTCTTTTTTTTTTGTTGTTTGAAGCGGCATATTTGTAAGGTAAATATCACAGAAATATTATCAAAATCGGTTATGTAATTAAGGGGAAATCAGTTTTTAGTTTAGAAAAAATATAGTCAACTCCAATGAACGATAAACATATTCTCAACCATACAGGGTCATGCCCCAGCTGGCGGGTGCCTCCTCGCAATGTCATGTGAATACCGAGTGATGGTTAGCGGTAAATATGCGACGGGACTCAACGAGACAGCACTGGGCATCGTCGCCCCACGGTGGTTCATGGACACCATGTGTAACACGATTTCTAAGAGAGAGGCGGAGCTGGCACTCACTACTGGGAGGATGTTTTCAGTTGAGGAGGCTCTAAAGGTGAGATTTATATTGTTTTTCTGTTTTATTTATAATGCTTGATGTAAAAAGAGTGGTATAAGGACGTATTTTTATCTGCCTGTCTGTAGTATCATAAATCTACCTAACAGATGAAGGCATTGAAATGTAAATTAAAATAATGAAGGGTATTTTAGCATATATTTGATAGAAATCGGTTCAGAGCCGTTTACAAAATGGGGATTTAGTGGCCGCCACCAACGACCGCGTTCGGCTAGTCCATACAAAATTTATGAAAACTACAAGAAAGCCGCCATCGGTTGCTGTGGTCGGTAGCCCATTTGCGCCGAGTCTATTTAGCGTCGCGAGCTATGGCTGACACACTGCGTCACTTGTCTGTGCCTTAGGATAAATAAGAACGATGAATTTTGGGAGATTGATTATCTATAGCAATTTGATTATATACCTCGTGGAAGACACATACATTACTAGATCACTATAGTATAATGGAATTAAAATATCAGTAAAAGAATAATTCCATACTAAAGTGTGCAGCCGCCCGGGCAGTTTGTATCTGAATGTCGTTTTTTTTTTGTTTTTGAATTTTATTATGCTCTAATAATCTAGTCCGAGGCCCGTGGTTTGGTTTGATTACGGGTAAGTATGTCTCTTCCACGTTGTGTATTAAGTATATAATTTATCTTTAGGTGGGCCTTATCGACGAAGTAGCCAGCGACAAAGCGGACTGTGTACAAAAAAGCAGAAACTTTATAAAGCGCTTCGACAGAATACCGCCGATGGCGCGCGCGTACACCAAGCAGAAGATAAGGGCGGACGCCCTCGGTTGGCTCCAGAAGAATCGCCAGGAAGATCTCAAGGAATTCCTAGGGTTCGTCTCGAGTCCTAAAGTGCAACAATCGCTAGAAATGTACATGCAAATGCTGAAAAAGAAAGCTGCTAAGTAATACTAAGGAACAGCTATAAAGCAATGTTAGAAATTGTATTCATAGATTAAGGATACAGTATTTTTACACCTTTTATCAGACAAAAATGTAGATGTTCTCTTGATGTAAGAAAATGTGCCTTGTATTTGTAAGTATGTATAAATTTTGTGAAAAGGTTTTTTCAATTTGAAACCACTGAATCTATAAACTCTTGTAAGTAATAATAATGAAATCAATGTTATTGATGTATGCATGACTTTCGAAATATATTTTTTTGTTTTATACCCAACGTTTATTATTTGGAATTATTAAAATATTTTTCTATAGTAAGTTGATTATCTTTACATATAACAAACAACACCACCGCAGCAGTTAATTTTGATGTCTTATTTATTAAACAATATAGAAGTTAGATAAGAGTACTACGTTAGGCCTATTTATCTTTTTGTACGATTGTATTTTTACGATAACTGTAGACAATTTAGTAGGTTTACTTGAATCGTAGCAAGTGGAGGTGTTATAGTTTATGACCCCGTGGATAACCGGTGTGATAGTTTGTAAATATTCCACTTATCGATAAATTCAGTAGAAAGTCATTCAGTGTAGTTTTACAGACATTTTGCCGCGACAATGTGTAAGTACCTACATATAAGTATTTATCTTTAGTAGTCTAATCATAATTTACATTGTCAAAACTATAGCTACATATCTACATATAAAAAGTCATTAATAGAAACCGCCTCTTATCGTTCCCCGTGCAAAGGTGATCAAAACGCTGGCAGCATTGTCACGCTGGATCGCAATGGCCATCCTTTGCACGAGAATGTGCCCTAAGCGGGAGTGACTAGCCTTCTCTAAAAAATGTTATTTAGTATATGATAAAAAAAGTAAGTATAATCTGATTATTATTTATGCCTGTGGTATCTATCACTAAGTTGTTATAAATTAGGAAGTAGATAAAATGTGGCTTCTTGATGTGCAGTGTGTCTAAATAATTCACGCACTATAGAATTTGTTATCATTATCACTTTGGGTATTGATTATCTTATCTTTCTATATATATTTTTGTTTTCAGTTTGGTCAAGGAGCGCTAAAACTTCAGTCATATGCGCTGGGAAATGTCAACATCTGATAAAATTAGGAAATAAAGTAAGGTAAGTCAAAATGAACTTTATGTTAGTACAAGAAGGGTGCATCGCATTGGATGATATGACAATCAATGTCAGGGTCCAAGCCGGTCGTCCTTCGTTGTCGACCCTAGTCATGTCTTTGACTAAAACATTATTTAACACTAGATATATTGTAGACTAGCCGAAGCGTAGATTTTATGTCTCTGAAAAATGCTTATCAGGACAACTTTTGCTAAGGCGTAATTTTTATATTTCTAATAGTGTAGCTGGACCATTATAGTTCTGCATCAGGTGTTCCATTTCCCAAAATCATACAGGGTAACAAATTTATATGTATTTTATACCCTAAACTATATACCCTTTATGTTGTCCAGGCTTAACAGCTATACCATAAAAAAGTTTCATTCGAATTCGTCCAGTATTTTCGGAGATTAGAGTGTACAAATAGACAAACAGACAGACATTTTTACACAGACGGTTTTATTAAAAATATAGATATTATATTGTCACTAAAAGTCATATTTATCTATTCAGCATAAGTAGCTGATCAGTTCCTTATTGTAAAGTATGTAAAAGAATTTTTATCTATTTCTTTTAAGCGTCAATGCGATGGCCGTCCGTGGTTTGTCGAAACTGTCAGTGGATGACGGCATCGCCGTGTGGGAGCTCGACCGGCCGCCGGTCAATAGCATGAATTTAGACGTCTACAAGGAAATCATCAATGTATTGAACAAGTCATATTTATCTATTCAGCATAAGTAGCTGATCAGTTCCTTATTGTAAAGTATGTAAAAGAATTTTTATCTATTTCTTTTAAGCGTCAATGCGATGGCCGTCCGTGGTTTGTCGAAACTGTCAGTGGATGACGGCATCGCCGTGTGGGAGCTCGACCGGCCGCCGGTCAATAGCATGAATTTAGACGTCTACAAGGAAATCATCAATGTATTGAACCAAGCTGAAGAAAACAAATGGAAGGGGCTCATAATCACTTCGGTATGTAGGTATACAGGCTGACTAATAATCACTTACGCGTTATATTTAAGGAATCATGATCACAAGTAACGTCTAAAAATATAAACAGTGTGTTTATCTTTTTTATGGGATAGTTTGGTCAACTTTTATAAGGACCTATTTTTTATATTTTTAGAATGAGGATCGATTACTTAGTACCCCTTTAATATTCAAGGTGATTTACCAGTCAGCCTGTATAATTGAACAAGTGAGCGTTAAAGCTCTCCGAATCTGCTTAAACAGTCCAGCGTTTTTATGTTTGTTCGAAGGCAACTCAAGTAGTTTTAATACTTTTGATCGGAGCTTGATGAAATTGGTACGCGTGTAGATGTAAGCAATAGAATTTTTAAGTTTGATCATGAGCCAAATAAATCAAGGGGTTGCCGAGATATGGAGTTCCGAGTTCGGGGCTAACTACTAGTATAGTTCTTAGTTTATTTTTTGTATCTTCACAAGCTCTCTGTTATAAGTGATGAATACTGATGATGATTTGTAACTGCTAGAACTTGCTAAAAGGACAGATTAGATGTTATAGTTTCTTCTTCATATAACATTGAAGTAAAATATAATCTTATGCCAAAACAAAAATCTATTAAATCGAGACGGTGTCATTACAGTACCCTGTGGCACTCTTTGTAATTATTTTTATTAGGCAGTAACTAATTGTGGATTTTGGCTTCCATAAACATTTTACTGGTGGCTTCTGTGATTCACATAATTTATTATCATCTAAGTAAGTCTTTCAGTTTTGAGAGAGTGCGAGGGGGTTACTACAAAATCGGTACGCAAGACGTTACTGCCTATCCGCGTAACAATGTCAAGCTGCATTGGGCACTAACGTATGATGATAAAGTCTTATTTCGTTTGACATAGAAATAGGACGTCACTATCGAACGACTAGCGTATTATTGTAAGGTATGGAGTAACCCCCCTGTACATGTAGAGTAAATAGCAAAGGTATCTACTTCTTAGTAGCGTGACCATGGAATTGTAGTTTACGTCTCTACCGTCGTGAGCGTGACTAACTATTATTACTCCAAAGCTAATAATTACAGTATCAATTACAGGCTTTACCCAAGATATTTTCAGCGGGCATTGACTTCAAAGAGCTATACAAACCAGACCCGAAGCGATTGGCGACAGTTTGGAGTTCATCGCAGGAAATTGCTATCAAAATGTTAACAAGCAACTTCGTCACAGCAACAGCTATCAATGTATGTACATTTTAGTAAATTGACCTTGGTCTACCTAGGACTAGGACTGATCTAGTTTTCAGCCCTCGGCAATGGAATGATAAATACCGAAAAAAAATCTCTACTTATTGATTAGTAGCGACGCAATGTCGTTGTATTGCGCATTTTATTATTTCGAATTTAGTATCTGCCTAAGCCTGTGGGAAACAGGCGTGATATTATGTTTGTATGTATTATTTCGAATTTAGTAATATGTACTACTTAACTAAGTATAAAGATTTAGAATGACTAAGTTGGTAGTAATACTAGGAGTTTGTGGAGCTGCCAGAGCGGCCAGTGAGGCACAAAAAAATAATTGGCTAACATTGATGTCAGATCTGTCACTGCTATAACTATAATAACCGATATGAATATCTGAGCTATTAATGAATAGCATTCTGAAGCAGAGATAAGCTAAAAAAAAATTGAGATAAAATATAATTCAATAAAACTTCTATTATACTTAAAGCAAAAGAAAAAATGTACTTACAGCAAATTATTGCAAATTTTACCTTCAATATTATGAAATTATGGTTGCTATTCTTATTATACACCCCACACTTTATAACGCATCGTTCTTTGACAATAACATCTGTTTGACTTTCTAGGGTCACACTTCAGCCGGTGGCTGCTTGTTGTCCATGCTCACCGACTACCGGGTGGCAGTCGACGGCGAATACACCATTGGGTTCAACGATACCGCCGTAGGCATAGTTCCCCCGGTTTGGGTGACTAAGCTGATGATGCACACGCTACCGACGAGGAAAGCAGAGATGGCCATTGTCGCGTCTACCTTGTTTAAACCTAAGCACGCTGTGGAGGTAAAGTTTTTATTAAGCTAATGCTTTACAAGACGTGAGCTATAAAGAAATCAAACTTATTTGTTTAAAACTAACGTAAGATACACTCATTATTCAATTTAGTACTCACGTATAGATCAGTGTGTCGTGAGCCGGTGCGATGTACGGGCCTCTAGTCACATTCGCCCTGATGAAGACCTCCGGATGAGGTCGAAACATGTCGGCAGTAGCTGACCCTATACGTGAGTAACCCGTTTACTAAATTTAAGAAATCAAACTTATTTGATAAACAGAGTAAAACTTATTCGCGATTAAAGTAAAGATAATAAACTAGCAAAAAGCTATTAAATCAAGTTGTGCGTGTACGGAGCTAGCTTTATTTTTAGACTATCGAAACAGCAGAGTGTAACTCATTGCTAAAAACGCACCCTGCATGTTTTTTCTTTAGCTACAGTGGACAATTTCAAATTTTTCAAGCCATAGGATACAAAGAGAATACAACTACTACCCAGGATAGAAGCTAATGAAAATGAAGACCACTATGTAACTTCATTTATATTTCGTTTGCTCTTAGACCCACATCTGAAGCAAAGAGTGTCTCAGGAATTCGCCATCTTGATGATTTTTTAAATATAATTTTTGTTTCATAAGGTGGGACTTATTGATGAATTAGCTGCAGACAAAGCCGATGCAGTAGCAAAATGTAAAACATTCATCAAAAGTATGGACCAAATCGCGCCGGCAGTTATATCGAAAACCAGGCAGATAGCGAAAGAAGTGCCACTTTTGTGTCTAATAGAGAACCGGCAGAAAGATTGCGAAGAGTTCGTCATAAAAATGAATAGTCCAGAAACACAACAAATCATGGAGAATTATTTAAAAATGTTGAAGAATAAAAAGACAAAGTTGTGATAAACATTTCTTTTATTTTGTAACTAGCGTGATTTAAATATGTAACTTCTACGTCACCAAAATTCGCATTACATTAAAAGTGTAATTGTCCCGTCACTTCGTGCAAAAAAAGTTAAATTTCTTTTTCGAAAAGATCAATACTGTTTGTGACTAGTACATATCATCGCCTAGTATGGCGGCGGTCTCAGGGTCCACGGTGTCTGTGAGTCTCATCTGTGTATCGGTCCAGTCCTCCCTCTGGTTGTCTATGAAGTAGTTAATTTCCAGTATCCGATCTCTGTTGCGTTTGATCTCGTTACTGCAAGAAAAGCAACCACGTATCTGTTCGTGAACACCACGTCAACTCGTAAACAATAATGGTCAACTAGTTAACAAATCGCGGATTCCGCCAAGTATGAAGACAAGGGTGTCTGCGAGAAAAATATACATGTAACTAGGTGCGAATATTTTTTAAATTGCTATAAAAACTTACTCATTAGTCCCCTGAACCAAGTCGTCTCTCCACTGATTCGCGCGCGTCATGAGTAAATCTTCCCTTGCGTCGATGAATCTCATGTGGTTGTCCGATGATTGAGCTACTAGATTCATCATCATGTCTCGATCCATCATTACCTGAAAAAATAAAAGGAGTAGTAAGCATTTTTCCAATGAATTTTAGATAAGAACTGCATAGACCGCAAGTCGTCCCGATAACAGTTTTTCGGGAGAGGGGGAAATTTTGGGTTGGTTACAAGACCGTCACACGACACAGGTGGGACCAGAACCGTGGGCATTCTGTATGTATTTTACTCTTTGGCATTGGCATACTGTCGCTCGACTGAGTCTGTCAGAGGTGCCTTTGCGCATTGTATTGGACCGTCAAATTTTTTTGACCAATTTTTTTCTAGTTCTTTTTTAATTTAGACAGTAAATAATTGAAAATAAATAGTTAAATCAAAAAACTGTATGCCTCAAAGAGCTCTGGGGGCGCGTCTCCCAGCATGATCTTGTTCCCAAGCAGTTTGGACAGCGTCTCAAACTGCCGCGTCGACCAGGTGCCTTCGATCTCGCGCCACGCGCCGAACGCATTTCTTGACACTTCTAGAAGTTTCGTGATCATCTCTGTCATGTTCACTGAGAACTGCACACGGGATTCCTAAAAAGGGGGAACTTTTAATTTAAGAATTGCACGCGGGATTCCTGAAGAATTCCTTAACCCTTATGAACTTCAAATTTTATATCTCAATCTTAGGTATTGGTATACCTATTTTTTAAGGGGTGATTCAGTCCATCATTATGAATTAACTTTTCTAGTGAAAGTACATCTGAATACGAAAATATTAGGTTCTCATACAAATCGAAGTAGTCAAATGATCCAGTTAGGTATTAGATATACATAATCAATACTGAACTATCGCTTTAAATATTTTTAAGTATTTAGACAATTAAAAAGCACCCTATATTTTTTCAAACAATACTACTTCAGACCACTAGGTACACCTGTATGTGCTTTAATTTAGTATTTCATTCCTAAAAACACTTCTAATACTTTATATCTGAACTCGTCAACCTTACCTCGCACTGTTCAAACAACCGCATTTCAATGGACATGAGCTCTTTCCACAATTCGTACAGCACTTCGTTGAACGCCTCTCCCAAATCTGTTATTTTGGGCTCCAACTCTTCCACGGTGGATTGCTTCGCTGAAACCTTGCGGATCATTTCATTCATTTGGGCTATAAGAGGCTGCTTCTTTTTCTCAAATTCTTCTAGCACGCTAGGAAAAAAACGTAACAATCTAAAATTAATACCATTTTTTTTGTGATGCCATTGAGATAAAATCTTACGAGTTGAAAGTTTTACATTATTATTTTTATATACTTAATTCACAAGGGAACCTCATTATGTTGTGTCAATGAAAATAACTTTTCGAATAGAAATCTTAGGCTTAGAAACTCATTGCGGCAACAGCTACATATTTATTTTTTAATAAAAAGAATAACGTTCGTTACCAACACTTTAAACTTTGTCGACTTTTGACGACCTCTGTGGCCTGGTGGTCATCATTCCATACATGCTGTCACATAGGAGGTCCCGGGTTCGATCCCCAGTCAGGTCAAGATGAAAAAAAATATCTTTTCGAAATTGACCTGGGTCTTAGATGTTTTTAGGTATATGTATTTGTCATAAAATATAGAATCGTTGAGTATTCCATAACTCAAGTTTTGAACTTACTTTAGTGCTATATCAATCAATGTAATTTATCTAGAATAACCTATATATTAATTAACTGTAAATATATAAAGAGAAGCCTTGAATATGTTCTAACGGCTCATACCCGGAGGTAGCGGGTTCTGCAGATCAAAATGATCATCACCGCACAACATCTAGTGCTGGAGATAGGTCAAGCAGTAGGTGGATGTTAAAATGATGAAGACGATGAAGCAGATCAGCAAGCAGATTCTATATATAGAAAGAAACGATATAGAAATCAATTAGTACACCTACTCTTTACTTTTCTGGACGCTATCTGCTAAAGCGTTATCGACAAGATTTTTGAACAGCTTTATTTCATTTTGTCTCGTATTATAGGCTCCTTGCGCGAATTCCACCAATCCCGCCATCGTTTCTACATACTGATCTTTGTACCTGAAATATGTTAATCTTCAATGAATCCATATGTTTATAGCTTATTCGATCTTCTTTATCATAATAATATATTGTATGTGTATTGTATGTGTCTTTTCGGGATAGTAAGACGCTTTTTGTAGTTATATTTAGATGACATTTTCACATACATACTCATATAATACCACTTCTTCCCTAATGGGGCAGACAGAGCATTTTGAGATTTTTAGATAGGGTCGCAAGACTCAAAGGTCAGTTAATGTGGTAGTGGGCGAGAATGTGAAAAAGTAATCTGAATATTATGGGTTGCTAGCTGCATCACCTCATAACATGATTCGCATTTTCGCCCATTCCCTTTATCTTCTGCGATCTGCGCAGGAAGAGAAGCAGCTGGTACATTTATTTATTTTATTTTCTTTAATAAATCATCATTAGTTTAAAAAAAAAAAGTAGGGTTACTGTTCGTAGAATCCAATCAGTTCGCCTCCCACTTTGAGCAGCAGACTTCCATCCGGGTCCTTCTCAAACATAGATTCTATCAGTTCTGGTCCACTGAGGTACTCCACAAATGAAAGCGCATAGAATTCCACCTTCGCGTCGTATTCTTCCTTTGCTATCCTTTCTTTTTCAGTTTTCTCATCTGCTTCGTCAAGTTTTCGCAAATAACCTCTACAATTAATATCTTCCATATATTATCAATAAATTATTAAACATATACCTAACTACTATTACTTGTACTATTATGTATTCTGTGTTATGATCCAAAACTTTTAATTTCAAAATCCAGATTTTCCGTTCAAAATCAGTTAGGTCCCTATATCAATGCGTTATCAGTTTGTTTGTTTTTATTATGTAGCTGTAGTAGCTAACTCTGGGGGATTACTCCACAGCATAATATGTTAGTCGTACGATAGTGACGTCCGCTATTTCTATGTCAAACCAAATTAGACTTTACCATCATACGTTAGTGGTCAATGTTGCTTGACATTGAAACGCGAATGCTCAGTAACGTTCGTCTTGCGTACCGCTTCTGGAGTAACCCCCCCTGTTGTCACATTTTCAAACTACCTTTTCAAATTGATCTCTCAGTGAAACATTTTGAGCTCCTTTATTAGCGCTTGATTAGCAGTACCGCGTCTTATTCTTACTCAAAAAGACGCTGTTGATAAACTTATTGAGTTGGTACTTGGGAATGTGTTGTCTATGTATATTAGAGACTCCCCGAGAATGAAGATCGTGAAGTGAGCAAACATTCATCAAACATAGGTAGGTACTTACAAGAACTCTGTAAAAAGCAAGTGAGTATTCAAATAGGGACTTAAATATTAACCTGAAAAACGCTCTGCCGTCCTCCCGCTCCTCTTCCGTGACCGTTTTATAATCTAGGTACGTGACTCTGGGCAGTCCTGACTTGAGGAAATGGTACGTCATAGGATCATCGCAACAAGGGTTGCCTTTGAAACTGACTGACCGAAGTTTCCGAAATCTGCGCAAATACGCCATCTGGTAAAACGAATAGAAACTTAGTCAACACAGCATGCACATACTTATCTGGTCCATCTTTAGTAGATAAGTATGAGGATTGATTGAGTAAATTAACCTTTATCTTATACCTTTAAACGAGCAATTCTTGTATGTATATATATATATTTATAAATTTCTGTGATCTCGAAAACGGCTCTAACGATTTCGCAGAAAATTTGTATATGGGGGTTTTCGGGGGTAAACTATCGATCTAGATTAGTTTTATGTTTGGGAAAACGCGTGTTTTCGAGTTTTCATGCGTTTTTCTTTCCACGCAGAATATGGTCGCTAATTTCGTCGCGCCGCGACTGCCTTGATTTAGCTCAGTGGTTAAGGATAGCGACCGCTAGAAAGAGTGTTACGGGTTCGAATCCCACTCGGTGACTTACTTTTGTTTTTTTTTTTATGTTTAACTTTATATATTTTTTTTATTTTGCATTGTTTTTAGAAAAGTTTTAAAAAAATTGGTTAATGTTTGAGATGTAACCGAGCAAAGCTCGGTCGCCCAGGTACTTTTTGTAATAATATATGATAAAACTAGCTGCGCCCCGCAGTGTTACCTAACCTACCTAAAGTAACCCATGTGTTAATCCAGGGTGTGAGCTTCCTGCATACTGAATTTTATCAAACTTGGTCTAGCCGTTTGCACGCGAAGACGTGAAGACTCACAAACTTTTGCCTTTACAATATTAGTGTGATAGTGTAATTTTGTACCTAACATTACTAACCTCTTTGTAATCTTCTATAAGATTATCTCCAATGCTAAATACAAGTAAATTCTCAAGAGTCTCCATGTTTTCCAGCTTTCGTATTTTATTATGGAACAAGGTTAGAACTTCAATATTGACAAGCTCATCTAAATTTTCGATCGTTTCAATTTTGTTGAACGATAGATCTAGTTCAATTAATCCAGTCAGTTGTTCTAGGTTTTCGATTTTCTCTATAAGATTATGTGCTAACGTTAATTTTTTCAATGACTTCAGCATCCAAAGGTGGTCTATTCTAAGTATGTTTTGGAATTCTATACGAACTATCGGTGCTTCATCAAGATGTACTCCTTCTTCTGCAAATAGCCTGCCGGCTTCTTCAGTAGGGCCTAGAAAAAAGTATCTAGATAAGCAAGTACTTATTAAAAGTAAGTACCTAAAGTTTTTAGATAGATTGACAGGCGTCTCGAATTAGATATTTTTCAGCCTTATTTAGTTTCCTTAATTATATTAGACTAGGACGTAGTAAGTGTAATGGTGACATGATTTTTTTATTTCCTTACCGTATTCTAGAATACATTTTGTTAGCATAGCATTGTCTATTACTCCGGGCTCCATGTCTGGATGTATAATAAGACTAGTTAGTTGTCTCTTCTGTGCCATTTTTATATTTTTATGTAAGCAGCAATTAAATTATTGAAAGTAAAGGAAAATCCTTACGTACGTTACTTTAACTTGGAACGTTGTCAAAACACTAAAAACATGTATGTTTATAAAACAATGTTTTGTTTGTTGCTAGGTGATGGATGTAACTCCTGATATTATCTACAGACAGGAAAGTATTATATGTAGCTGTATACTTTTATCCTACGTCTAAAAAAGAGCTGATAGGTAGCTTAGTTCAAAGAACTAAGCTCTTGTCTGTGGAGCAACCAATCGTCTTTAGCGTACAGTATTGCTCTAAAAGTAAATAGAAAAGTTCATTTACAACTTTCCATTCTATATAAATAAGTATATTATGTTGTATGCACCTACTCTTCCAGGCTGGCCTGGAAGAAAAGAAAAAGTTTAGAATGTACCAACTGCTTCTCTTCCTACGCAGACTGCAGATCGTAAAAGCCGTTCGAGGCAATGACTGGATTTAAAGCTAAGTGTGAAATGAGTTTGAAACTCGCGCTTCTTTCGTGATTCGTAATAATACTCCATTTTACGTTGCCTTTTGAGATTTTGTCTGAATGTATTTACAGAAAAAAATAATATAAAATCGAAGAAATGTATTTGAGTTAGTTTATGAGTTTTAGGTACTTTGTAAATAAGATTTAATCTCACTTTATACGTTAATATTATTTGAATATGTATAAAAAAATGCGACACGTTCCTTCATCATTCTTTTTTATTGTAAGTAATGTCGAAATTTGACAGCTGGTATTTGATATCTAGTTTTTTATCTGTGCACGCACTGTAGTTTTTTTGACAAGTGAAGTGAAATTGGTGAAATCGCTTTGATAAATATTCGATTATTTTGTAAAAATGTCCTTCTTTGGGGTGGGAAATCCATTTTCTACGCCCGTGGGCCAGAAAATAGGTAAGAAACAGATTTATTTCTTTAGTATTGTATAAGGAAATCGTTGCAATTCCGGGTCCCATGACTAAGATAATTTCTTTGAGCTGCGCATTATAAAACTCAATTTCTCTTTGTTGTTGTGATTTGAAGTTATTACAAAACAAGCCGTAGAACCGCAAGACTTATCTTTTACCTTGTTCACTTCGGCTCTTTATTGTTCTTCGACTTGATGTTAATTGGTTTGACCCTTTGATTGTGTTTATGTCGATGTTTATGTATTGTAGAACAAGCTACAGATGGGAGCCTTCCATCGGAAAACTGGGCGCTGAATATGGAAATATGTGACATTATAAACAGCAGTACAGACGGTCCAAAGGATGCTGTGAAGGCTATCAGGAAGAAACTGACCCAGAGTGCTGGCAAGAACTACACCGTGGTGATGTACACACTCACTGTGCTGGAGACGTGTGTCAAAAACTGTGGGAAGCCGTTCCATGTTCTAGTTTGCAACAAGGAATTCATATCAGAATTGGTGAGTCGAACTGTATATCTGTAATTTTCTGTAATTTATATTATAGAAACATTTTTTAACAAAACATGTTCTTGAGCATAATATTAAAAGCATATAGGTATCGGGATTTTGGGTTGAATAAAAAGTTTTATTTTTTATTCACACTACCAATTTTTGTTCATTATATCCATAAATACATATTGCATAACTTATGCAACAACTAGTGTAACAAAAATGTTATGTTTAATTTATTAAAGGTATCTTTTATAAGTAATGTTGCTTCCAATCTTTTCATTCTATAAGTTCTAGTACCATTGCTTGTAATAAGTTTGTAGTAAGAATTGTACTGTGTACTGTGGTGATTTAAGGATTAGGCTATGTCTATCAGCACATAACAGCACTTTCATATGCTGCTAATGATAGCAGCAATCTCGCTCTGACAGTTCTGAGCAACAGAAAATGATTTCTGTTGCACAGAACTGTCAGAACGAAAGAAAGCTATAGCACGACCAGTTCTCTTACTCTAGTTAAATAATGTTTTTGAACAACAGAAACGGATAGCAGTGTAGAAAAGTGATGTTCTGTGCTGCCAGATGTAGCCCAACCCTAATGATATCCTTTTGCAGTTCTAATGTAATTTCAATGCACTAGAGAAATTTATTTCTACTATTATTGAAAAAAAATAACTGTAGAAATATGTTAACAACATACTTACAAAGATTTGATATAAGACAAAACTTTTTTTATAAAATTCTCTACAATGCATTCACTATACAATCCAGATTTTTAACCTATACCAAATGTACATCTGTAATCTTATCTCCATTGAAGATGTGTTCAAATAAGTGACTGAGACTTATCAGATGCCTAAGCTTACCTAGCAAATCATAACTGCTCAACCCAACCCATCTTATTACGAAATGTCTAACAAAATAACTTCAAACAAATATGCCACTTTCTCATGCATTCATATCCTAGTTTTTTTATTTATTTAACCTTTATTGTACAAAATACAATTTGTATGGCACAATCATCATCATCATCATTTCAGCCGCATAACATCCACTGCTGGATATAGGCCTCTGCCAAAGATTTCCATGATGACCAATCTAGAGTGACTTGGCACAATAGGCAGACTTTATCTGGTGGGTAGACTAGTTTTGTCTGGTAAAAACTGAGTGCTTTTGAGTTTTTAATAGTAAAGTCACCTGACATAGAAAACTGACTAATCTTGCGATCACCACCGGGACCAATGGTTTTATAACTCTGTGGTGTAATGGTCAACACGCTAATCCGCCAATCTGGAGGTTCTAGATTTGATCCCCAGGGCAAGTTGGAAAATGGGCTTTTTGAAATTGTCTTGGACTTGGGTGTTTATCTATGTACATATTTATTAAAAAATATAATATCATTGAGTTAGTATCCCACCAGTTAGTATACAAGTTTAAAACTTACTTTAGGGTTAACCTAATCAGTGTGATCTGTCCGCATATATTTATATAGTATATGAAGTATGAATCACTGAACCAGAGCTCCTTGATTAGACCAACGTAACAAAATCAGTTTCTTATCAAAGTCAATGTATTCACATATCAGAACACTGATATTGTGACTGATAAAATGTCATTGTCTTTTAAGGTCATGAATTTATGATAGATATCTATTAACCTGTCGTCTGTGCAAAATACCAGATACAATAGTAAAACAATGCATGTCGACCGGATTCCGGTCTGCTCACAGATGACAGGTTAATTTCTACCTCTATATATTATATTATTCTTATCTAGCTCGTTGATGCATAGTTGTCGATATCTATACAATACATCGAAGTATGATATTACGTATGTAACCCCTTTTACCCAGCAGTGGGACAGAATCAAAAAAAACAAAGTTGATGCAATATGGTGTAACAAAAATACCAGCATTAGAATATTTGTTTTTGAAACTGGTTTACTTGGAATTTAATCTCAACCTAATTAGCATTTACATTGGCGACGACACACAATAGTGAGCGCGCAAATGATATTATAAAATCGCATTTTTCCCAACTGTCTTAGACATTATGGTTTTAAATTGCATAATGTACTTATTTGTACATAGATAGCATTTGTTGGGTCTCAACTTGTATCAGAAGGATCATTCGTAATTCACACTTACCTGTTATACCAATGCATGTATGTAGATACATACACTGAGTTGTGTTAGAATAAAGAATAATGGTGTGACTTGTGACATGTTAGATTATATAAATATTATAGTTACATTATCATTTTCCCTGAGCACATTCCGTATGATTTTATTTTCCCTTTAAATGTTTATAAAAATCTTTGAATGTGCAATGTGCATCAATGTTTGTTTGTTGTTTTGACCACGTCGTTGTTCCATCTAGTAACCGGTCTACCAATTTCCCTGCAGCCAGTTTAGGTCTCCATTCCAGTACTTCTTTTCTCCAATATTCGTCTTTGGTTCGGCTTATTATGGCCACTAAATAAATACCACCTATAATACGACATATTAAGTGCTTTAATTAATTAAATTATATCTATAGACCTAGAATTTACTTTTTGTACTTGTTATGTAATTATCATATTAGTTAATTAGTAGTCGGTCTGTAACTAAGCTACAACTGTATCGCATAAATACAGCTGTTGTCTGACTCATACAATTATTAGATTATGTAGTTGGATTAGCAACTTATGAACTGAGACATGCATAATCTGATCTAGTTTATGAGCCAAGGACATCAGATATACACTCTGAACATAAAGTATATATTTTATAGCATTGCTGTTCATTAATTATTATGCATGTGAAGGTTGACTCATCCTGTTTGTGCAATTGTACATACCTATAGGTAGTAAATGCTCGTATATATTCTATTTTTTACTGTTTATACAAACACTGCAACTGTTTTATTTACTGCTGTTTTGGCGTATTGATAAGGTTTCAATGACATTATAAAAAATGTTTCAATGATTCTTTGTGCAAGTTGTTTCGACCGGTGATAATGTTAATACATTCATTGATAAACAGGGTTGTTGTTTTTTCGTGTGTGTAAAGCACTATCTAGGGCTGACAGATTTTTCGAGATGTCTAAAGGCATCTGACATAGCTTGACGACTGCCATACAATGATGACAGCTGGGCCAACGGCTTAACGTGCCTTCCGAAGGACGGGGGAGCCCCAGAAATTTTTACCCCACTAGTGATCCCCCATCCAAATGCGAACCACTCCCGTTGTCGCTTACCTTGTCCGTACAAGTATATTTAATTCTCTTAAACTTCTTTTTTTTAGGTAAAACTCATTGGCCCCAAAAATGACCCACCGACAGTGGTACAGGAGAAGGTGCTCAGCCTAATACAGTGCTGGGCTGATGCTTTCCAGAACCAACCAGAACTTCAGGTAAATTCCATATGTTAGTGCTAAACTTATTGAGCCGTATGTACTAAAGTACATATAGCTCGATGGTTTAACTGGGATTCTTTCGGCGTATCTTTACATTAGTGGTCGTTTCGAAACGTAGTAGTTTGTGGCTTAGTAGATAGGTATTTTTTTAATTGCAAATAATAGTAAAATGACTGTCAATGTGAAAGATAAATTTGTCCTACATTGAATATATTTTTTTATTTTGATTTTAGTCTCAGGCAGTCTAGCCAATACAATTTAATAAGCAAGTGTTCTGTCCTATTGGTTGCCTTTCCCGTCTAGACGATATCATCATGATAAAAATAGCCCCTAGTTCAGTCTTATGTCTCTTTAAGGCAAGCGACAGTATGCCAGCGGAAGCGAAAGCAGCGACAATCGCGCGCCAGCTCACGACTCTTGTCGCCGATCATCACCGCTCGCGCTCGCTCAGTGTCGCAACCTGTCGCTGCGACAAGGGTCGGCACGGCACCACAGAATGAATACAAGAATTACATACAGAACGGAATCTTCTAAGGTCCTGCGCAATATGTGTCCCGTTCCTCGTCCTCGCACCTCTCCCGGAAGAGTATTGACCGGGGGCTGCAGGCCCCCGGTCTGGCAAGAACCTGGCAAGAACGGGGGAGAGGAGCAAGGACGGGAAACGGGGACGTTTATAACTTATGCGGGACTTTAGGAGATTCCGTTCTGTATGTAATGCTTAAATTAATTCTGTAACGGCACGGTGGCACTCGTCTGCTGAGCATTACTTAGGTACTTCTGTCTCTGTACAATGAGAATTGTGTCATCATTGCGGAGAATCTTCATCGCATTGACATTGACCCCTCTACATTCAGAGTTCAGACATCTGTCCGACCATGCGGTAATAGAACATAATGTTGATAAGGTATTCGATGTAACCTCGAGCCTTTAGATGTATTTGAGCCAATTAAATTTGATACAAAGGTCTCTGTTCCGCTTGGTCTGCCGCCGGCTAAACTGTCCAAGTCTTTCATAATATGGTTCGGTAAAACCTCGGTCACTAATGGAGCGTGACAGTGTGTAAACTGAAACCGTAGGGTCAGTGCAGTGACCCATTTAAATACTACCTATGGTTTATGTCTTATCCGTAAATGGCCTCTTTAAATATACAGTTCGTTCGTTCAAATGAATTACAGGACGTTTTTCATGCGCTCGACGCGCGCACCGCCAAGGCGGCTGTGTCAAAACACTACCATTTTGGCGCGCTAACGGTCTGCAAACCATTTGAACTAACGAACGAACTGTACATTTTCCGAATAACGATTATCGATAGTTGGCACCGCCCTTATTTGTAAAGGCCTAAGTACAGTGTTTTTATACAATAAACACAAATAAAGGCTTATAAAAAAGTATATTGTTATATCTTGGATAAAGTTAAATAAGTATACTAAAGGTTGGCAAATAAGATTATAATGTTGTGGAAGAAACGGCACTAAAAACATGGCTCCTACTTTCAGACAGATACTAAAACATTAGGTGGCGCTATCAAGGGCCACTAATTTAGTTGTTGATCTATAAATGCTTTTTATTTAGACAAAAAGTTTCAAGGCGGTACCTTCTTTCAATAATTCTACTCAGCTATTTGGCGATTTGCCTGTAAATTTTATATTACAAGAAATCGATGTAGTCGCGTGCAGTACTAAAACTAAAATAAAAATCGCGTGTTCCATCACTAATGAAATGTGAAGTTGATTAAATAATATACGTTTCAGGGCGTAGTGCAGGTGTACAACGAACTCAAGACGAAGGGCGTGGAGTTTCCGATGACCGACTTGGATGCTATGGCGCCCATTTTCACACCACAGCGGGTAAGTTAAGTATGTAAAAAAACGACTTTCCCATAGAAATTGCCCTGCAGACTTTCGTATGGAAATGTAGTTTTTTTTTAATTTTTTGATTGTTATTTTATTATTGTTACACTATAGTGATCTAATATAGCCCGTGGTTTGATTTATTACGGGTATGTCCCTTCCACTTTGTATATACATAATGATTTTTTAACCACTTGCCAAATTTTTGGAGAAAGGTCAGTCCACGATACTGAACTACTTCATTTCACATAATGAATTATAGAAAATAAAAAAATAATCGTCTTCTTTTTCATACCTGCGCTCAGACAAATGGATTTTGTATTGGAGGGAGACTTATCGGTTTAATTTTTTTTAGGAAGTTGTTCTAACATTGTTACAATTTTTTACTTAGCTATTTGGGTCCTACCTACTGCTGGGCAAAAGTCGGATAAAAGTTTCAGCCAAATTAGACGAAAAACAACAAAAGCGAATAAAATTAAATATAGAAAAAACTTTATCTTGAATGTCTAATAACCGGCCAAGTGCAATCTATAAAAATCATTTTTGGCTCCCATACACCAAACATGATTATTTATAAATAATGATACGGAACCCTTCGTGCGCGTCTTGGCCGGCTTTTACCCTTCGGGTACGGTACATTAAAAACCCTAAAAAAATAAATGTGGGTGGGTTTGTATTGCAGAGCGTGCCCGACGGCGGGGACGGCCCGGTGGTGGGGTCGCCGCAGCGCGCGCCGCCCAGCGAGCCCCTGCGTGCGCCTGAGCAGATCGCCAGCACGGTATGTTTTAAAAACTCAAAAGTTGGTATAAAGTTTATGACTGTTATGGGATGAAAACATCGTTTATAAGAAAAACCTCTAAAAAGTTCATTTTATTTACTGAAAACAGTCAGTAAAAAGTACTTTTAATCACTTTTTTGGTGTTTTATTTTATTCATTGAAAACAGTGAATCAATTTTATCACTAGTTTGGTGTTTGAGTTTAGAACAATAGGAATTGTTCCAATTGTAATGTGCATTTTAATATAATTTAACCTTTCTTTTTCTTTATTCAATGTCTAATTTTCTCGTAGTCATGGTATAAAGTATAATATGCAACTCTTGAATAAAACGGATTTATATCGAGGGCCATGAATCACTCGTGTCGCTTAGGATTCAATTATCCGATGATCCGATATAAATCCGTTCATTACTTGCTAATTGCATAGTATAATATTTTCGAATTAATGAGATGAAAAGGCTTTTTCTCTCGCAGGTGACCCTTTCGGAGAGTCAAACGAGCAAGCTCCGCGCTGACTTGGGAGTCGTGGAAGGCAACATGGCGGTCATGAACGATATGCTAAACGAGCTCACCTCTCAACCGCCCGCGCAACACCACCAAAGCGACATCGACCTACTCAACGTTAGTATCTCAAACCCTTTGATAGTGTATATATGTACGTACAGCCCAGCGGAGATTTTGCCCGGGCGGAAAAGTCACGTTTACAGCCTCTCGGAGCCTATTCGGGCGGCAATAAGGGGCTACAAAATAACATTTATAGCTTTTCGGTGCCCATGCTAGCCTCGGGCGGTAAAATCACGTATACAACGTGGATGGAACATATCCGTAATAAATCGAACAACGGGCTATACTAGATTACTATAGTATACTAAAATTAACTTAACAGTAAAAACACAAAAAAAAAAATGATATTTTCATTCCAAAGTGTGTAGCCGCCCGGGCAATATTTTTTAAAGATTTTTTTTAATAGAGCCACTTTAATTCCTTTCATGGATGTCGTAAAAGGCGACGTCGGAAACACCATCTAAACAAAGCTTATTAACGTCATGAGACCTCTCCAACCCGTCTGACCATCGAGGAGAGTGTAGGCCAAGTCCTCTGGCTGCTCTGGTCAAATATGGCTCTGGTAGTACGGAGAGGGTCGTACTCCTGTAGTGCAGACGAAAAGACCTTATGATGATGATGTGATGATCATGTCTGTTATTTTAATTTCATTATGCTATAGTGATCTAGTACAGCCCGTAGTTTGATTGATTACGGGTATGTCCCTTCTACCTTTATGAAGCACTTACCGTGTGTGTACAGGAGCTAGCGGACACCCTGCGCGCCATGCAGACCCGCGTGGCGGAGCTAGTGGCGCGGCTGGCGGGCGACGCGCCGCTCACGGCGGAGCTGCTGCACGCCAACGACCGCCTCAACAACCTGCTGCTGCGGCACTCGCGCTTGCTCAGCAACAGGTAACGTACTACCTACTGGAGTCTAATTTGGACGTTAGTTTCACAGTCTATAGTTAAGGCGAAATAGTAGCAGAAGTGGCGCCCTCATTGAAAATTAATGGTTTAAAAGTAAATATGGTTATAATTAAATATTTGACTGCCAACAAACTGTAGAAATACCTTTAAATTATTTTATGATTAACCTTTGAAACTATTATTGACAATCAGTCTAGTTTTAAAACGAGTTTTTCTATAAGTGGCCGGTTAGATGGACCAACGCAATTACTTTCAAAGGTTATTCATAAAATAGTTTAAAGGTCTTTCTACAGATTGTTTGCAGTCAAATTTTTAATTATTATCACCATATTTACTTTTAAACAATTTATTTCAAATGAGGGCGCCACGTCTGCTACCCTCTCGCCTTAAGTTATACAGGCCAACGCTTAGCTAATAGGCGACTTTATAGCTTTGTCAACAATCATTTTACGAAATGGCTGCTATACAACAAAGATAACCAGGACCAACAATTTAACGTGCCTTCTGAAACACAGAAAAGCTCAAGAAAATGTGGTCACCCATCCAAGTTCGGACCACGCCCAGTGTCATTTAACTTGCACAAGTAATGCTTACTCCCACTGGTCCATCGAGCTCTATAGAGGAGCTTGATGGAATCAATGATTGTACTATTGAGAAAAGCTTAATTCATTTGAATAATTTCAGGAACGCAGCCACAGGCGCTACCCCGTCGGCCATTTTGGGTGCTGCTATGGGTGTACCCGGCCATACTGAATCACGTGAGTTAACAAATATAATTTATAATTGTTTGCAATATAATAATTAAAAATAATGGATGCCCACAGACAGTGTAGCCAACGAGCAGCAAGTCACCATCTACCAGACTAAAATTGCTGTGAGAGATTTTTAGGTAGATGCCCTGTATCTCCCTCCTTTGGTACATTAACGTATTATGAACCATCCTAAAACAGTTTCGCAATAAATAATTTTAAGTTTTAACCCAGTTATCCTGTGCACTTACATCCCTTTCACATAGCCCAAACCTAGTCGATCCCTCTGTTCAAGCAAAGCCGAATATTTTGATAGTTTATGTTGGCAATAGTTCGACAGCTATGGAGAACTGTTCGTTAATGCATCTCCGTAGGTGCAACCATCTCACATTTTAGATAAAAAGGTACTTAAAAGGCCTCTTCTAGTTGGCTTTGGCCCCATGTACGACTCAAAGGACCGGGTCCAAATGGACCTGAGGCGTACCAACTTAAAAGAATAAAGGAAATGAGATACTGCGATTTTTTGCGCAATATACTAATTTATATTTCTTTTCAGCAAAGAAGAGCGACGACGATGCGCTGATAGATCTCAGCGACGATGTACCTGATATTACCAAATTAAGTAAGTCCTTTTACAAATACTTTTATAGGGGTTTAGGCATTCAAGATGCAGAACTAAAATATAAACTTATTCCGTTACTTAGTTCGAGTCCTTATCAAATACTTTTGTTACAAAAAAAATATTGTTTCTTTAAGTCTTAGTTCCCACTAGATCAGTTGTCCAGTTCAGTCGACTGAACTAGTGGGATTTTTTCTCACTAGTTCAATCGACTGAACAAGTAAGAATAATTTTTTGTTTGTTTCCACTTGTTCAGTTGTCCAGTTCAATTAAGCCACTAAAGTTAAAAAAAAGTTTAACAAAACTTTGCAAGAAGGCAAAGAATAGGAATGCCTCAGCTTGTGTTACCCCGGAAAGGAGTACGAGGTAACGCTGTTTTCTTGCATCCCTCCACTCCCTGTGATGGTCTCTAATACTAATCATCCGATCATCCAAACCATCATTTCAGGTCAACTTAGTTGTGTAAGTGGGCAACAATGGTGTCAGATTTTTCAAGCTGCCTAAAGGCATCTGAAAGCTTGACGACTGCCATACAATGATGACAGCCGGGACCAACGGCTTACACGTGCCTTCCGAAGCACGGGGCAGATCGAGAAATTTTTATACCACTTTTGGTCACCCATCCAAGTGCGGACCACGCCCGGTGTCGCTTTACTTGCGCAAGCGCTGGCAATGCACACTACCGCCGGGCCACCGAGCTCCTTTGTTGATGACCTTTACGTAAGCATTGATCATCATCATCAGGTCTTTTTAGTCTCCACTGCAGGAGCACGACCCTCTCTGTACTACCAGAGCCACACTTGGCCAGAGCAGCCAGAGGATTCGACCTACACTCTCCTTGATAAATAATTCTATATTTGTTCTCAGCCGTGAAGGACGCACAGCCCGACAAGTCTCCCGGCAGCTCGAAGGACGAGTTCGACATGTTTGCGCAGTCGCGGAACGTTACCTACGAAACTTCCAAGACCGGGTGAGAATATTCTTTTTTTCAAAGGCAATAAAATTGTAGTAGAATTTGGCGGTTGGTCGTAAGACTACAGCCAAACAGGCACCCTGAGACTGCCTATCCACTAAATCGGAAATGAGAAAAGACCAGTGTAGGTATGTCAAAATTAACCAATCGAATTATAGTACAAGAAACGAAGTTTAACCTACCCTGGGGTATAAATTGTCTAGTCTGAAAATTATCGCCCTTCCACCCGTGATTATTTAAATGTGTTGAGCGTAAAGACTTATTGTAAGGTTTTAGTTGTGCGTCTGTCATTCTGAGTGCGGGTCGGGCTCGTCCGCGCTGCGATCGTTCCGCGCTGTCATTGTGTGGCGCGCCTGATGTGTGCCGTGACACGTCTGCTCTGACGAGCGCTCGTGTCAATTAAGGGCTTCACACACGGCAGCTATAATGTAAAGATGTACATTATAGCACGATACATCTTTCCATAGAAATCGTCAGGATGTAAAAATATACATTATAGCTGACATGTGTGGTCTTCTGACGATTTCTATGGAAAGATGTAATGAGATTTATCGTGCTATAATGTACATCTTTACATTATAGCTGCCGTGGGTGAAGCCCTCTATGCTCTTACCCTCATATACATACATAATAAATATTAACAACCGTTCGCTAAATCAATGGTAATGGTAAAGGGACAAAACATGTTATAACTAAAATCTATTTTAGTTATAACATGTTTTGTCCTTTACCTCTTTTCAATATTGAAAGAAAGACAAAACGTATTTGAACTAAAATAGGTTTAGCAAACGTTTGTATTTTTTATAAATAAAGGGGTAAGCCAACAAGTCTGGTCATTGCGTATTGGTACGGTAAAGTCTTGCGGAAACCGGCAAGTTACGTGGGAAACAAATGTATAGCCATAGTAGACACAAGAAGTGCTGGCTTGACGTCGTCAAGGAAGATATGCGTGTTAATCATCTTACCGTCAAGGATGCTCAAGAAGTGCGAAGTAGAGAAGAAAAAGCTTAGGATGCAACTTGAAATGCTTTGAGACGAGATAGGGAGAGGATAAACACCTTTGCTTGTGGTGTAAACGTGTGTGTATAGGGCAGGCGTTAATTTTTGGACTAGGCGATGTTTCGGATATACCATTGAAAAGTGTATTCAATAAAGCTTTTCCCTCACAGCGGCAGTAGTTACGCGGACAACATGGAGGAGCAGACCCCCGGCCTGGCCGCGGCCGCCAGCCAGCGCGCCACGCAGGCCGCGCCGCCGGTCAGTAACGCACCTTTATATTTTACCCCTTTCCATGCGGGACTATACATTCAATAGGCCAGACGAATGGAAAAATAGATTTGGTCCATCGGTTAGATTATTAAAAAATATTGTACACGTATTTTTTATTTTCTCTAAGAAACCAAAAATGACAAAGATACAGCGCATATAAATTTCGCGTGACGTCACGGCTGGGTACGTCACAAGCACCTACTCCAGAACTTTGACGCTCCGTATTTTTGTGAATTTTTACTTTTTTGGTAAACTGTCCTCATCCCTATTGTCACCTCTATTGCGCCGTCTCTGTACGGGTGACTTTGTATGAGGTCACTTCTATACAACGTTCAAGGGAACGTAATAAATCGAATCACGGGCTATACTAGATCACTATAGTATCTATAATGAAATTAAAATAACAGTAGTATAACAAAAAAAAATTGGCAGCCTCCCGGGCCATTTTTATGGGAATGTCGATTTTATTTTTGTTTTTTACTGTTATTTTATTATGCTATAGTGATCTAGTATAGTCCGTACTTTGATTTATTACGGGTACGTGATATTACGTCCTTACAAGATGGTTGTGTACAGAGGACGTATTATTGCGCCCTGTCAAATCATCCATCAGATGCGGTTGGCGTATTATTACGTTCAAAATTATATAAACAACTTTGGTGTAACTATACACATCTTTAAACAACCGAATACTGTTGTAGCTAATTGAAGATTTCTCTTTCACAAATATCACAATTAAAATGTCTAGAGGTAAACACACATAAAAACCCGTCAGGGATAAAGACGTGACCATCTTTGCTTCTGGAGCTTAATAATTTCGTATATTTTTCTATGACTATATTTTTTTTTTTATATTTTACCTAGCTTTTTAGATATTTACAATATGTAATATATTTTTAATTTATATTATAATAAGTAGTTTAGAGTTTATTTCAATATAATTTAATTTCTGCAGCCGTCGGGATTGGACGAAAGAGAAATTGACGAAATTGCCGCTTGGTTAGCGGCTGAGAAGGTGTGTTTTCTGTTTTATTTTACTTTTATTTCAATAGTATACGTTGGTTTATTTTCACTTCTTGCAGTTTCTATTATTTTCTAACATTGCTATTTATCCGCACATTAACCACTGTACTACACACAACCGCGATAACACGATTAATACAGGACGGTCGGACATGAACTGTCTGGCGACCTTAATAGGCCATCGCCGACCGTCGCGCGATCGCATTGACAGTCGGCGACCGTCGCGCGACGATTCGCGACACTAGTCGCCTATCGTCGCCGACCAGGGTCACGAGCTATCGCACACTGGCACGCTGTCGCCCGTCTGTCTGAGACGATGCACCAGGGCACAAGCTAAGGCGTAAAACATACAGAAGAGACGTGGCGGATGGACAAAACAACACAAAATAAATCTTAATAACATTTAAATAGCATGTAGCATTTGCGCCTGCGTATCGCCGAGAGGCGCGGGCGCATTTCTCCTTACGAATAAAACGACTTAATGATAAATATTGTTTATTTGTAGTAACTTTCTTCTTCTTCCTTGCCTTTTCCCTATTTGTGTTCGGCTCTGTATGTCAACTCACTCCATAACCTTCTATTCCTTGTCATCTCTTTTCTTCATCTCTTTCTCTTCCCACGTCTTTCTCGGCCTTAATCTTCCTCTATACCCGTCTACTTTTAAGTCGACAATTTTTTGACAGGTGTTCAGCATCTCTTCTAATTACATGGCCATAGCAGGTCAGCGATGGCATTTTAATTATCGACTATTGGCGCCACTTTAATACTCCCTCTAATATACTCATTTCGGATCTTATCCATTTTAGTAACCAAGACATCCATTTTAACATACACATGTCCACATGCATTTTTTTTCGTTACCTAACACTCTGCTCCATATAACAACAGCAAGTTTATTGTACCAAAAATTAAGTACTTATAACAAATTCTAAAGAGCAATTATACAATGGCGGACTATAATTTTAATTTTATTTTAATATTATAAAGGTTTGGTGTTGTTTTGACCTTCGCCACCGCTACACATCTACGCCACGTCTCTTTTGTATGTTTTACGCATAAAATAGAAAGAAATCTTATTTTAAAAAATAACATAAACTTATTTATGTCAACAGGCTGCTACCGAAGCGAATGGAGCCCAAGAGAGCGTGACAAGCAGCGATTTCGAAAAATTCCTGGCAGAACGCGCGGCTGCGGCCGAAAACCTACCCAACGCCCCCGAGAATAGGGCTCAAAGTACCCCACAGGCTACCCCACGGCATAGGCAGATCAAAAAAGAGGAGCAAGACTCGATGTTCGCGCTCTGATATGTTTTAGTGTAGACATAGACAGCCTAAGACGACCTGTTTCTCGTACAATTGTATGGGCGTATTTTTTTAACTATCCATTTTGTTTAGGATGGATAGTTACGTAACATGTAGTAAAATGACATTATATCATCTGTCAATGTTAACTTGTTTTAGAATAGACCGGTTTGGTTTTTCGCGCAGGTTTCGTAAGTTTGGACTTTATTGTATTGTATTAAAGTTCATTATAATGTGACCTTAGTGTCATGAAAGTTGAAAAAAATGATATTAATCAAGAATAAAGAGCTTTTGTAGAAAATAATGACGAGTGTAAGAAATCTCAGCAAGTCACGAATCATTATTTAAGGCCCACGTATACGGTGTATGTTTCTTGCCTGGTGCATACAATTGGGTACTTTCCTGGGTCAAAAATAAATTATTTGAAACTGTTAAGGAAAGGGAATGTCCGTGGAAATTAATACCATGATCACATCCATTTTCAATGTGATTTTAGATTTATTATTGCAGAAAAACTGATATTAAGATCGCTATTTGACTCCAAGAAACTATGACGTGTGTTTTGACGTTTAGAAAAAAAAGTATGATTTAAGTTATTGGAAAATAGCGGAATAAATTAGGGCTTGTTAAAGTTTAAAAATTTTGTGTTGTTTTTACCAAAATAAATATTTTTCTTTCTTTCTTTCTTTCTTTCTAAAAGATAACTTGCACCGTCTAAATGGGCATTTATTCATAACCCCCGTGCAATACTCCCGTATTGCCCCATACAATTGTACGCGCTACGGTAACACGCAAGTATTCAGTACATAGCTGTTAGACATTCAGTGTTGTTGTTTTCGCGTCGGATGTGTGTGAAGCTCCGTGGAGGTCATTCTCGGGGCGGCCGCCGCGTCGGCCGAATGTACGTCGCGTACTGTACGCGCGTAGACGCGCATGCCCCTTTTTACCACCGCCGACAATGACTAGAAGTAATAGCCTTTTTTGTAGAAAACAAAACGCAGTTTGTAAAAAAGCAGCCTTTTTACTGCGACTACATATTATCCGTTTTTTGTTTTTAAATTGTAAATGCAATTTTCATGAATTCTGGCATAGACAGATTTTTTTTTATTCTGTAGTCTTAGTGGCACAAGGGACAGACATATTACGATTATGTCCTGATTGTCAAGTATATAGTACTAGTCATCCATCACACTTAGGAGGTACATCGATCTTTATGTAAAAAAAATATTAAAAATGTCTTAAAATTTGACTCAATGTGACATAAAAATTTGCAAAATGTCGGCGGCGGTAGCAGCCGAGAATGACACACGCCCATCGATCCAGAAGAATGGTACTACAGAATGGTCACTCTCCAATATGCCGTTTGGTGCCTGGCTTTTTAAAGTTGTTATTGGGATATTTTAAGCTGACTAATCGGTTGGATCTAATTTTAAGGACATCATTATTCGTATTTGATTTCAAAATTATTCGTTTTTAGTTGCGTCCTCATTAGTTGAATAGTTAGCGGCTGATAGTTTGTCTTCAACACTATACAAAACCTTTTTTTCCTGGTGTTTAATGTTTCGCATTTACGAGAATTGTTTATGACCTTCCATACTTTGTATCAGGTTATACACGTTTGTATGGGACGAAATTTTGTTTTTGTTTTATGTAATTTCTTTGTAACTTACAATAAAAACAACTTGCAACAAAACAACAATAAAAGAAGTTTCTGTTATTTTTATTTTGTTTATATAGCATGTCAGCCGCTCTGTGACCTAATCAGGACGCAACCTTATATTCATGTAACGAAAACATATTACAGCTGCTGCAAGGTATTGCATTGTGATCCATTGACATTTTGGCTTTTGTCATCAAAGCATATTTGTTTGATATTTTTAGTACCTATTACGCCTTTTACGAATATAGCGGGGAAAATGTCTTGTTAATATTGTTTTTTCGTTTCTACAGAGTGTAACAATACTGAAACAATTTTTACCCTAAGCTTTTTCCTCAAAGTTGGAGAAATTTGTTTAGTACAATGGACTGAATTCACCCTTAAAATAGTTTCAGTATGTTTTGTTAGACGTTATATATATGTCGCAGTTGGATTGTATAATCCGCTGTTATTCAAAAACTCTAGCTGTTTGGCATTACAGCTCGGCTTTGTAAAACAGCTGAAAATCGTTCAGCTAGATCGTCAAATGTGTTACGTTTATCAAACTAGCTAACGTAAGATTGTAGATCGATTAGTTCGGAATTCTGCCACTTGTGGCTTGTGATGTGTCAGTACAGTACAACAAATATGGCCTCCCATAAAGTAAATTCTTCGCCGCGTTCTGGGATTAAGCTGTTTTCATCGAGAGACATCGGGGGCATCGTTTGTGATTTCGGAATGCAAAAGATTAAAAAGAATAAAGCAGACCTTTAGCTTGGATCCAATATTGTTATTTCGACGCCCGCCTTCCGGCAAGAAATCGCTACGCCATTGAGTTTTCAGGTTAACAAAATTTAAATATCCATTCTTCATTGGTGTTTAATTTCCATGAGTACTAGTAATATAAAATCCCACGAGTAATATAAAAATAATAAAGAATAAATAGTGTCCCCTCATATGTTACTTTGTTTGGTAACACAGTTTTATTCAATAATGGTAACCCATTGACAATCGAGCTGAACTATTTTCAGCTGTTTTACAAAACCGAGTTGTAATGCTAAACAGCTAAAGTTTTTGAATAACAGTGGATTATACAACCATCTGCGACATATACACCTGATACTTTTCGTATCTTTGCGTTTTTACAGCGCTTCTTTGAGTTCTTCTTCCTCTTGTTCTTAAATTTTGTATGCATTTGTATGAACGCTAAGCGTGGCCTTTGTGTCCTATGGCCGTGGGCTCAGTCTACCCCATAAGGGATAAAGACGAAAATGTATCTTTATCTATTTGTAGCCGTGTGGCCGTGTATAAAGGTCTATACGGTGACGCTGACGGTATAAATGCGTACAAAATCCATGCACACATACGCTCTTACTCATTTTATCTTGAAACACAACTAGCCTGTTTTTTAATATCATTTCATAATGAATTTGATATATATTTTTATCCCACCTGAGCTATGTCGGATAGTCTATGCCGAGAATGCAGTTTCGTTATGTTACTTGCCTCTTCCCAGCGGCTGTGATGTGCCTTCTCATATCTCAACTTAAAATACTTCATTAATATTACTAGCTTCATACCTACACATACTGAATCATGACTAATCGACTTACTAGGGTAAGATAAGTAATATATTGGGGTTGAGCCACACTTTGTATAAATATGGGCGACTTTTAAAACAGGCACGGTTTCGTCTATGAATATGCAGAATTTTATGGGTACTGCAAAGTAAATATCAGTGGATGTGTTGAAAAATATACTGTCGATTGGCAGTTTTTGTAGGTAAACAATATCTCCTAAAACTTTCTTTAATGATGACAAGAAATAAAGATATGAGTACAGTGAAATATGAGTATTGTCTTCAATGAAAAATATATTATTAGTATTAAGTAAACTGGTTACTCTCGTAGTCAGTTACTTGGCATGACATGTTTCGACGTCATCCTGAGGTCTTCATCAGGGCGAATGTGACTTGAGGACGCGCACACGATATCGCCTCGAGGTGCACATCACTCATATTGCACATTACTCATGTTGGTATTAATAAAAAAAATAGATACAAACTCTGCGTATTCACAGACGACGCCAAAGTATTTAAGGTGGTTCCCAAACCTATGTAGATTGTTTATACTCGTACGAGTAGATCACACCATGGGAGCATTTAATACAAGACCAGGTTACATTATTGTATTCGGAATTACGCTTTTATATTCGAGTGACGCAATGGAATGTGATAAGTATTGTTTTTATATGTTACGGTATAGTATATCTGTATGTATAATCAGCATTTAAACCTAATGCAAAAAAAAAATCATGGATTTTCGTTGAATTTTAAGATGAACTTTGTTTGATATATTTTTTGGTTGATAAATTGAGATTATTTGGTTGTATTAAAAATGATAAAATCTTAAATTAGACCGGCATTTAAATTAAGGATTGATCCATCTATGAATTTTCTAGTATATGTAAGTATTATATTAAAATTTAATTACGTGAAAAATATTGCATACTTAATGGATTGAATAATTAGAATATTTATATATTTATTTATACTGATTTATATTCGTATTTATAAAGAAAGTATTCGGATACTTTATTTGGATTGAAAGCTTATATATTACTATATAGGTTTCAGTTCAGCTGCATTTTAATCGCACATAAATTCACTCAATATTTTACACGTAAGTGAAAATTCAACACCTATACTTTATTTTATATCTTATACACAATATTTTTATGATTTTCCTGTTTTATACATTGTGGAAGCCAAATGTGTGCCGTGCACAGAAATTTTATCTCATAAAAGGCAGACACATGTTTATTTTAGTGTAAGAACCATTTATACGCCTTTCGAAAATATATTTTCTGTTTTTAAGCTCCTCAGTCGTATTTCAACTTTTAGTAGTGGTAATTGGTGCCGTAACAGTAACAGTACGTAAACAGTCGGCAGGACCGTACGCGACGTGGTCAGTCTATCTCTTTCACAAACACTACGCGTGACAGAGAGCAGAATACGTCGCGTGAAGCGTGTCTGTGGCACGTAAATTTTGTGACTTTTACTTATTTAAGTCCTTGCTGTATAGGCAATGGAGTCAAGGGTCGCATGATCATATAGGCCAAAATTAGTAAGACAACTGTAATTTTTTCAACCCATTCACCGCTAGACTTATTATATGTTGTGCTCACAGCGCGAGGCATCATAATTTGAAAATAAATACCTACAACAAATGGGGATGAGGATTCTTAAGTTATACAATACGACTAGTGGTTTTTTGTCGGAAATATCCGACGCTCGCGCGAAATGGGCACGAAAATGTTAACGCAGACGACGCGCGCCGGACTCTGCGCGTCTTGTGCGTTACTGCATATGATTCCATGGGTTCTATTTTCACAGACTAAAAAGTGCGTCACGGATAGTCTTTCGTCTGCGTAGGGCCTTAAACTTGAATTAACACCGATCGCCACCACTAAAAGCTGTCGACTTATCAAAGTTACCTTAATGTGTTAACCCTGTACCAAAGTAACGGAACGAGTGTAATCAGACCATTCCATTTTTGTCCCAATTAAATGTTCTTTTGGTAAAATGTGATAATTTGAAGAGAACAAGCTTAACGTTATTTGAAAGAGTTATTTTATGTTGTAATAATCGTTGTATTTAAGATAATAAAATAATTATCATGCAATCTGTCTTTAATTTGAATAAAACAACATATTTTCACAATAGAGAATATGCGCGTATTTATTTTATTTGCTTAGTAAAATTCCTAATAACCACAGTAAACAAATACAAAATAATTTATAAATTGTGATACTTTAGTTCGGTATAGACTGATGCCGTCAACGTCCATCCTATCCTACTCATAAATGCGAAAGTGAGCTTGTATATTTGTTTGTTACCACTTCTCTTCAACCACTGAACCTATTTAGATGGAATTTGATATGGATATAGTTTGATACCCAGGGCAGGACATGGGATTCCCACGGGCTCAGCTTGTCATCGACACGCTGACTTTTCATTGGTTTTGGAAAAAGAAATGTATAGTTAATAAATTCGTACGTAATCCAAATTTGTGTATGACTTATAATAAATAAGTTGCGAAAATGATTTTCGATCGAGACTACCTAGTTACGCCCGTCCAAATTGCCGCGTGCGGTTCTGTTTCTGTTGTCTGTAGACATGGAAAATTATTTTTAGGCAACTAGGTGCTTAGTAAAATTATTCCTTCTTTTTTAACAACTGGTTGCGAAACATAGTTGCCAAAGCGGCCAGAGGGGACATAAGATGGTGTACACCGATTTCTAGGGTTAAAATAAAGTTGTGATTTGAAAAAAAATACGATATCAATTAATTTTCTTTATTTATCAATTTCTGTATCCACAATAGATACATAATTATGCAGGTTTGGCAATTCAATCAATATTTATTTACACATCGAGAATTATAAAAAATATGGATTGGGATTAATCTACAAAAATCAATAACGACGTGTTGTAATTTCAATACCTCGAAATAAACTCAAAAAATATCCTACGACAAAATAAATTCACATAAAAATACCACAACACTATTTCTGTCATAAAAAATAAAATCTATTTTGCTTGCGATGAAAATACAAAATTCCATTTTAATTAAAATTATTCTTAAAAACATAATATTGTTCGATGTAACACAACTTGTACTAAGGAATGTTCAAGAATATATGCCATTATGGTACAGAAATTATAAATACGGTACACAAACTAGGTTATGCTGCTGTTCACGAAATAAATTATGCGTACACCGAATAAATTAAATTGGCCGCGGTTCGGAGGTTTGAGGATTGAAGAAGCGACTCACTAATGTCCTTTTCTGAAAACATCCTTGTCTAATATGAAAAATACAAAAGATTTTTTTTTAATAAAATTTAGTTATATAAAAAAATTATTACTGTTCTGACGAAATATGGCTTTAGTAGAACAGAGATGGTCGTGCTTCTGCAGTGGAGATTAAAAAAGACGTGATGATGATGATAAAAAATCATATGGTTGTTTTTTAGATAGGTAGAATGCAAATACAGTAGAGTATGATGTCTTTATCCTTCACAGGTAGATATAGTTAAAACGTTTAGTAGACAATTTAGAAGACTATTCAAGAAAAGGACAATCGAATGGGAAAGAAGAGTATTACCGAGAATATCAAGACTTAACATAACGAGTTCGTAAAACGTACAACCTCAACACAATTTAGATATAACAGTCTAGCGAACGAATTGCAAACTTTAGTAGATTAAGTATAAAAGTAAGTTATAATCTATACAGGACTATGCTATGGAAGTGTCATAAGAGTTAGGTGCTTATAACTCGTCCCTCGACGGCGCCTCTTCTTCTTCTTCGAATTCGCTCTGAAAATAATAAAATTTAACGTTATTATGAGATTATAATTTTTCACAACTGAACACCGACTACCCTAAAACTACACAACTGATTTTAATAAAAAATCTATGGTACCACCTAACGAGTATGCCCTTTCAAACAAAAGAATTTTTCAAATCGGTTCAGCAGTCTTTGAATAATCGGTGAACATACATAAAAAAGAGATCGCGACGAATGATTACCTCCTCCATTTTTGAAAGTCGGTAACAAATAATCATTGCTTTATTTATGTATATAGGCTAGAGTAATTTACTTAAACTGACAAGTCTTAATTATAAGTCTTCATAAAATAAACGTCAAAACAAGTCCCGCTAGGGGAGATCCATACGGCAAGCAACGTCAGAAAGTTTGAAGCTTAGAAAAAAGTGTCTGATTTGTCGTCTAGCTGATTTATACAGAAAACACGCAAAGGACAACACTGACACCGCGTCCCCGCGCGTCGTTTTTGTATTGCGGCCCCGTGCAACGCAGCGGGATGCGGTTCAGTGATTTAAATCGCCTAACACTAACCCATATTCATAAAAAAAAATAGTATATCAATTTTTGTAAAAATATGGGCTTATTCGCAAAACGTCTCTTTCGCAAAATGTCCCCTAGTCGTAAAACGTCTCTTTCTCATAATGTCTCTTTCGCAGAACGTCTCTTTCGCATAATGTCTCTTTCGCAGAACATCTCTTTCGCAGAATGTCTCTTTCGCACAATGTCTCTTTCGCAAAATGTCGCGACAGGGACTTAGAATAAAATTACGATTTTCAAAGCAACATCATTTATTAATCATAACTTAAGTACTTAAATTTACTTAAGTATTGCAAATAAAAAAATCTACTTATACAAAATTTCGATTAAAACAATCAATACTGTTAGTAACCTACACACATTAGATATTAGTTATTACATGAACATAACTTTGTTTTCATTGAACCCATTGCGAATCAAAATATTATTTTTTATATTTTTTTAAATGATTAAAATAAGTAATTTAATATTAAAATGTCAAAAAAATAATTTTTGGCATTAAAATTTACTTTAGTAATCAAGTATTGCGAACAAAATATATTTTTAATCATTTTCATAAATGATTAAGCAAATATATTATTGACAGAAAAAAAAATATAAATAATATTATATTTATTGTGGCACTGCAATTACTTTGTTTTATTATTAAACATTGCGAATAAAATTAATGTTTTTCAATAAAACGTAATAGACAAAACACAGCTCGGCAATAATTAATGACACATACATTTATAAGTGTATTTTTCGAAATACCCTCACATATTATTATAAGTGTTGCCATCACCGAACTTTAAATTGTACCAAAAATATTTATTTTTAACTGTACCAAAATATTTAAAAATGTACAAAAATATTTTATTTATTTGGAATACATACTTAAATGATGTCATAATTTGTTTACTTTATAAGTAACTTTAGTCTAAATGATTTTGCTTTGAAAATCGTAATTTTATTCTAAGTCCCTGTCGCGACATTTTGCGAAAGAGACATTGTGCGAAAGAGACATTCTGCGAAAGAGACGTTCTGCGAAAGAGACATTCTGCGAAAGAGACGTTCTGCGAAAGAGACATTATGAGAAAGAGACGTTTTACGACTAGGGGACATTTTGCGAAAGAGACGTTTTGCGAATAAGCCAAAATATGTTTTGTCTCATTCTTTCCATGTCAAACATTGAAAAGAGGGAAAGTGAACATGTTGATCTCCTTATCGAGTCGAAATGGTTTCAGTGTAGCTTCAATTTCAAATTATCTTTGACCAGTATGTGGCCACGGCGATTCAAAGGTTTATAATTTTTTTATGAATATGAGGGTAAATCAATACATATATACAAATAAGAAGACTCACCACGCTAGGTGTAGGTTCGGCGGCTTCGCCGTCAGTCTCCACGAACTTGGTGAGGCCGGCCAACGTCCTCTCGCCGTTGTACTCACGGACCTGTGGACAACCGCGTATTTAATATTGTTTCAGCCGCATAACGTCCACTGCTGACATGGCATGACAGATCGGTCATTTTGGAAATCTTGTGGAGAGGCCTATGTCCAGCAGTGGAGTATTTTTTCCAAGGACGTCAACTTACAAATATTTAAAGTTTATATGTGGGAAGAGAATACATTGATGTCAAATTTAATAATGTGAAAATGTAGATAGAATCGATATGTACCAAATTATGACATATGTGAGAATACACACTTTAAAGAAGGACCCGCGCCAAGCTCAAGCCATATTTTGTCTTATAATAAGCCTTTTCACAGAGTACTTTCTTTTTAATAATTATATACCAGTGTCCGCTTACCGGGTTTAAAACGCCAAGCTTAAGCCAGACATTTTTGTCTTAAAGGTACATAGTCATTGGTTATAAAAAGCCTTTCACAGAGTACTTTTCAATAATTTTATACCGGACTCTGCTATCCGGCTTTATAACGTACCTGGTTGTCCTTAGTGTACAGTTTGATGGTGGGGAAGGACGTGATCTTGGTGTGCTCGAGCTCGTTGACGGTGGCGTCCATCTTGGCGATGATGACGTCATCGTCTTGCTCGAAGTGCTCGCCCAGTTTGTCGTAGATGGGCGCGAGCTGCTTGCAGTGGCCGCACCTAGTTGACAAAAGAAAATAAGGATTAATAAAGTGAAGAAGAGGTATTATCATTGACACTACATCAGTTAACCAGTTCAGTTGACTGAACTACTAAGATTTTCTTCTAAACTAGCAAGAATCCTACTTCCTACTAATATTATAAATGACAAAGTGAGTTTGCATATTTGTGTATTTGTTTGTTACCTCTTCACGCTTAAACTACTGAACCGATTTGGATGAAATTTGGTATAGATATAGTTTGATACCCAGGGAAGGACATAGGATTTTATTTAAATTAATAATTTGAAGTTTTTATCCTGAAATTCCAACGGAAAGCGAAGCCAGCGGGTACAGCTAGTTATAAGCACGTCGTTTGGTACTGATCGGGTCATCAGGTTTCAAAAAACGTACAACAGATACTAAAAGGAGCTAAAAATCGGGCGACGATGTTATCATATTGCCTCGAGTGTGCATTTATTTTATTTTACACACAGTTTAGAAGAAAAAAAAAACTTCTATTTAGAGATAGATACGTTTACAAAAGGCGGCGGCCTTATCGCACAGCAGTAATCTCTTCCAAGCGACAGAGAACAGATAGTATAGTTAAATATATAGTAGTGCATCATGGCTTTTGTCCAGTCCGTGACCGCAGTCAATGCAAAACTAAGCTGTAAGTAAATGATCTGACGTTAACAACTACCATTATGAAATCGAAATTTTTTTTTTGATGAATGATGTTTGACTTTGCATTTAATTTGTAAGAGAACACAAATTAAACCAAAAGAGATATAATATTATGTATTCACTTAGTAAGAATATCGCATCAATATCTATTAAAAAATACTTCGTTAATGCGAATCTCTGTCTTATCATTACATTTCATGAGGCCTTGACAGTGAACGTGGACAGTACACGTAAAGATAGTGCTTGGCAACAGTGATAAAATCTGCATAATAGGTATTTTCCGAGCCATCGAGCGGCACGAATTAATTGAAGCTCAGTGAATGCGTTCAGTGAAGATAAATACTAAACTCAGTCTTGAAAGTATCAAGATTTGCGACAAACCGTTGCCCGACAGACCTATGGCCGACATAACATTTTCTAATCATTATATGACACGCAAAGAAAAAGAAAAAGATGTCCTAAGTCCTTAACCGTGGTATTGCAGTCAGATACTAGGTAATCAGGATACTTGCTTTGCAACAGTAAATTTACATAATAGGTATCTTCCGAGCCATCAAGTGACGACAGAAGCGCGAATTAATTGAAGCTCAGTGGATGCGTCCAAAGTGATAATAAATACTATTATTATATGGCACGCAAAGAGGAAGAAAAAGATGACGTAGGTCCTCAGTCCACGTAAGATACAACTACTGCAGTCAGATGCTAGGTAACCATAATACTTGCTTTGCAACAGTGAATTGACATAATAGATATTTTCCGAGCCATCGAATGGCGACAGAAGTGCGAATTAATTGAAGTTTAGTAAATGCGTCCAAAGTAATGATAAATTATATCATTATATGACACGCAAAGTAGAAAAAGATGTCGTAAGTCCTTGACCGTGGACAATCTACGTAAGATACAACTACTGCAGTCAGATGCTTGGTAACCATAATACTTGCTTTGCAACAGTGAATTGACATAATAGGTATCTTCCGAGCCATCAAGTGACGACAGAAGCGCGAATTAATTGAAGCTCAGTGGATGCGTCCAAAGTGATGATAAATACTATCATTATATGACACGCAAAGAAGAAAAAGATGTCGTAAGTCCTTGACCGTGGACAATCTACGTAAGATACAACTACTGCAGTCAGATGCTTGGTAACCATAATACCTGCTTTGCAACAGTGAATTGACATAATAGGTTTCGTCCGAGCCATTAAGTGGTGACAGAAGCGCGAATTAATTAAAATTCAGTAAATGCGTTCGAAGATTCATGTATAGAAATACACAAATCTTATATGTCATAAATCTTGACCGTGGACAATACCATAAGGAAGTTTCCAATAATTCAATCATCAGGCCTTTTTGTCTCCACTGCAGGACGACCCTCTCTGTACCACCAGAGCCATACTTGACAGAGCAGACAGAGGATGAATGATAAAGATTAAAGTAAAAAAACACAAATCTTATCACTACTTTGTCCTTGACCGTTGACAATACAATTCAGATACAACTGCAGTCAGATAATAGGTAGATAAATAAGATACTTAGCAACACTGAATTAGCATAATGTATTTTCCGACCCATCGAGCGGCGACAGAAGCGCTATGGCGTATTCATTGAAGCTCAGTGAATGCGTCCTAACGAATCGCTTTTAACGCCCACTTGTGCTAACAGAGAGACGTGACCGTGACGCAACTAGACGCATGCCTTATAAATTATGTTAAACAATACAGTATGGCTCTAAGTATCTACCTACATCCCCTTTTCTAAGAAGGGCGAAATGAAGTCGCTTTTCGAATATTAGGATCAGATACGCAGATAAAGCAAGTCAAACTATGAACTTATTTGAAGGTGTGTGGTGTCCTACGGATCATAGAATATTATTAGCGTGTTACATGACCAAACTTGGATGTTTACAGAACTTATAAATTTAAAAAATGGCACAATTACAGACATTTCAATTTTTTACAAATGTGCGAAGAAAAGCTTCACGTTCTGACTTAAAACTAACATACATACATACATACTATCACATCTTTATCCCTAATGGGGCAGACAGAGCATTTTGGGTCTTGCGGCTCTATGCAGAGCCTAGGGCCGCAAGACTCAAAAGCCACTTTTAGCGTCATGGTGGGCGAGAAGATGGAAAAGCAATCAATACAGTGACGGGTTGCTAGCCGCATCGCCTGGTAAAATGATTCGCATTTTGCCCATTCCCTCGATCGGCTTTTACGATCTGCGCGGGAAGAGAAGCAGCTGGCACATTCTAAGTTTTTTTTTGAAACTTAAAAACTTAAAACTAAAGCCTAGTTTTTTAAGGGTTCTTCTTCTTCTTATATTTAAGAGCTGGGCTCTTGTCGGTGGAGTGCTTTTTTAAGGGTTACCTAGGGCATACTGAAGACAAATTTTTCATGCTACCTTTGTCTCCTAAATTAATTTATTACAAATGGTGCTAGCACAGCCCCAGAAAAATTCATGTATCCCCTTTAAATCTTAATTTTCATTTATTAAAAATCTCATGCAAATCTCGAAATATTTTTTTTTTAAATTACTAGACTATGATCAGCAAAAGAAAAGATGCATAAGTGAAATATAATATTAAGAGTTGATTACGCGGGCTCCGCTCCTCGCACGTAAGGTAAGAGACAGACATACAGAGTAACTTTCGCATTTATATGTATATTAGTAAGGAAGTAATAAATGTTCATATTATTTCTATTTTCATTCTACTACATGAACTTGACAGAGGCAAGCAAGGTGATCTGAACCGCGACCGATGACAAAAGCTGTTTGCGCAGATGATCCGCGGACAAACACAAAGAGCATGAAAAATTACTTGTTAACACCACTATTAATATTGGTTCAGTAAAACAGGTGGATGATTCACTTATAGTGATATGTTTAATCGGAACATTCAAAAATCTGATTTTATAGCTTTAAACTTGTAGGAGAAAGTAGACTTTCAGCATTCACCTTTAAAACCGTACTGTCACAGACAGAAGTGAAAACGGAACGAGACATCGCCTTATGGGCTTTCAAATAATTAATACTTTCTTTTTGCGAAGTTTTTGCCATATTGATTTCTTAATGTTTCAAAAACAGATACACGTCTACGTCTTGCCCAAGTATAGGAATAAAAAATAACGACCGTTTGCTTTACCTATTTTAGTTAACTTTTGTTCCTATCTCTCTTTTCAGTATTTGTAAGAACAGACAAAACATATTTTTAACTAAAAGAGGTTAAGCCAACATTTGTTATACTTTTTTAGACATAGCCGAGGGTCCAACGTGCTAAGCAAAAAAGTTTCTTTCATTCTATTTTGTTTGTGTAAGATACAATAGATATACTCTACACTTAGGCCTATTCAAACTGAATTTTACAGGCTAGCCCATCGGCTATGAAAAATATATCATTATGTTTGCGCCCATACAAAAAAAAAAAATCGGCTCGCTAATACAACACGTGCTAAGGTCATGTGACCCTCAAATGAATGTTCTATCATTGAAGGCAGAAATCGAGAAACCCTATTGAGTTTAGTATTCTAGTGTAAAACTCACCATGGAGCGTAGAACTCGACCAACACCTTCTTGGTCTCGTCAAAGACGACTTCGTCGAAGTTGGTGGCGACGAGCACCTTGACGGGTTTGGCGTTCCAGTCGGTCGGCAGGTCCTCGCTCAGCAGGTGCTGCTTCAGGGTGCCCGCGAAGAACGATTGCACGAATTCCTGTACAAGAAACATTGCTATTTTAATACCCTAAACTGTATAAAGTGTTCATATTTAACTAGCTTAGCCCGTGGGCTTCGCTCCCCGTGGGAATTTCGGGATAAAAACTATCATATGTCCTTCATTGGGTATCAAAATATATCCATATCAGATGACATCTAAATAGGTTCAGTGGTTGAAGCGTGAAGTGGTTACAAACAAACAAATGTTCAAACTCGCTTTCGTATTTATAATATTAGTATTAGTAGGATAGTTGGTTGTGTGCGAAAGAGAAATCATCATCATCATTCCAGCCGCATAACGTCTACTGCTGGACATAGGTCTCTCCCAAGGATTTCCAAAATAAAGAAAAAAATTACAAAAGAGAGATATAAATATATACGGACCAATCACACAGATTGAGTAGCCCCAAAGAATATAATGGAGCCGGCATGTGGCCTTAGGAACTCCGTCATAAAACGACGCAACCCCATCGAGTTTGGGCTCATTTAATTCGTCTTCTGGAGCACTTTAAACTTTGAAGTTCATTGATTTAGATAATATTTTTAATAATTACTTTCTTTTACCAGCCTTCGTGTATAATTAATTAGAGGCAGCACGCGGCTTCGCCCGCGTTAACCACACGAGTGAAGTCGCGGGCGTGATGCAATATAGCCTATAGCCTTCCTCGATAAACGACCTATCCAACATCGAAAGAATTTTTCAAATCGGACCAGTGGTTCCTGAGATTAGCGAAACAAACAGAACAACAAACAAACAAACTCTTTAGCTTTATATATAAGTAAGTATGGATGAATGTACTAGTCTAAAACACGTAATAACTCAAAAGATGCAATTTTATTTATCAGTACCTAAGAACCTCCTAATCACGAGTATGTATGTACAGTACGTCTCATTGACATTCACAGCGACTCACGAACCGTGAAGTTAGTGATATGCACGCGGTGACAACGCATGCTATGATAAAAAAAAATTAACTATTTTTAAGAATAACTGCGAACAAAAATGCGTATTTTTTATTTGAACACAGCCGCTTTCTAAATTTTCCGTCTTACGTCTATGACTGCTAATGGGTTAATTATTTTTTTACAAGTAAAATAATTTAAAGAGTCCCCCGACCCTAGACTTCTCCATACAAACGTAGTCTACGTTTAATTTTGAAACCACATGTCAGATTCCGGTAAAAATTGGTAATTGTAAAGAAATTGCAATTATCTAGGGTTATAACTGGTTTCCTATGGTAAAATTATGAACTGGAAAGAAAATATAACGATTTAGAAGTTTCCCATACTAATGGTCAAAAATGATATAAAACACTATATTCTATTTCAAGTTCATATTTTTACCGTCGGAAACTAGTTATAAACCTAGATAATTGCAATAACTTTGAAATTACAAAATTTTGCCCAAATCGGACATGTCGTTTTGAAATAAAACGTAGACTACGTTTGTATGGAAAGTTGTATTTTGGTCTAGGGTCGGGGGACCCTTAAGGAGAGAGTAATTTAAACCTTCACCAAAGAAAGTTTAAATTTGGAAAAATAATAATTTGAAAGTAAGGGCAACACTTTTGCTAGTGCGCTAAACGTGGTTAAGTTTGTATGTTAGTAAATGATTTATTTATACGCAGAGTTGCAATGAATTCAAGCTAACTTCTAAAAACGGATTTCTAGGTACTTTTATTTTATCAGAAAAGGCAACAACTCTTAAACCTATACAATCTCCAACATCATACGTCAAGTGGTTGCTATTATCAGTTTTGGCATTGGGTTAAGCCTGTAACCAAGCAAAATAATTGAGTTTCCTTGCATTTTCCTACTTTTTACAGCATTAAAAATATTAGAATACATGTTTTTGCGTGTATTTATACCTATAAACCTCATTTTGCCTGAAAATAAAGAGATCTTTAACCATTCGAGTGTAACCAGTGGAACCGAACGGTTACTTGCGTATCCGACGAATAATAATAATAATTACACGCTCACGAAGTGAAACAACTACATAATTAAAATTAATAATGTTTTAAGCTACGAGTATGTTTGTGATAACACACATTATGCTGTAATGATTAAACGGTCATAGGAGCGATAAAATCTGTGTAACGAATTAGGCACAAGGGACTTGTGTTATTCGATAATTATGGAGTACTTATATAACTATGGTGCTTCTGAAGTAGGAATTTCAAGGCTAGAAAAAGGATTTAATGTTCTGAAGTACTTGAGTTAAAATAAAGGCATATAAATATCTAGGCTTACTGGTAAATTAAGTGTCATATTTCTTCAGCCCATCGGTAAATTATAATATAAAAAATTGTGTGTTTCAATAACTTATTTAACAAATTTAACAATAGGTATTCAGTTACGGAAAAGGTATATTTTCAAATAAAGCATGTCACATTTACATCAGCCGGTATACTTTCTTAAGAAAATGAATCATTTGACAATGAGTAACCTTGATATAATTCTGAGTAATTATAATGAACTTTCCCTAAATATTGGATCTTTTTTGTGTTAAAACAAGCAATAACTCGTACTTATTCATATACTTAAAAAACGTTAGCTAAACCATTTTTTAGTTAAAATAAGTTTTGTCTCATTCTTTCAATATCAAATATTGGAAAGAGTGATAAGGACAAAACATAATATGTTAAATGAGTTTTAGACTTAATGTATTGCTTTTACTTAATTTTAATTATGCTTTCGTTTGATTTAGTTCAAATAATTTATGTTAAAATTATATTACAATATTATTTGGTCATTTTGGAAATCTTTGGGAGAGGCCTATGTCCAGCAGTGGACGTTGTGCGGCTGAAATGAATATTACAATAGCTAATATACATAGCTATTCAACATGCTACTATAACTGAAGAATTTAGTTCATTAAATAGAGGACAATAGAAATCTTCGACTCAAGTCTGCATAATTACCATGTAATTAGCTTCAGCAATTCCTCGGAAACTGCATTTGGCATTCGCTACACGGGCTTATAACTGGCGCGTTAATTTTAACGTTGACTTGACTATACGAAGCTTTTTCTTAGCACATTTGCCAAAAAGAGCCGTTTTTCGCCAAATTGCTAACAGTAATAAGTAAGTTTAATGTGGGGCTTTAAACTGTAGACAGTAAGTAGTACATAAAATAGTTTGAAAGGTTATCTGGGGCCGTATGAGACCAATTTTTGAATTATATCTCAGTTTTTTTTTCAAAGAAATTTAATTCAAATGGGAGCAGAACTGGAACCCCTTGTGTATCCCTTTAGTGATAAAATAACTGGTCAAAAAATGTGAAAACATTTCCAACTTCTTCTTTTACGAATGCTCGCCATTTATGACTTTAAATCTATATGATTTTTTTAATTAATTTTTTAACTACATATTACCCTTATACTCATCAAGTTTAAACAAATTCTTTACACAGTTGCCTATTAATTTAAGGAGCTGTATATGAGATATATGGAAACTATTGATCCTTTAGATAATTGTCGAAATTAAGGAAAAATCTACAGCATATTAACATAAAAAAAAATTTCATACTACTTTGTGATCAATACGAAACATTATTTTTTGATTATCTTTTAAATTCGTAGTAGTTGGATGTCCAATCTATAGGTACGACTGCGTTTACGAGTACGGCGCCGCCATTTTAAAACCTAAAACAACAAGGAGGAAACCGACAAGATAGGTAACAGACACAAAAGAGGATAGTAATAAATGACAAACCTCAATGGCGTTGGCAGAAAGCTCGTCGCTGGCTGGCTTGTACTTGGCCATGTCTTGCTCCAGAGCGATAAGGCGGGCGGATGGTACTTCGTCCTTCTTCATGCCGAAGAATTCCAGGATCCTACGCGAAACAGATTCTTTAAAAACAGGAAGACTTTTAGAGCGTACATTTTTAAAACAAGTTGAGTCCATAATATTACAGAAATTTTTCGACTTCCCATACATATTGGAACCTTGTATTTTTATCACCCCTTACTACCTAACATTTTCAAATTTAATGGCACAGACAATCCGCTAGATGAGAGCAACTCAAAAGTTGAGTCCGTAATATTAATAAAAAAAAATCGACTTCCCATACATATTGGAACCTTGTATTTTTATCACCCCTCACTTCCTAACATTTTTCAAATTCAATACATACATACATACTATCACGTCTTTATCCCTAATGGCACAGACAATCCGCTACATGAGAGCAACTCAAATCTAACTTTTTTTTTAAACAATGAAAAGTGACACTATTTTGTGACGTTTTATTTTATGAACTGTACCAAATAACTTATTTTTGACTTAGTCATCTACCTAAATATAAATAGCGTTATTTTAGTGTTATTCTATCTGTCTAAAGAAACAAAAATATCTATAAATAGATAAAAAATAGGTACTGTATGACAGTCTTTAAATATGTCAAATGATTGCTGCTTATTGGTCCCGGTTTTTAGTGGAAATGCCTTGGGGATTTAATAGTTTTGGTCTCTAAAAAGAAAAGAAAAGATGTACTTACCTCTGGTGGTCATCCTCGTCGGTGTCGATGGCAACGGTCATGATTCTGTCGCGGTAGCTCTTGGCAACGGGCTTCAAGTCGTCCAGGTACTTCTCGAAATGTTCGGCTTTCTGTTTCAACAAAAAATATTGCGTTAGTCAGGTATAGTAATAATCTACTCCACTCTGTAAGTAACAATTGTAATTTTTTTAAATTTAAAATCACAGGCTGTAGGCATGTGATTTTAAATTTTAAAAAATTACAAATGAAGCTTAATTTACTTAATTATAAACAGATACGAAATTCTGTATTAAAATATAAGATTAATTTTTTAAGTTATGTTTTTATGGGGCTCATTCTGTTACTTTTTTCAAATAATGTTTGTCGAAATACGAGAAAAATTTTAGGTCTTATTTCCCATATGTTATTTTCTTATCATTGATTAAACTTGCCCCTAAAATATTTACACTCAATGAAAACAACATTCTCGGCATACATTGTGAGGGTGCGTCGGTCAGTTGATCTGAAAACTTTTTATATGGGATCAATAAAGTCCCCGACTGGCTCTGCTTTCTCTTACGAACGTATTCAGTTTAGCTGACCGGACAATTTGTAATATTTTTCGTATTTTTTTCTATGATACAAATGCATTAGTGCTTGAAAAGTTTTTCCGGACAGTCTTCCACAAGTATTAACTGGGTTTACACTCAATTTGAATCTGCTCCACTACAAATTGAAATAAGAATAAAAATAATTGTTAGCTCCTGCGCCATTTGAGGAAACCGGTTCTGCGTCACCTATCCGGTTTGCGACTGATCAAAACTATGCCGGCTCCTTGATAATGAGATGGTAAATAATGGACTAAAATATTTTTATTAACAATTTTAAAATCATAATGTGTTGATATCGCGTTTTTGGACTGCCGCAAAAGCTATATCTCCCTCGACAAAAGAGGGGTGTTATAAGTTTGGACGCTAATGTAATGACTGTCGATGTCTGTCTGTGGCATCGTAGCGCTCGAACGGATAGACCGATTTCGATGCGCTTTTTTTTGTGAAAGCAAGCACCGCGGTAGTTCTTAGCTTTTTTTAAAGACAGTTCAGCCGTTTAAACGTTTTTGGGGGTTAAGGGGCTACCTGAATTTTACAGGGTCAAAGGAAATGGAGACATAATTTGAAATTGTATCTTGATCAAGCCCGAGATAACACTTTAAACTATTTTATGAACTACTGTTTATAGTTTAAAGTGAGAACGTGAAGCTTTTCTACGCACATTAGCCAAAAGTGGCCGTTTTTCGCAAATGTGCGTAGAAAAGTTTCACGTTCTCTCTTTTGAACTATAAACAGTAGTTTAAAAAATACTTTGAAGCGGTATCTAGAGCTTGGTCAAGATAAAATTTTAAATGATATCACCGTTTCCTTTCAAATGATTTATTTAAAATGGGAGCGCCACTGGACCCCGGAAAATTCAGGTATGGCCTTAACGCTTACAAGTCAGCACTTTCTCTAGCAAATAATAAATGGCATTACAGATATCAAGTCGTATCGGTAGTTCCGCTACTCATCACTAATGGCATTCGTGATAGTCAGAGGTTTATTAATTTGCCCAGCAAATAAACTTGTTAATTACTTAGTTTACTTACTATAGCCAAACTTATAATTGCAGAAACGCCAACGCGACAAGGTCAAAAATAATACTAGTTTTAGACCTATAGTGTTATTTATGCCGTCGATAGTCTTTAGGTTGCCTGGTTAACACAACCGGCATGACGTAGTGCGTCGGATCCTTGGCGGAACATACATACATACATACTATCACGTCTTTATCCCTAATGGGGCAGACAGAGCATTTTGGGTTTTGCGGTTCTATGCAGAGCCCAGGGCCGCAAGACCCAAAAGCCACCTTTAGCGTCATGGTGGGCGAGAAGATGGAAAAGCAATCAATACAGTGATGGGTTGCTAGCCGCATCGCCTGTTAACATGATTTGCATTTTTGCCCATTCCCTCGATCGGCTTTTACGATCTGCGTGGGAAGAGAAGCAGCTGGTACATTCTAAGTTTTTTTATTTCTCCCAGACCAGCATGGGAGTAGGATAATTGCAGAAACGCCAACGCGACAAGGTCAAAAATAATACTAGTTTTAGACCTATAGTGTTATTTATGCCGTCGATAGTCTTTAGGTTGCCTGGTTAACACAACCGGCATGACGTAGTGCGTCGGATCCTTGGCGGAAGGCGTGGTATAATGGGTTCAATCACCCGCCGCCGGTACTTATAGAAAAAGTAAATATCATAAACTTGTATGAGACATGTTTAGTATGCAAACCCAACGTTTTGGTCTACAAATAAGCACGGTCATACATTAAAAATTATTAAAAATCTAATAGCTGAAACTATGGAAGCAAAAGCGACGAAATCCAGGCTTATCAATATATTTTAAGATATTTTTTATAAATCTAAAGTTACTTAGATTGTTTATCTAACCTTTACGTAAAAGATGAATCAATGGATCGAGCGAGCGACTCCCCTTAATATGGTTCCCGAGGGATGCGTGCATACGAAGGCAAAAGCTAGATCTCGTATTAATAAGAATACCGTTAAATAAGGCATGAAAAAAACCAATTGAAATCATCTATCATATCATTAAAAATTACAAAAATAACGATCAAAAAAATGTAGCGGTACAGAACACTCGCCTCCATTCAAGAGATACAAAAAGTGTGGCATTTTTTATACTACACTAATTCAATGAAGAGATACCATGTCTAAGCAGCTAAGCATGTACTTTCACACGGTTCTTGACCCGACCCGACATGAACTTTCTCCATTTAATTATTATACAAAAAACCAGTATGGCATTTGATTGTTTCTACAAATGTATCAAAACCCCTCATAGAATTGGTACAAGTACCTACGTACTTTGGAGTTGAGTTTGAACGCACAAAAGTTTTTAAGTCTACTTGGAACGTTTGCATCTATGTATGGTTTTTTTACTGTAAGCCTGGGAATCCATCTGCTGAAATTTAGATGCTGATTTTATATTATAAGTTTTGTAATTATACAATTTTGACCGATCGTTGCAAAGCAGGCAATGCATAACTATTGTAGGTTCCTTAGTCCCTACACTATAAATCAGGATCATAAAGTAAACAATGTGTATTCCCAGCCTAACTTGTATCCTTGATGGGAACGCAGGTACAGTTTTTGCAGCCAATGTCACCCGGACAGACAATCAACTAAAAACCTTATTCAAGTAAAAAATTTTGTACAAAATCAATGGCGATTTTAGTGATCAGTTAAAAACTACATTTTTACAGTTTTACTACAGTCCAATTAGGTTAATGTATTCTCCGCGGAAGTCAAGACACCGCCGCCCACGCCGGGTTAATACATTTTTACTGCATAGTTTATCACCAAAAGTGAAATAAAAAGTTAATAAAAAATTACGATCTTTGGCTATGCGAAAGTTTGAAAAGCGATAATTTTGAGATGATTGGATGTTTTTCTAGTATAGTCATTTTTGGTATTATATAGTGCATGGCTATAAAATCAACGTATGGCGAATACGCGATAATTATTTTTATTGTAAAGGAATCTACAGATTTCTATCAAAAATACGTGCGGGCGCGTAATATGTGACAATAATCAAGTCGCCCACGAGATTATAAAGCCTGACGGCGGCGCTTTCTACTGAATCGTTAAAATGAATAAGCAGTAATAACTGTGACGCATAAATCCATGATCTATGAATTCAAAATATAAACTGTTAGTAAAATAATCACGTATCTCATAATATTATATAGACTACGTGGATATAATTAAAGCTACATGGGCTGAAATAGATATTAGCCATCCCGGTACAAGGGCCACGGTTCTTACCGCGAAAGTACTTGCAGGCAGACTAATTATAACTTGTAGTAGTATGAATTATTAAATATACTATACATACCGTCTTATTATAAAAACAGGACTAACTTTGTTACTAGGTTTAAACCATTATCCGACCAAATCAAGTTGACATCTAGTAATATGCTATTGTCGCATCTGAAAATGTCAACATGATTTGGTCGGATAATGGTTTAAATCTAGTCGGCGTTTCATAATAAGACAGATAATGTCTACCACAGGTTTATGATCTCTATATAAAATATAAAAATATAGGGACAAATTACACTGATTAAGCTAGCCCCAAAGTAATTTCGAGACTTGTATTATGGGATACTAACTCAACGATACTATATTTTATAACAAATACATATATAGATAAACCTCCAAGACCTAGGACAGTTTAAAGAAGGTCATTTTCCAACTTGCCCTGACCGGGGATCGAACTCGGAACCAGTGGCGAACTAGTAAGGTGACCACTACGCCACGGAGGTCGTCAAATCGTTTAATACTGAACTGCAGCCTATAAAACCTTAAAACTCACCTTGGACAGGAAGAGCAGCAGGTGGTACTTGATCTGTCCTCCGAAGATCTTGGAGGCGGTCTCGTGCGAGAACTCCACGATGGTGGGCATGCTGTGGACGAACACCCACGACTTGAACAGGTCCTCGTCGAACTTCTCAGCGTCATACTTGACGCGGGGCTCTTCGAACTGTTGGCAATGAAAAATGATTTTTACAGACTTTACTAGTATGACCAATTTATATTTCAGACGTTTTACTAGTAGGTCGTTTCACTATCATGTCGTTGATCCAACAAGGGCATTTTACTATATTGCCCTTCTGATATGGGGAGCTTTTCTAAAGGTATTGGAGAAGGAATGGAGGACAAAGATGCTGATGTTTCCTTATGTATTTTTTCTGGAAAATTAAAATAATTTCTAATTGTGATTTTAAAATGTTTAATGAATCAATTTCGGTAATTAAATTACCGTTTATATGGTTAGTGAAACAGAACAGGTTAAATACTAATAGGTACTCTGCTAGTTTCACTACTATTCATTTGTAAGATTGAGTCAAAATTCTTCATTCAAAATATCTCTTATTGATTCTATAATTTTTATTTACTTTAGCCTTTACACAGCAAAATGTTGTTTTAGCTAAGTGTTTGATAAGTCAGGTAACCTTGAGTTCGTATCAGAAAGCAATGTTCGCCGAAACAAATTGATTAGGTGCTATCAATAAATAGAAACTATATACTAAGTATTGTACTTCTCCTAGGCATTTGTACGATTAAAGGAACTAGCTCTGTAATCATCATAGCATTATCCGAGTATTTAAAAAAAACTTAAGTATTGTACTTATGCTGGCTATTTATATGATTACAGGAACTAGCGTGGATATACGAGTAAAAAGTAATTCTGCATTGCATATCATAATTTATGTTTCCCACTGAGCTACGTAGTGAATTTCGATGTATCTTCGGCATCACGTAGAGTTGATTGATATTTTTATGGCTAAATTGTATGATATTGGGGAAAATTGTTCAGGATCACGGCTGAATTAACAATTAAAATAGTTCCAGTATATTTTGTCCGACCTTATGTAACATTATCACGACCTATTTAACTCGAAACGCACCATGTACAAATAAATCAAAATGCATTAAGTATATAAAATCGATTACAACGGTTACGTATCGCCGACTTCTACACCGGCTTTTGATAACCCTCCGCGTCACACCCACGTGGCGACGTGTAACGCACGTGGTCCACGTCATGTGCTCGAAGAAAGTAAAAGTCCAGTGGTGCCACTTTTCAAAAGCGGAGTCAACAGTCAGCTAGTAAGGTGTGCTCCCACATGAAATTTACCGAGATCGAAGAGCAAGAGACTAATAGACGCAGAGAATAAATATATATATGATACATTATAACTGTCACAAGATATTAGAAGTGCTGAGATATGTTATTCGTAACAGGAGTGAAAGTGGAAAGAGTAGAAAATGATGAGCAAGGAATGTCAGGAATTTAAAAATTAAATTTAGGAATGAGATTCGTAATTAAATTATAGAAAGTAGATGATGCTCTCATGCTGGTCTGGGAGAAATAAAAAAACTTAGAATGTACCAGCTGCTTCTCTTCCCACGCAGATCGTAAAAGCATATCGAGGGAATGGGCAAAAATGCAAATCATGTTAACAGGCGATGCGGCTAGCAACTCATCACTGTATTGATTGCTTTTCCATCTTCTCGCCCACCATGACGCTAAAAGTGGCTTTTGAGTCTTGCGGCCCTGGGCTCTGCATAGAACCGCAAGACCCAAAATGCTCTGTCTGCCCCATTAGGGATAAAGACGTGATAGTATGTATGTATAGAAAGGAGGTGGGCAAGAACATGAAGGATGATACTTATTGCAACATGCTGACAGCTTTTTGTATGGAAAAATCATTGGTTTAGGTGATTCCGCGTATCACAAATGGCACTTTTGCACACTGTGGCGTAACTAGCATGGGTGGCACCACAACAGTACAAACTTTTTTTGGGAAGGGCAAAATCTAATGTATGTTTCTATGTCCAGTTTGCTGTTATTTCTGGCAATGGGTGGAAATCTTGAGGAGTCTAGTAAGTTGGCGCTTCGGATGTATGTTAGCCAAGCATCACAAAACTTAAGACGGAAAATAGTAAAGCTGGCATTGCTTATCGAAGGACAATCCAATTCAAATTTCAAGTAACTTGTGGCGACCTCTACTTAATGACAATAATAATATAAACTTATCTTTAAACACAAAGGCATAACGAGAAGAGGAATAATGATAATTAGTGGAAATAGGGGTGAAATGTGTATGGATGTAAAATAAATTAGTTAATTATATAAATAAAATAGATGTATAGGGACAAATTACACTTGTCGAGCTAGCCGCAAAGTAAGCTTAAACTTGTGTTATGGAATAATGTTTAATTGATGTGATTAAGACTATATCTTGTAAGTATAGGTCAACTACTGAATTTAAATGTTTTTCAAATTTATTGTTAAAAGTTTTAGAACATGTAATATTTAAATACAGATAAAATTATGCACAACTAATTTAGGAATTATACTAATTCAACAAAACATACCTTCGATATTGATTATAGAAATAATAACACAAATCTGTTTTATTATATTATAGGCCTTGAGGAGCTCGGTGGCCCGGCGGGTGTGCGCATTACTAACGCTTTCGCAAGTAAAGCGACACCGGGCGTGGATGCCCTTGGATGGGTGACCACAAGTGGCATAAACAAGCCGTTGGTCCGGGCCGCCGTCATTGTATGGCAGTCGTGAAGCTATGTCAGATGCCTTAAGGCAGCTTGAAAGATCTGACACAAGTGTTAGCCACTTACACGAAAAACAATAGGCCTATAAATACATTATCACGTCTTTATCTCTAACGGGGTAGACAGTGGACAGCGCCCAGGGACGTAAGCATATGGATAATGTATGAATTACCCAGCAGTGGTGGCTAATGAAAAAAGGAACATGAGTGTTCACACACAAAGTGTAAAATATTACAATAGGAGCTTAAATTAGTGAAAATGAGGGCAACAAACTCCTTATCTTATTTATACTTGGTTAACAGCCATTTACAACAGAAATAGGATGTGATATAGTTGTGATACACAATCACAGACAATAGAAACTATCTCCACATTAAAGAGATACTTGAATCTTTCAGTGCCCAGTGCTAAAATAAATCACACGAAAAGAAACTGAGATATCATTTAAAATTTTGTCTTGACCAAGCCCAAGATAACTCTTAAAAATATTTTATGAACTACTGTTTACAGTTTAAAGTGTGAATTTAACCCTATTCTTCGCACATTTACAAAAAAATGCCATTTCTGGCCAATGTGTGCGAAAAAACTTCTTTTATCCCCTTAACGTTCAAATACTTCAAAAAGTATAGTTCTTACAGGAAGGAAAATTATTATGATACAAATGTAGAAATATTATATGTAATAAATATGATGAATAAATGATAAATTATATTATATCTAAGTTTTTATAAAATTTTAGTTTCTATGAAAATTATATACTTGTTTTCTCTTTAAAATATGTATAAGCCTAACAGGTCTCAGGACTAATTGTAAGTATTTACTGGCCTAAAATCCAATTAGGGAAGAAAATGCCGAAATACTCAATGGGATTAAAATAATCAATTCCTTAATTTTATGTTATAAGCATAAATATTATCTAGACAAAGACAGGAAGAAATTTAAGGACTTTACTTAAAATTGATTGTGTATTTGGTTTGGGCATTAGTGTTTATCATTTATCCTTTATTATGTATGGCAAATTATTTTTTCTAAATCTCCTACCATATTAAATTCTTCATTTATGAACTTGTGGTATCCAGCAAAGTAAAACAGGACCACTCCAAGTTTTCCTGTGAATGTTGTAGAAGGTGACTTAGGAATTGGAAGCTAAAAAAGCCTCTCCCATCAGTCTGGCCAGTGAGAGAGTGTAGGCCAAATCGTCTGGCTGCTCTGGCCAAGTATGACTCTGGTAGTATAGAGAGGGGTTGTGCTCTGGCAGGGGACACAAAAAAATACCTCATATGATCATGATGGCAAGTTAAAAACTACCTATAATATATGTTTAGTAACATACTAGTACTGGTAGTAACTACCTATATAACCTTAAGTCTAAATCAGATTCCCAATGCCTGAATAGGTTGTAAACAGTTTTAGGAACACTAATTCTAAAGTACATGACAATTAATGTAAATAAATGAAATGTGAAAGTACTTACGTTCTTGAATAGAACAACATCCTCATTCTCAGCTTCCAATTCCTTGACCAACTTCTCGTCTTGAACAACAGCAAATATTTGGTCGTCAACAATGCTGGCAATGCCCAAGAAGGCCTTAGCCTTAGCGGCTTCCTTGTCGGTGAAGAAACCAAACACAATGACGGGGTTGGCGGCAATAAGCTCCTTTGCTTGTTCAGCGGAGGTGACTTCAATGGCAGGGGGACCAGTCTTCTTCTTCAGCCATGCAACAATGTCGTCAGCTTGGCGACCACCTACACACAAAATGTTATGGGCATTAAACGCCGCTCAATAATAGTTATTAGTACTCAATGACCGTTAAAACCAAGTTTGTTAAACAAGTGCTGTTTTATGGAGCTACTAAAGTTTAAGTACTATATGATGTGATAATGATGTTTAATTTGCGTGATTGGTAATTACCTGAATAGTCAACGGGGCTTCCGTTTCTGAAGAATTTGAGAGTTGGGTATCCCCTGACTCCATAGTTCTCAGCGAGGTCTTGCTCTTGAGTGGCGTCAACCTTAGCCAACTTGATGGGAGATTCTTCGTCGTGTAACTTTGTGGCGGCCTTGGCGTATTCCGGCGCCAGAGACTTGCAGTGGCCGCACCAAGGTGCATCTGTGACAGGTTGACATAGGTACAGTTACACGGGAAATACGTAGGTACACAAAGCATGCCGGTACAAGTGACTTGTTTGACGTGTCAATGACCTTTTCAACTGATTCCAACAATTAACATAACAATATAATGACTAGTATTACTAATTTACAAGTAATTTGAACACAAAATGATGAAACTTACAGAATTCCACTAGGACAAACTCTGTTGAAGAAATAACACTGTCGAAGTTGCTTTTTGTGAGAACTAATACATTTTCTTCTGTCTGGACTTCGTCTCCGAGCGCAATACCTAAAAAGGCTATGGCTAGCGAAAATAATAATACACGCATTTTGATTTAATCTCTGCACTTAGCCTACTCGGAAGACGAAACACAATAAAATGCCGAAAACGCTGCTTCATTCGCTTCGTGAGCGAATTTGACGTGGCAGCGTCGATCGTGTGTTGGGCTGTGATTGGCCGAAATTACTTTTTTTAAATGGTCACTATTGCAAACAAACTAATATTTAGGCTGCTTTCAATAATATTATTCTAAATTCTAATCAACACAGTAAGTTCAATTATAAAAATAGAAGGTTTTCTCCGCAGATTTTTTCAATCAAAACTACTAGACCTACATAAATGAATAAATAAAACAACCATAACAACGATTGAAAAACTAAACGCTATGAATTTGACAGTGCTATCAGCTGTTTTTGGCAGTTCAACAACAACAAAAACAAACAATTTGAATCCTTAGTAGGTAGGTACGTACTTACGTAAAATGTGATTTATCTCAAAAATGGAGAAAAATATAAATGGAATGTAAAATTTAACAAATTTTATCTAACAGTGACATGAAGACATAAAATATTATAAATTAGTGAACAATAATTCTACTTAAAAACTTCAGTATAGTATTTTGCATTGTCCCAATTTTGTGGTTAGTGATAAAAATTGCTAATAAATCTTAAAAATATTATGCTTCATATTTGCAATGAATCAGGTATGTTATAAATTGAAATCCTACTCACCTATATTCCATACGTGTTGTAAAAACTCAATGAAGTCTAATCAAATCCCGCATTAAAATCGTTTGAAAACGAGTTAGATAACATAAACATTTCAGCACAAGCTGTTTGTACGTATTTTCGCGAGTGAATGGCACACATTTGTAAATTGCTAATACTGGCACTCTGTCTATTGAGATTTATTTTCATGTTTTAAATTGGAAACCATCCAATTGTTATATTGAAGGTTTCCTCATTTCAGCCGGTCTCCTCATACCTAAAGCTTGCTTCTCTAAACTGCACTTATAAAAGTAATTAAGGTATGTACTTACTTCATGATATTGTAAAATCTAATTATTATGTATCAGTTCAAATATTTGTTTAAGTAAACTTTTGGCAAAGTCACAATAGTCTTGGCCATGAGATGGAATGCAATGATCCACCTGCCATATCCATTATTTCTCACATTATTAGCATTGGGACAAAGTTTACTTCTATGATATTGAATTACTGCTTTTTAAAATGTTATGATTTTGTGATTACCACACTGATAAAACATGTGTAATGTGCTCTGTAATTTACTCCAATGTAAGACAAGCTAAGATATTAAGACAAAATTTTTATTAGCCTGATATTATGTCTTACTGCTGAGCAAATGATTCCCTTCCTTTCTTTTTAACCCATCTCTATTTTGAGTGATCTACCATAATCCTCTAATAAAGTGTCCGTTGCGGTCCCACCATTGCTTCACCTAATTAATTGTTCAGATTATCTTACAAAAAGATTTATTTATTTTTCTTTATTTTTTTTTGTTTCATTCATCATTATCATCATCAGGTCTTTTAGTCTCCACTGCAGGACCAGACCACAACCTTTTCTGTACTACCAGAGCCTAGGCTAGAGCAGCTAAAGGACTTTGACCTACACTCTCCACGCTGACCAGACGGGTTATTGAGGCTTCATTGATGTTTATAAGTTCTGTTTAGCTTGTATTTCCTAGTAGCCTTCTACAACATCCACAGGAGGATTTGTAGTGTCTCTATTATACTCTGCTGGAAACCACACAGCAAATTTTACACAACAAAACATTTTGTTTCATTAGTTTGATGAAATATTATGTAACTATATTAATTGTAATTATTTCAGATGCCAGAGCTCACAGTTTGTTCAGAGATTTATAAAGAATATGATTATAGGACCAAAACAACACCTAGCAATGAAGGCAGTAAGTATACTATGAATTTTTTAACATACCAATGCAATGTAGATTTAGGGTCCCATACTGAAAGGCTGCCAACGGAATGTTAGTAATAAGCTTCCTATATAGTTGTATATTCCCATCAATCGGAATTATCGTTTTAGATTGGAATGGCAGTGGCAGGCAGCACACTTTAATTGTCAAACCATATTTTCCCTTTTTGCAGATGTGATTTCAGAATTTCCATTCCTACTATTTAAGGGTAATGAAGTCAAATATGATGACGATGACGACTTGGATATTGAAAGGCCTACGAAACATGTCATAAAAATTGGCAAGTACTTAACACATTTGTAATTCTGTTACAATATTACTCAATTCTTGTAAATAAGTAAGTATAAAATTCAGTAGGTACTTTCCCTAACCAATTAAAATACTTCCTTTGCATTCCATTCAAATTTCAGCAGTCACGTGATGTTACTATGAATATGAACAAACATGAACACACGCCCTGCTACACAAACACACACGCACATACACACACAAATTAAACTAGGTAAGGATCTAGGCAAGTATAGGTACTATTTATTGCCGTACATTTAGTTCATATTTTCACGTTGCGTCTATTTCACTATTAATTGTTTTTTAGAGCACAGTGCGCAAACGAAATTAGCGCTTGTTGGTCTCCAAGTATGGCGCGGTGCGTTCTTATTGGGAGACCTACTAATACATTTGGGACTCAACGGACACCTGGCCGGCAGGACAGTACTGGAGTTGGGTGCTGGCACTGGCCTCACTAGCTTCGTGGCTGCTATGTACGCTAAGAAGGTCGTCTGCACTGGTAAATATATCTTATGTTAAAGTTCATTCACTTGGGAATTGTGGACATCTGTCTGGCAAAGCAGTACTGTAGAGACTACTTAATAAGCGTTGATAAACATAAGGTTTATTCTTGTTTGGCTATCTATTATATTCTTCTTGGGTCTCAATGGGCATCTGGTTGACAAGACAATGCACAAATTGGGCTAAGGCCATCTCCACTGGTAATACTGTTGACCTGAAGGGTAACAACAAACGCAGTACGCAAGACTGACGTTCCTGCGTATCCGCGTTTCAGTGTCAAGCAACATTGAGCATTAATGTACCGTGATAAAGTCTAATTTGGTTTGACTTAGAAATAAGAAGTCATTATCGGACGATTATCTAATTTACGGAGTAACCCCCTTGGATCGTTACTCCATAAAATAACAAGATAGTCGCTTGATAGTATCGTCCTAATTTCATGTCAAACTAAATCACCATATCATCATTGCGAAACGCTCAATGTTTCTTGACATTGAAACCGACACGTTGCTACTTACGTCTGTCGTGCTAGTTTGAGTAACAGTCTAGTTACTAGGTACATGCATACTATCACTCCACTCCTGTTTTGCACGAGGGTAGGCAAAGACTAACAGACTTGCTATAATCCTGACAGACCTCTTTCTTTGACTTCATCAATACAAAAGTAGGTAATATTTAAAACAAAAATTTTCAGACATAAACCTTGGAGGCATATTGCAATTGATCAAACTAAACGCAAAATACAACTCTAACCTCATAAAGTCAGAGTTCAGAATTATGCCTCTGGACTTCAAGGAGATCGACTGGAGTCAACAACTGGCTAAGGAAATAAACGACGTTGATATAGCGATCGCTGCGGATGGTAATTCCTTTTTTTTTATTATTCGAGAGCCTTACTCTGAAAGTACACCATGTGAACCCCGTCAAGACATAAACTCGTAGCTTGGTGTCAAAGAATACGTAGCTGCGCATTGATGTTGAGTAGAGATTATTTTTTTGGAGTAAGGCCCTATCTTTACCGTATATAGTCAAATCTTATACCAATATCGTGACTATACACAGTGATTTTTTATTGGTTTTGGAGCCGAAGGCCACTTCATAAGGTTCGTTAGTAAGGCCTAATAAGCTAGGAAGTCAAAATAAAACTCTAAAGTAAAAAAATCGTGAGATTAAAGGTCACAGCACACTTATCAACTCGAAAAGGGATCGACAACGTATCGCCTTTCGCCGCGCGGTCAACCAGGCGTCAATCTGACGTAGGCACGTAACCAAACAGGCTCAGCTTCGGTACGTCGACTCGCGGTTAACTCGACTTACCTACTCGACTATGGCTGGGCGACGCCGCGCTTACCGCTCGCCGGCCGCTTTGGTCTGGCTGGCATTAGATCATTTTAAACGTAAAGTGTAGCGCACGGTTATGTCTCGATTCACAATACGCGAGTTGGCAATCATAGCCATTAATTTTTGTTTATCTACAAATAAATAAAACGCGGATGTGAGGAAACAGAGACGTCAGCTCGCATACGGAGAGGCGTAAGCGCGCGGACGACGAGCCTTGATTTCTAAAAATATACTTAGGTACATTTAATTGAGATGTCTTGGGTGATGTGTTGTTCACTGATTAAATTTTCCGTAACATTTCTCGCCTGTTGTTCCACGCTGCCCAATTATGTCTTTTGTTTTGATTTTCATGTAGCTTATAATTTCAGTGATATACGACGACGACGTGACTGCAGCGTTTATTTCGACGATACAAAAAATTCTCAACACCAAGCCGCCGAAGACATTGTATGTAGTTTTGGAGAAGCGCTATGTGTTCACTATAGAACACATGGACTCCGTGGCACCCTGTTACGAGACATTCCTCGCTTTGTTAGATAAAGTCAAGACGGAAAACAGCCATTCCAGCTGGTCGGTGGAACAACTACCGCTCGACTTTCCAAAGTACTTTGTATACGACCGTGTCAAAGAACTAGTTTTATGGAAAATATCCTCGAAACCCATTAAGACATGAGACTGTGATATTAAATCAAATTGTCTTACTTTTAAATATTTGTTTTATTGATAGCACAGTAATATTGCCGCATAAATTACAGATCCAACGAGGCTTTGCTCCAAGATTTAGTAGTGCTCATGTTGCAACACTACACGGTACAGCTTTGGTGGAGGAATGCCTGAGCTGATTAAATCCAGCAAGCTTTGATGTAACGTTTATTTCAATTTGGTCAAATAATAAACAACACTATCAACTCGCTAAGTTATAATGCCATCTTGTTTTAAATCAAACATCACATAGGTACTATGGACTTTTTAAAATGATTACGAAAATATTGTCCGATGATGCAATAGTTTTTGATAACTGTAAATGCAAAATCACTCGAGACGAAAACGCACTTTTCATAATTTATACACTGTACAAAGTTTTTTAAATAAATATGTATAAACACTATAAATTATTAAATATCCAAACTTATTACTGAATCAATACGACTAAGGACAATTGTGAATTAAAGCTAGATTTAAAATCATTTTTGTGTGGGCCAAAACTCGTTGTATTTGCTGAGGAAGGTTTTCCTGAGTTCCGAATTTCTAGCTTGCTGGTCTTTCTCCTTGCTTAGGGCTTCCACGCTCTGGCCGACGCAGAGGTCTCCGGAGAAGTGAATGATGACCACTTGTGTGTTAAACGTTACGTTTTTATCTGGATTCTGCTTCGTATAAGCTGAGTAAGCAGTGAAATCCGTTTGAAATGGAAACGTCAGCTCATCTGCCGAAAAAAGATTGGTTTTAAATCAAGGCATACCAAAAAAAAATTTCGAGTAGAATTAAAAGAATAAATGGCGCGCGCTAAAGTTATAAGTACCTACAATGGTATTACTTCCGTTTCCAAAAATAATTAGGACTCCAGTAGAAAGTGTTCCTTCGAGAAATTTGATTGAAGATCGGTACTTAAAAACCTAACGAACCTACCTACTCGCTCGTGTCTTGGTCACAAGAAACCTAACCTACAAGTTTGTAATAAAAGATACATCGTCACCATCATTTCAGCGGAATAACGTCCACTGCTGGACATGGGTCTCATCGAACATTTTAAGTAATCTGACACCCAATAAAAAATTGACCTAAGTATTTAGCTTGAATGATCAGAGCCAGTCCTAAACGCAGGTCACTACGTCGGTGCGGGCAGAGACAGCTTTTTCTTGAGGTAAAGGAAGATAGCAAATGTTCAATGCTAAATGGATAGTATATATAATATGAGACGCTTATCGTAACCTGAAAGTGATAGTAATAAATAGGATTAGGTAGTGAAGAAGTGACAAACGTTCGTTGTATTCTTCCGGTCCCTGCACCGTGGAATCACCAGTGCACTCAGGCCCACAGCGCCCGTCTTTCAGAATCCCTCGCATCGTCGTCAGCTTACTGATGGCTTTCTCTCCCACTTTGCTCATCTCGCTCTTGTGCTTATCTATGTTACGAAGGAATTTCTTCATCTGAAATTAAACCGTTAATGTCGAAGCCGCCAAGATAAATTGAGCTTTAGCGTACAAGTGGGTTTTTCTTATTTTAAAAATTAACATTACTGTCTTTACATAGAAACGTCGTCGTAATACAAAGCCAAACTAAATAAGGCTTTTTTACAATAACATTGCGCATTGACGCTGCAACGCGAGCACGTAGTAACGGGTTACTACGTGTACTTTAATCGTGCCAGTTTGCGAGTAAAGCTCCTCCGTATTGTATTGAATGTCAGTCATGTCGCTTTCGGAGTATGCGCCCGTCGCACAACTTACTGTATTGTCTTTCGTATAGAACTGCTTCCACGAAATTAGAAACCTGCATAACCATCCAATAATGTTATAATATTATCTCAAGAAGTCACATTATTCTAAGTGAAAAAGTGCTTGTGTTAAAATTCGGTTTTATTACAGAAAAAATAATCGAACTATAAAAATCAATTGCATCCACGTAGAACTTGTTTGAGGAGACTTTTTAAGCTTTAACATATTCTATTTTCATACATACTTATTACATATTTTATGTTAAAAATATGTTACCTACAAAGATTATTAAAAATCGATATGAGAATTTCACTTACAAAACTCACCGTTTTAGATATTTTCTTGGGGGGATCGGTATAAGAGATCTTGGGTTCTCCCGGATTGCTACCAACGACATACAGGGTGCTCTTCGAAATGTCGAAATCTGACCTTTGTCCTTCTGAAGAACAACCTGTGAACCGACCTGGCGTGGTCGACGACTTACTGTTGCTTGGCACATACGCCGTTTTGGGTAAGCGTTCATTTGCCTTAGAGAAAGAATAGTAAAAATATTTTACATAGGTTGGAACTTATTAACTACCTCCTTTCCAAAATACACAGGGTTTGACTAAGACACAGTATAAGTACTGAAACTACTGGAAAAACTCTTTCTTCATTGGGGAGCCCTTTATTCCAGGAGTACTGATGCATGTTGGCAAAGGTGAAAAAAAAAGAGGAAAAGGTGATTTGGTGAAACGACGACAATAGTAATATTGGACGACGTCTCATCACATTTTTCGTAGAAGCCCCCATGAGTGGACTCACTCCAAAAAATGACACGAAACGACAGCCGTTTATAGTGTCGTCCTATTTCAATATAAAACAATTTTTTTAACTATTTTGTAGCGCTTACTTATGCTACTTTATTTTTTTATTAGTGTCGAAGAGACCTGGGGCGTTACTCCATCAAATAGTACGTTAGTCGTATCGTACGGTAGTGAAGTCTTATTTATGTGTCGAACCAAATTAGACTTTATACGTTAGGGCTCAATGTTGCTTAACACTGAAACGCGGATACGAAGTAACGTCCGTCTTGCGTACCGCTTTTGGAGTAACCCTCCATGTTTTAAGTTAAAACCACAAAGTATACCTACAGCGGAGATGACCTTAGCCCTTAAGAGTCCCCTTACCCTAGACTTCTCCATACAAACGTAGTCTACGTTTAATTTTGAATCCACATGTCAGATTCCGGTAAAAATTGGTAATTGTAAACAAATTGCAATTATCTAGGGTAATAACTAGTTTCCGACGGTAAAATTATGAACTGGAGAGAAAATATAACGATTTACAAGTTTCCCATACTGATGATCAAAAATGATATAAAACACTATATTCTATTTCAAGTCCATATTTTTACTGTTGGAAACCAGTTATTACCCTAGATAATTGCAATATCTTTGAAATTACAAAATTTTGCCGAAATCGGACATGTCGTTTTGAAATAAAACGTAGACTACGTTTGTATGGAAAGTTGTATTTTGGTCTAGGGTAAGGGGACTCTTAACTCAATAATTTGTAATTATTCAATAATATTATATTGACATTAAAAATACTAAAAGACCTTTCGAGTCGGCGAACTCTTTTTCGACTTTTGCCTTCTCTTCATTGTCGTATCTTCTTCGTTCGACAGACTCTCCTCAGATGTCGAAGGAAAGACCTCATTCAAGCTAAGGACTTCCACATTACATTCCTCCAGGATCGATGGGTTGTCTATGTCTGCCACTTGACACAAGTGGTCGGTTGAGTGTATGCTTATGAAAGACTTTTGTCCAGCACACAAAGTCGCTTCGTCTCCACTCGAAGGCGATGGTTTCTTTGACACGGTCACTGAAAACTCACTGTGTTATACACGCTTTGGTCTAGAGTTCATCATTTCAGCCACAAGTCCACTGCTGGGCATCAGCCTTCTTCTGGGAGCGATTGGAAGCATTCTCACTTATGCCATGTCAATAGCTACATGACGTTATGTCCTTGGTCACGGTTTTCATCATTACAGTGCAGGATGCCTCTAGCCAATCTAAAAGTCTAACAAAAGACACGTCTGACCAAATTTCGTGGTACCTAGTGTTAATTTAATATACTTATATATTATAAAACGATTGGCATAATAAATTCACAGTTGTCTTAAAATCTATTAATTTAATTTAAAAAAAGGAAAGTTTTCTTGCTATCTGCAATATTTAAGGTTGGTAGTTCCTTTCAGGCCAATCATGATTGAATATCTACGGCACCAACGTTGTTCAAAATAAAACAAAAATATCAGAAACTATGTTTCACAGACCACTATCCTGCCTGGCAGCTGGCCTGCGGTGTCGTACCTAAACTGCATAAATTAATAAAATATCCTGGAATAATTGATAAGCAAAATCACCTACCAGAGTAGGTGCGACTCTCCGTTGGATTACAAGTTATTACCTCTCCTACGAACAGAAAAAATATTGAAACAAAAAGCAGGGAAGTAAATAAAGCCCGTTCGCAGAATTACAGTGTCGCAGGGTACAGGGTGGCGGCCTCGCAAACGGAAAAAAGATGAAGAATTCGCGCAAGTGAATTTTTAACATAATTTCGAGGTTTCGTTATTAGTGACAGAGAAGATGTTCATATGTAACGACACTATTGCGAACAGGCTTTACCTTCGTCTTCATTTCGGTTCACTGGCGTTTCTGTCCTGCTTTGCCCTGCTAATTTATAAGTATTCTTCGAGTATGACATATTTAACAACAAATTTCAGTTGGTGAACTTTGTCAAATGGCTTTCCATATTTTTTCTCACTGACAGCTCGTTTGACAATTCTAATTTTAATATTTATGAGCAAGGAGGAGCGGTTTTGCCTAGGATCTCTTTGTCAAATTATCATTGTCATGCATGTTGTATGCGTTTAAACTTGAAGTTATTACACGCGCCGCAGCGGTTGCGGCACCGCCGCTATTGCGGCGCCGCGCTCTTGGATTTATTGCACCTTTTATATAGGTAGGTGGATATTCAAAATAAGTACCTAAAGACCATATCCATTTCGATGTACATAACAAATTATTATTCCTATAAGTATGTACAACGTGGAAGGGACATACCCGTAATAAATCAAATAACGGGCCTTACTAGAACTAACATTGAAATAACAGTAAAAAAACAAATAAAATCGATGTTCCCATACTGCCCGGGCGGCTGCCAACTTTAGTATAAAAATGCAAATTTTTTGTGTTACTATAATTTAATTATATCTAATCTAATATACTAGTCCGTATTTCGATTTATTACGGGTATGTTCCTTCCACGTTGTATTAACTGTTAATATAAAGAGTTAGTATATGAGAAGTAAGTTAATATATGAGAAAGAAAGAGGCTGACATTTTTCCACTTTTTAATCTTTTACATTTCCTTAAATACTTACTTATTTATTATACACTTTGTAACTTTTATGTTCAAAATTTTCTATTTAAATTATGTACCAAGTAGCAAGACAGGGTAGAAGATATTATGAATAAGATAAGACATAAATATTGAAAATAAATGTTATATTTCACCATAAGTACAAGTATTTTAGTGAACATTACTCAAAATGGAACAATACAAAAAATAACAAAATATGCATTTTCATTGAAATCAAAAACTTGACGATTTAAACTTAAAATATCGCAGTTACAGCAGTAACAGTCTTTCTATACGTCTAAATGTTAGGATTCTAATAAATTATGCGATTTGCTAAACATTAAAAAAAATCAGAATGAATGCAAAACGACCTAAATAAATTGTTATGTAAAATCAGAGAATAAGTTACCATACTAAAATAATATCGTTCAAATATAGCGACAGTGGCGGATTAACCAATAGGCTGAGCAGGCTGAAGCCTAGGGCGGCACATTTTAGGGGCGGCCTATTTGAGGCCAATTGCACCCCCTTAGTACATCGCGGCAGTCGAAAAGGTAGAAGGGTGTGTTTAACCTATTATGGTAGTTATTTCAGTGAACGTGAAATTTGTAAATCCGCCACTGTCTAGCGGAGTCAATAATGTAATAAATGTGTAATATTAAAAAATAATATGTGCAAGTACATAATCTACATGACTGCTCGATAAGCTACTTTTTACTTTCTTTATCTCTTTTATGTAAAGGATATAATTTTTTCAGTACCTACCAATTTTTTGCAATAGCAACTTTATAAATTTATGATTCTAATCACATTCTTTAATTCAAAATAATATAGGAAAATCAGTGAACTATAACACTCTTAAGTATAATCCAGCGCAGAAATAACCCCATCAACAGTACATTCAAGTAAGCAGTCTTACAAGTTACATCTCTTTTCCAGCTAATGTCTGGCTGCTATAATGACGTTGCATCATAGCGGTAATTGGCCAACAGTTAACGTTGCTTTACGTCATGCGATACCCATTTTATATTACTATCGTGGGGCTGCTTTCGGAATGATAACGTTTAATGTTACTCATATCCATATTATCATAGTTTCACTCACATTTTCCATCGCCGCCTATGTTAACTTTGCTAAGTGAAACAAAGATGGCTGATTGACATCGATGACGCACCAACAGTTAGTGCTGGTGTAGGTTAACACCCGCGCTAACTATTCTGCTATCTCTTTCGCACGTCGAGTTTGTGACAGAAATAGACTGAACACGTCCCGTGGTCCCGCTTGACGCAGTTTATTTGAGTAAATCATTATTGCAGCGGTCACGTAGTAAATCTCTTTTTAACTATAAAAAGTAGTCGCGAGAAGTCAAATTAATACATCAGTAAGATTTTGATTTGTGTAAGGCATTGCTACACCCTGCAGTCTTGTACATGGTAAAAAATTCATTTCATAACAAAACACATTATTCACTCTAAACAGTGATAAAACTTTTCATTCGATTAATCGCTCCCAAATTAAATACATAAAATTTGTTCTAATCACAAACACATCGCAGTTTTCATAAGTTCATTCACCTTTCTACTCAGTGGCGGATTTACAAAGGCTTAGCAAATCAATACTTTTATATTTGCACCTAAAACAATTTGGATAAGTCGCGGGTAAGATAGGGGCGGCAAAATATGATTAGCCCACTGGCGTCAAATATGTAAATACGCCACTATACAATTTAATAGCATTCACTAATCGAGGAACAAGGAATTGATCACAATTCTCGCTTTATTTTGGTTTTTTCTTAAATAAATTCATTATGGTACGTTTACTCAAACTAATTTGTGAAAATAGCGCAAAATTAGCATACAAATGAACCTGTCCAAGTACAGGGTTACTTTTCATACACCAGCAACATTTTTGGAGCAAGTTCAGTCTATGATACTAGACTACTTTTCATAAACAAAATTATCGAGAAAAAAAATTGGCTTCTCATACAAATCACCACTCAGCCATGAAATTTGTATGAAAGGATGTTTTTTTTTATCGACTTTATTTTTTTACAGAAAATAGTTTAGTATTATGGACTGAACTTGATCCAAAAATATTGCTGTTGATTAAAAGTAACCCTGTAAACTCGTAATAGTAACCAACTACCTAGTAGTAGTAAAATATCTAAAAAGAACATAACCTTCAAAAAAAAAGGTATATTTTTACCTATATTTCTTCTAACTGGAAGAAAATAAAAAACTTAGAATGTACCACTTGCATCTCTCCGCGCAGATCGTAAAAGCCGATTTCGAATTCACGGGCGAAAATGCGAATCTATGTAATAGGCGATCCAGCTAGCAACCTATCACTATTTTGATTCCTTTTTTGCCCAACATCACGTTTGTTTGTTTTTTGTGTAAGTGGCCAACACTGGTACGTGTCAGATTTGTTCAGGCCGCCTAAAGGCATCGGACATACCTTGCCGACTGTCATATTATGATGACAGCCGGGACGAACAGCTTATACGTGCCCTCCGGAGCACGGAGGTGCTCGAGATTTTTTTATGCAACATTCGGCACGCTCAACTTGCGAAAGCGCTAGTAATGCGCACTCCCGTTGGGCCACCAAGCTCATCCAAGTGGTCTTAATTGCCGTACCAGACAAAATGCCCGAATTTATTCACATAAAACCTTGTAGCAAACTTGCTGCTAGGTTTTATGCAAATATCTATGTTGAGAGTGAATACGGGCCAATCCACACCAGAGCGGCAGAGGCTGGCAACCTACGTTACTGTCAAACCATGGTCACCTTTATTTCTATCTATGGAATGCATAGAATAGTTTAAAAAAATCGGCCTCTTATGAACGTGCGGCGCCACTGGCAGACTTTCGTTTTGTTCAAGCTAAGTGTGCATGCACATGTTCCGGTGTGAGTTGGCTCTAATACCTACTCCCACCACCTTATTCATTCCAGCCGCATAATGTTCACTTCTGGATTCCTCCCAAAGATTTCCAAAATGCCCGGACTAGGCATTCAATTGCCAAGGTCAAAAATTTCCTGATAAACTGGAATTTAATGTCAATGCCATAAGGTTGAGGTTCTTCTGTCTCAACTGTACCCATGGGCCGGATGGAGAATGTGAGGTTGACCTGTAATAGGCCACTTTCTAATGACCTTGGTCAGCTTGTCTGACCATCTTGTAGGTGTGCTGCGCTTTGCTTGCCAGTGTTTGGTTGCCATTCGAGAACCTTTTTTTTCTCAATGGCCGCTGGGCTATGTCAGTGACTATGTTATCCTACGAATTTCGTCATTATGCAAATAATGGACAGGACCATTTATATGCTTTCAAAGAAGAGATCTACGATCGCAAACGAGAGGGTAAATTAAGACATAATTTATAAACTTAAACTATTGTCATCCATTTCATGGAATTTCGTTTACTTAATTCTAAAATTATCGTATTGGGCAGTAACGAAATTATAATATAACATATTACCTAACGAGTAAAATATAAAAGTGAATTGATATGGCGCCAATTCCAAATTTGAATTATAAAAATTATAGGTATAACACCAGGGTCGGACTAGGCCTGAAGGCCCCGGGTGGCAGGGTTCTGTTTAGTGATATGCAAGGGCCCGCAAACTAGGGCCCGGGTGCAAAAGCTTAATTTGAGCGAAAAAAGCGTTCATATCTTTATAGATGCTAAAAGGTACACAAAAACTTATCGCCTCAAATCAGTTTAAAATTACGCGATATCTGTATATTTGCAACTTATTAGGTTCAGCAGGGCCCGGGAAGACTGGGGCCTGGCTGGTAAATGCCACCTTGGTTCTATTTCCAGTCCGGCACTGCAGAACACGCTTACTTTAGGCTTAACTTACACCAAAACGACTGCGGTGGGCATCACTATTTCATTGTCAAATCATATTCACCCTTATTTCTACTTGCGCGATGAACAGTATTGCTTAAACATAATAGCCTCGTCACTGCCAGCAGCGCCAAGCGGTCGAGTCTTTTTCAAGCTATTCTAAGCATTTCATAGACAGCAATAAAAGTATCTATATGGTTTGAAAGTAAAGTAGGTTGCCCACCGTTCCTTGTTGAGTTAAGCCTTTAATATTCACGACGATAACTTGACGAATTGGTGTTGCCTCTACGGGCGATAATGTCGCGGCCAGTTGAAGACTTGATGATGATGATGATGACGCGATGATATCATCGTGTGGAGACTCGTTTACAGTTATACAGGCAGTATAGAATTAAGCGGCACGAATATCAATCGCCCGTTGAGACAACGTGGTACATTATTGTTGTTTTTGAATAGTTGACCAATAATACTATAATCACAAGTTGATGTATGTTTATCTAATCGACACTGTCTAATGGGGATGTGGACTAAACAAATTATTTGCTCATTACATTATTAAAATGTATGGTGTCCGTATTTTTTCTTTTCTCGGATTAGCAAATAATGACGAAGGTACAGCGCATTTAAATTTTTCAAAAATCTTTAAAAGTGTCTGAGTGCCCATTTCGGTGTTTTCTCAGAGAATTCATGGTCTTCCTATAATTTCAGTAAGAAAATTCATTGCCGGATAAATCCGACGTTCGCGGTAAAAGGGTTCAGCGGCAGTGAAATTTTATAAAATTCTACAATTCAATAAGCATAACTATGTGCGACGTTATGTACTTATCTGTGTCCAGCAGTGGACTTCCTGTGATGATATGATGATATCCGACGTGAATTTAGTCCACAATAATGCTGTACCTTTATTCAAGTTACCGTGTTCACATCAAACTTATTGCCTAGCTTGACGACGACATTACATTTTTAGCAACATGTTCCAGGGTACCCTGGTTTACACACTAACCAATCCAATTCCATGTTGTACTTGATAGCCCCACGAGGCGTAAATTAAACACTGAATATTCGCTATACGGAGCTTTTTCGCTCCGATATCGACGACCGTTTGCGACTCTGTATGCTGCCCGATGACATTTTCCGTTTAGTTTCCGTATGGCTCGGGCCGGGGCTGGCGGATTTGTTAAAGTTAGCACTCGCGATTCTGTTTGCGTTTTGTAGGTTAGATGTTTTTCGTCTGACGGAAGGGGAGGCCTCTGTATTGTTTAATTTAGCGGTGGTCGTTTGAGGTTTTTGTTCGATGATGGCCGGCTGTATGTACTTCCCGACCGCGTGCCAATGCTCTCGCTGCGCGCGCAGAGATTCGCGCATCTTCTCTTTGGCTTCAGCATTGTCTGCCAACATTTGGTTCAGCATCTGTATAGTTTGGTACAACGCGACCGGACTCAACAATCCGAAATCGTGCAGCGAACACATGTGTAGAATGAAATTTCGGTACAAATTCTTCTCTAGGAGCTCTTTGCCTTTGACTTGTAGGAACTTCTGGCAAGCGATGGGTATCTGGCAGTCTCCAACGTAGTTGTACTTCATGACGTGAAGGTTCCACATTTTCATGAGCTCCTTCTCTCCCTCATTGACGTCTGTGAACTCGTCTATCATCATCATGGTCTTCTGCTGCAGCCAGAGAGGGTCAGTCTCGCTCTCCGAGTCGATGTCCAGCTCGTTGGGGTAGACGGGAAGGCAGGTGATCGTGTGATGATACAGTCTGAAAGAAAATAGTTCATTAATATACATTAATTCCCTTAATAATACATTAATACTAAGTAAGTCCCGTAATACTAATACTGGTTATTGTGACCGCGAAACTCTAAAAATATATTAATATACACCTTACGCAGTAAAAAAATTCTATGTCTATGATATACACTATAGATTTTTTTGGCCGAATAAAGATTTTCTTTGTTTCTTTACGACATGGCAAAATGCAAAACGATTTATCGTGTGTTGACGTTACATATCGTAACATGCACTTATCTTGTAGACGGCGGATTTTTGTCATGCTTGAGTAGCCGGAGTTGAAATGCAAGACAAAATTGCAACAATATAATTTAAAGAGCCTAATTAATTGGCTATATAACCATGCTAGAAAAGTATGGGCATTTCCTCCTTATGTTCTTACTAGTAGAATCTCTAAGTGAAGTATGATTGAAAAAGCTAACAATTTATAGCTCACCTATTATGTCCAGTGAGGTAAGGGCGTTGCGCTTCAACCACCTCAGCGTCATCCAACTCGAGGAATTCGGCGAGGCTGTGTCGGTGAGGGCGCCGGGCCCTGCGCGGGCGCCACACCAGCACGTGCGTGAGCGAGGTGCGGCGCGTGGGCCCGGCGCGGGGCCCGGCCGCGGGCCCGCCGCGGGGCCCGCCGCGGCCCTGCGCCGCGATCAGGTCGTGCGGCGACCCCGTGTACGACCCGTCGTACAGCTCGTTGATGGACACGTCGATGCGCGCGCCGCCCGGGATCGGCTGGCGAATTTTCAATTGTTTTTTAAACGGTTTTATTTAGCTTGCCCCGTTTGTTTATTTATTTATTTGTTTGGTTCAAATCTAGTAATTTAAATTACACCCCCTTCCTGTTGACAGATTGTTCTGAAATTTGGCACACACATTTCATTCTGATGACAATACAATGTTATATATTTTGTATCATTTTAAATCCAAGATGGCCGCCAGTACAAAATGGCGGATTACATTATCTTTCACATTTACCTCAATATGGGTATCAAATGAAAGGGCTTAGATAGAAGAATAAAGTTCGCTATTTAAAAAAATAAAAAATTAAATATGGCCGCCCACAAAATGGCGGAAAGTATCAATATGGGTACCAAATGGAAGAGCTTTGATACAAGCATGAATGTCCCATGTCCAGGACTGTGTGGCGTTAGGGTGGCTAAGATCAAAGAATTAAATAGAATGAGAAGTATAATTTAACAAAAGAATAAAAAACTAAAAACTTGAAAATAAAAAAAGTAAAATTTTTTTTTAAGTTAAACGGTTTCATTTCATTCTGATGACAATACAATGTTATATATTTTGTATCATTTTAAATCCAAGATGGCCGCCAGTACAAAATGGCGGATTACATTATCTTTCACATTTACCTCAATATGGGTATCAAATGAAAGGGCTTAGATAGAAGAATAAAGTTCGCTATTTAAAAAAACAAAAAATTAAATATGGCCGCCCACAAAATGGCGGAAAGTATCAATATGGGTACCAAATGGAAGAGCTTTGATACAAGCATGAATGTCCCATGTCGAGGACTGTGTGGCGTTAGGGTGGCTAAGATCAAAGAATTAAATAGAATGAGAAGTATAATTTAACAAAAGAATAAAAAACTAAAAACTTGAAAATAAAAAAAGTAAAATTTTTTTTTATGTTAAACGGTTTCATTTCATTCTGATGACAATACAATGTTATATATTTTGTATCATTTTAAATCCAAGATGGCCGCCAGTACAAAATGGCGGATTACATTATCTTTCACATTTACCTCAATATGGGTATCAAATGAAAGGGCTTAGATAGAAGAATAAAGTTCGCTATTTAAAAAAACAAAAAATTAAATATTGCCGCCCACAAAATGGCGGAAAGTATCAATATGGGTACCAAATGGAAGAGCTTTGATACAAGCATGAATGTCCCATGTCGAGGACTGTGTGGCGTTAGGGTGGCTAAGATCAAAGAATTAAATAGAATGAGAAGTATAATTTAACAAAAGAATAAAAAACTAAAAACTTGAAAATAAAAAAAGTAAATTTTTTTTTTAAGTTAAACGGTTTTATTTCAAAGTAAGACAATAATGATGTACTAAAAGCTAGAAAATAATTCGGTAGGTCCTAGCTACCACTCATCACACCACTCTCGTCATCAATCTAGGGCATTAATCAGACAAAAAAATAAAATCGTTGGGCGCGTGATATTTCTATCAAGTCAATCGTTATACATATCAATGCTATTTACTTACATATTTTCTCAGGTTACATTACGCCCAACGATTTTTTTTTGTCTGATTAATGCCCTAGATTGATGACGAGAGTGGTGTGATGAGTGGTAGCTAGGACCTACCGAATTATTTTCTAGCTTTTAGTACATCATTATTGTCTTACTTTGAAATAAAACCGTTTAACTTAAAAAAAATTTTTACTTTTTTTATTTACGTCTGTCATGGCGATTTTTCATTGGTTTTAAAGCCGAAAAGGCCACTTCATAAGCATCGTCAATAAGACCTAATTAGCTAGTCAAAATAAAAAATCAGAAACAAAAAAATGTAGACTAAAACTTGAAAGTAAAATCGTGAGATCAATTATAGAACGGGAGGTCACGACAAATTTGGTAACCATAACGTGGACGGCTGACTCTGGTTTCAAACAATAAAGAGCACCTCTCTGATGCTAAATATGTCGGTCTGCCTGCGTGAAGTGGTTGCGTTGCTTAGATATGGCGCCTGAAAAGTTGGTTATCGTGACCAAAAAAATGATAACGTGGACGGCTGACTCTGGTTTCAAAGAATAAAGACCACTTCTCTGATGCTAAATATGTCGGTCTGCCTGCGTGAAGTGGTTGCATTCCTTAGATATGGCGCCTGAAAAGTTGGTAATCGAGACCAAAAAATTGTAAGGTAAATGGCCCATTCTGATTTTACTAAATGAAGAGCACCTCTCTGATGCAAAATATGCCAGTCTGCTAGCGTGAAGTGGTTGCGTTACTTAGATATGGCGCCTAAAAATTGGTCATCGTGACCAAAAAATTATAAGGTAAATGGCTGAATCTGGTTTCACAGAATAAAGAGCACCTCTCTGAAACTAAATATGTCGGTCTGCCTGCATGAAGTGGTTGCGTTACTTAGATATGGCGCCTGAAAAGTTAGTTGGTTATCGTGACAAAAAAATAATGATAAGGTAAATGGCTGACTGTGGTTTCACAGGATGTGGAGCACCTCTCTGATGCTAAATACGTAGATCTGTCTGCGTGAAGTGGTTGCGTTACTTAGAAATGGCGCCTGAAAAGTTGGTTATCGTGACCAAAAAATTATGAGGCAAATAGCTGATTCTGATTTCACATAATGAAGAGCACCTTTCTGATGCTAAATATGTCGATATGCCTGCGGTTTTCTTTATTCTATTAAACCAGAGTCAGCCGTCCACGTTATCGTTACCAAATTTGTCGTGACCTCCTAATCTATTAGTAGCACCGTCACTAGACGCTGTCGTCCGGCCGGATTTCATCGAGGTCACACGGCAGTTTTGGACGGGTCTTTTGACGTGGTCTCGATCGAAAATCATTTCCACAACTTTTTTAGAGTATGTTATACACAAATTTGGTTTACATATATGGATAGAGGAATTTATTTAACTATTTTTGAGATTTACGACATTTTATTTTCGTCCGCCACGCACAAACTATTAAAACAAAAATCATTAGATTTGGATTTGAAGGCGATCCAAGTAGACAGTAACGAAAGAGAAGGTGACGTTCTTGTTTTGGTCGGATAAAGTAAAAATGTATAGAAATAAATAATCGCTGCAAGCCACTCTAAATCGGTCGTTTTGGTAATCCTTGGGAGAGACCTATGTCCAGCAGTGGACTTTATGCAGCTATAACGATGATAATGAGGACAGAAATAAATAAATGAACTAGAATACTTACGAAATACGTAAAGTTGAACCTCGAATGGCACAACTTGAGATGTTTCAGCAGCGAGTACAGTGTGCCACAGTCTAGAGAGCACCAGGGACAGTGCAGGTCGTCGCAGGCCTCCGTCTGCTGCCTCGAGTTGTTATTGTACAGGAACTGGTATATGATCTGCTGCCGTTTGGACTCTTCACTTGCCTCGCTCTTTATCTTATCACCTGAATAATTGGATTGAGCATTAAAAAAAAACATTTCTAGTTAAAACATGTTTTGTCCTTTTCCCTCTCTTAAATATTTAACATTGAAAGAACGAGACAAAACATATTTTAACTAAAATCGATTTGGCAGATGATTGTAATATTTTATGAATAAGGGGTGTGTGTTTGATATTCAATAGTTTTTTCCAGATATAAAAAAAATATATTTTAAGGGATGATTCAGTCCATTATATCGAACAACTTTTCTCGATAAAATACAGGTATATTGAAATACGAAAATCATTTAATTTTCTATAAACGCTCTGCGGTTTGAACTACAAAAGCCTGTGTGCTTCCTGGCCGCAATCAACATGCATTTGTAATTTTACTTGATTGATATTTACTTATTCCAATGGCCTGTAGAGTTTGGCCATCGGACCGGCCGAAACGCTCTAGGGTTTCAAGTGCGAATTTTAACTACAAAAGCATGTGTGCTTCCTTGCCGAAATCAACGGGCTTATGGAATGTCGCGGGATAGCAACGGCGAGATAAAAAGAGGCTTATGCCCAGAACAGGATTATTGAGACAATGATGATCGAATAGATAAGTTTGTGGTAACTTCAATTATCATTAGTTAGTGGTAAAATGTGTCAGATTTCTCTTACACCCTAAGGCAGCTTGTTCACTGGAGAGGTAAGCTTAGCAAAAAAGTGGAGCTGTGCTAAAATCAACCAATCAAATTGCATTTTTACTCCACTTCAGTGGACCGGGATTTATGTAAATAATTACGGAGCGCAACAGCGGAAACAGAGCACTAAGGCAGAGCTGAATTTATTTCAGTTCAAATGAATTGACGCATGCTCGCAGCCTAGCTCTGTCTATGGAAAAAAAAATCGCAACACCGCTTCGCTACGCTACTTTGTGTAGCGAAGCGGTGACAGGTAGCCAAAGTCATCAATTACCAAACAGCATTAAAAGGTAAATGCACCCATGAGGTTCAACTCACATTCAGTGGTACACACTAAAGTCTCATTGGAACACTCACCATTTTTATTCTCACTGCTACTCTTCTGCATAGAGAGCCTATCTTTGCTGGAGCCCGCGTCTTTCTTCACGCCGTTAGTTTCGCTCTGTTGGTACAGCTTAGGCCGGTTGACAAGCCCGTTCGTGGGCTCCTGACTCCAGCTGAGTTTCAGCTTCAAAAGCGGCCGCACTTTGAATATGTCAAATGGATTTGTTTCTGTCTGTAGGTCATTTTCCTGTAATATATTTGTCTCTGTTAAGAATCCCCTTACCCTAGACTTTTCCATACAAACATAGTCTACGTTATATTTTGAAACCACATGTCAAATTTCGGTAAAAAAAACTAATTTTAAGAAAATTGCTATTATCCTGGGGTTATAATTGGTTTCCGACGTAAAATTATCAACTGGAAAGAAAATATAAGGATGTAGAAGTTTCCCATACAAAAAAATGATATAACACACTATATTCGACTTCAAGTTCATATTTTGACTTTGAAAATCAGTTATATGACTAGGTATGTGCAATATGTTTGAAATTACAAAATTTTGCCAAAATCGGGCATGTCGTTTCGAAATAAAATGTAAACTACGTTTGTATGGAAAAGTATAGTTTGGTCTAGGGTAAGGGGACTGTTAAAGTGCTTTAGTTTTTATGGAATAACATAATCGGATCGAATTTTATTTTTTCTAATTAAATAAGGTCCTTGCCTATAATAACCATGGTAGCCTGTAAGAAATTGCTATTGCGATAAGGCCGCCATTGTACATCGCATACTATGTTTATTTCATTTACTATAGTGTATTCTTGGTGCAATAAAGATTTCTTATTATTATATTATTTATCTCCTTTTGATTCATGGGTCTTCTCACTCCAGTCCTTTGAGTCTTGCGTGGGGAAACATCACGTAGAGGCCCTTTGAAGTAGTTGATGTTAGGTGTCGCTCCCGCCACAACCCATTGCTGGTTATACCCATGAAAAGTGTACCCTTAAATAGGTACCCGCCGGAGAAATATCTATTGCATGAAAAGGGAAAGGTCTATGGGTTATGGATTGACAATAGGATGAACTGATATGTTGGGATATTGCAATAGAAACGTCACCTGCCATATGCCAATACGCAGGTGGTGGCTTGCCTCCCACTAGATGGGCCCCTCAAACGCGCCGACAATAGTTGCCGGCAAAGGAGCCGGTGCAGGCGTCTCAGGGGTGTGCTGCGCTTTTTCCGAAGTTACTCACATCGTTTTATGCCCTTTAACACTTCCACCCCTGGAGCAACTCTAATGACTTTCTCTATTATTATTGTCACTGAATGTTATGCTAGGCTAGATGGCTACTTACATTAGGTATAGTTTCCCACTGAGCCATAAGTGCTTTATGTGGAGATCTGGCAATGGTCGCGCTCCTGCCTCCTGGAGTCGCGTCATGCAGTACCAGGTCGTACTCCCCGTTGGTGAGGAGACAGCGGTTATGCTTGTCATATACAATCAGCTCACTACCATAGAGCTTCGTCCATTTGTTCTCAGGCGTAGAGTTAAGGTGGTCAGTAGAGTTTGATTTCAATCTTTTTGTCACAGGTTCTAGGGAAAACAAATTGATTTCTCATTTAAATTCAAAACTGCGCTTTCCGTAAAAATAGACTCGACATGGGGATGATGACTAATAAAATCATAAATAAATTCATGAACTGTGAAATAGATAGATACAAGCTGCTCGTCTAAGTATAAAAAATAAATAAAATTAAAATCTGCATGCTGAGACTACATAAAAATAATCAAAAAAGTATGTTTGCATTAATTACTAAAATTAAAAATATTAAGCTCTTTGTAGATATTCTACTATGCTATCGTACTACATAGTAGTTACCGTAGTAAACAGTAGTCAAGTTTAATTATAATATAACTAAGTAAATTTAATAGCCAATCAACTGGAAAGTAGCAAAAGGCCACTGATAATAATGGAACAAAAGACATATTGACAACATCTTACAAAGAATACAAAGTCATATAAAGAATTATTCATGTAATGAATAAATGACAAGAATTATTTATATAAGACAGTATCAGTGAGGCTCAAAGGCAATAATTAGCAAAATAAAGGATACTAGAATTTTACACCATTAGGGATAAGATCGACTATTCAGACAGATAGTGTACCTACTCCTATCTGTCTGAATAGTGTATGTAGAATGTGAACAGCCAAAATAAGAGAAGAGTGGAAAAAGCTGAAAGAGTCTTTCATGTCACAAGACACGCCGACATCCAACAACAGATGCATTGTAAATTTTTAAGAAATAGCTAATTAAAAGTGCTGGCAAATGAAAGCTAAACAAAAAAAGACTGAATGAATTTAAAATATTTACCATCACAATCACCATTCGTGATTTCAGTAGAACTAGTGGCACCATTCGTATTTGCTGCAGCTCTGGTAACGGTGACCCTTAGCATTAGCATGTAGGACTTCACATTTGGCCCCTGGGAGGGGCTGAAGGTGTCGCTGGAGATGCTTACAGCTGAGGCCATGGCAGGGGGCTCCGATGTGGAGGGGTTGAGCGGCACAGAACAGCTGCCAACCTAAATAAACAGCAATATTTGGTTGAATATCTCAAATAAGAAATGTTAGTTTTTTTGTGTTTATGTTCCACATTTGTTTTACTTTTCAATTTGTTAAAGTGTGAGTCCAAGTGGCATAGCTTTTATAAAGAGAGGGCTATTACTAGCAATATGGCAGTAAAATAAATTGATATAGTAATCACTGACAGTCACTCAATATGCACCCAAATGACAAAAATCTGGTTAAATTATCACTGGTGCACTCAAAGGAACAGGATGAAAACTCCTCCTCTGCCCCTTAGATAATTGTTTGCAGTTTACTAGCCAGTTTTAAATCCTTAGATAATTTATTTTGAAAGTTTTAAAATACAAGTACTTACCGAAACCTCCACTATGGCGGAAGAACTTTCCTTCCTTTTCTTGTGGCATATCTTTAACAATAATGTTTCTACTTTCACTTGGTAGTCCCTAGGGTCGTCCAGACTTTTATCATAGAATCCCAGAAACGTCAGTGTCATGTAACCTCCCAAGCTGTTTGGTTGAAGCTCTGTACTCTTTTTCAGGGTGATTTTATCCAATAGTGTATCGACCTTGAAACCACATCGCCCTTTATTGCTTCTAGACATTCGCCGTTTCATGTATGAGAGCGTTCTATTGAGAAAAATAGGCTGAAACCAAACCATCGCTTTGTAATAGATAACATCAAAGTACATCGAATTTATATCTTTAAATAAAGTCCTGTACTTACCGACAGCATATTGCGTGTCCGTAAGAATCTGTATATCTGAGTAGGCTCTGCAAAAGGTGAATAAATAAATTTAAATGTATGTTTTTAGAAGAAACGCTTGCTTATCACAACGGGCGATACTTACTTTCGAAAGCTTGTAAAAATAACTCATGGTCAGCTTGTAGATGGTCAATCTTTGAGTTTTTGTTTGTATCATTATCCTTATCACGTTTCTTAGGAGGCATTTCAAGAGTTTATAATACTAAATTATTGGTAAAATGAAACCGCCAAGTTCATCAGTTCGTTGACATGACAGCGTCAGGTCAAGGACCATAAACAAAGTGTTGATTTTTATTATACAGGGGAGGATTGGTAGATAGTCGAATGGACAAAAATTGGAAAATACAACAAATAAAACTTTTGTTGAAATTGTTTCCGCTTTTCGAGTAAAGTTATTCTGCTAAACTTTTACAATACGTATTATTTTTTAAGTTATGGAAAAGAATGTAAATTGTATACAAATACAAAAGCATAAAGTAAAGGTCTTTTTTTTTCGTTGAATTACCTACTGAAAAGTTTTTAAACGAATATGAAAACGTCAAAACTGTCAACGTCATTGTCAATAATGTCAATTCCGATGAGAAAGAAACTAAACTAGAAGTTTTCTTTTCAATTCATCAAAATTAAATAAAATAGACTATCACAATATTCCAAATATGTTTTTCTATCTGCTAGCAATACAATGCAAAAGCTGACAAAAGAGAAGAAAAGCTTAAAGCGAAGGTTATGTTTTATTCACAGATGTGCAATACAGAGGGGCTTGGATGGAGAATTGTTAAAACAATATAATTACATCCGTAATTATAACCATGAGGCCGCAGCTGTAAAGGGAACAAATAGGAAGTTAATATTGACATCAGTTACAGTTTTTGTATTGTTAGTGATAAGCAGCAGTGCAGTGAACAGTATTTTAAGTTCTAGATGTGTGTTACCTAGTAATTATTTGGTGTGGGAGGCGACGCGGCCCCTCGCCGATTGTACCTATTGCGAGAACGTTACGAAACCTATTATACTGCGGAACGTCACGCGTCAGAATTTTGCTGTAAGGATCACGAACACTTTCAGTTTCTCAATGATGCATTTTTATTTTGCATGACCCTAACTTCTGTTTTTTTTTTAGATTATCGACTAATGGCCATTGTATAATCTAGAGATTTTTATCTATAAGTACTTATTAATAAAACTGAGTACTAAAAATAAATATATTTATTTTTAGCATTATGCATATTCATCAAAACCGATTATAGTAAAGAATGCAGTTAACCACTGGAGGGCAGCTAAAGAACTAAATTTCAATACCTTCAAACGACTATATCAAGAGACTTCAGGTAGCTACGAAAGCCTTGACGATGGGTGCCAATTTCTTAACTTTAAAACGGACCTTTTTACTCTGAAAGAAGTGTTTGAGATGCCAGAAGCTAGAATAAGGAATAAGCCTGGAGAGAAACCGTGGTATGTGGGTTGGTAAGTATAGTTTCACTTTGTACAGACTTATAAAGATTGCCTCAAAAGCTGGATGAGTAAATTTAAATTTATATTTTTCTATGGACAAATGCTGGTAGTGCAGCTTGCAGGTACTGATGTTATTTCTAAATGAAAACTGAAGCCAGTGGTTGTTTTTTCAGAAATAAGTGTTAACATCAATAAAATATAAAGTAACACAGGTTTCCAATTTGAGACAGATTGTCAATCTTTTACCCACCAAGTAAAAAGTATCCCTAACTGTCAGGCATGCATGAAGAGAGTCTCTGTCTACCCCTTGTGGGAAACAGGGGCAATAATATGTATGTCAATCTTTTTTGAATGGCTTGTGTATTTTAGATAACAAAATGATAAAATGATTAACATATTAAAAATAAAAAATACAGGGTTGTTGTTGAGGACTGTCCTCAATGTTTAACACACATGGATTTTCTCAAGTTATATTAGAGCCCTATATTTCTCATTACATTTGTAAACCACCAGTACTAATAATCCTGTAATTTCAGGGGTAATTGTCATCCAGATATATTGGCAAGGGTGAGACAATATTATAGCGTCCCTGAGTTTCTTCCCAAAGATGCAGAGTTCCCAGCCACGGAAAACATATTTTTTGGATATGAAATGGGAGCTGTCATGCATGTAAGTTCTCTCAATCATCATTTCAACTCTGAAAAAGTCCACCGCTGGACATGATGCAAAAAAACCCAATAACTTTAAAATGATCCATACTAACATCTGTGTTTTACCACAGTTTCAGTACACTTAAATTCAGCTACTGGCCAGGCCCCAACTAGAGCATATCTTATTCCTTTAAACGAGCAATTCTTGTATATTTATTTATATATTTCTGTGTTCTCAAAAACGGCTCTAACGATTTCGCTGAAAATTGGTATATGGGGGGGTTTTCGGGGGTAAACCAGCGATCTAGATTAGTCTTATGTTTGGGAAAACGCGTATTTTCGATGTTTGAGATGTAACCGAGCAAAGCTCGGTCGCCCAGGTACTTAAATATGGAAAGTCCAATTTTTTTTAAAAAGATTTTTTGATTCCATTGGCGTAGATGACTCGGTCAAACAAAAATAAATTATTTGGTATTACTAATTAAATAAAATGTCACAAAATAGTGTCACTTTACATGTATTTTATTTATTTGCAACATGTCTTTAGATTTATAATGCAGAAAAACTGATATTAAGAGCGATATTTGACTCCAAAAAAGTATGATGTCACAGTCCTCTAGCGGATTGCAATACATGATGTTTGTGCTCTGTCATTGTGCTATGTTAAACTCTGACTCATGAAGTTAGAGGGTAAAAGCTCTGGCTAGTCAGCCAGGCGATGGATTTCATTATAACACCAATAACGAAATTTATTCAGCCATGACACCAGATTCCTAAAGTGTTTTTCTGGATTTGACCATTTCAGATATACAAAGCTATATATATATATATTCTTGAAATCCCTTTTTTGTCAGTAAATTTCTCATTCTATCCTACTTTCATTTTGAATTATTTCAAACTGTTGTACTATGTATTTGCAGTTGGACTACATACCAAGACTGATGTGGCAGGGGCAAGTGAGAGGGAACAAGACATGGTCTATTGCCCCTGTGCCAGAATGTGATCATATTTGCCATAAATTTGAGTACTATGTTGAACCTGGTGATGTTGGTAAGTTAATACCTTTTAACTAAAGCCATTTAAGATTTTTACAATACACGCACGCAGATATATTACGATCACATTTTAATCCCTTGTGGGGCAGGCAGAGCCTGAGGCCCTAAGATCTAAAGTCCATGTAACTTTGATGTAGGGCATGAAGATGGAAAAAGGAATCAAATTAATATGATACAGAACCTACTTTATGAACTTCATAAGAAGAAAAGCAGCTGGTTCATTCATCCTTTCTAAATTATATTTAAGTACGTCACATTTATACCTTTTCATTTTATTTGTCCTACACCAGCATTGAAGTTATTGCTAAACTCCATGCACTTACTAATCCTTACTCCTCTTATTGTTGTTTCACTTATCATTCAACCATTTGCTCTAACCATTACTTATTTTTATAACAATAAGTTCTATTATTTTTGTAATAAATAAATCAATTGTATTTTTATTGTTTCAGTATTGTTGGATACTCGTATTTGGTACCACGCAACCAGCATCCCAAAGGGCCAGTTCTCCCTGACGGTGCAATCAGAATATGGATGAATTTACTTTTATACAAAAACCTTTTTAGTACAAAAATATTTTTACATATCGAGATGCCAAATTTTACTATGACTTTATTTATATGTGCTATTTATTCCTTTTTACACTTGAATGTGCCATTGTGTAGTGCAACTACTTAGCTTTAAATTTTTGCAATATTTTGTTTATTTATTTCTCTTGAAAATGTTTTCTGAAATAAACTTTTGTGACTATTATCTTTGTGGTTGTTTTCTTTGACTTTTATTATTTCTGGTTCTAGGCTATGTGATCACGACACAGCAACCGTGGCGTCCTCTATAGGCCAAAAAGTAATTAAGTAAAAAAAGAACGAAACATACCGTGAGGGCTATTCATTGAAAGTCGTCATTAAAATATCTATATTAGCTGTTGCTCCCCGCTGACGTGCTTTTCAAGCAGAATTTTTTCTAGTCTGGTTGTAGTTTATAAAACTATCTTGTACAAAGCCAACGGAGCCTTGTCTTCACTGTCTGTTTGTACGTCAGCACCAAAGTTTAAGGGGCAGACCCATTACTAGCCTATTTAGGTCAGGCCTTTTGAGCCAGCTAGGCACCGGTTGGCGATAGTGTCTTGTCGTGAGCTGGCCCAGCCCTTATCATGTTTTTAGGGATCATTGATTACTAAATTAAAATCACAAAGTTGTTTAAAACATTATATTTTCTAATTCTAGATCAAAAGTATTCAGTGAAGGATTGGCGTCAATACCAACTTGCATAATTTAAATACATTATAATTTTAAAACCACTACAATCATCACAAATTACACTAAACATCAATAGAAATATCTGACAGTCAATTTTGCGCAGGGTGATTCTGTCCAATCCTCCACCCAACTCGTATTGTAAAGTTCACATAAGAGATCAGGTTTGTTTGAAACTTGAAAGGGACAATAAGCTCATGTGATGAGTCTTGAAGTACTCTTACATTGTAAAACTAGCATTGTACAGCTCACTGAACCCAAATGCACGAAATGACACACGACATTTTAATTGACACATGGCATTGTGATATCACAAAAGAAATGGTACCATTATATTGTACCTGTAAGAAATGGACACCATATATATATTTAAAATTTTATATTGCAACTACCCAATAGTTGACGGGAAGGTAGATACAGCAATGAGAATGACCGATAGTGTTTAGAAGAACTGCCATACACCAAGAACGGCATCCTTTATGGCTTCTATGTACTGAGCTGGCACCCAGTACACCCAATATCTGGAGGCCTCTGTGGGACCTAGTTGAAGACCCTGCAGAAAACGAGAAAACAGTTTGACTTACTTATAATTATACCATTGATAATAAAAAATGAAACATTCTTTATCAAAAGTCATTATCTCACCATAATATGATATTCTTCATGATCTTTGATTGGTTCAGATGTAATACCTGAAATGATGGAAGATGACACATAAATCAAGTCTATTGCTAACAAGCCTGGACTGGACACTACCAGACAGTCTATGGCTAAATTTCATGCATCAAAAGCACCTTCTAAAAGTTTTACGCTAAGTTAAGGAGACATGTAAATAATAAGTTAATAACCCATACAAAGGAATGGTACTGTTAATTACATAATATGGTTTAAAATGGTACATAACAAACCATTTTTAGGCTGTACATACCTACTGAATATTTAAATTGTTATTCCAAATCTAGTGTTCCAGACTGTTGCATCAAGGTAAAAACACCAAAAAACAAAAAAAAAAAATACATGTTTTAGGTGATTGGGATTTTTTGGTAAAGATGTTTTATGACACTGTCTGTGTAGATTTTTACTTACGTCATGAACAGTAAAGAATGCTTACTCTTTATGGATGTCATGGCAAGCTTTTCGGTGCGTTCCTTGGTTCCAAGCCAGAGCTGATCTTGCTCTGGCTTGAATGTGAGCCGCACTTTGCCACCATGCTTATTTAACATCCCACTTAGGGGGACTGGTGGTAAAGGTTCCTGAAAATATTGGAAAATTTAATTTAATATTTGATTATAATTATTACTTTTTTTTTGTTTACTATGATGATGTAAATTAGTGATAGTGTATATTATTTAGAATCATAAGGACTTAGTTTAGATCTCAGGCCTTGTCAAGATAGAAATGATCTTCCAGATGTACATATCTTCCTTGCCTTGGATTATTATCCTTATCCTTGTTCTTGGATGTTTATTTACAATTTTTTTTACTGCAATATAAATGAAAATGTTTGTACAGATAGCAGCACGAAACTAGCGCTGACCGTTATTGCTCAGAAGTCAAAATTAGTACTTTACTCATGCACAGTATCCCCTCTACATTTCACTCAGCGCTAAACTTATGTGCCATCACTTGTATGGATGTTTGTTTAGCTTTTACCCCAAAACAGCTGAATAGATAACTATCATGTCAACAGCTTTAATGCCAAAACAGCTGAATACTTCTGGGTAAAAAAGGATACTTTTTATCCTAGAAAAATTAACCTAAAAATTTACAAACAACCTGTGTCCATATGGACAACGTCTGTTGCAACAAATAATAGTATAATAACTAATAAAATTAGAATAATTTCTACTAACCTTTACTCCTTTGATTCCAGGCATCACATCTGGGGGGATGCCTTTATCTAGAACTTTCCTGTGGATTTTCTGCATGCACAGCGGTTCTTTACTTGACTGACTGCTAGCTTTTTCTTCTAATACTTCCTAGAATATAATATACTTATTATGACAAGAATCTTAACTTCAACACTGGAATATTTACCTACTAGCAAGGGTATATTTTATTTATATAGGTACCTTAGGTGCTGTCTTCATAGCAAGAATGTCATCCATCTTTGAGCCAACCAGCATAACTTTTCCTCCCTTGACGACTCCAGCCTGTCTCAGCGTCACGTTATCTTTAGCCATGCCTTTGATTATGAGCTTCTGTGCTGACTGCGGCACACCGCATATCCTTTCCAAGTGCGCTTTTAACTCTAATACAGACGCGTCGTACGCGAATGTAATGTCATGTTTTGCCTTGTTAAAAACTACTGTAAATTCAACTTGTTCCGGTATCTCGCACACTTCGGATTCCTCGCTGGGCTCCGACGTACATGCGGCGCTTGCGGGAGCCTCCATGTGTGACTTCTCACTGTCCGCATTTGGTTTGTTGTCTGACACAGTCTTCGATGTTCCATTGGATATTAAAGAATTTGGATCCCGGTTTTCAGTAGAATCTCCCTTTTCGGAAGCTGATAAAACAAAACAAAAAACGTGAGTTAGCACAATTTCTAGAACAAAAGATCTTGCTGTGTTGGGCCACAAAGAATAAAATAAATATTTTTGTAACCAAACATGACTTGCAGGCACTGTTAACTTACCAATATATTCCATAATTTTACTCGAAATATATATTTTTAAAATGAAAAACAATAAAAACACTATATTGTTTTGAAAAAATAATTAAAATACAGCCGACTGGCTGACATGAAGCAACAAATTTTTTACACAGATTAAAAAAATCGACATCTTCGTCTTGATTTTTGACTTTCGTTGACATTTGTTGAAACGTTCGGAAACGTGGGTAAAATAGTAGGTAAAGAGAAATACGTAAAAAAGATAGCAAACGTTTGGGAACACTGCTTGTCGACCCGATGATCAAATCCACGAAAGCAAAAAGCCAATCTTCAAAAATATGCCGTATGTGGTAAGATTTGGCAAAATAATCTTTATAAATAAATATAGGGACAAATTACACTGATTGACCTAGCCCCAAAAATAAATTCGAGACTTGTGTTATGGGATACTAACTCAACGATACTATATTCTATAACAAATACATATATAGATAAACATCCAAAACCCAGGACAATTTGAAAAGGGCCATTTTCCAACCTGCTCTGACCGGGGATTGAACCCGGGACCGTGGCGGACTAGCATGGTGACCACTACACTACGCAATGGAGGTCGTCAGGGGATATAACTCTGCTCTATGGTCTATGGATTTAATCAGTTTCCGTTTCCATGGCGCCCAATTTGTACACAAACAAAACACACAGAAAGATTCGTATCGTAATATTAATTTATTGTATTAGAAAAGTATACTAAGGTGAAGAAGGAAAAAGATGAGTTTCAATGTTGACGATCCATTAGCCGGTATTTTAAGTGATGGAAGTGATGATAGTTTTTTTGATGATGATATCATAGGAAAGAAGAAGCCACCTAAGAAAAAGACCACGCCAATAGCTGAAAAGAAAAATGCATTATTTGATTTAGATTTAGATAAGCCTGCTATTGCTACTATAAAGTCTGCTGCTATTTTAGATGATAAAGATGATAGTCTGCTGGTTACCGCCAAAAGTGATAGTAAGAAAGGATTGGAATTTGATACTAAATCTTCCATAAAATTAGGAAGTAAAGATTCTATTAAAATAGAAGCTAATAAAAGTAAACTGACCGACAATAGAGATGTCATGAAGTCACCTGCCAAAAATAAAAGTGCCAGTCATGATACCCTTGATATACTAGGTGATCTAGGTGTGGCTAAAAAGGATGTTATGAAACCCTTAGAGAAGGGCAAAAGTTCCCAGTCCTTACTGGATGACATCCTCGGAGGACCCACAAAAGCTCCGACGACGCAAGTTAGACCAAGTACTGGTGCAAAGAGTTCAGAATTTGACTTTGATTCTATTCTAGGCAAAAGTGAAACAAAACAAAGTGTGACTAAGAATGTACCCGCAAAACTAAGTAATAAGGTAGATAATCTAAAAGAAGAAACTGCCCCAAAGAAAAAATCTAGTGAAGATTGGCTTGGAATATTCAAAGATAAGGAAGAGAGTATTGATGAGGGAAATGATACCGGTATGCCGTCTTGGTTAATAAGTGGAGATAGCAAAAAGAAAAAAGCGGAGCAGTCAAAGAAAGTGGCCAGTAAGCCAGTAGTTGAAGAAGAAAAAGATACAGAAAAGGAACAAGTTAATAAGCCAAAAGAAGTAGATCCTACTGAATTAAATATAGAACAAGTGAAGTTAACTCCAACAGGTGGTTTGTTGCACGCGAGCAATGAAGATATAGCCTCTGAGGGAGCCACTTTGTATCTTCAACAGCAGGAAGCACAGCTGATGGTTGCATTGCAGTTGAAAGCACAAGAGGAAAAACTAGCAGCGTTACAAAGTATGATAAAACACTTACTACTTATTGCATTATATTCGAGGCACCATATTCCTTTGATTATGCTACTTACACTGACATGCCTGACAGACTCTCTGGCATGTCGACAGACGTAATTAACCGTACCGTCTCTCAGGATATATCTCCGATAGTTGTCTGTCATCATGACTTCGTCTGCAATTGTAGGTACATGCGAAAGTTTCGGTTTCCCCAAAGAGATTAGAGGTCACCGAAGCTCGGTCTCGATGTCTCGGGTCTAGACCCGATAGAACCGCCCACCCGTGGAACTCCTTGCTCTTCCATACGTTCATGCGATCCTCGGTACTGAGCACCGTTGTGGTTTGCGCCAGTTCTCATTTGCTAAGAAGAGCGGCGTGAGGCTTTTGTCTACTTCCACAACACCACAATGCAACCCACACTCCCTTATTAGCAGTTCGCAATATGACATGGATGGTCCGCATTTGGATGCATGGGTGACCACATGATGCATCTTTTTATTGCGTTCGATGCGATCTTTTTATAAGTTCACCGATTATTTGACGACGCCTGGATAGATTTGACAAAACTTTTTGTTTAAAAGGGTGTACTTGTGAGATGGTTCCATAGGAATTTTATCAAAATCGGTAGTGTAGTTTGGAGGTGAAGCTTTATTTAGTTACGAAACTATATTTATACAAATAAGTACATAATTAACACCTGCACAAGTCACAACATCTCAACGTTCATTCAATTAAAAATTGTTTAACAGTGGATTTAAAAAGCATCCTTGTGGATATGAAATCAGCAATATATTTATCAACAGTGCGTCAGAAAGAAAGCCAGCGAGTGCAACGCGAAGCGGCGCTCGCGCAGCACACGCAGCTGGACGCCATGCTGCAGCGGCAGGCGGCGCACCGGCAGCAGATGCAGGCCATCATTGCAGCTCATCAAGACAGGATCACGCAGAGAATTAAGGTTTGACTTTTTAATAAGAAGTGGCAGCCTCTTTACACTGTCACATTTCACATCACACTAATATTATAAAGCCGAAAGTTTGTGTATATTTGTGTATGTTTGTTACTTCTTCTTCACGCGCAAACGGCTGGACCAATTCTGGTAAAATTTGGTATGTAGGAAGCTGACACATAGGCTATTTTGTTGTGAGTGAGACCGCGCGGCGCAGCTAGTTTGAAATAAATAGTTTAATTGTTAAAATGGCTAATTTAACATTCTGCCAACCGTCAGGCAACTCAGGCATTACATAGACTTTTAAGTTATATATTGGTTCAAATTATTTTAATTATATATTTAATTATAGGTACATGCAGTCAGACTATGGAACTTATTACCACCTGTTATACGCGAATCTAAAACGATTTCTGAGTTTAAAAGACGAGTAAAAGATCATTATTTATTGGAATCATCTTAATTGTAACCTATATTTTTAATGTTAAAGTATATATTTAATTTATTTCTATATATACATATGTATTTATTTAAGTATATGTGTAATATATGTATAAGTATGTTTATTGTAGTTTGTGTAGTTTTATGTAATTTTAATTTTCTTGTTTCTTAATCCTATGTATGAACACGCCTGTATGCCTCTCTTACATAAACATCTCCTCTCACAGGCCTACTGGAAGAGATCTCTTTTGAGATAAGTAGTGCCTTTGTACAACTTTTATTTTATGAATTCTCTGTATACTTTTTCCGTGTGCATAAATTGGTAAATAAAAAAATAAAATAAAATAAATAAATATATTATACAATATTTGTAGCATGCATTCAACGGGTTACAAGTACTTACGTTTATAGAGATTTAGCTACTGGTCGACATGTTTCGACCTCATTCGGAGGTCTTCATCAGGACATGCAGAAAGTCGCCTAGAGACACGTGTGTCTCTAGGCTACTTCGTATACGCATTAGTTCTAAATATATTTTCAGGCTCTTCTAGGAACAAATAATTTAGAGCAACAAGACGAAATAATCAACGATGAAGAAATGGACTCAGGGCCTGCAGAAAAGAGGGAGACGCCCCACATGAAGGAGAAGAAGCAGCTGCTTCAACTAGTGCAGTCGTTGCAAGAGAACCATGATAAGGAAATAGATCTTATGGAGACGTCGTATAGGTAAATGAAATCAATGATGAACAACCTGCTTTTTTACATTTGCAGATTCAAATTTTTGTGTTTCTACGTGGTTTCTTTAACAAATAAACAACTTTTCTTTTTTCTTTTAAATCTATAAGTATCTCAAGATTCATGACTGTAAAAGTCTTGTGAATTTAAAAATGTATTAATATAAATCGAGCGAGCGAAGTTTCGTAGTCTATTTTAATAAACCGACGCGGCGTTTGTATGTAGGTGCAATGCCTTTGTTGATAGGAGCTTCATGAACTTTGGTAGACGATTGAAAATCTGAGATGTTGTCTATACCTACGGATATAGAAATAATATTGATTCGATATCAGGTACGGTGATGTATACGGATATGAAATTGTTTGGTTTTTCGGATCTGGTTACAGATTTGATTTGAAATTATTTCAGATTATCCGTATGTTTCGGATAGTTTCGGTTACGGATATTAGACCAATCAAAATAGCACAACCTGGACATAAATAATAAACTCGTTGTTTTCAATATTTTATCGGATATCAATATTGAGTATCAAATATTAATTAGATATATTATGTAATTTATCCGCGATCGCAACCGTATTAACCTTATATAAAAATCGTGAGATTTTGTACACTACTCAACTTTTCCCTAAAAGCATAATAGGTAACCAAAGACCTTGTTAGTTTAACTTTTAGGTGCATTCAAATGCGATCACTTAATAGCAAAATTAAACTGACCCCATTTTTGTTTATACATTTTTTTTCACAGTTTTCACCTGATCTCGATATCTAGTTAAGCCGAAATGATAACCATAATGTTTATGTCTTTATAAGCTATATTGTGTCTTTTTAGACATTAAAGACCAAAATTAAACATCATTTTTTAATGTTTTAAAATTAATGTTTATCTCAGTAGCCAGAAATATAACTGTGTTATTTTTGTTTAATTATATTTTTTTGTGTACTATAATCGCATTTTCATCAAAATTAATCACATTAACGTCTTACTTAAAACAAAAAATATTTGATTGAAAATACGCGAGAACATGTCGTGAAGCGGAATGCTTGCGGTGATTGCGGTGCGGTGCGGGGAGAGAGAGCGAGGCACCAGCCGGGTGAGCGCGCGGCTGCGAACGAGTTTATACGTGTTTTCAACCGATTGCGCCGTGTGCTTACAAAACATATAACTCGTAAATATGGAATTTTGCCAATTGTAGGATTGTTTTGATTGTGCCTTGAACTTTAACCCATTCGCAACCGCCAATACCAGACACAATAGAAAGACGATGAACGTGGGCAATATAATGCCGTCCGGGTCTTTACGGGTTAACGTGGTGACACAATGAACAATTTAAAACTCTAAAAACAATATAAGTCTTGTAATACTCTTGTTGTCACGGCAAACCCGTACAACATGACAGCCCCTGGACTAATACCGTTCCAAAAATGGGCCCCTGCTGAAATATTCCGTTTCCCATGACATTGCATGGGATGTAACATGAGAAAAAATTAAATACATAAATATATAACGAAGTTTTTATGCTGTCGTACTAAAATGTAGTTGGGTATTTACTGAGTGCAAGTTGCGCCGTGCAACTTAAGTTTCAATATGTTATGCGCTTACATAGTGTCGCGAACGAGATAAGTGTAGAATATTCACGAGCAAGAACTCTGCTGGCGAGATAGACTCGGAATGTTCGCGAGCGGAATGGTATAAAAAAGACGTCAGGATAATGCAAGCGAAACTAGGCCTTATATTCTTATAGCATAAAGGCTAGAGTTTTTTGAATGGTCGTCGGCTTAGTCGCACTCACACACACATACCGGGGTCTCGCTGTTTTCCGTCAATCGAAATACATTCGTCAAGATATGAGAATATTCGAGAATAATGTAGACCGCTGTATCGGCGCTTAAAAAAAAAGGCGATCGATACGAATGCGATAACTTCGAAGCGAACCGAAGCGAAGGAAACCTACCTCAGTGCGACAAGTGGAAGTACCTGCGACTAATTTGGCGAGATACCTGGACCTCAGATGCTACGCGACTTGGACTTGGACATCAGGAAGACCATCATTACGTGTCAACCTTTGGGTTCCGTAGTGAATAAAAACCCTCATACGAACTTTGGCGTTTTTCTCCAAATCTCGAACCCAGTTTCGTAACAATAGCATTTTACACAATTTCTACCCACCGTTCACACGATGCGACGCCCAAGTTACGTCTCAACGCAATTCGCACTGCACACATGCTCGCAAGTGCCTGCACAGAGGCCGTGTAGTGTTAGAGAGCAGGACTAAAATGTTTGACATAGATAGACTAATTTTTAACATAGACCTTGTCTATCAGACTTCTATGGGAAATGGCAGCATTTCACTTCTCTACATCAGCTGTCTGAAAGAAATTATCGCTATTAGCTATAAGACCACCCACGCCCATTGGACATTTTAATGTCTTTTTCTGTGTGCTATGTGCATTTTAAATATTATAATTTTTTTGTATTTAATAAAGTATTATTACTATTTATTATGTCGTATTATAATAAGCGCTATGGAAGTTAAACTCAGTTGTTGCTTTTTAATGCATAAATATAATCAGTAAAAACCAAAACGAAAACCACACTTTAATTTTTATGTGTATAAAATACTATTTTCAAACCACTACACGACACTAGTCACTAAGTATCGACTGGCCAGCTTGTTCAGTATGAATTCATCACATGGCCAATTAATTCCTAGCGTGGTTCATCTAGGTATCATGTAATGAGGTTCAATGAGTGTTTTAGTTAAAAAAAGTAGAATTACAGTCACATAAAAATTAATTATTTCAGTAAAATAATTATTGGGTTTAGACCAAAAATGATGAGAGCGATTGGACACATTTAAGGCTAGGTATTCCCGCAGAGGCCGTGCTTTAGAGTTTTTGAAAACCATTTGAGGCATAGACAAAAGTGTTTTCTTCATCCCATCTACTCAAAAAACAATGTTTCATCCCAAAACATTTGGAGCTAAAGTTACTGCTAGTTCTCTCGGGATTAAAAAGTGAAAAAGAAAATCTTACGGGATTAAAACACAATTTGAAAATTGAACACGATGTTATCTATGTAAAATCAGCTAAAAACAAAAGAATTAAGTTTTAATACAATAAATAACTGGAACAGACTTCGTATTTTTTTAAATTTGGAATACATATCATCGTGAATGTAGGTAAAAATGTTTATGGTCTTTGCTTCGAAAAAGGAAAAAAGAATAATTAGCGCAATTTTTGTCTTCGATTCAAAGTAATTACAGATGTTTTAGGTTATATTGTGTTAAAATTAATTATTTTATGTAAATTTAAATCCTTTTTCGTAAGTGTAAGCCGATAGTGCACATTAAATTTATTGTTATTATAAAAATCTTAAAATATGTAGGTCCACGCAAACAAAACAACAACAAACACGCGAACAAACATTTTTTTTAGAAGTTGGTTCCTAAAAATTATTTCTTAGTATTTATTGAATGAAAACGACACTAAATAAAGGTTAGTACTTGTCGGAACTTTGATTAGGTATTGTAGTTGTTCTACTTTCTCCATATTCTGTTTTGTATCTTTTTGCTAGTTTTTCTCATGGATGCAATCATGTATTCTCTCTCTCTCTCTCATCTGAGCGTTTTCCCAGTTGCATCCTCAGTTTGAATGCTGAGAAGCCCGGGGTCCGCTTTCCGACTTTTTCTTTTCCACTTCGACTTCAAACCTTATTCACGTAAATTAAGGTCTACTTTTGTATGCCGGTCGGTCGCGCCGTTTGGCTGTATCCATCCAAGGTCTTTGACCTTGCGGCACGTAGGTATCAGTACGCGCGCACGACTCGAAGTGTTTTGATACTTTATTCATTTTTCTTACTTTTTGATACTTTTTAATTACTGCATTAATTGCAGTATTGTTACCATACAAAATATCCTTTAGGTGAGCATGATGATAAGTTAAATCAATGCTAATGATTTCAATTGCACCCTATAGACTATATATTCGTAATCTCCTTCTTTGCAAGTCGTGTGAAAAATACTGGGATCTAGGTGAGACCCATGTTTTTTAGGTTCAGTGTTGTATCATAGATAGTAAATAACAAAAGAACATAATACCCATAAGTTTATATTCAAGAAAAATAATAAAAACCGACTTTGAGGTGTTTACTCCTAATAAATTTTGAACGGCTGAACCAATTTCTAATAAATATAGCTAAGAACTATGACGAAAAGTCAGTTTTCAAACAAAAAAATTAAATCTTCGTTCAGGCCTTACGATGCCATTAACAGACACCTAGATACACAGACATACCGACACGTCAACCTTATAACACTTCTCTTTTTGTCGGGGGTTGAAAATAAACAAAGACACTAAATAACGACTTTGCAGGGTTATTTGTTTTTATTAATTGTTTATTAATAAATCGCTACTGTCAAATTATGTTAATAGGCGATGCGGCTAGCAACCCATCACTATTGATTTATTTATCACGTAAACCTTTGGGTCTTACGGCCCTGACTACCCCGTCAGCATTAATATAAGATAATGTAGCTGTATCCAACACTACTTTAAACAAAGTTTAATCAAAATAAAACTATTCTACTGCTTATTTCTATACTGTGTCGCTGGCGGGGTCACATGTGAGCTCACCGACGCAGCGTCCACGCGATGCAAATTGCGGCCGGGGCAACATTAAATATCTACATTTGTAGGAATACCTGGCTTTAACGATTGTTTCGTGAACTTTCATGAGAAAACCCATCAATTAATTGAATGGGTCAAAAGAACCGGATCGACTACCCACAAGTACTCACAACAGTTCAGTATTGGTTTAGACCTTAAAGATTAAAGGAACAACACATCTCTAATAACCAACAATACTATCGATAGTTTGTGTACTATTGATAGTAAGTATTATCGAGAGGCAACACTGGTCATCGCAGTGTTGTGCGTCGCGATCGCGACTCGTTAGGTACGGGAATGTGGCTCTTCGCAGTCGAGTTTCATGCGGAACGGTAACAACGCGTAGGTACGTACCGGTAAAATTACCTTTAAATTTTAACAATACCTATAACGTTACTATTACTACATAAACGATACCCGTACTATACGAGTATTACCCTTAAAATTTTAACATAATGAAAATTCTGTTACTGGTACTTAAAATGTGAATTTGGTACCAGTAACAAACCCTGGGGATAAGTCCGCCGTTGTACGTTTACTTTTCTGATTTGTGTTTGTGTTCTTTATTATGTACCATAAAAAGCTTTATAAACAAACAATAAAAGCTCAACAATGTAGTTATTATCAATCTAATAAACACAATATTTCAATAAATCTCCACCCTAGCCGATCCATGGTTAGTAAAAGTTCCCACGTGCTTATAAAAGTTTGACAATCATTGACTACAAATAAATGCATAAGACGACGCGACGAAACTACTGTAAGTACACGAGAATCACTCGCGACTCGCTACAGCACGGTCGGGAGTTGAGGCACAAACCAATGACGACCTTATTGTGCAAGAAATAACGTTCATATTAAAACGTAAGTAAGAAAAAAATAGAAATAAATTATAATCGTAGATATTATTTGTTTGATTTGTTCCTTACAGTATCAAAAATATGTTGACGGCGTAAGTTAAACACTTTCAAAATAGTTATGTATGTTGGCTTTACAAAAAATACAAAAATTTGTAAATGTAGAAATGCATAAAATGAATTTGTTTAATTTTTAATAATTTATCAACACACATAATATAATATTTAGAATAAATTGTTGAAATACAGTAATCTATAATTTCTGGTGAGATAAGCCTGAAAATTTGTAACATACCGAACCTTCTTTATTAACGATAGTGCTAATTGATTAATTTGTTTAATTTAGATTTATTCAACTGGAATGCACACGTTATAATATGGTAGAGGTAGTTTTCCAAAGTTATTAATTATGCTGTACTTATGAAATCAAAATTTGTTCAATTTTCAGTTTTTTGGTTTTTTTACACTGACGCAGAGCCCTAAATTGTTTAATTCGGTTTATTTTAACTATAACTAACATTACTTTATATCATACAAAAAGAAACTTACGGTTATAGCATTATGTCCAGGTACAGCTATATTTACTGGTCTATATTAGGTTTTTAGAAATTTATGAAATTTAGAAATAAAACATAAAAATATTCAATTTACTAAGTACCTAGTATCCTCCGTACTCGTATCCTCCCTACCTGAAATTATTTCAATACTTTTTTTATCATACCTATTTGGTTATAGAGTGCGGAGCTCTATAACATCCCTGGTGTACCTAGATCCTAGTCAAAATTATTTTTACCTGAGTTCGAAATTGAGCCAAAAACGACAAGTTGTCGTATCCAAGTTTTCGAGTTCAAAAGACAAAATCTTATATATACCTATCTTTGGATATTTTTGTATCACTTGAAAATTATTAATTTTCCTTTTGATTTCATAAAGTAGTTTTTGACGTTAGATCATTTACTTACAGCTAAGTCTATTGCCGCTTCCTAAGTCTTACGGAAGAAGCGGTAACCAACTGTACCTACTGCAGCGTTTTCTCCAACAACGTCAACTTTACAGCTGGGGCCGAACTAATTTTAATATGTTTTCTGGAAACTTCAGGCGACAACTAGCATTCCTAGAGATTTCACTCAGCCAGTCAGAGGAGCGAATGAAAGAAGAAAGCGACAAGCTGGTGAAGTTCTACTCAGAGAAGATAACCTGGCTGGAGGAACATCACCACCTGTACAAGAAGATGACTGAGGATAATTTGACCGAGCTCACAGAGCGACATAAAGTGGAGAACGAAATGTTGAGGCAGCAACATTTGGAGAATGTCAGGGTGTTGCAGGAGCATCATGCGTCGCTTATGGAGAATATTAAGTATGAATTATGAAATCCATCCATTTAGAATTCATTCATTAATTCTATGCGTTTTTTAAATGCTGGTCTGGGAGAAAAGAAAAACCTTAGGTACCAAGTAGGTACATCACTCCCCGCGCATCGTAAAAGTCAGTCGAGGGGATGGGCGAAAATGCGAAAAAGTTATAATGCAATGCGGCTAGAAACCCTATTTTTTAATCCTTTTTGCATCTTCTCCACCATTATGCTAAAAGTGGCCTTTTCGTGTTGTTGTGTCACATAATAGGTGCCTTGAAAATACTGACACGTCGACCACTAGGCTAGTATTTTCAAGCTTAAAGGTATACTTTATAAGACAGGTATAGAGTAGGTAGGTAATAACTGTTATAGTATTACAGGACTTAGTCCGCCAGTGACCGTGACGGCAGTAGGGTCGTCGAAATATCTGATTAAAAATGAAAATAATCGCGGTGTCCAGTAATACTAATAACAATAATTGTGACCGCGAAACTTTAAAATTATATTAAGGCAGGTAATATTCACAAAAATGCACTTACACTTATGAACAGTACCTAGTATTCCTTGGGTACTATTTATAAGTATTAGTACACTTTTATATGGTGAAAAAATACCTCGAGAGCAGAATCGAAACCACCACTTTGAGTTTACGACCATACTCTTCCAACTGAGCCATCGATATTCTACCCTGAGCATCGAATTTCCTTACTATATCCTATTTGTCAGGCTTAATGGGTCATCTAATAACGTACCTTCTACCCGCTAAATTATTAATAAATCAAGCACGTCAATTGTATTGGCGGGTAATTGAGGATGGTAACTTATTAATAATCAGTGATTCTAGGTTGATTGTAAGTTGAAAGTTAATGAAAGTGTAGCAACATACAATAATAATATGTCAATACTTAATTATTAAAATATATCTATTCAACCATACGCCGTGAGGTTTCCGGCAGAGTAGAATAGGACCACTCCAAATCTTTCTGTGGATATCGTAGAAGGCGACTTAGGGAATACAAGCTGCCCCGGTATTCCCTAAGTCGCCTTCTACTATTACCGTTTGCCTTCAAATGATTTATTTCAAATGGGGGTGCCACTGGACCCCGGAAAATTTGGATATGGCCTTAAGGGGCTACCTGTAATTTAAAGTCCGAACGTGAAGCTTTTCTACGCACATTTGCGAAAAACGGCCACTTTTTGCTAATGTGCGTAGAAAAGCTTCACGTCCTCACTTTAAATTATAAACAGTAGTTTATAAAATAGTTAAAAGGGTTTGGTCCAGACAAGATACTCGTTTGAACGAAATTAAATGTCCCCAAATAACAAAAAAACATAATTATTTCATCACTCATTATTGGGTACAAATAATTTTACGACAAAGTCATGGTAGTGACAATATAAGTCGCTTAAACTTATATAGGTATATAAAGAGGAAATAAATTAATAGTTTCTGTATGCACGCCGTCATAAGAGGTGATAATGCAGCGTTTTTTTTTGACGCAGCCGACAGCAATAGAAATAGTGGGACAATCAGTCTGAATCAGGCTCAGTATTTCTATCAATAGAAATACCTAATAGAAATAGTGTGATACACACATTTAAATGATATCATTTTTTCCTTTCAAATGATTTATTTCAAATGGGGGCGCCACTGGAGCCCGGTAAATTCAGGTATAGCCTTAAGAGGATACATGAATTTTTAGGGGTCCAGTACTGGCCCCATTTAAAAGGAAACAATGATATCATTTGACATTTTGTCTTGACCAAGCCCTAGATAACCCTTCTATTTTTTTAACTACTGTTTGTAGTTTAAAGTGAGAACGTGAAGCTTTTCTACGCAAATTAGCCAAAAGTGGCAGATTGTCGCAATCTGAATTTTCCGGGGGCAGCACTGAACCCCGGAAAATTTGTAGGTAAAGGTAGTAAAAACTTAGTAGTTAGTTTGAGTATTATATTAGTACTGCACGTCGGATGCTCAAACACCTATATTACTATATTTCTAATTCCACACCTTACCCCATTTTACGTAGGGTCGGGAAAGCATGAGTCTTTCCACTTCTCTCTATCCTGTCTTTCACATGTCGCATTTTTTATTCATATCATCTTTTACACCATATAATTTTTCGGTCTTCCTCTGTCCCTATATTCAGGAAGTTTCAAATTTAGCTTTTTTGTTTATTCTTATAAGTGTTTTCTTCTTTAGAAAAGCAGTAAAACAAGAGCAAGTCCTCATTCAAGACTCGGCAGGGTTTTCGTCAGATCTCGTCGAGTTGGTAAAAGATGTCAAGGAAAGCAAATCCCAGTGCCAAATATTAGTAGAACGAGTTCAAACCCTGTCGGAGAGTAACCAGAAAGATACTGAAAGAAGTTTACAGTTAAGGGAATCGCAAATTAATGGTACTTTACAGTTATATGTAATCTAACTCTCTTCATATTTATAAAAATTACATTTACTAAATCAGTCGTACTGTTGTTTGTTGTTCTTCGTGAGTGTAAGTGGCTAACTCTGTTGTCAGATTTGACTTACAGTTTGAGTATACTACCAAATAGAGTGCAGAATTTTTAAATGAATTAACGGAACACATTACTCCGTTATCAGAGTGTTATACCTACCTACTAAGTATTTAGGTACCTTCTTGATTTATGGGGTTCGGATTTTTTAATAAGATCCTTGCAAGCACACCTTGATCATAAACTAGTTTGTGATCATGTTTTTATTAAGAGCTTTTCTGATCTCTATGATTTGAGAAATTCTGTGCAATGAATCAATGCATAGGTACTTGAACACAATGTGATGTAACGTAAGGTAATAGCCTCGCTATTTCAACCTTCGCATCAGATATAGTGAAATGAATCTTAATATGTAATTCCTCTTCTTCAACGGTTTTTAATAATATTTTAAAATATTCTTTTTAGACATTCTCCAACAACTAAAGAAAGAACGGGAAAATTTTGATATTGAGAAAACTGAGACTAGAGATATGGTCAAAATGATGGAAAATCGACTCAAACAAATGACTTCAGTAAGTAAAAAAATTCATATATTACTTCTTTGTTGCTAAGTAAATTCTATATGTATTTTTTTACTAGGTCATGGTAAGGTCTGACATAAAATATCTTGTTTTTAAGCTCACTTTCTCACTATTAGGTTATGAGCCTCGAATATTGTACCCACTGAACTCATATAAAAAAGATAAATCAAATATGTTTTTATTAGATGATTGAAGAAGATGCAGCAACAATGAAGCAAAAGAAAATGGAATTTGAATTTGAAAAGGCGACGTTTAACAAACAGACAGAATTTGCTAAAAATCTGTTGAAGAAGCAAGATGAAGAAATAAAGGTAGGTGTAGACGATTTTAACAATTATTTTTAATTGTTTATATTTTTACGAGTTTAAAACGAGAAATGAACATTTATAGATTATGCGAGAAGATATCCAAAAAGAATATCAAGAAAAAATATCAAAAATAGACGAAGAGAAGAAAAAAGCTGTGAAAGATAGTGCCTTACTAGCTAAAGAAAAAGCTTCCATACAAAACATAAAGCAAGAACTTGAAGTAAGTATATTTCCTTCCTTTATTACACTGTTACTTGGTACTACACTACTGATCAAGGTTTATTGATTACTCGTGGTACAATACTACGAATAATGACTCTGTAAACCTAACACATAATAATTTAATGTTTCGTATCAGACTTTGAAAGCAGAGTTACAAGCTCAGTTAGAAGAAGTGACAGAAGAAAGATCTAAACTAAACGTGGAGAAACAACAGTTGCACATGGAAGAGCAGAGAATTTTAGCCAAGTAAGTAATAACAGCATATTAATACACATACACTTTTAATGAACACTTGAATGATAATAAAAGTAATTTCTGTTCAGGAGCCGTGATTTAGACTTGCTAGCAAAAACAGCAATGGACAAACAATCACAAGCAGACAAGAAGTATTCGGAAGCTGAGTTCCTACAGCACAAATACGAGGAACGAATTCGACGTATCCAAGAGCACGTAGTTTCATTGAATACAAGGGAAAAGCAAATTGCAAGAGAAAAAGTCGCACTATCCAGAGAAAGACTGAATTTACATAATGAGAGAAAGCAAATCGATAGTAGGCTGCCTTGTTCTTTATGCAAGTCTTCGCAAAATGTAGCTCAGTACTATGAACCTAATTACATACCAGATGCTTTCAACGTCTCTGTGTCGAGAGACTATAAGGCACCTGTGGAAGTGAATTCTGCAATGAACGCAATAGAACAAGAGATGTCATTCCTTATGAGCAGGAATTTCAGTTTGAGACACAGCACTACAACAAATACTATTCACGATGAAAGAAGGTTTACTGAGGGGAGAGGTGCTGGTGATGATTTGCCAAGTACACAGCCGGAATCTGGAACCTTGAAGGTAATTGTTCACAATTATTATCTAGTCCATAATTGGATGCGAGCCGCTCTTCGGAGATCGGTAATTTTGAAAATCTTTGGGTTGGACATATATCCAGCAGTGGACGTTATGCGACTGAAATGATGATGATTATCTTGTCCTGAAAGATATGTGCAGACGATGGACTTTGTCTGCTATCATGTAAATACTGTAATCGTCGAATTAACCATGTTGAAGCCAAGGTCATGCATGACTGGAGCCACATGTTTGAGATCAGGGCAGGGCAAGGGGCGGGAGGAGGGAATAATGTTTGTTGAATGCTTATTGCTCACTTGCTTATGAATGGTTCACAAAAGAAATGATCGGATCTCGCCTGGGCCGTTGGGCTTCCAATTAATAAAGGAATCCTAGGCAGTTGCCTATTCTGCGTAATAGTTTGTATACAAAGGGACAAATATACTGATTGAGCTAACCCCAAAGTAAGTTCGAGTCTTGTTTTATGGGATTCTAACTCAACAATACTATATTTTATAACGAATACATATATAGACAAACATCCAAGACCCAGGGCAGTTTGAAGAAGGCTATTTCCCAACTTGCACTGGCCGGGGATCGAACCCGGAACCTCTGGCTGGCGGAGCATGGTGACAACTACGCTACGGAGGTCGCCAATTATCAAGTATGAGCTTTGCTTGGTGTTTCTCAACGTGATCGAATCTGAAATGAGAAAATTCGTAGGAGAACTAAAGTCACGGACATAACCCAGCGGATTAGCTCGTTGAAATGGCACTGGGCGGGACACATAGCGCGACAAACCGATGGCCGATGGGGAAAAAAGGTTCTCGAATGGCGACCACATACAGGCAAGTTAAGCGTGACACCCACAACATGGTCTGAAGACCTGACCAAGGTCCCTGGAAGGTGCTGGTTGCAAGCCGCTTTAGATCGGTCATTTTGGAAATCCTTGGGAGAGGCCTATGTCCAGCAGTGGACGTTATGCGGCTGAAATGATGAATCATGTATGTTTTTAGTAGTTATTCGATACTTGTTATTTGTTTGTGATATATTTAGGTACTTTTGTCCTTCACGGACAAATGTGTCGTCTGCGCAGGTCTACGTAACATATGGCGAGTTGTGGTTGTGACTCACTGTCATGAGTACTCATGAGCCACATATAGGTGTACCTATTACTCTACTTATTCGTATAGTCATGAGATTACCATGCGATTTTACTCATACATAATTATGTATATGTAAAACAAACTTTTATATTTTATTTTGTAAATTTTTAAAAAAACTGGCAGCGTCAAATTAAACAAATAAGTATAAATATCTCATTTGTTTCAGGATTACATGGACCCCAAATTCATGATGCTACGCTTAGATGTGCAGCAAGTTTTAAGTAATTTAGACCAAAACAAAAAAGACCACGAGCCTAAAGATAATATAGAAGAATAAGGAAATAAATGAACTGTATTGAAATAAGAAGACTGAATAAAGTTAGAAATTCATTTAATTTACAATCATGACTGTTATTTAGAACATTTTATTTCCTCGATTTAGAACTAGTAATGCATGTTATCAAAATGTACATAAATACCTACCAGCTATTTACTAACTTATATCTGTAAATATATGTAAAAATATAGGTACACAATATTTATTATTTAATACAAATATATCATTAGGTACTAGTGAATGTGGCTATGTATGTATATTTATTTTAGGAATACACGATTCACTGATGGCTAATATATTTTCTTAATAAATTTTCAACATTTAAAAATTATACTGGACAAATACAAACAATCGCACCCATATTAATAATACATACCAGTCTTTCATAAAAATTGCTTTTAAGTAATTTAATAATGAAATAATATCTTTGTGGACGGCCTGGCCTTTTAATTATTCATATTTTCACAGATCTTTATACATAAAAATATTTTTATAAGATTTTATAACATCTCTGAGATAACAGCAAGGAACAACACTGTTAATTAAGTAGATTTATTTAAAAATAACTACAACTATACACAATATTTACATTAGGAATTAAAGATTACTTCGTTTTTTGTATTTCTAAACACGTAGAAACCTCTTTAAGGACCTCAAATTATAATCAAAGCACTCAAGTCTCCTAATAAAATGTTCATAGTTATTCATTTTATCACAGTACATATATTCTACCAAACAAACAAAATTATAAAATAAAATAATTTCAACTATAGAGAAACTGAATGATAAAAATGATGTGGAATTTATTATGAAGATAAACTAAATGTTATGACTTGGTTTGGGCTACTTCTTTTTGGTATTTCACCTCGAGCAGCTGCGGGTAGTTTTCAACAATAGCCAGTAGGATTCCATCGATGTAGTTTCGAAGTTGAACGTTCACGTCTTGTTGTTCTTTTAAAGCTTTTTGCAACTGTGGGTAAAACAGAAAAACACACATAAGTTAAACTTGTCCATAAATTAGATAAGGATGAAAGAGTTTAGGCTGAGGAAGTACTTGTTTGATTTAAGTTTTAACGAGTGTCTGAGATAATGAAGAGATGATAAGTTTAGAAGTCATTAAAGATGTTGTTTAAAGTTTTATTTGTGATACTAAGACAAGTAAAGATGCCATAAAGTGTGAAAAAGGTACAGCCATTGCTGACAGAGTTACAGAAAATGTTATTAAGCATGCAGTTAGCGGAAAACCAAGTACCATGCAGAGTTAGTAAAATATCGTACCTTTTCCAACTCTATGCTGTGATCAGTTTGTGTATCGTGGAGCTGCAAAAATGCATACATAAAATGTAGATTCGCAAACAAATTATGTTATAAGCGAAGCTGCCAACAATAAATACTAAACTGTTACGTATTAGTATTTTATGAATAGCGCAATATTGATGATGAAACTTAGCGTCTGTCAAGATAATTGTCTTTCATAGAGCCACAAATAGGTAATAGAAAATAATGAACAGCATGTGGGTGTTTCTTCAGAGTGCCTTGTTTTACTGTCACACGGTCTTTATTTCTAACTTAACCAATGTACGGTTTTAAAACCGATTGCAGGAGTTACTTTGGTTATACTCCTATACAAAATCATAATTAAATAAGATACATAATGTACAGTAATTTTTTAAATAATATTTGAATGCCAAAATCGGGAGCAAATTTGCTGTTCTCCGCGTGTCACACTTACGCGCGCGCTTTTGCCTTCTCGTATAACTTTTTTGTTTATCACCCAATAAGTAAATTTTGTATTTCTTACTATTTATGATTAAACAATGCATAGTTGTACAAAAAATGGTGATTTTATCTCTTAAATAAAAAAAGTTATGAAGCATTTAGTCTCTGTCACACGATTTTGCTAATTTTCGAAAAACGATACAAAACAGCTCATAACTTCAGAACGAGTTGAATCATAGGTACAAATTTTAGTTGCGCGGATAAACAGTAGCGACCTGTCATTGGTGGGGAACTCATGCGCTGCTCACCGGTTGTCTGCAAATAAATACAGATGTGTATTTCTTTAAGTTTTTTCAAATTCTCTAACCCAAGTGACCTTTGTGGTCACTTTTCTAAAAATAATAATTATTATTCCGCATTAAACGATTCACTCCTTAAATGTAATATGCCTTCGAGTATATTTTAGAGTATTTTGTTTTTAAATTCATACGTAATTATCTCCGTAATTTTAAAAAATGTTAAATTTTTGTAACTTTCGTGGTGCGGACTTCGTGGCGATTTCGCCACGAAAGTTATAAAGCATGCCACGAAAGTTACGTATCTTTATTAATTCTCACTAAATTACCAATTATATTAATTTCTTTACATATATTATATCATACCTTACTATGTTCGTAACAAGAAAATACTAAAAACATGTTTATTTCGTTTTTTTTATACGACAAATTTTTTTTTTATATTCCTTATAGCGGTTTCTAATATACGAGTAATCTAATACAATGAAAAATCTATTAAAATGTTCTCAAACAATGTTTGCTTGTGTCGGTATGTTATGGTTTAAGTAAGTGTTGCTCTGGGTTGGTATTAGTTCGGTCAATGAGTGCTCAAAAGTGGATGGAAAAGTCGAAAGCAGAAATTTTGACTCGGCAACTTTGTTAGGACTAGCTTGGACACCTTTCTCCTGAATTATGGGGATAAAAACGCAATGAAAGGCATGCATTGGACGTGGGCTTGGCGTGCGCTTTTCGTCCGAATACGCCCAGAGTATAGAACACATTTTAAAAAATTCGAAAATTTTTTGTACGTCATATCTGGGTAAAAATTGGAGATAGATAAAAAAATGAAAGCCATAGTTGTAGAGAATTTTATCAGCTTTCATAATGTAGTACAACAAAATTTCGTACAACGAACCGTTTTCGAGATGTAAGCAAAAAACCAAAACACGGTACCTTCTATGTGCCCTCCCCTCGCGGGCTCACCTCGGGCACACCTTTATGTCCTAGCTAGTCCTAACAAAGATGCCGAGTCAAAATTTCTGCTTTCGACATTTCCATCCACAATTATTCGTTGACTGTAATATATGTATTTCAGTGTTGGAAGGTATTGGTATTTCTTGGTAAGTGTTAGTATGTGTAAGTAACGATGAGCCGGCCGAGGAATATTCTCGCGAGTAGAAGTATAATTAGTTTCTTGTATTTGGTTTTATATATTTGGTTTGTTAGTTTGTCTGTGAATTTGATTGTGAGGTTCTGAATTAGTATGATAGTAAGAATGTGAGTTTATGTGTGAGTTTCCATATGAGTTTGTTTTTGGATTTGTTAAGCTTTAATAAAGTATTCGTTTGTATTTTACTTTATATGAGAGTTAGAATTTGGTTCTGTATTTTTATTTATGACAAGTTTGTATACAGGTTTATATCCACGTTTGTGACTTTGTATGCATATTTGTAAGTGTGTAATTTTTTTTTTAAATTATCATAACTTGACGAATTTAATGGTTTAACGTATTTAAATTAAAAATGCCGCCGTAAAAAATTACATCTGGGGAAAAAGCGATTAGCCGAAATAAGAAGAAGAGAAAAAAATCAAAAAAACATACCGAATTACACAATATTGTAAAAGCAAAGCCGAGAGAAATTTACTGCAAAAGCAAAAAAAAAAGAAATAATACCTGTCTGTGAATTATATTAATTGCAATTGACCAACATAATAAAAATTACATCTTAAAATTAGTCATAGAAAGCCTAAAACGTCCTATAAGTTAATAATTTTTATGTCAAACCATTTTTTGATTATTTTGTTTCGCACATATTCTTTAGCCATTAATAGAAAAAATAAATAATGTTCGAATTCGTGATTAAAAAATGTTGTTTTGAAAACTGCTTTGTTTCATTTTACACTACCTATCAATTTATGCAGTTTTAATTCATAAAAAAATAGAAAAGTGATGCTAATGCAACATTTAAACATTGAACGCTGGTGCAATGCATATGCTTGTCTTGATTAATTGTTATTTAATGCAAAAATATATTTAGTTGTAGCAAAAACTAAAGTTTTCGCTACTGAAGTTTTTCGCAACTGAGTTGTATTTTTTACTGGCGTAACTTTCGTGGTATCAATAGTAACTTTCGTGGCCAGATTTTTTTCGGAATTTTATATCTTTATCATTAATTAGTCAATTTGAGAGTTTCAAACAGTATATTATTTGCTTTTAAACCATCTATAGCGTAGTATTTTTTTTCAAAAGATTATTGGTAATTTCAATTTCGCCACGAAGGTTACGCGGAGAACGAAATTTGAAGAAATGCCCATGTAATGTTAAAACATTGAGTCCCAGTTACATTGCATAACCTTTGAAAGATAAAACGACTTGGAAGGTATGTGAAAACACTATCGGCACCATAATTGAAGCAATTAAAATAACCAGTCATGCCATTTTTGCATCGATGCTCAGAATTGACACAAATACTTGGTAATGATGTATGCAGGCGTAATAGTTTCTAATGGAATTATGATGTAGAGATATAGAAAACTAGATTGAATGAGTACCTGTATCATCATATTGAATGATTAATTGTTGGTTTAACGTTTGCCAGTAGTGGGACCAAAATGAGTAACAAAAAAAAAAGATTTAACGAAAACTTGTAATATGAAATATGACTCAATTCCTTCAAAAGAATTCGTTCTTGTTTCATTCTTGTTTAAGGAATTATTTTAATCAACTATTGTATCAAAAATCTTGACTTGGGATCCGCTTATTGCTACAAGTTCATTTCTGGTAGTTCATGGTTCTTGCTTAGATAAGAACAATAAATTATTTAAAAGTTTAGCAAAAAGCTTCGGCATAAATAATATATTTGATTGAAAATAGGTGATAAAAACATTATGAGTTATATTGTAGACACTCACGGTATAAATGTGAAAGTAATTTTCAATTTAAAATTTATCTAGCATAAAGTTTTGAATTTTAAATATTAAAATCAATTACCTCATCATCACTCATCTGCGAGAGCTCGTGTGCTAAAGAGTTGGTGCCAACGAGTGGGCCGCTGACTCCATCTAGCAAACTGCGACCTTCTTCCACGCCCCGCGTGAGGATTTGTGCTTGGAGCTCCTCTTGGGCCTCAGATAGAGCTGAAACGAGAAAAATATAGGTAAGATTATGCATGATAGCCTAGATCATGTATATGATTACAGTAGATAACTTTGAGAATGATTGATCATCATTATCTTTGTTTCATCACATTCAGGAAATAATGGCAACGTTAACACAAAACATGACTAAGTAGGTACTGGGGCTTTTGTTTCATTTTATTCAGAATATTTTGCGTCGTTTGTTATTTAATAGGAATATCACTGTAATGTCATAATATTATTTATGGTTGTTATTGTCAATTATTAAATTTATATTAAAACAGTAATGCTCAAATAAGGATGACATACGTTAGTGAATACCATTGAGTCATTAAATTAGCTTTAATCATAACACTTACATTTATTCTGGGTCCTGAGCAGCGTCAGCTCTTTTCTGAGCTCATCTAGACGAGGGTCGGGCGGTGGAGGCGGTGCTTCTCTCAACCTTTGAAGTTCCAGTTTCGCCGATGCCAGCAACTCCGCAGTAGCCGCGGCGGCTTCTCGTTCCTTTCTCTCTGCTTCTCTGGCAGCTGTCAGCTGGGCTACTAGTTCTCCTATCTGCTCTTGGGCTTCGCGATGTGCTCTTGCTGCAATATCGGTATTGGCTCTTAAAGTTTCTGCTACGCCGCGGAGTCGCCCCACCTTAAATCAGAAATCAGATTCGGATTAACATTTGAAAAACAGTATTTATGACTATGTATGAAGAGTTCAAGCCATAAAAACCTGTGAACTTGGCTTCCGAATGATTTTATTGCTTGACTGCTCACACTTGGAAGGATTCCAGCTGTTACACAATGAAATTAAAGTGTGCATTGACGTAAATGATAAAATAAAGTTTGTTTGAATACCTGGGTCTATTAGAAATTAAAACATGAGAATATCATTTTCTATTTTTTTCCTAAATAACTGTGTCAACTGGGAAACCCCAAGTTAATATGCAAAATGAATTTTAAATTGCAATGTATCTTATTAGATTGTTTACCTCTTGTTTGAGATCTGAGGCCTCTGCTTCGGCAACTGCAAGTCGATCATTCAACGCAGCCTGCTGCGTGTCCCGTTCGCGTTCAACGCGTGCTATCGCGTCTCGACAGCGCTTCTGCTCCTCTGCGATTCTCTCCTCACATCGGCATTCGATCTAAGAAAAAGGAAATCGGTTTTAAAATTGCATATATAGGTACCTACGTGGACGATAAAATTAGAGAGAAAGAGAGAGAAATTTAAAATAATATTGATTCTCAAAACAAGATAGATAATCAAAGCTACCAAATAATATTAACTAACTGCACTTTTACATATGCATATCATGAGTGTCTTGGTAGGCTTGCAAATTAATTGTACATTCAATCTCCAAGAGCCAGGTGTTTAGTTCGTAGGTATTTCTCAAGAAACAAACAACAGAAATCATATCTACAATCTTTTTCACCACAAAGAAAGACTTTTAACAGCGATTATGTAAGAAAATGCGACTGATTCTGCTATGTGAAATACATATATATCGACTTGGGTATTAAATTATTGGCGAGCGTTGAAGCTTGTGAAATATTCTAAGTGATAGTTTCGCTCCATCTAAATTGCTACAATCAAAACGAATGGGAACGTAAACCGCTTAAGGTATTAAAGACATGCCGCGGATTTCAGAGGACAGTTTTAGTACAATTAATACGTCGTTAACTTAATGGTGCAACATTTCAAACTCCTTCGGTTTGCTTTGATGTGTGGATTGATGAAGGAACTGAGCACCTAGCTCTATGTGGACACCTGCATTCTGCAGTTACGCAATACTTAAGCTTAGGAGCATAGGTACCTAAACTACCTAATGTAATCTATTGACTGAATTTGGTAGACTCATTGATTAATTTCATCATTTTTTATTATTAAATAAATTATGAAATAACATAGCTACTTAATTTATATTTGTAGTTGTAAAGAAATTTTTGGTAAAGTTTAAAAGTCTACAGCCTGTGTTAAAGAATGTTGAATACTTTAGAAAGTTGAAAAGTTCTATTTGCAACCAAATATTTCTTAGATGGCGCAGGCCTTGTTAATTGGATTGTAATACTGATGACACTTATGATGTCTTCCTATGTTGCCATCGAAATGTAAGAACATACAGCGATTTTGGCGATAACAAGGTATTCAATGTTGATGTCAATGATGATATATGACATGAGCTGCGAGTCCAATTCACACTTGATACTTCTTCCTCTTCTTATATTTAAGAGCTGGGCTCTTGTCGGTGGAGTGCTTTCCATGTCTCTTCTTCCGCTAAGTTCTTAACCTCCTTACATGTTTTCACGATCAATTTTATTAATTTTATTTGGTCGATAAATTTTGTTCTGGCATTGCCTACTCCTCTTTTTCCTTCCCTTATCTAATAGTAATGGATACTAATAGACAAAAATAGGATATCTTCTATGCTGGTCTGGGAGAAAAGAAAAAACTTAGAATGTATCAGCTGCTTCTCTTCTCGCGCAGATCGTAAGAGCCGATCGAGGGAATGGGCGAGAATTGAATCATGGTAATAGGCGTTGCGGCTAGAAACCTATCACTATTTTGATTCCTTTTCCATCTTAACGCCCACCAACCCGCTAAGCGTGGCCATTGGGCCTAACGGCCCTCGGCTCTGTCTACCCCGTAAGGGATATAGACGTGGAAATGTATCTGTATCTGTAAAAATAGGATACTAAGTATATTCAGGTTTTGTCTTCCTAAAAAAAGATTAGATTCGAGAAAAGTCTATTGCGACCATTACGTACCTCTCGAATTTGCTCATCGAGCATGTGAAGCCTGGCTTGCAGCACCGCATTGTCAGCCTTCGCCCTGGCGTAGCGCTCGTCCGCCGTACTCTGCGTGTCCGCCAGTGACGTCACCTGCTGCTGAAGCAGCAGAACCTGTCGACAAAGCAGTTGTTAGACGTTGCAATACTCGCGTAACATTGTCAAAATATGGGCTAAATGGGCCAATAAACCTGGAGTTACTTTCTAATAGGATTGTGAGGTGGAAAGTTGGCAAGTTCACTGATCGAGTTTTTATTGTTGAACGATAGTGTTTGAAGCGGCAGATGGAGACATACAGATAAAAGTACCTAAATTATATTCTTAGTTGACCTTTGAAAATGATCATAATGATTCAATAAATTCGCAATATTTGCTACTTATTATATATTCAAAACGATAGAATATACACAAATTAATGCTAAAACCTCTATTAAAATCGTGTTGAATAGAATATTCATATGGTACAAGTTACAACAGCTAGGTAGTCGGTACAAGTTTTAACAGTAATGCTCATAGACATAGAATTTTTTTTACTACGTAAGGTAATGCTATTCCTATCGCTAAGTTAGGTATATGTATATCGGTGCGTGATATAGTATCTCAAAACGCGCTATCAAACCAACCTACACAAATTCCTACAACTGGAGTTCCTGTAACGGAAATCATAGCCCTGACAAGTAGGGCACTGCGCCCATGCAATGAAGTGTTGCTGCAGAATAACATGATAATAACAGAAATTTAATGATAATGGTATTTTGCTCCAATAAGTATAATTACGAGTAGTATATAAGTAGAATATGTTATTTCATCTGTTTACGATACGACAGATCTAGAAAAGGTTTTTTTCCGCTTGCCCTTTTAGTACTGCTAAAAATCATTATATCTACAACTGAGATACAGTTAGTGTTAAAGTGATATCTTTTGAAGCGATATTTTTAACTATTAAAGTTTCGCAACAATCACAGCTGTGAAGTTACGCCAAATTTAAACTCAGTTCACTCAGTTAATTAGACATGTGAATTAAGCTAAAAACAATCTTTTAAATATTCCAATCAGGGCGATCTCAGGAAGTTTAATTATCTACTTACATAATTAGAACATATCGTAAGATAGCATCTGATCTGATTCGCTTTAATTTATTTATATCGCAGGCCTTGGGCTTTTTCCGTACATGCACCACATGTCTGGATTGATACATTTATGATCGCAATGGATCTTCTTTTACCTCAATGAATTTTATGCCATGTTTTAACCCGTTTATCTGAGTGCAACAAAAACCCTAAGAACAAGGCACTGCAGTGATGGTAGAATGTTCATGTTCAATAATTTTTATAATAGAGAAATAAGAAAAAGTGATAATCACATATTGACTAAATTCATAAATATGTTATACGCGTTTCTAAACGCTACGCATAATATTATGCCGACTAGTTGTCGATCGATTATATCATAGAGTAGACCATCTTCGTATGACTAACCACAGGAAGCGGCAGGTTCGTGACAAACAGGAAGGGAATGATTTACTATGTCCAACACCAGACTCACTAGATGACCACATAAGTACGTGTCTATCATGATAATATCAATGCTTTTAAACGAACTGTGAAAGTAAAATAAGATATTGTTACTGATGAGATATACCCTTGATTAGATTAGAAGTTTAAATATGTAAAAAGATTCTTATGGAAATAGACGACCTCCGCGGTGACCACTACATTCACCAGGCTAGTCCAACGATCGAAGGCTCCGGGATCGAACCCCGGCCAGAGCAAGTTAGAAAATTAGAAAATGACCCTTAACAAATTGTCCAGGGTCTTGTGTGTATATCTATATACGTATTTATCATAAAATATAGTATCGTTGAATTATAGTATCCCATAAATAATGTGTGTGATGTGTCCCTATGTCTTTATAGCTATTTATTGATTTATAGTTCGTCGATTGGTCGGCTTAGTAGGCGATTTAAAAATTATTGTAAACTCAGGTGCTCTCTTCAAAAATACAAGCCAAAAGAAACATTCTTGCAAATGAAATCAGTCATCGGACGGATGCAAACAGTAATTATCATTGAGAAAAAACAACTCAACGGCGAGAAGGTGTGGATCAATAATGTAAAATACCACATTAGGTATAATTTTCACTACAGCTATTCACAAACGTAAATAAGATGAAGAACTCATGCAATGAGTAAGTTGATTAGCAGCCAAGCCGTGATTCAGTCTCATGGAGGGAACTGATTCTGGAAATGACACATATTTCATTGAAGAGATTATTTTGAGCGAGCTTCTTCGATGACCTTAAAAGATGTGTAAAGGAAATATGTAAGTATATCATCTCTCTTTCGTTTGATTTCATCTTTTGAACTTGGTCTTATATAGGTATTTCAATAGTGAGCATATTTTGAACATATTCTTAAATAGTGACGATAGATGGATAACTTTTTTAAATCTGTTTGGAAATTTGGAAATGTTCATTGGGTTGTTCAGTTCAAGCTATGTGGGTATGAAAAGAAATTAATCGTAAGAAAAGATTTGTCTCAAAATTTGTAATTCTAAGCGAATTAACGCTGCATGACAATACAAAGCGGATATTGCCCAAAAAAGCGGTGGAGTGTAAAACTGGAAATTCAATTCGAGCGTTGGTCGATTCGTGCTTATTGTTGAATATACACACAGGTACTTCAAAAAAACTAAAATCAAATAGTTATTGCTATGATAAACCGTAAAAAATGTACTCTTAAAAGAATTAATGAAAGATTTTATCAAATGTAATTCATATCATGTTCCTAAAAATAGACACCTCTGCTCTCGAATATCACATTAATTACGGACAAATCTCTGTATTTGTACTAATTACTCAGTGAATCTGTTAACATTACATATTTACAGCCATTAAACAAGCAATTCAAGATGAAGACAGAATAAAATTACACGTTCTCATTGAAACGACTGCATTCTTATTTCTGTGTGCCGCAATCATTAAAATTATAAAATATTTATGGAACAATTTCAACTAACAGGTTATAAACAGATTGTCGAACAATTTAGCAAATTATTAGAAATTTCGATTAACATTTACGTCGCCACGCTTGGCCATTACAATGTTATAGAACTTAGACCCGGGGGGGCAATTTCACCTGAGATTGTGACTAGGACCAGATTCACAGAGAAAGTTGACATTTAATCGAAAAACCAATAACGAAGCTACAAAAGGAATAGCAATTGGAAATAAATCAAAGAATACAGTGATGGTCAGACTGAAAATGGATTGTTTAACGTCAAACAAGAATCCTAAGATCATCAATTACGTGCACTATGGCGCCCGCTGATTATATAATGTTTGTTGTAGCTGTGGAAGAGGTCGCTTTTACTCTACACTTTTTAAGTACGTGCTTGTATATGCCATTACTTTACAAAAACGTAATATAACTATCACGGCGTTGATGAAGAGTTTATAATACCTACTTTCGACAATCATTAAACTGATCTTACTACGTTGTAAAATAAATTGTTATAATAAATAAGTAATACGACATGAGAGAAAGCGAAATTACAATTACTATCTTATCTAATTTTGTAGATGTAGGTAGATAATTCTCAAATATATTGGATAATCGTCGAAATATTAGATTGTTGTTTTGATTAGTATTTTATTTAGACTAAATTTGGCTTAAGATGACTTGGTTGCTAATGTGCAGTTAAAGTAGATAATAATATGCATAAAGTATTTTAAAAAATGTTGACGCAAATTAGGTTCGTTAAAATTTATAGATTATAAAGGTATTTATGATATGTACTAAATATTACGTGAATATAATACTAGCTGTTGTGTGTGTAGCTAGCGAATATAATAATAGAAGACTAGCTGTACCCGCGGGCTTCGCTCCCCGTGGGAATTTCAGGATAAATAGTGCCCTATGTCCTTCCCTGAGTATCAAACTATATCTATACCGAATTTCATTCAAATCGGTTCAGTAGTTGAAGCGTGAAGAGGTAACAAACAAACAAACAAATATACAAACTCACTTTCGCATTTATAATATTAGTAGGATTCTACCAAAAACTAGTTAAGTAACAAAATAATTAAAGTTGCATTTAAAATCAAGAATTATAAATTAAATTACTAAATAATTATTTTTAGCTCTAAATGATGAAAACCAGCGATCCATGGAGGTCAGTAAGCGATAACCTCGTTAATTATAATATTTTAATGTACAGCTGAGATATCACATATTGCTGTGATGATTTCAAACAAACAGTGAGATCACAGCACACTTAATAACTTGTGCTTTGAATAAAAGCAAACACCTGGACTTTGTTTATGAAGCGTTAGCCAACACATCTTAATTACATAGGTAACTAAGTAATTCCGCTGTACACGGGTGCACGTACGAATGTTTAGAAAAAAAAAATTGGCGATTATTCATAAGTTAATGGTAAATTTATACATTAATGCTCTAAGAGCATATTGTACCATACATACATACATACATACCATCACGTCTTTATCCCTAATGGGGCAGACAGAGCATTTTGGGTCTTGCGGTTCTATGCAGAGCCCAGGGCCGCAAGACCCAAAAGCCACTTTTAGCGTCATGGTGGGCGAGAAGATGGAAAAGCAATCAATACAGTGATGGGTTGCTAGCCGCATCGCCTGTTAACATGATTTGCATTTTTACCCATTCCCTCGATCGGCTTTTACGATCTGCGTGGGAAGAGAAGCAGCTGGTACATTTTAAGCTTTTTTTTTATTTCTCCCAGACCAGCATGGGAGATATTGTAGCAATACTCTACTATCCTTGAAAAATACTTTAAAACAAAATAAAGATGATTTAAATTGTATTCCATACTTTTTGATTCATTACATTATGGATCTTTTATGTATTAGAATAAGTTTACAGAATACTTATCTGTAAAGCTTTACTTCCAATACATAAATGTTTTAACTAGTTTAATAAAACTGTTGAAAGACCCAACCGAAGTGAAATGATTTGCAGTAAAGTAAAACCATGTTTATCATCGTAAGTGCTATCGATAGGTACTTTGGTTGAATAGCTAAGTGAGCGTTCGTGACTTCCTCGAGTGAATACATTTTCTTGGAGTCAACTTGCCTCGCAACTTTCCAGCTTTGTTAACAAATTGCCTGCAAGATATTTGCGTCTCGGTTTCGTTCAATTACCTCCGGTATTAAGCACTCAGATGTCATGTGATTTAACAATACGATTTCCCACTATTCTTCATATTTTCTTCCTCACTTTCATGTTATTATCTTTCTCGGTTTACATGTATCGACAAGACAATTACAGATATGATAGGTATGTATGCAAGTATAAACACAATTTTTCTGATAGTTCATTGAAGAAATTCTATAATTATGAGGTAAGTATTACAGTCATTAGTTAACAATAAGTAGGATACGTCCTAAATACAGTCACGAGATCGCAAGTACATTCCAACTGACTGACCGACGAATAGTTTCATAATTTCAGCTATACAAAATAGGAAAACCAAAGGATATAAATACAAGATAAATAGGAATGCTAAAAATCCGCCGAAATCGGAGATCTGTAGACAAAGAAATTCTGTTCAAATGAAAATCTTCTGAAATGGAAATCTCAAGATACGGTCAAAATCAAAACCATGGTTTAAAAAAAAATATTATTAAAAATAAAGACCGCGTAAATAAAAATTGATGGCGTAGTGACAAAATTTTGAATTTTTTTATTTCAATTAGAGAATTTATATTATTACTCGTACCTAGATTTAAAATACAAAACTAATTGGTAAAGTACGCGACCAAAATGAAATTTCACTAAGCATTTAATAATGGAACAGTGTAAGTAAGATGGTAGAAATAACGATAGAGACATTGCAATCGTAACACTTGGTAATTAGCACGGGTCAGTGCACATAGTGGCAAACAACAAATTCCCGACGCACCAGTAGTGGGTCGGCGTGCGGTAAATGAACCGGCCGCCAGAGAATCGATACTCATTATCGATACAATTCCAGTCACTGAGCTATAACGGTCGATGCAACTAAGCAGTCAAATGCCTAGACTAGATAATCTAATTCATGAACTCAATAAAAAACTTTAAACTATGGGTAGGGAATCTCTAAGGAGGTAAAGATCTTAGTAATACCTCGTTGGAATGTAGGTAAGCAAAGTCTAAAAATAAACCTTCTGATATAAAACGTGACGATAAAAGAAAGCAAATACCGTATCAATTAAAGTTGAATGAAAAACAGTAAATAGAACATTTAACGACGATATGGGAAGTATTGTTTGAATTGCAGCAAAGCAGTTGCATGTCGCACTAACCTGATTATTAACGTGTATGCAGAATGCCGTGCAGCCACGGCCATGGCTTAGATTTTTATAAAAAAATAGATTTTTCCTGATTGTATTAAGTACTAGCAGCGCTCGCGGTGTTACATTTTCAGCTTCCTGTATAACAAGTTTCATCAAAATTGATCCAGCCATTTGCTCGTGAGGAAGTAACAAACACACACACAATCACAAATGCTTTTTCATGTTACTGTGATATCTACTCGTATTTTTTTAGGGAGAATTCAGATAGTTGAATTTATATTATGAAAAACTTTTAAGATATTTGGTGAAAGTTTATAATAAGGAAGTAATAAATGAGTGAGTGAAATAGATCAAAACTATATTTAAAACCGTTTTTAATAGGCAATTTAGTAAGTAAAGTTGTCAAAATGTCTGTGAACCAAATACCTAACCAGTCACTATTGTTCATTCAAGAAAACATTTTACATGGCTAATATACAGTAGGTCGTGGTGCTGAAATATGTTATACTCTTGTCAGACTAGAAATTCTTACCGTGGACAGTCTTTCCCAACAAGCTATTGTTTATCACGAGAATAAATTAAATAAACGCGTATTGTTTTACTGCGTTAACGCTCCATTCAGAACTCTTGTTTAAAATTGCATAAAAGTGTGTGAAAATTCTGCTCATTCATCGACTAAAACATCTGATGTAATTACGCTGCTAAAGGTTCAGTAGTTCAGTGTGTTTTAGTTAAGCCAAAGAAAAATAATAAATACATATATACGGACAAATCACATAGATTTAGCTGACCCCAAGGTAAGTTTGAGACTTGTGTTTGGGATACACTCAACGATACTAAAATTGTATAGATAATCTTTAAAAAGCAAATAATGTACCTGGCTCAAATGATACTTGGCTCATTCAAACAGAAATCGCCAAGCGAAATGGTTGCTCTTGGATCTGGATGTTTTTATACTTTGTTTTTGTTAAGAATTGCTATCTTTGTAACTCTTTAAATAAAACTGACTGAAATTCGATTTTAAAATAAAGTCTGCCGGTATTATGATAGACGACGTTGTTAGGTAAAATTGTTTTGCGTCAGTAAAATTGGTAAGCGTCATTTACCAAAACTTCCTTTGACAAACTCGAGAGTTAAGTGTAATAATAACTGAACACGAAAACAAAACTCTCAAGGAAACTGATAAAAATCGACAATCACGAGCGCTGATAATATTTACTGATAACATGAACAGCTCTGACGAATTCGGACGGGGATTAATCGATGGAGCATCTGTAGGTACGCTTATTATGAAACACGAATTTTTAAACTGTTTGATCGATGAAAAGGTATAGTTATGTAGTATTATAATGAAAGATCGCGTGACTTTTGCGTACAAATCAGTTACCGTGATGGCACCGGCAGGGCGAGGAACGGCGACAGCGTCGCGAGGCGCAGGCAATCGGTAGAAAGAAACGTTTTGTTTTCTTTATATTTTTGTGCCCGGTGATACGAGGTGGTCACGAAAGAGTTTCTATTGATGTCACTGTTTCTCTGAATGAGATGGATTTGACGTCATCATGATCCAGTGATCACAAATAGACAAATGAAAACTCAATTGTGTCTAGTCTCAATACTCTAATTTATTTTATTGAAAAGGCTATATCAATGAAAAATGAATTGCATATTGTTAAAGAAGGATAGGTTGACGAGTATCTGTTGAAAACAATGAGTTGAATACCAACCTAGCCACTTAGCGTCAATTGATATGGCCATTGTTATTGCACCTCTTAATTAAGCGATCTAACTGCTGTTTAGGAATTATTCGCTATAATTCCCTAAATAGCAGCTAGATCGTTTAATTAGTAAAACTAGCTGCGATTGTAGTCAAGACCAAAGGTATACTTAATAAGTGTTATTTAATGTGAGTCAAATAAGGATAACCAGGTTGAACTAATACAAATAAACTGGCCAATGTACTTCAATGGCGTCAAAAGTAGACGATATCGACCGCAATTATTCACGATGACGCGAAAGAGTATAGCTTTGAAAGTTATTCATTTGAATATGCATTAGCTATTGCAGTTAATGACTGCAGTAGCCTAGTACTATGTAGCAGCAAGCTAAGTAAAAGCATATGTAAGGATTCTCACTTGATCTGATAAATTATCACACCACTGGTGCGCGGCGGTCTTCTTTCCCCCGTTCAGTCCGTTGGTCAAATGCGGGGTGAGAGGACCTCCGGTGAAAAGGTCTTCTGTGAGACTGGCGTCGGAGGTCACTCTGCCTCTAACTTCCGGAGGAGGCCCCTGGGGACCAACGAAATCAAATTGACCATCCCACATGTCATACTCTAGCTCCAGACTGTCTTCCACGTCAATTGATTCACCCATCGCGCCTCTCGAGCGGTTGAATATTCCCGATTTAAACATTTAGCTTCTGTACATTTACAATGTTGATGGTCTTTGGATTGGTTTCTTCCAATATTGCACTTTTGTATGTCTAATTCTTATTTTATTTCGTTTTAATACGAATCTGACTTTCATAGAGGATTAGAATGATTTTGTTCAAGATAAAGCTACAAATAAATGGCACTTATTGAAAAGCGATAAAGTTTACGACCGACTGTCAGTTGAGCACTGTAGGTACTTATACAGTAGAATAAATTTTATTAATCACGTATAACATCCAAATGGGTCACTAAATGTCACATTTTATTACACAGTATTAATTCACGTGAATTAACAATGTATGCGCACTTTTTGACACTAGGTAAGTTTCGTCTAATTATCGTCGTACACAAGAATTAGAATATCGGGCAGAATAAAACTTCTCTGAAGTCGATTTAAAATTTTTGACGGTTGCTCTGACATCCTTTTGTAGATGATTGGACAAAACGGAAGCCGGCGCGTAAAGTTTTCGTTTTCAACTGAACGATTGAGTTTTGTGTCTGGCGTGTCAGAAAATGGATTAGTAATGGGACGTGGCGTTAGCGCAGAACCGCGATTGGCACTGGCGGCGCGCGGCGGGTGCTCGGCCGGCGTGCCCCACCCATCATGATTTTATCAGAGGGCCGACGCCGCTGCACCATACAAATAAACTTTATTCGCTCCCTGTACATATGCACAATCGTCTGATGGATAGTCCGGAGGCAATAACCCCTTGCATTCGCTCCCCCAGTCTGCTCAATCTCGTAATTTTACGGGCGAGGGCCTCCTATGATTGTGTTGGACATCGCTAGATGTTACTGCGATACGACATAAAACCGACACTGTTTAAACATATCTCTTCATGTCTCGAAGCTGACTTCAATGCCTATTCTTATTTTATGAATAAGGTAAATGTGTCAGTCGAGACGAGATGGGTTTTGATTATAAGAAATTATATCGTGACCAATAGCAATGAAATCATCCATGAACATGTAAATATAACAGAATGACCTGGGTAAACATTATTTAGAGCATTGATAGGTATCTCATTACTTTTGATTAACAAAAGACTTTTAGTTCTTTTATTTGAGATCTTAGTTATAAGCTAGTATTAATATAAACCTACATAAGATTTGAATAAAGAGATTAGCAGGCTAGAGAGAGGCAGTAGAGAAACGCATCATGATAATTAACAGTAGATAAAGTGATACAAAAGAACAAGTGGAACAGCCACCCACCATTGTCCAGACCGTGCGAAATAAAGTTCGGAAGTTCTGAATTGAATATCGCAAGTTCCATTTTACGGAAAGATTACAAAAATAGTGAGGCAACTAGCTTTGTTAGAAATTTGGGAAGCGGTACACCGGAGCAAGCTATGCCTCAAATTGGAAGATGTAAACATGATGTATTTTTAGAATAATAGCTTCAGACTATGTATGTTTATAGATAACACAGAAACCATTATGTTTCATTACTGTTTAGGTAAGATCACTGAAATAGATAAATTGCAAATATAATTATTATTAAAGTTCAGTAAATAGTTCTAAATATTGTATTGTACTCTAAAAATTAAGGATTCACCCAATGCGACATACGTTGTTATTAAAATCTTCAAATTAAACAAAATCTTATTTATTAAATAAACCGTTAGATACGTTTTTGTTCATAATTGGGTATATTTTGTTAAAAAACGTAAGTGTTTTTAATTGACAGACAAGATAGTGTCATTTTAATGTAAACTTGTTAAGGGTGGATCATGGTTTAAACCTAGCTATAGAGTTAGTCTGCGTCTTATACTCGTAATTTTAAGGCAGTGAGTGTCAGCTCTGGGGGTTACTCTATCAAATATTACGTGAGTCGTACGACAGTGACGTCCTATTTCTATGTAAAATTTATCATACCTGGGGTCCTGGGCGACCGAGCTTTGCTCGGTTATTACTATTTGTTGTAATATGGTGGTGAAGAAAAACGCATGAAAACTCGAAAACACGCGTTTTCCCAAACATAAGACTAATCTAGATCGATTGTTTACCCTCGAAAACCCCCATATACCAATTTTCAGCGAATCGTTAGAGCCGTTTTCGAGATCACAGAAATTTATAAATAAATATACAAGAATTGCTCGTTTTAAAGGTATAAGATTATACGTTATGCTCAATGTTGCTTGACACTGAAACTTGGATACGCAGTAACGTCCGTCTTGCGTACCGCTTTTTAAGTAACCCCCCTGTCAGCCTAGTAGTTGGGTTATTCTAAACAAATGTAACTTTTATAGCTGCAGCCGTGGCAGTAGGTTCCCTATGCCATTATATCTTAACAAACATTACATTGTCTAAATTCTAGTCGTCATTCAGTAGTACGAAATTACATTGATTGTAATAAAGTTTCCCCTTAGTCATTCGTTTAAGGATTACTCACTCACCCGTCTTGTTAATTTAGGGGAGTTGTAGTGTAGGAATTTCATGGGGAATTCTAATTCGTCCCTTATAATATCACGCGCTACAAATTGCATTATACCGACCTTCATATTTGACAATTTTAATAAAGAAATTTACCTTGCTGAAATTACTAGCTTCTGCTAGCAACATAACTCGTCGCTCGTAAATTTTGCTAGAATGCTACGAAGGTTTTTAATGAAATATGAAAACCTATTTGATAACTTGTACTAAGTATTCATATTTGTATCAAAAGCAAGTGCGAAATTTACTTGTGTGAGTCCAAAAATACGTCTTTTCAAAGACTGATGATGATGACAAAATAATGGCATCTGCCAAGTCACTGGCGGCTGTTCCGCGTGGTGCAGTAGTTGGAAACAATGCGTAGCGACCTCCACTAGGTTCAAGGTCTGCCTAATTTATGTAACTTCAGACCAAATTGAGAGCCATTAGCTTTACGGCACGTTAGATAAGAATGGTAAAAATGCCTGGTAATGGCTTGGCTTTTAACCAAGTGTAAATGAGTTTTAGTACTTACTTATAAGAAAATTGTTACTGTTTTAAATAAGTATTCCTTGTTTGGGTTTGGAAATTTACTGCTGATGAAAGAAGTACGTAGTAAAAAAGTAATGCGCATGGATTGACTTGACATCATTACTAAAAGGACATTTAAGTTTTTTTATTTGGTATGAGATATTTAGGTATGTTTGCTGACATAATTACAAAGGATAAAGGCCTTTATTATATAAAATCGGTAGTGTATTCAATAGTGTAACATTATTAATATTTGGGGACAACTGATGATATTCCTATGTTAGATGTTCACTTAGTACCTAATCTAGGAGAGCTTGTGATGTAACCAAGGAGAGATGTCCTAGACCTAGTAAAATTACCTACTTATTTTAAGAAACGGTGGGTAAGACCCTAGTATGACTAGGACTATACTTAGATATGCGTTAGCATCTAGAACTACTGATTCTATCAAATTTGTGCCATCATGGTATAAAACAAGTATGTACATAATCTTGAATTAGTAAGTTTATTAAGAAAAAAGAAATAAAAACCGGAACAGATAAATAAAACTAAACTATATACATGATTGCAATTCGACAATATGATAGTTACGATTACATGATTTGAACATCACGTTCATACTCCGACATACAAGATGACTCGGACGACAGCTGATGTTGTTTTTTCAATTGAAGAAATGAGAAACGACATCAGGCGAATGACTTTGGTGGTAATCAATCATTTACTGTTACGCCTTGAAATATTAAGCAATTAAGAAAAGATGTAGTTCGTCATTCAAAACAATGATTGGACAAATTGCATTCATGAAAAACATACCCACATCGCTTTAGTAAATAGTCTCTTGATGTACTGTTAACTGCTAGATATATAGGTATTATAAACACCTAGTCCTAGTAAACACCTATTACTATATAATAACTAGTGTAAAGTGAGCCTGTAGTGATATAAAATGTTTGATTGGTGGGGAACATATGTACCTAAAAATAAATTTGAGGGGAGTATTAACAAGGTTGTAGTATTATTTATTTTGTCTGACTGTAAAATTTCAGGATTGTTTTTAATGCTGTCGATGCGACCCATCATAAATCAGTCACTATCGTCAAATTTTTACCTAAAGAAATATTTGGGATCCACTCACAGAATATTCCTATGTTAGATGTTCACTGTAAACAAGGAGGTTTTGCAATAACCAAGGACAGAGTGATCTAATCTAGCCTATTTAAGCAAATAAATATTTTGATTTGTTTTGATTTGAGATACTTATCTTGACCAAAATTAAAAGAAGCAGCAAAATTTACTGCAGCTTACTACTTACTTTACTGCTACTTTTTGGAAATGATTTATACCTGTACTCGTAAATGGTTTAAAATGAGTTATTGATTCGTTGCCAGTAACGCGCGCGTTATTAGAGATTACATCATAATCAGTGCAAAGAAAGTCTACTTGGTTCCAGTTTCGTAATTTAAATAGCCCATTATTATTCGGTACACATTGATTAACTTGATATTGATAGCTTTTTCGGATAACACGATGATTGCTTTAGAAATTCATCTCAAGCGTAGTCTTTTTAGTTATGTAGGTAATTATAATAATCTTGTTTGTGCTACGTCCGTGCGGTCCTTGTTTGAATTCTTTATGAATCTTGTTGTCTTTATATTTCTTTCACGCTTGTCTGGGAGAATAGAACAAAACGTACAATTTACCACCTACTTCTCTTTCCGCGCAGATCGAAAAAGCCGTTGGAACGGGCGTAATTTCCGACGGTGCGGCTAGAAATCCATTATTACTATTTTGATTCCTTTATTCTTCCTTCAAGCCCAAGGTTTTATGACCATTATCACGCTAAAAGTTTGGGTCTTTAAATTTTGTCTACTTGTTTGGGTTTCTTGTAATTTTTTATGTCTGTATGTACGATTGTCCAGTTATCTTCTCTTTTTCGACCTTACAATTGAGCCTTATTTCTCGTCAGCTGTTTGAATAATTTCAACACCAGCCTTTTCTTACAGGCATGAGATGACTTATCTATCTATCGTCGCGCTTTCATACCACCGTGTCATCTAGATAATTGCAATAATTACAATAATATCTGGCCCACATCTGGCATTATCTGGGTTTGTCGGGTTCACACATGACGCTCGCGCCCCAAAAACGACTTCTTTTCTTACGATGGTTACATTACATGCGTGTGTCCTACATGGGTGACGTTAACCCCGCTTTCCTACTTTGTTTGGCTTCCTGAAATTTTATGTATGGTACCTTTGTACTTTGTATGATTAAGAATGTTGTAAGAATTTTAAATCCTTTCATTTGTGTATAAGTTCTTGGAGGTTTGATTTTAATTTGTATTTTTTTAATAAATTGCTACTGTCATTTTTTTTTATATTATATACTTATTGAGCTAGCCCCAAAGTGAAGTTCGAGACTTGTGTTATGGAATACTACCTCAACGATACTATATTTTATAACAAATACATGTATAGATAAACATCCAGGACCCAGGACAATTAAAGTATAAAGGCTGTTTCATTATCACCAAACACAGCCAAATTGTTTGTGGTCTACCAGCCTTTTCCTAGGCTACCCTTAACGTCTAGCCACTTGTTTCCAACATTTTATTACGGCGAAACGTGATAATACTAAGTTTTCGGCTATATTGTCGGTTATTTTAACAATTCTGAATAATCTATCGATTTTAAATAGGTAAGCACGTGTCTCTTGTCTAAATCCGAAGATTAAAATTAAGATATGGAAAAGTAAGTTCTAGAGATCTTTCTTTTTACAAGACTATTACAGGTGTATCTATTTTTTTATTTCACTTGGTATAGCAATCTATCTCACATGGACATTTAACAATAGATTTATGTTTTTTGATATAGCAGCTTTCGTTGTCCAAGTCCAGTGATTTGTCCACCTCATCAAACTCGATGGGTGTATCAGTTTTTAATATGGTCACCAGCCATTATTGGCCCAAATCCAGTAGAGTCTTCCATTTTCATCTGAAGAATATGACTTTCGGTTTCATGAGACCAGTAGCAAGCTCATTTGCATTGATCCATTCCTTCTTTATATTTAGGCATTCTATCCCTGATCTCCTCCTTTACAGTGGGAATATTTAATTAGTAATGTTACCGTTCATTGGTCATGTACCAAGGAGAACCAGCTTCAGTTTTTAGTAGTTTAAGTTGAAATCTTTGCAGTATCTCCAAATTTTAAATTTGCGGCAGTACCCCACAATTTTTTAAAGCACCATAGCTTTGCAATATGCCTGAAAGGCTTGACAATTGTTTTTTGTTATCGTTTCTATATCGGAATTCTATATCGACACTCATATAATCGATTTTTTTATTAGCTGATAAAATTGATCAGTAAACTTCTGATATATGGAGCAATAAATTGAAATTGGTTTATTCTTTTTTTTTCACCATGACTAAGTAAAAATAAACCTTTGCATATTTCAGTGTTCTTGGTATGTAAATATCTGAGTATAATAAATTATTCAACATTTCTCGCCCACTATCACACTAATAGTGGCTTGAGTCTTATGGCCCTGGTTTCTGTCTGTTTAGAGCCACAAGACCCAAAATGCTCTGTCTGCCCCGTGGCATAGACGTGATAGTATGTTTACATGTATGAATTATTCAGTAAGATTTATCAATTCGTCATTTAAAAAAAAAAACTTTTTTTAATTATTTCCGTTCCCGGAAGCAGGCCTGTGTCACTCCCCGTTTAGGTATCGAAAATATACCTACGCATTGCGGCCTCTTTATGGAGGCTAATCCAGCAAGGACGACTCGCTAGTCGCTAGCGAGCAGTGAACAGTGACACACGCGCGGTTTGTTCACCGGATTCACCGACTTAATCGTCATGGAAAGAAAAAGAAATAACCGGCCAAGTGCGTGTCGGACTCGCGCACTAAGGATTCTGTACCATTATCTATGAAAATCAAGTTTTTTTATGGGAGCCTTAGGGAGATTAAATATTCATTTTATTTAATTTTTAGTATTTGTATAGTATATAATAGTTGTTATAGCGGCAACAGAAATACATAATTTGTGAAAAAATTTACTGTCTAGCTAACGCGGTACTTGAGATACAGCCTGGTGACAGACAGACAGCGAAGTCTTAGTAATAGGGTCCCGTTTTTACCCTTTGGGTACGGAACCCTAAAAGGCAAAAAAAATACTGTGCAGTGTTTAATTGCTTAAACACAGACAATGATCCAGATTTAACTTTTTTTACGCTTCCTAAAGACGCTGAACTTTAGGTACCTTACCTTTAGCGTCTTTACGAAGCATATTTATACTAAATTATTTATACTAAATAGGTACCGTACCTATTTAGTATATCATTAATTATCATATGATAGGTATATTAAGATATATTGGTAACATACATACTTATAATATATGGTTATTAATTATTACGGAAAAAGATTTATATACGATATAATATATTACCTATGTATGTAAGTACAGTTAACAAGGTAGGTGAATATATGCGCAGCCAAAAACGCCTATTTGAAATTGCCTGCACTAGATGGCGATGTTAGTATCTTGACAACCCTAGGCGAACTGCTCACTTAATCGGTTTTGTGTAGGTATCTACCTATGATGAACCGTTTGTCTAGCGTAATAAGAATGAAATTGGCTTGCAACTGAAATTCTAGGTATCTAAACGAGTAGGCTTCGAGTTCTGACGCGAGTTAAATTAGACCATATCGGTAACAATATTGAATTGATATTTCTTTGAATTTCTTTTTAGAGTAAGACTTCTGTACGTAAGTACTAGTATGTATTCTGTGCCGGAAGTCAAGTAGCCCAGTATTGTGTAAGTAAATAAATTGTAAGTAGGTACGTTCCTTTGGTTAATCATTTCATTAATAGACAATGAGAACTCAAAGATTAAAATGAGTATTGTATAACCGGTTATTGCAAGATTTGCAACCGACAATTAACTCCGATTAAGGCTTTGAATACACTAGACTGCTTTTAGAATTTTCGTTGGCGCAGTAATAGTTACTACCACAAAAAAAGGAAAAGTTTCGGAAATATAATACTTGTTTATTTTCCGCAAACAAAATAATAAAAAAGCCCCAACCTAGTTTTCTAAAAATATACATCAAATAATAACAATATCCGACATCCCAGCGAGATTATGCCGCCTTTGTCTACATTTTAGAATACGCACATTTTTCTTAGCAAGTGTTCGGAATTCACTGCTTGCTTGACACTGTCACAATCATAGATACCTACTTGCTATTCAATCAAGTTTTTTCAATGTTCCAAAAGAGTCGCATATTGATTTCTTGGCAGAGCAAATAAAGTACTAGTCTAGCGTAATCTTGGTCAATCGAACCGGACATATGGCTGTCTAAATAAGAAATCACCGTGGTATGTATGATTTAGCACTACAAATACCTACATTCACAAGTTCAAATTATAAGTTATGCATATATAAAATATTATGGCTCTAGTAGTACAGAAAGGGTCGTGCTTCTGTAGTGGAGACTAAAAAGACCTGATGACGATGAAATGAAATTCATTGCATACCTACATATATAAATCAAAGGTTCATAAATAAGTATCAAAGGGTGTTACCAACCGGAGAACCGTCCGTGCGACGTGTATCAAGCCTTGCCAGCTGCCATCTGTATACAATATGTTTGGGTTTCGCACGCGTTCGTTCGCACCACTTTCCGTTTCACATCGTTTTTTGTTTCTCGTAATGCCGGTAACTTCATACGCAGGTTAGGTAACATGCGTAAGGTTGGCGTGGAAGCTCATTGTCTGTTTTAATTAGTTAATGTGGGGATTAAATTAAAAATTAAGGTAATCAGTTGAATCTTTAAAATTAACCAGTAGTTAAGAGTTTAGTTAAAATATGTAGTTCGTTTTGGAAAAAATATTAACTGTACGTTTTTGGAAGAGTAGGAGTAGGAGAAGAGTACATAAAGCGAATTTTTTGAGATTTTCACGTGTGAATTTTATGTTCCTTAGAAGTTTATAATAAAAATCGGAATGACAATTTCATACAAAAACGTGTACCTAGTGTAATTTAATACCAACCATTAATATGAAACAAGCCACGGAATGTAGGATATTGGAATAGGGTTTCACAAATTTGAATTTCAGGTTTGCTATGCCTTGATTATTAGTGCAACATATTTTGGCTGGGCAGGTCTGGTCTGGTATGCAAATGAACGGATTTTTAAGCTAGTTGTACACGACACCATTGTGAAATTTTCAACACATTTACGTATATATGAAAGTAGGACTATTTTAAAGTTAAGAGCAAAATAAATAACGCTGATGTATCGGAGAGAAAAAGAATGAGAAAGCTTGACATCTTGAAGCAACTAAACTCGTGATAACAAGGAAACAATAGATAAATAGATTAGGAGAAATATCCATCTAACATATCTTACGTATTTCCAGTACAAAGGTATATGGGACCTTACATTTGCTCACCTAGCAGTAGGAAACATCTGTAATCTTCACTTGTTGACTGTTTTGTTGCACAATTGTTGACGTCAAATGGTTACTTACAGCTAAGTTTACGGCCGCTTCCTAAGCGCTAGTGCAGAAGAAGCGGCAACAAACTGCACTGCAGCATTTTCTTTAAGAAAGTTAACTCACAATTCAAATTTAAAGTTAATATGTGGACAGAGAATACATTGTTTGTTAAGTCATAATTTAAATTAAATTTTTACAATGTCAAAATTTTAAAATAATGTCAAGTTGTAGATTTAGTATATACCAAATTATGACATTTGGGAGTATATACAAACCTTTAAGAGGGACCCGTGCCTAGCTCAAGCCAGGGTAGTACCTTAAAACCATAAAGGCATATACGTACTTATTGATATGTTTTAATTCCAACAATTGTCATTTTTTTAACAAGATATACGTTTAAATAAAATTGGCCAAGTGCGTGTCGGGCCACGCGCAGTGTAGGGTTCCGTAGTTGCGAATACCTACTTTGAGTTCATGCCACTAAAAACGTCTACGTATCTATTGAATTTGTATGAAATTTTCCTTTTCGAGTACATTTTATAAGTTGATCGCCTCTAACTTTTTAATTTGTTAACCCTACTTAGCTCTGATAGTTTTCCTTTAAACTACATTATATAAACTATAGCTGTGATTTTTTTCACGTGTCTATATATAACCGTTTATCAGATAGATCCCCATCTATCACGGACACGAGACTTTGACAAAAAATTTAACTTTAAACGTAAATATTTCAGACACGGATCCCTAAATCGAAAAAAGGTGTTCCTAAGCTCACAATATTTCATAAAGACCTATTCAACGATACCCCACACAATGTGTTTGTAGAGAAAAAAAATATTGACTTCCTCTTTAACTGTATGGCAGCTACCCTAAAAATAAATTATTTTTATATTTTATTTTACGACTTTTTTGCCATGATTGATATACATATCCATGCCAAATTACATCTTTCTAGTACTTATAGTTTTTGAGTAGGACCACGGACGCACAGACAGACAGACAGACAGACATGGCGGAACTATAAGGGTTCCTTGTTTACTACGGAACCCTAAAAACGAATACTCAATTACGGCAGCCATTTATAGCTAACAATGTATTTATTATTGAAATAATTGAGACCTTTAATTTAATACCCCACTCGATAAAAAAAGAAAAAAAAATGCTAAAATCATTACCCTTCCTCTTGGCTTTGCCGTAGTCGGGTAAAAAGAATAGTCTAGTTTTTTAGCCAGTTATGCCAGTTCTTTCAATTCAACTACAATGTAACAGCTAAAACGTCTGTCTACTTCCACGAGATAAGAGATGGCATACCGCGCGGCAGATAATGAACGATACGCCGACTTTGTCGCCATCGCGGTTACGCAACCACCATAATTCGACCTTATTTTCATTTAAATTCGGTGATGAAATGTGAGATCTAATCGTACTGACTTAACCCTTATGCAAGCAAGTTGTGGATTGGAACAATGAAAACAGGTTTAATCATTTATCTACTTTATTAATGGATTTGATTGTTATAATATATACTTATGTCCAGGTGGATGACGGAGAAATGATAAGTATTTGGCTTCTAAACAAAGCGTAGGAATAATTCGAGTCACCAGGTCCAGTTTGTCAAGTTTTGGAATGGAAAGTAAAAATTATCAGCGCTTTTGATTCATGTACGTATATCCTGTTTAAATTGTCGATCAAAGTAGGTACATATTAGGGGGTTAGTGAATCCGAATCTATAAAGATACAGATTCATTCGGGGCGTATCACCCGACCCCTTAAAATCTGGACATCCCACTTACATTGGGATATCCTACTTTAATCAAGACTTACGGTAATTCGAGGCAAAACTATTTTTAATCAGTAGAGTTCCAGTAAAAACCGAACTAGTTACCTAGTAGTCGATCGGAAATGACAAAAATAATTTTCAAAACTCAAAACCGATTTGACCCCCAAACTATACAACCGATTTTTCTAGGAAATTCTATGGAACAACCTAATGAGTATGCCCATGTATCTGATATCTCTATTTTTTTCTTTTGGAAGTCGGTTAACAAGATATGGAATTTAACAACCAAACCTACTTTAGTTGTTAAATTTCTGACCTAATATTTTTTGTTAGCCTACATTAAGAATCAGATGAATTACAAAGACACCATGGCATTGAGAAGAGAGACATCACCAGGTTAATAAGTTAATCTGATAACTAGCTTACGTTAAGAACGTTAGTAACATGCAACCGGTATCCCAGCATCCTTGACACAGATATGGGCCCACGCGTGGGTCCCACCCACCGCGGAGTCTATTGTTTACCTGCATACGTATGTGGGCAGATCTCTGTTCACACTTATCATGAAGTGGACCGACATAATAATTGAGAAAAGATTAGTGAGTGCATTGTTATTCTTTCTTATCTAGGGATTTATGGATCTTGTGATCTGTCCAAACTTTTTGCAATTAATTGACGGATGAAAGGTGTTAATATGTTTTAGTTATTTTATATTTCTGTGTTCTCGACTTTTTATTTATTTCCTTGATATTCAGTAGAAACATAGTAGAAGATGTTAGATGAAAATAGTTTCATCAATATCGGTAAGCATCAGCAAAATGTAATTTTTTAGGATTTACATCTAGAGAAAGGACAAAGAATTAATTTATGTTGGTGTACTTAGGATACCGAAAGTCATAGGCCTGAATATCAAAAATAATATACTTAAATCATGAAATGCTATCTATAGATTTAAAACCGAAGGAACATAACATTTACAGTAGAAAGTTGATTATTTCAACTTAGATATTTATTTATAGTAACAAAACACCAATATTGTTAGGCCAAAATATTGTGACAACCAAAGCTCGAAATTTGCACAGAATTGGAATTGTAAATACACTGCAATTCACTACAATGGTTTACAATAGGCAATATTTTGCATGACAACTATTAGGTAATACCCTACATTTGAGACGAATATTTTAAAGTGACAAGAAGGCGACATGAGAATGCCAACAACAAATAGCTTGCAAACGAGTATTGCCCCATGCAGAGGTTCTCAAACTTTTTGCACTTTCCAATCACCTAGTTGTAATCGCTAAATGACAGTTCTAAAGCCACGAGTGATAGTGAACAATCCATTCAAGATTAGTGACATTTCGGTATTTAAATATCGAAATAAATAGAGATAGTATATATTTTTTTAGTATAATATCGGAATCCTATTGACTATAAAAGCACAATAGGTCAATCCTAGTTCATCTTGAATAACCTTTGTCAGGCAGTTTAAATTGAATTGAACTCTACTGTTGGGCCTTAACAAATTCAATAAAACATTTCATTCATGGTTTTCAAATTACGAGTTATGGTACTCAGGGAATTTTTCCCTTGTCCCGTACCTAATTAGTCAAAAACTTTTTAGGTCTATGTGACATCCCGATTTAAGCATTAATGTATAATAATTTATATGAACAAAGCCTTTTTCGCTATTTTCTAATACGCATTCATAGATTTCATTTCAGGGCTTGAACATCCATACGACTTGTTATTGCCCACTTTGAAAAAGACTGGCCTATGGGTTTCGTGGAATGCAGTCGCCTTGCAGTGACTGACTGTGATCCGATCTCTAGAGGTCAACGAGGTCAACTGCAGACATCAACTTCGGTTTACGAAAGAGCATATGGGACATTTTAGATATTGAGTCAAGATAACTCAAACACTTACAAACAGTTTTATGATGCAAAATCAAAAGATGTGGTGACGAAATTTAGAATTCAGATGATTTGTCTATAGGTATATCCATATTTTCTTTTTCTTCCATGACTCATACCATTGCAAATGGGGTTGTCAAGTACATAAGTCACTTCGTTGTTAGGTTAGGTTAGGTTAATTATAGTACTCTTTCACATTTACATTTTCTGACTATATATCTTTTGTCATTTCTGTTTCAAACGTCAATGTTTTTCCCTTCATCTATTTTTGTGTTATATTTTTTTGAATGTGTAAAACATTCGCTTGTTGTTTAGTTTTTCTCTTCAAATCAGGCCATCTATTACCACATCTATTAGTCTATCTTTCCTCCACTTCCATTTACCCACCTCAATATTCTTTTCAGCAGCATTTAGTTTTTTGTTTGAAAGCGTATCTTCCGAGACAGTCCCATAGAAATTTTATTAAAATCGGTTGTGTAGTTTGGGCATGAAGTCGGTTTTTAGTTTTGAAAAATTATTGAGTTCCTAAGTCATTATAACGTATGGCAGTAGGTACCTACCTACTTCAAATAAAGCTTTTATATTCTTGATTACCATCACAATGACACCGATGTCTATTCGTTTTCTAATACGGTCTTCATCAATATTAATAATTTTATCAAGCAGCGCACACGCATCTGTCCGGAAGCGCGGCGCATGCGTTTCCGGCGGCCATTGCAGTCCGGCTAATGGAGCGGGTCTTATTGTGGGCCCTTCGCCCTTTCCTTCCATTTTAACGGGGTCACCGAACTGGAACTTGTTTGTTTTGATTTTGTCACCAATTTATTATGTGAGATGTTTTTAACACGTGTAGATTTGAATATTAAATCGTTCAAAACTTTATCAAATATTGTCAAGAAAAATAAATGATGCTAATTCTTGTTTATGTCAGAAGTCATTAAATTATAATTCATTTTATCTACCTACGTACTTGTAATTGATAAAGTAAACAAAAGCAATAAATAGTTTGGAGTGTGTCAATCCACGTGGCGTCAAATGTGCTCAAGACTCTTGAAGTATATAGGTACATTCAGTAGGTACTTATTTATATTAAAATATAAATAGTACTGAATTTAAAAACAGTAATAAGACTATTTACGTGCAGGCGCTATGGGTGTTTACTCTCACCCATGAAGTTAGAGGGTAAAAGCTCTCACCTCGCATATTCATTATCAATATTTATAAAAATCGGTCTTATAGTAGGTATTCTACCAATTTAAGGAGTGCGGATTTGAATACATCGGTTAGTTATTCCAACCAAGTATCATCGCACCGATTTTTTTAAGACATCGGTGTTTTTTCTAAAACCGTCGGTCGATTGATTCTACTAGTACCTATACTCAGAGATTGAGCTATCGGGGCTTGAACCACGAACCACTCGGTAGATAGATAGTCTTGACAATTACCACCTCATCATTGCGATATAAACATTCAAATTCACGTCTAAAGAAACCTAAGTTTTATATGATCGGATATTTTGATTAAGTATGATCTCATTTTACTCAAACTACTTATAAATAATTTCGCGCATGTCGTCACCTTTCGCTAACGTGTTGTTCTTTAATCTGAGTGTTATTTTCAGAGTTGGACGGTTGCCAAGCGGCCTTGCACCCTGTTTGAAGATGAAAATAGTAAATCAACTTCGAAAATATACCACACATTCTTCATTAAAGTAAAATCACACAAAAAAATATGGTTCCTAACTTTATCCAAAACCAAAGAAAATATAATTAATAACGTAACAGATACTCAACGCTATAGAATATAGGAGGTAAGAAGGCAATATGGGAATTGCGGATAGAATAGACACACTAACAAAAAAGTGATAAAGAAAGTGTTGAATATGTATTAAAAATATTTACTGCATTTCATATAAGTCATATATAATTAATTACAGTAGTACTCTATTTAAATTATAGGAATAAAAGATTTCAATGTTTCAATTTATTATTACCATTAAGCGCCATCTTGCGACAAAAAGAGAAATAATTATGTATAAATGGCGATGGGTAGGTATGCCAAAACTAAATTACAACGAAGAATACGATTTATCTCCACCTCTTCAACGGATGTCGTAGTCTACTAAGGAAGGTCTGAGTAACAGAGAATGAGCTGCAGCATCCTCTGTGCAAATGTGTTGCCACCTACTGCGATCTCCAACCCGTTTGATCAACTAGTTTGGTGATTATGAGCAAAACCACCCTTTACTAGAATGAATTAAACGGGTTACTCACGTAGATAGTCTAGTCAGCTACTGGCCGACATTTTTCGACCTCATCTAGAGGTTTTCATCACGGCGAAAGCGATTATAGTACGCGCGCACCCAATGTCGCCTCGAGGCACAATTACGTTAGTTTTAATTTAAAAACACCAGGCATGATGACCTCGATGCCTTTCAGTAAAGCTGGTCTAAAACGGTTTTGGACAGACATGCGTGGAAGGAAGCAGGAGAGACCTTTGCTCAGCAGTGGGATAGCATAGGTAAATAGAAAAAAAACAATTCTAAAGAGTGGTGTAGAATATCCACAATGAGGTTCATAACAAAAAAAAGGTTGAATCACAAAAAATAGTTAAGCTATTGTCTTGTTTCATCTAAAACGTCGGAGTCAGGAAGGAAGTTGACATAATAGGTGCTAATCAGTGTCTGTGTCATAACGTGATAAACAGTAAGTGAGAACCGCGGCGATATTTCCCAGAAGACTGCGTACGTAACGACACATTGTCTCACTTTTATTAGAACAACTGGAGAAACATGAATATGTAGGATGTGAATCATTCACTGTCGCTAATAAACTGAATGACGTACTGCGTTGGTACTTATATATTTATTTAGTACTTTATATTAATTGTGTGATGTAGCTCCTGGAATTAATACCAAATATTCTGTTTTAAGGTGGATTTTTTTTTCTTTGTATATAATTGATGCGTTATATATAATTGCGTTGAACATACATACTATCACGTCTTTATCCTTAGCATTTCGGGTCTTTTTGGGTGGCGGTTCTAAGCAAATAGAGCCTAAGGCCGCAAGACTACAATCTTATTGATATATGGTGATTTTATCGACCACTGTTATTTAAAGTGAAAGAAAACATTAACCTGTACACTATAGTTCACTTTAGAGTGTAAAAATGATTTTGGCCACATGACTATTCATTGAGCTGCCTAACTGCTCAAAAACTCCAATTAAGGCGAAATGGTAGCAGAACCCAGTAGAAGTGGCATTTGGAACAAGCTGTTTAAAACTAAACACGGTCACAATTAACTATTTGACCTCCAACAATCCCAGAAAGATCTTCAAATCATCCAAGAACGACCTGACGACGACAGACGAACGACGGCTGAAAGAATTATTGATAGTCCGTCTAGTTTCAAAACAAGTTTTCGTCAAAAGTGGCCACGTGGTTTAAACTAGGTTTAAAATTAGACGGACTAACGCAATTACTTTCAACGGTCGTTTATAAAATAATTCAAAATCATCACCAAAACCTTTAAACAATCCATTTCAAATGAGGGCGCCACCTCCGCCGAGTTCTACTCATTGAAGTCACTAGATAAGAAAGTTAAAGGAATACAAAAGTCTACAACCTATGTCTACGAGCTACGAGTGCTACGAGAGCTACGACCTAAGACGCTAAGGGGCAGGTTACGACTGACAACAAAAGATCTTTCGGCAGTCCCAAAGATCTTTTTTTTGTCAGTCGTTGTTGTCAGTACTGGTTACAGTGTTGGTTGTACGGATTTTTCCACACACTAGTACTAAGTAGGATTTTTTTGTCTAATGCGCTTTTTGTAAATAATGTACCGGCTTTATATTAAGGTCGGCACATACTTTAGTGGGGTGACTCAGTCAGTCAAATTCGTAGAATTATTATGTAGTCAATCTAAACACCTATTTATATGGGACCAATGCTGGGCCGCCTAATCGTTTTTGTAAAATCCCAGCATTGGTCCATAAGACCAAAAAAAATAATAAGAAAACTTGTTCATATTGACGGATTTTGTAACCCCTTATATTAGAAAACTCTATACATCTACACTTGGTATGTCATACTTACTGAATAACTGTCTTTAAGGAACATTATGGCGAGTTAAAAGAAAAAGTGTTGAGGAAGTTTGTTAGGTACCTGAATTTTACTTAAAATGTAAATATAATTAAAATGATGTCTTGATCAAGCCATAGATTGCGAAAAAGGCCACTTTTGGCTAATGTGTGAAAAAAGCTTCACATTATATATATTATATTATATTATATATAGCTACACTTACCACTGACTGACTGACTGACTGATTGACATAGTTGTTTGCCCTGTTGCGGGGTTGGTGGGGTTTGGGTTGATGTGTGGTCGTATAGAGGGTGCTCCAGTGAGTACCAGAAAAATCTGACATTTGAAGATTTGCAGAAACCTGATGTGGAAGGGGTATGGCCTGCAAAAACTATTAAGGTTAGGGGCGTGATTTTTTTTCCATAATGTAGAAAATTATAAGCAATTTGACGAGCGTCATTTGTTTTTTTATTTTTTTCAAAATTCAAGATGGCCGCCATACAAGGACAATTTTCCTCCATACAAACTTACCCATTTTCTGAACTGGAAACATATCTTAGCCTACCTCAACAACCCCACGATGAACCGCGGGCTGCTTGCAGCCCGCGCAGCGCCCAAAAAGCTAGTTATAATATATAAACCTACAATACCACTGACTGACTGACATAATTGTTTGCCCTGTTGCAGGGTGGTAGGGGTTTAGGTTGATGTACGGACGTATAGAGGGTGCTCCAGTGAGTACCAGAAAAATCTGACATTTGAGGATTTGCGGAAACCTGATGTGGAAGGGGTACGGCCTGCGAAGACGGTTGGGGTTAGGGGTGTGATTTTTTTTCCATAATGTAGAAGATTATATGTTATTTGACGACCGTCATTTGTTTTTTTCCTTTGTTCAAAATTTAAGATGGCCGCCATACTAGGACAATTTTCCTCCATACAAATTTCATACAAATATTCCAAGTAACTTGAGCCTGAGGCCGGAGGCCGAAGGCGAAACCCCGCCGCGAGGCCGCAGGCCGAGCTGCGGAGTGAGGGCGCAGCCCGAGCTCCCCCCCCAACCTATGACCACCCCTCCCCCCCAAGTAATTTTCACGAGGCCGCAGGCCGAGTGATGCGAGCCCGTAGGGCGAGCTGCGGGCGAGGGCGAAGCCCGAGCCACTATCACAAAGCGCAGCGTCTTTTTTTTTGGAAATCCAAGATGGCCGCCGAAAGTCAACTGCTTGCGATTTGGCTGAAAATCATTATCTATATGTAATTTGACCCCAAAAACCCAAATTCAATATTTTTTTTGAATCAAAGATGGCGTCTGGATTTTAGAAAATTAAACTTATTTCGTTTATAACGTCTCACTGGGACTTCGTAGGGGCCTGAAATTTTGCATGTCGGGGTAAAGCACCCCGCGGAACTCGTAACTGCAATCAGATTTTGGATCCAAGATGGCCGCCGCCATACATATTTTTATGTTTCCTTTACTGACTGCAGTTTTTACCCATTTTCTAACCTGGAAACATGTTTTACTCTACCTCAACAGCCGCACGAAAAACCGCGGGCTGCTTGCAGCCCGCGCAGCGCCCGAAAAGCTAGTTATAATATATAAACCTACATTACCACTGACTGACTGACTGACATAGTTGTTTGCCCAGTTGCGGGGTTGGTGGGGTTTAGGTTGATGTGCGGTCGTATAGAGGGTGCTCCAGTGAGTACCAGAAAAATCTGACATTTGAGGATCTGCAGAAACCTGATGTGGAAGGGGTACGGCCTGCGAAGATGGTTGGGGTTGGGGGCGTGATTTTTTTTCCAAAATGTAGGGGGTTGTGAGCAATTTGACGAGCGTCATTTGTTTTTTTATTTTTTTCAAAATCCAAGATGGCCGCCATACATGGACAATTCCCCTCCATACAAAATTCATACAAACGGCCCCCCAAGTAACTTGGCGCAGCCAGAGGCCAAAGACCAAAAGCAAAGCCCTCCACCGCGAGGCCGCAGGCCGAGCTGCGGGCGAGGGCGAAGCCCGAGCCACTCCCCCCTCCCCTTGACCCCCCCCCCCCTCCAAGTAATTTTCACGAGGCCGCAGGCCAAGTGATGCGAGCCCGTAGGGCGAGCTGCGGGCGAGGGCGAAGCCCGAGCCACTCCCACAAGCGCCGCTTTTTTTTAAATTTTGGAAATCCAAGATGGCCGCCGTAAGTCAACTGCTTGCGATTGGGCTGAAAATCGATATCTATATGTAATTTGACCCCAAAATCCCAAATTCAATATTTTTTTTGGGATCCAAGATGGCGTCTGGATTTTAGAAAATTTAACTTATTTCGTTTATAACGTCTCACTGGGACTTCGTAGGGGTCTGAAATTTTGCATGTGGGGGTAAAGCACCCCGCGGTACTCGGAACTGGAATCAAATTTTAGATCCAAGATGGCCGCCCCCACTCATATTTTGATGTTTCCCATACTGACTGCAGTTTTTACCCATTTTCTGAACTGGAAACATGTCATACCCTACCTCAAAAGCCGCACGACAGACCGCGGGCTGCTTGCAGCCCGCGCAGCGCCCGAAAAGCTAGTTCTTACTTAAACTTGAAACTACAAACAGTAGTTCATAAAATAGTTTTAACTTTGAAGAGTTATATGCTAGGCCTTGATCAAGACAAAAATTTAGTAGCAGCACTGAACCCGAAAAATTCAAGTACCAAGACGCATTTCGCCCTAATGGCCATTAAGGAAAATTATTAGCATCAGTTGAATGAATTGATGAAGCAAGAAAACGCATTCTCATATGAGGTGCTCTCAGAAATCATCTTATAAGTAGTACTCACCTTATAATTGAGTCCTTGAACGTCTTCCTCCAAGGAGACGTCAGAGTACATGTCGTCTGTCGGCTCCCCGCCCGAGCCGCAGCCCGACGAGTTGAACGACGACGACCGGTACAATTGGCTGGAACAATTACCGTCAATAATTAGTACATGAGTACCTCATGAGTGCCAGTTAATTTGGTTTATCATCTCATCTCGAAAATCAAGAGGTTCCCTGACGAAACTATTAGCGCCATCTATTGGTAGTCTTGTGAAGTACTCAGCGCCATCTACGCGTGATTCGGGTACTAGTTATTTTACTATGGAATGTTTTTAGTACAGATACATTTGCATAGATGGCAGGCAAGGAGTTTGCGCCGTGGAGGTCACAGATGACCGAAAAATAATAAAAATCTGTTGTGCCTGCAATGTTGGCATTCAAAGTGTTAAGTTTTGATAGTTTTTAATTTTATTTGATATCTACCAGTATGTTTTTAACATTCCATGATATTGATTACACGTTGATGTATTTTATTTTTAAAAAATAAGACATCAACGCGCTATTATTTATAAGTGCATTATAGGTAAATATAAGGCAGAACCATGTCTGTTCAATTGGTTTCTCTGAAAGTAAGTGTCTTGGCTCTGAAAAGCCTTGACACAAAAAAAAAACCATTTTAGTAGCATATTTCTTTCATTATAAGTGTTTTATGTTCTATATTTTTTGTTGTTGTATATATGCTCCAAAAAAAAAACGACGGGTTGCACTCTGGGAGTGCCGGCAGAAGTGAAAACTTGAATATTAACGTTGTGCATTTTTGATATTTTGGAATGGTTAGGGAATAATTTTGCACGAATTGCTTTAATTATCAGTATAAAATATTTCAAATCTTTTCTGAACCACAGTCTGTCACAAATGTCACAAGCATGACCAAATTCATTTTCAACAAAATCATTTTCAAATACACAGCAGTATGGCCACTACACAGACGGTCGAGCCATCAGCTGTCACCATCCATGGATGCGCGTAGCACGCTGTAACATGACATTCGCGCAAGCGCCCTGCGCCGTCTTACGAATTTTCGATCAGGCCACGTGTCCTGACGCGAGTTTAATATTTTTTACCCATTCCAAAAAAGTGCACAACGCCGCTAAAGAAGTTTTCACTTCAAAAATCTATTTCATTTTTTTCTGAACTTTACAACTTATTGGTAAGTAAATTAATTAATAATTAAACAAAAAATAATTACCTAGCTAAGACATTGGAGCCGATCTGTCGCTTCCCAGAGCTGAAACAAATAAATTTATAAAATTATTATTTTGATTAAAAATAATTTGATATAAAGTACTTCTAATTAAAATAAGTTCAGGAATAAATCAACGGAAATAATAATGGTTATAGACATACACCTAGATTTTGTTTAACTTCTAAATCTATGGTTATAGAGACTACATATTTTGGACGTATGTAATCAATTCTTCATTCAATAAATTCATATGACGTGCAATCTACGAGAACTCGATTTGTTAATTGCAGGTTAACGTTCCAGCCTGTATAATAAGTACAATAACTGATCTGCGTAAGTTACTCACGTAACAAACGAGCGGAAAAGGAGTTCCTACGAATAGTGCTAGCTAGGTAATTGATGGATACTGGACGATTTAAATATATAAGGTCTAACAAAATATACTGAAACTATCTTAAGGGAAATTCAGTCCATGATACTGAACAACTTTACCCAAGAAACATGTACCGAAATATGAAAAGTAATTTTTGGCCTTCACAAGTTGAACGCTCAGCTGATTCTAGTTTGTATAAAAAGCAAATTATTTTCATACTTCGTCATATGTTCCTTCGGGAAAGTTGTTCTCTATCATTGACTGAATCCACGTTTAAAATAGCTTCAGTATATTTTGTTCGACCTTATATATTAACTACCGGGAGGTCTGAAAGACTGTAAAGAGGGTTTTTGTGCGGCTAGGTACGTGTGTAAAAACGCCTTTCTCTTTTTACTTTGAGACTTTTTATTTCACCATCAGTGTACTTATATAAAATTAAGTTATGTGTAGTGGTTTTTGCCTGTAAAAATATTAAGGCAAAAAAAAAACATCGTTTGTTATTTTACTTCTCTTCACTTACTGACATCAAAAACGCGAATTTCTATCAAGATTGTTTTTAGAAACGTCAGAGCTTGTGTTTTCATCCTCATTTCAGAAGCATAACGTCAACTGCTGGACATAGGCCTCTCCCATACATACATACATACATACATACTATCACGTCTTTATCCCTAATGGGGCAGACAGAGCATTTTGGATCTTGCGGTTCTATGCAGAGCCCAGGGCCGTAAGACCCAAAAGCCACTTTTAGCGTCATGGTGGGCGAGAAGATGGAAAAGCAATCAATACAGTGATGGGTTGCTAGCCGCATCGCCTGTTAACATGATTCGCTTTTTTGCCCATTCCCTCGATCGGTTTTTACGATCTGCGCGGAAAGAGAAGCAGCTGGTACATTCTAAGTTTTTTCATTTCTCCCAGACCAGCATGGTCTCTCCCATGGATTGTCAGTATGACGTTCAAGCGTTAACCCTCAATAACTTTTAAACGGCGTGACCGATTTTCATTAAACATAGCTAAGAACTACCGCAAGGGAACGTGCTTTCACGTAAATAAACCGCGTCGAAATCGGTCCATCCGATCGAGCTCTATGATGTGACAGACAGACCTCTCTTTTTGTCAGGGGTTAAAAAGACTTTTCGCAAAAAAAAACCATAGAAATCCACAAAAAGTCATTTAAGTTAGATCTTGGTCTACATCTAGATAGCCAGCACGTAGGTTTTACTTTTCTTGGTGAAATAAGGAAACTTTACATATAATGGTCGTACACAATTAAGTAGACCATTTTACGGTAAGCCGTGCGTAAATGTTACGTGAACGCAATCCAAGTTATGTACTCTTCAGTCCCCTAATTAATATAAATTGTAAAGTGAATAGTAGAATAGTTTCCCGTCTTTTATTAAATTTTAACTGTTCTGAGTTATGACTGTGTGCGGAACGATGATGGTATTGTTAAGTAGTGAAAGTTATGTCTTAAATTGTAGCGATGCAGACTTAATTGAATGTGCGTAAACTTTTTAATGAGTGATGTAATATCATACGTAGATAAAAATAAAAATTGTTACCAGACTTCTTAATTCTTACATTAGTATTAGGAATTTAACTAAAAAAATAACAATGATGAGTAAATTACTGAATTAATAAATAAATCATGAATTTTCATACAACGTGGAAGGGATATACTCGGAATAAAATAAACCACGGCTATACTAGGTCACTATAGAATAATAAAATTAAAATAAAATAAACTGTTCAACTCGTCAGTCTTTCCCGAGTTTTAAAAGCGTGTCATTTAAGGCAATTTGGGTCAACACTTTTAAATTTTTGTAATAACAACAATATTACGAATACGTAAAGGCAAGTTCTTTTTGTAAAATAACTGAACGCTTCACTCATTTGCGTTTAAAATTTAAATATACCCTGATATTATCAAAATGTGTGCTCAATGACCTTCCCAGTAACATTCTAGTACGAACGCTCCAATCAGAGACTATTTGGTATTTTGAAACAGACGCATAATTATAGTTATTCTGTTGAACATTATACTGCAGCAATGCAGGGATTACTGTGCTGTGAATTTGCAATGAATATTGCAAAAAGAACATTTGCACTCTGATTTCGTAAAAAAATATAGATTACATACATTTTAAATTGGGGCGTGGTAGATAGTAGTAGTAAATTAATTGGATAATGTACGTGTAAATTAAAATGTGTTTGAATAAATGTAGTAATAAATTATATTAATTATTCAAAAGAAAGTGTAAAACTGTTATGTTATTAATTTAAGCCATAAATTATTTAAGCGAAAGTCATATTAGCTAATTTTTATTGTTTAAGACTATTGGTTTGTTTTAGATCAAAGGTAGCGAGCTCGAGCGAAAATTGTCTAATGCCTGATTTATGAGTCTTTATTCTTTTAATTTTCAGATGTTCAGCTAATTAACCAAAGAGCAAAAATATTGACCGCATACTGAAAACACGCGCTTGTTTTTTGTATAGAATTTGTTTTTTCGTAATATAATGTTCTTTTTTCTCTTTTCGTTCCTTTACTGACAAAAACAGAAACAGAAATAATGTTTCGACGCCGAATGTTCTGGCTTACTTATTTAGCTTAGAAGTAGGAGTTGATTAACATACAGGTATCTACTGCTACATAATTGAGTATATTATCATATTCACGCTCCATCTGTCAGGTGAACAGAGTAGCATAATTTCCCAACGGGCAGGACGTCCGCGGGGAGTGTGGAGAAATCAGCTGACAAATGAGATACGGCGACGCACGCGCCGTGAAATTGTGCAAGAAAGTGATGCACTCCGATGGCTGCTGATATGCACTAGCTATTGCTACTAGTGTTTTCGCACTTCGCTGCAAATCTGCATTATATTATTTTTATTTTATACACGAAAGGACAAAACAGGGATAAATGGAGAGCTGAGAGGGAGGCCTTTGCCCAACAACGGGATCTAATGGGCTCTAAATAATAATATTTTATTATTAGGCATACTAACAGATTACAGACAATATAATTTTGTAAGTATTAGAAAAACAAAACTAGTTACTTATCCACTTTAGTGTGCACAGCATGGCCAAATTCACGAGAACAAGTAAAAAAATTACAATAGTTTTTTGCAATATAGATAGTGCAGGTAAATTATCAAAACAGGTAAGGTAATTGTGATTAAGTTTACATATATATTTAATTTACTAGCTGCTTCTTGTATTGAAAATGGGCGAAAATGCGAATTATGTTAACAGGCGACGACGCCGCTAGCAAACTGTCAACCTTTTTTCACCCTTTGTCCAGCATCACTCTAAAAGTGGCCTATGAAATCCATCACGAAAAGTGTTCTTGCGGCTATGGCAGCCTATAAGCCTATATATAGTCTATCTGCTTAAAGCCGCTAAAATTAGGGATACAGACGTGATAATTTGTACTTATGTATATAATTATATACTAATGAAAGAGGTGAAAAAGATAGAAGTAAGTACTTATGAATCATATCAACATATTTTCCCATTCATATCAGGAATCAGGGTAGTATATTATTACTCTGTGAATCAGGTGTACCTTTCGAAGGTAGATAGGTACCAATGATTTATGTCGTCTAAAGGACCTAAATTTATCTTACACTCCCTAAATTAGAATAGTAAACGATTCCTAAACATACTCGGTACAAAAGTTTACTGGCAGAGAATTCCCGCTATATTATTTCAAGCTACAAGCCGCGTCATTATTGCACCAGTGTTTAGGTATGTATGACGATTCATATCGTTTTTAGCCCGGAAATAACAGCCTATATACATTGACATTGTTAAAAGAAGGTCTCAAACTATATAAGTCAATGGATTTCCAATAGATTTGGACTTATATTTTATACTAGACTTTCACGCGTAATTTATCGTTATTTTTAATTTTCCGCTCTCCTAGCATATATATTTCCCCCATAAATGATCGCATTTACATCTAGGAGTTACTTTTATAGTATAACTAGTACTATGAAACGCAAAAAAAAACATACATAAAAGTGCAAAAAAGGTACAAATATATCAATATATGTTGAATGTCAAGTTTAATTTTGTATTTTTTTATACCGATTTTGTCTTTTAATGTTTTTTCTAATTAACCTATACTGTCCCACTACTGGGCAATGGTCTCCCTTATCTCCTTCCAAATATCTTCAGTGAATTTACAGTTTAAAAAAGAAATAGTCAAAATCATCTTCGAGTGTGCTCGTTGATGTCTTTTGCTTATACAGAGTACTTAATTACATTTTAATTTAAATAGAATACAAGAACTTTCTGGTTATTTCATTACGATTATTAGTTATCGCATCCTGAGTAAAAGCTAGTCAATAAAATATTGGGTGAAGCCACCGTGATATCAAAACGTTATAGTTTACTAAACGAAATATCCCGCATAATAAAATAAATGTAACAACAAATCACACAGATTGCGCTAGCCCCAAAGTAAGTTCGAGACTTGTGTTATTAAATACTATCTCAACGATGGTATATTTTGTATTAAATACATATATAGATAAACATCCATCCATCTATTAAAATTATATTAATACACGGACGCTTCCCCCGGATAAGGTTATGATTATGTATTTTGTATAAAATAGCTTATATAGTACTTCGGAAATCCGAATGCGGGTGAGTAAGGCAAGGGGGTAAGTTTTATATACCCCAAAGGTTAGAATGTGCTTCCAAATATGGACCCCAAAGCAAAATAAGGCCAACACTAGATATTCATCATCATCATCATCATTTCAGCCGCACAACGTCCACTGCTGGACATAGGCCTCTTCAAAAGATTTCCAACACTAGATATTGCTAATGCCTAATGCATAACACCCACCAATATCTAGGTAGGATAATATAAATATCCTTTTGGTATTAAGGCCCTCTGTCTACGCCGTTAAGAATAAAGACGTGGTAATTTTCGTATTTGTATCTGCAATAAAAACGCAGATGACACAACATCCGTCACCTAATCTCAATTTATTTTGGAAGACGTTTGCAACATGCGGAGCGGTTAGCAGATCTGGGTTAATGTACCTACTGGTATTTCGGAAATGTTACATTACAGCATTTAAGTACTATTTTCGTTAAGTATCTAAACGTTTAACCACAAGATCTACCTTTTTCTAATGTATTTCTTTTGTAAAGGATTCATATCATGGGTGTAAATAGTCTTGTATGCAATTTTACATAATTAGATATTAAAACACTCATGTGATACTATTATCACACTTTTCGTGTGATATACCTAAATTCGTGTTTTAATACCCCTTATTATACAACAAATGCATAAATAACTATTATTAAATCAACTAGAAAAGTACCTACACTTTATGAGTTTTTTGGACTCACGCTTAATTTAGTCAGTATAAGTCCTGCGTTACTTTATTTGAATTAACATTGAGTCACCCATCATACAGTCAGTACATTAGGTTGATAATAAAAGGCGAAGTGCTGTTTGTGTAACTGTCTATGGTTGTCTACTAGAAACGTTAAAGTGTTTTAAGATCTTTTAGTAGGTCATCATCATCATCATCATCATCATTTCAGCCGCACAACGTCCACTGCTGGACATAAGCCTCTTCCAAAGATTTCCAAAATTACAAATTTTTAGTAGGTACACTGAATCAATGTATGTAAATATCATTAAACCAAAGTACTCTTTCTAATGTACATATCTGTCTCTAATATCACAAATTGTTTACAATATCAATGATTTCAGTTGCAATCAGCGTAACATTGCATCTAACATTATTCAAATTAGCATGTTAACAATGCAAGATAAACAAATCACTACCAACAAATATACAAAATCCGAATCAACGTCCGAATACAATGGACTGGACATAATAAAATACCCACGCGAACGTATTGTTTAGTGATGTGACAGTAAAATAACACGAATGCCAGTCGACAACATTAGCCGCATAAAAATGAGGATGTCGTAATACGCAGGAACAATTAAAAATACTGATAAGTATTCCACTTATAATAAAGTGAACTGTTTCATTTACATACTAAGGATGTTATTTAGACGAGGCCGACATTAAACTTATGGCCTTGTAATTATCTACATTCAGTTTATGCAGATATTTAAACTTAGTCGAGAAAAGCAATGCAGAGAAAATTACAGATCCTAACAATTCTGAAGAAAATAAGTCACTAAAACTAGAATTTCCATATTGTATCAGTGATATCAGGTTTATTATGAGTTATGAGTGTTAATAAGTAGATTATATGAGTACCTTATTGAGTAAATTGGATAGCGCATTTTTTGCAAACAATTCGGACATGAACTGCACGATTACATTTTTACATTCTTCGCGTGCCAGACAGTCCGTCTACGTACACAACAACTGAACTTATTCATGCAGCATGAACATCACATACCGGCGTCGGGCAACAAACATTCAGTTCGCAAACATTGTTAATTATTCCATAATTTGCTCAATATGCTAACCTGTAGGGTCGCTTTCTGTAATGCATGTAAACACCGTTGCGCTCCAGCTTTGCAAATAACTAAACACTGTTATGAAAATGTCAATCACTGATTACATTATCGGGATTAGGAATTTCACTTATTCACATCACTATTTATATTTTTTTAAATTTGGATTTAGAATTTATGACGAAGACGCGTAGCGTGGAAAGGTCTGCGAGTCGGTCGAGTGGCCGTGCGGCACTGACGTATCAACAAACGTAAAGGTGGACTGGCCGACCACTGGGAGGTAGAGGCACCTATGAATTATCCACAATAGCTGGCTGCGAAACACTGGCCACTTTAACAATTAAGTTGTCCGAGGATTCGTGCCCGAGGCGCTTGACGGAGTTCGGGGCTGTGCCGACAAATTGAACTTGCTATATGTTGATTGTATTGTAACCCATTGAATCATTGTTATGATATGTGATATGATAATTGCATCACGTGTCTTCATCTGATCTGACAGCATTGTTCCATGAATGTATGATTTTTCACGGTAATTTTTTTATATTATATTTAGTTCGCCCGTATTTCTGTATATTTTGTGTGGTTCTATATAGATGGATATGTAGTCACTGTAGGTAGACTATATCAGAAATGTTCGAGTTTTCATAACATTCCTGACATATCAAATCCTAAAAAATACGGGTATTATACCCATATATGGGTACCTACCTAATCGAGATGCAAAAAAGACTAGCTCCCAAGTTTTAAACAAAAGTATTCCAACATTCTCATTACATAACTTAATAATACTTATTACTGTAGCCATTAAAGTCGTCAACGAACACTGGCTCACAATGATGATGTTTCGTGACAATAATGTATCTGAGTCTTTACGTCACTCACTGCCATTGTTTGTTTTCCTAGGAACGACCAGTCTAAGGTGGCATGTGATTGAACCCACATTGCCTTCTATTTACAAACATTTGGAGATCTTTGTCAATGGTTTTTTTGGATAATACAAAGTTCTGAATTACATCTCACGCTACAATTTACGATATCCGCTGGTCTCAAGGTGTTTGTCAAAAAAGTTTTGTTAAAAAAAGTGTGAGTCACGTTCGCACGCTTTAAATAAGGTTATCAATTCGCCAGAATCTTTTATGTTTTATTTTAATGTATGTTCACCGATTAATAGAAGGCGCCTAAACCAATTTGTTTTTTTTTTGTGTTTGAAAGGGTAGTTGTTTGGTCGTCCCATAGAAATTTCCCAAAAGGTCCCATCAAAATCGGTTGTTTAGTTTGGTGATAAAGTCCATTTTTAATTTAGAAAAATTATATTATAAATGATTAAATGTTTATTTTATTCAGTATTTCAGTTTTTTTTGCCTAGGGAATAAACTTGTAAGTATAAGTTTAAAGATTAAGTAAGAAACAGGCGGTATAACTATTGCTTATTAAAGTTGGGCAATGCAGCGGGGCAACGGCGTGGAACAGTTAACTTTCTTGGGGGGAATCTGCGAACCCTCACTCGGCAGTCACACTCACACGCATGCGAGTGTTGATTGGCCGACTAAAACAATGCCTTTTAAGGCGATATTAAAACGAAATATTTTTTTTGCATACGACTAAGTAGACAAAGAGACATATGGCCTGATTGAAACTGGACCCTTAATTCCAGCGGCATGACTTACGTACGTAGCTACGTGTCGGAGTTTCAATGTCAAGCAAACATTTGGTTTGACATTGAAATCAAGAAAAAAGTATGATTTGACTTGTTGGGAATGAGTAACGGTAGGTATTAAATTAATAAGTTTTTCTACTCCTATACTGTTATCTGTCTTTTAAATGGTTCTGAACACTAATATAAGAACATTGATAATATGATTGCAGAAAAAAGTCTATACTCTATGCCTCATAATAGCACATGTGTCGTTATTTCACTAAAACGATACTGCTAGCCATAGACCAAGAACATTTTTTTCTATAGATTTACCATACTGCCAACATAAGAAAAAAAAGTTTTTTTAACATAGTCACTAAAAAGACGTCAATTAAAAAAAAAGTTTACCATAGATACCATATAGATCAGTACTTGTATATTCTAAATCTGATTTACCAAACATGTAAGTCAAACATTTTCATATTTTCTTTGTTTGGTTTTGTATTTTATTTAGTAAATATAGTCGTAGAAAAAGTATTGTATGCAACGTTGTATAAGTACGTCAAAAAATGCTCGATGGCGCCTCCTTACGATGCTCGCTAAAGCTCGCATCGTAACCTGCGCCACTCGCATATTTTGAACCCTCTTATACAACTGTTGCATAAAATACTAAGGTACAACCGGGTGACAAGGCCCACTTTTTTACAAATTGAAATAAAACCTTTATTTTACCACCCTAAAGGAATAAAAGGTTTACAATAAAAGCTAAGATTATTTCAAAATCCAAATAAATGTAGTTTTTAAAGCTATGATGACTATATGTTAGTTTTTTAAACATTTTTAAAAACCTCTATTTTGGGCTTTACCGAACATGGTCTGGTTAATAAGGCCCGTGGCGTTTTCAAGCCGTTTGGCGCAAAAGTAAGTATTAAAGACATCAAAAAAGTAAAAATTATGAAGAATGTTATATTCATGAACTTGATTACAGCAAGCAGTTACTAAAATTATCAACATTTTTTTAGAAAAATACTCTTTTACACTGTGTAAGAAAACAGCCCAGATATTTGAGTTTTAGGTGTGAAGTGTCTAAATGGTAGTATTTTACTTAAAAATATTGTTGTTCCTGCTAGAATTAAGTAATTATTGTCAAAGATTTTTGATTTCTAATTTTCATAAATTGGGCCTTATCACACATGTATGGTTAAGAAGGCCCCTATAGTGTGTAACAAGGCCCTGCAAATTAGTTTATTCTTTAATATTAATTAAGTTAGTCAGGATCGTAGCAAGAGGAGTTCCATAGTCTCTGCCTACTCCTGTGGGAAACAGGCGTGATATTATGTATATATGTATTATTAAGGGTAGTCTGTTTTCCTATTACTTTTGAAATAACGCCTGATTTTAAATCATTACTTAAAGTTCGTCTGGGAATGTGGTATTTTTCAGCTGCAGCGCGTTGAGTTAGACACTTTCTTCGGGGAAGACATTTAATGATTTAAGAACAAATAAATAAAAAAGCAAGTTTATCTATAAGTTGTGTATATCTATAAGTAAGCACAGGAACATCAATAAAATCAATTTTTTAAAATCACTCATTTTATAATAACATTAAGGGGCCTTGTTAGACTGCAATAGGGTTGGAAGGCCCAGTCGAGTTTTGTAAGGCCCCAAGCAACAACTTTGTTGGGCCTTCCTAAACGACGTGGGCCTCGCAACCCAAATTGATCATTTTAGAAATAAATACATATAAAATCGCACATGGCTATGTTAATATCAAAAGAATAATGATCGAATAAACACACTTTACAAAATTTTTATTACAAATCGTAGTATAAACAAGTGAAAACTAACGTTTAATGGGAGCAATAATTAGTTAAATGAGTGGCCGTGACCAAATTCAGCGAACAACTGAGCGTCACTTGGGAAATAGTGGCCACGCGCTGCCGGCTGCTGCATTCTTGCGTTCCTATTGGTCTGTTTCACACGTACCATAGAGTTGGCGCGAGTCAAATGTATTTTAAATGGTTTTCTGCGCTTGGGCCTTGCAAAACTGTGGGCCTTGTCAGCCGGTAGTACCTTATATTGAACAAAAATTTTTTTGTAAAATTTTTGTTAAAACGTATTTCGTTACAAGTTTCTACATAATTTTTGAAGCGCGAAAATTTGATTTATTATCCTAATAAAAAAACGCTATAAAACCGACAGTGTCGGATTATGGCTGAAGACATGCAATCGCCGTTATATGGATTCCGGACAATTAAGTAGTAATAAGACACGGTAATCTTATCAACTGCTTAAAATAAGTCTTCGAATACATGTGACTTTTTGTTAATGCAATTTGCATATCAGTCACGTTACGTGTATAATATAAAAAAGAAATATTGATACACCAGCTGCTCCCCGTAGCAAGTGTTAATCTAGGGTGTCAGCTTTCTGGTCCACAACTATATAAAATCGCCATTCCGACTCGCTAAGAAGAAGAAGGTTTCTGAATAACAAATTTTATTAAAATTGGTCCATCCGTTTGCTCGTGAAGAAGTAACAAACATACACACACACTCACAAACTTCCGCCTTTATAATATTAGTGTGATCACCATCTTCCCAGCCTTTTCGCCCACTGCTGAGCATAGGCCTCTCTTCATCGACATCACCAATCTTGGTCCTGCCTTGGTGCGATCTGCGATTTTGATTTGTTTTGGCAGAAATATACATAATTGCAGTCCGAAAAAGATGTCCCCGATGTCTCTCAAAGAAAACAGCCTAAGTACTCTAGGAACTCGGTGACGAATTTTCCTTATCGGTGGCCATATTTTTGTTGTTATGATACTAACAACCACAAGTGGCAGAATTCCGAAATAAAATCTACAATCTTTGTTAAACGTATGTAATACATCGGACGATCTAGCTGAACGATTTTCAGCTGTTTTACAAAACCGAGCTGTTATGCCAAACAGCTACAGGTTTTGTCAAACAACGGATTATGCAATCCAACTGCGACATATACATTAGAAAAATTATCTATTAGGTCATTTGTGCGTTGTGTAAGTTGCGTGCGGTAGGATGTTGTCGTTCGTAAATATATTTATATTTTAATTGGTATTGGCGGCGTAAACATCCTGTGGAAAACATGTTTCAAGAATCATGTTTAATGAAAGGCGTAAAACCACTTTAGGTCTTAAAAGGTTGGCCTGTGACCTACAGGACGTTCTGTGTTATTTATTGCCGACATCCCGTGATTAGCGTACATACATTTTTCTTTTCCTTTGTCTTTGAATGAATGCTGTAATGCTGAGTATTTAAGTAAAGTCAAATTAATTATGATAATGTAAAAAAAATCCCATGCTGGTCTGGGAGAAATGAAAAAACTTAGAATGTACCAGCTGCTTCTCTTCCCGCGCAGATCGTAAAAGCCGATCGAGGGAATGGGCGAAAATGCGAATCATATTAACAGGCGATGCGGCTAGCAACCCATCACTGTATTGATTACTTTACCATCTTCTCGCCCACCATGACGCTAAAAGTGGCTTTTGGGTCTTGCGGCCCTGGGCTCTGCATAGAGCCGCAAGACCCAAAATGCTCTGTCTGCCCGATCAGGGATAAAGACGTGATAGTATGTATGTATGTATGTATGTTAAAAAAAGTTGCTCTCTATTAGCATAAAAATATCTCAGCATTTTAACACATTTGTGGTCACCTAGACAACTATCTCCCATTTTTTTACGTCTATTTAATCTCTTTGTCAGAACGTGTAAAAAAAAATTTACGTACAATTTTACCATATGCTCGTCACAATGTATAAACAGTATGTGTAAAAAAGTCTTGTAACAATGCAAAATTAGCCTACGACAGAAAATGGAAACGGAAGTAACGCTTGAGCGGAAAGAAAGTAATTTATTAGCAATTGGTATATGCTATGCAGAATGAGCAATTATGCAAAATGTCTATTGCAGAATGCTGCGCATTTTTGTTTGATTTTTCTTAATCTAGGTCAAGTGGGCTTCTATTGGTAATACATATAATTGCAAATATAGTTCGATTATACTCTTAATCATCTTAATATTCCTGTGGAAAGTGAGTGCAAAAGAAAATGCCGGAAATCAGACTCAGGCTTCGTATTTCTTCGCACATACATACATATTTTCACGCCTGTTTGCCATGGGGGTAGGCAGAGACTATGGATTTTCACTTACTACGATCCTTGCAAATCTCTTTTGCTTCATCCACATTCATAACTTGTATTTCTTCGTAGTTCTTATAAAGATACTAATATTTCCAAAAAAACCGTGCCAAGAGTCGATATACCCAGAATCGACAGGGTTTCTTAATCGGGAGGTCACATCAAAGCGGAGCAGAAGCGACCAACGCCCCTTTCTGGTATACTGAGATATTTATAAATATGTATAGATAAGTCCGCTAATTGTAAACAATTGTTTATTGTGGATTAATAAATTTTTAATATATAAATAAATATAGACTTATAACCATTGTTAATTTATTGAATCTGATTCAGTGTTCCGCGAAGGATAAATAAAAATAAATGTATTTTTGGAGTTAATATTGTAATAATGTGTAGACACATTGCCTGACATATCTACTTAAAAGTCCACAAAAGTCCGCTCGTTATGGCCTTGGTTTAAGGTCGTATACCTTGCCGACATCTAATCTAACAAATGAAGTAGGTACCTATCAAGTTTCCAACATTTTAGGCCCCACAATTATGTTGGTGGTTTCCACAATTACGGCTGCGAGTATCATGTCGCAAGTTGGCATTATTTGACCGCCACGACGAAGAAGGATATTATGCAAACGGTGACAACGCACTGGCTCGTTGCTACATTCTTAAAATCATACTTGAAATGCATTGTTGAAATGGATTTGTGTATAAGTAGTTAGTTCAATTAACTACCTTATGGTACTAACCTTCTTTACTTCTTCTTCACTCTTAAATATAAAACATTATTCAAATTTTTCGGAAGAATTAGTTTCTGCGTCATGGACTATAACTTATTACTAAACAATCTTTTAAACCTACGTCGAAAAAGAGGAATGTAATCAGTTTGACGTATTGTGTGTCTGTGTGTTTGTTTGTGGTATCGTAGTGCTTAAATGAATCGACCGATTTTGATGCGTATTGTTATATTTTGTTTGAAAAGCGACTGGATTGAGATGGTTCTTAGCTATGTTTGATGGAAATCTGTTCAGCAGTTTAAAAGTTATGAGGGGTGAACCCTTGAAAGTCGCTTTTTTTATTACCCGGCGTAAAACTTGTTATTTATTTAGTAATCTACAACAATAGAATATAACATAATCATTACAAGTAAAAAACACTGTGACATTAGATGCATTCTCTAGCGTTGTTAAAATAGTTAGTCAAATAGGCACCTTGTGGAACCATCAGTGCAATTTTCCATTTCAAGACAAAATTTTGTTCCAAGTCAAAAAAAAATCAATGTAGGATAAATTTATCTCTTATTGTAGGTCATTTTTTAAAATATTATTTTGGTGCAAAAACTACTAGCGTTTTCAATGTCCAAACATTTGTACTTTGATGGTGATTTTTGTTTAGTTCTATTAAAACTTTTTTTGTTAAGGAAGTCGAATCTACTCAGGCAAAAACCATTACGGCATGCAATGCTCCTTACAAGCCAACTCGACTAACATATGTTCTAAATGTAGGTAATTTAGCCACGAAAGTAGTAGACAAAATTACCTTTCTCCTGCACATTAGAAATCTTGGCCCTAATCGACCATTAACGTCAACCCCTGCACAATAACGACCGCGGTTTACCGCAAATGGTGCCAGAGTCCTTTTTATTTTTCTCATTGAGTCTGAATGACGTTTCATAGGATATTAGGCCAATGTTCGGCCACGACTCCTTGGTTATTAGCCTTGTTTAGTTCCTATTGTAAGATGGGGCAGTTAGTGAGCCATGGGTTGAATCATCATCATCATCCGAGCTTATTTTCCCAGTTGTATCCTCAACATATAATGCTTCAGAGCCCGGGGTCCACTACCTTCGCAACCCAAAGGGTACACAGAACTAATCCTTGGGACTACTCAAGGATTGGTTCTGTTTACCCTTTGGATTGAATCAAACGCAAGATGGCGTTCGGGACCCACAGAGCTATGAATTGAATAGTATTTAAAAAAAATCTGATCTCGAGTTGTGTCCCGCTTTTGATCTTTAGCCTATTCAACGGATTAAATAATTGTTATCATAGTACAAAAATTAAGGTAATACATGAATTTTTCGGGGTCTCCGCTGCCCCCTGCGCTGGAGGTATTAACAGTTTTGTTTCATGCAGCTCTAGATAAACTTCAAACTATTGCACGCCTCGTAAGCGGAGCGTTGAGGTAGTTCTTGGCATTTTAAAGGTATTTGACGAAGCCCAATTATTGTCATGTTGTGAACACAGTCATTCTATAATAGGTATATCCGTAAACGTCGTTATCCTTGGCAATGCATCCCATATATATACTTATTAAATTTAATTTGGTACAGTAGGAAAAAGTGGTATATATCATACGATAGCCCGCGATGCTCGAGCCAAACTTCACCATAGAATCTTACAAAATAAATTGGGGAAAAAATTATTTACTAGATAATTTATCGTATGTTAGTAAAAAAGCTAATCACCTTTTGATCCTTATTGGCGCAGAGTCAGGCAGTTTGGGTCTTGAGCCTTGTATTGAGACCCTGGCAGACATACCCAAAGGGCTCTGTCTGCCCATGTTGGGCGAGGAGGTGGAAAAAATGGAATCAACATAGTGATGAGTTGCTAGCCGCATCGCGTATTAACATGATTCGCATTTTCACCCATTCCATAGATCGGATTTTATGTTCTGGAATCTTTCACGGGAAGGGAGGAAGCGGGTACACTTTACGTTTTTTTTCCAAGCATGAAAGAATTTAATTTATTGTATGAAGTTTATTACATTTCGTAATAATTATATGTTATGTATCTATCTAACGAACGCGGTTGACTGAATTTGGTTTGTTTGTAACATGTAACAGCAGCAGTATGTAACTAGTAGTTTGGCTCAAACTGTGAATTCGCGACGTACAGTGAGCCACATGAAAAAGTATACCACCTCTATTCTATTGGTACTATTAAACTATTGGTGGTTTACTTTTCTGTGTCTCCCTCTTTACTTAACTACTACTTAAGCCTGGTTTATATTTTGACAAGTGCTTAGTGCGTGTGAACAGGCAATGACAAGTGCGAGTAACAAGTGGCAAGTGAAAAGTGAATATAAGTAGCGGCACGTAAGCGCTGAGTGAAATATAAAGGGGATACTGCGCATGGGTACAGTACTAATTTTTGACTTCTGCGCAATTACGGTCAGCGCTAGAGTTTCGTTTCGTTACTTGTAGTACTCTTTTCTATCCTTTGAAAATTAGCGCCACAACCTTGCTTTCCCCGCACTCGCCCAGCAACTCTGCTGTAGTCTGCACGAACGACATTTATGCGTATTATAAACTTGCTGCAATTCACTTGCCATTGAGGTGTGAACACCTACTTGTCACTTGTCAGTGTTAACTTGTCACTTCTCACTCGCACTTGTCACTTGTCAATATGTAAACTTTTCGGTTTTAAACATCACGGAATGCTATTAAATGATTATTTTACTAGCAATTCATATCCCACAGAAGGGTGAAGGCGTCTACTGTCCTTCCACAGTTTAAGTCTTACTGCAACTAAACACACCATTTGTGTTTTGAGAAAACGAATAGACATACACTGTATTTCTCAGCAGTCAAAGTGTTTATCAAATGCAACTACATCGTCCTAACTCATTGAGATAATATTATCCCACCGGAAACATAAATGTGAAATTGGGAGCCAAGTTTAAAATCTAACAAAAAAATCAATTCTTTTGTTGGATTTTGAATTTGGCTCAATGTAAACGGCCGTCAAATTCTGTATAGAATCGTAACATTTATTTTTAAGAATCTTAACATTTGACCTGGCTCGTTTTAGCATGCAAGGGGTCAAAAATAGATCCAAATGGTTCGTGTAAATATACACACGGCTGCGTCGCCAGTTCCTTTCTTTGAACTTGGCTCTGACACGCTGCCGCGTGTCTAGATGTGCTTACATATTAATATCTCTAAAATTTAATCATATGTTTTTATTCTATAAATTAAACAAGGAGTCCTCTCATACTAAGTTCTTAAAACAATAAACGAAATGAGCCTACATTATTGTAACATTCACAGTTAGTTAATCCATGCCACGAGATGACTCATTGACAATCTGGAAATAGTGTCGGGCGCATTGTTCCTGCGCACAATAGTATGCATCACGACAAACTTAACTTTACCACTAGACAAAAATTACGACACTCTAAACTCATATACATAAAGTCTAAATTAAACTTAGCAAGTAATTTTCACTTGTGTCTAAGGAGTAGTGTTGTGACTAGGTATGCGGTGTGTCGATTGACATCCACTTTTGTAGTCTATTTTTGTTTTAATATTGTCTAACAATAGTTAGAGTTGAAACCAAGTCTTCGTACTAAAAGTATTGGGTTATGGTTAGAAACGTCATGCACTTTTACTAGATATGTCATGCATGACGGGCTAGGCGTCCAGTCAGCTGGCTGATTTTACTTGATAGCTGCGACATGTATACGCACATAGGAAATAAAATGTATAAGTCTTTAACTCTAGGTATAGATAGAAAGTAGGTAAGCACTTAATTTGAAAAAAAAATCAAAACTATTTTTTAAAATTTAGTATAGTTAATTTAGTTTCAGTTAAATTTATATTTTTAGTTCATTTCTTAATACATATCAAAAGCCACTTAAATATTTTTCTATGAAACTATATATTTATACGGAGTAGGTGGTTCTCAGAGCAAAATGTCCTTGTGGGGAAAACGTTTCTTCATACACAAAGTTTTTTATAATATTGTCAAGACAAGATTACAATAAGTAATGCGAAATAACTTTCAAAAAGCTTACTTGGCTTTTCATATCGGATATTTCTTACCAGCAGCTATTTAACAATACAAAAATGTTTCAACTTATCTTTGAGAAAATTACTCAATGACCTAGCCAAGCTCAATGCTCATCAAATATTATTCCGCCATTATATTTAATTCAATAAATGAAAGCCAATCTTAATTGTTTTAAAATTAAAATGGGCCAACACAACACTCTGCCCAGCAAAATAATGTAAACACCAAAATTAAAAATAAGGCAGTGAAAAAAAAGCAAAACAAAAAATGCTTACTGTCTCATCGACCCCCATCTGCGATGCGGCAGGTTCTCTTGATGGCTACGGAAGAGACACACAAAGTGAGAAGCGAACAACAGTGCCAAAACATAAGAAAATAAGGTTGAAAAAAATAAGCAAAGAAAATTATACCTAAGAATTATATAGTCTCAATTATTGTTATTTCTTTGCTTTTAACAAAGATTTTGTATCTTTTTAAGCATTTAACCTAATTTTTGACTAAAATGTAGGTGAAATACAAGAAAAAAAAAACTCCTAAAATAATTAAATTTTTCATTATTTGTTCATTTAATGCTTTTTATATATTGCCTTTCCTACCAGTCAAACTACAGGTGGTATTGATAAAAATAAATTTTAAAATTTCATGAATAAGTATATTTATTTAAAGTTTGGTTTTCTAGTAGAAAAATGTAAGAAAATGTTGTAAACAAGTCTCAAGCATTTTGCCATATTTTTTCTTAGGAAATATAATCGGCATCGATTGAGTACTGGAAAAAGTAGGTCTGTAGTGTTTTATGTTGTTTGAACTTTTAGTAAAAATCTTTATAATAATAATAAAAGACTACTGATAACCACCTGAGTATCTTCAAGGTAAATACAATTATCTCAAGTATATAGAAAATAACGAAAAACCAAAAAGAAATAGCAAATAAATACTACTTTTCAAATGGTATTTCAAGTTCTTATGGTGCCAATTCCAGAGTGTAGTGCGGAGTTCTGCCTTTATATTAAGTATTTTATATTGCACGACCGTATTCCGATAAGTAAGTAGCTATCCCTTTTCATGTCGTTGAAAATCGCAATTTTTTTGAATGACGTATATGTTACGACAGCAATATTCCCCAATAAACATAGGTACTTATTCTTTTTAGAATTTACGTATTTGTTTCGATAAAGTTCAATAAAAAATTCTAATCATAATGTGGGAGCCTGTTCAGCCGAACTGCCAAGCAGACTAAAATTTTCATTCTACATAGAGATACCTACGTAACAGCACCCTCATGTATAGGTTTTATAATTGTTTATGTGAAGCAATGGTACAAAGGCTTGAAGCTTTTATTTTAGGTGATTTAAAATTTCTTACTTGTCGCGTACAATAAATTTACTAACGCGTTTTATTGTATTTTAACAAAACAATACATAAAATAATTAATTAAACTAAATACTGAATAACCTACCTATATTAAAATATAACTAAAAATAAAGTATATCTAATTAAAAACAAAATGACTTGCATGTCAATTATACAAATCAAAATTAAAAAGTGTATGCTACAGGCAAAAAACTTGCAATGTGTAAATATAGGCTTTATGTATTGTACCTACAAGTCAAGATTAAAATTTTCTCTGAATCCTTGAACTCTGAACTCCAAACCACTACATCTGGTATTGTCAATCCACTACCGTGCAAAAACATAGTGTAGAAACGAAAAGATCCCACTAAACATAAATAAAAGTACCTGGGAGGCGTTCGTCTCAAGCTAGTCCTCGTCCAGGAGTGTCTGTTGAGGTGGCTGCCAGGGCTCCTGGTGCCGTTTTCAGTGCTGGAAACAGATAATATACATAAATACCTTTATCTATATATTGTTAGTTATTTAATGTTGGTCACCATGCTAGTCCGCCACCCAGAGGCCTCGGGTTCGATCCCCGGTCAGGGCAAGTTGGAAAATGGCCTTTTTCAAATTGTCCTGGGTTTTGGATGTTTATCTATATATGTATTGGGGAAATACCTTTATTCATATTAAAAATGTATATGTATTTGTTATAAAATATAGTATCGTTGAGTTAGTATCCCATAACACAAGTCTCGAACTAACTTTGGGGCTAGCTTAATCAGTGTAATTTGTCCCTACATATTTATTTATTTAATGAATGAGAAAGATGTACAATTGAACAGAATTTGACAAAATAATACAAAGATTCAAGTAGGTATCTATCTTTCACCCACTTACTTCACGGCATCTATCTCACCTACAATTTTTCTACTGAAAAATAAAAACTTACATAGATTTGTCAAAATTCGGGACTGCTTCACAAATGCAAATAATAGTCACAATAAATACTATAGTACCTACTCGCACTAGTGTATGTTACTTATTGAGATTGTAGTTTTGTGGTAGATAAGTATGTGTATATTTTCCTTAAATCAGGCTTCATACAGAGATAATAACGAAGATCAAAATAGATTAATTAATACCTCGTCTTTTTAGCAAAAAAAAAAAACGAAATAACTTCAAAGAAATTACTTTTCGCAATAAAAAAGTTTATACCTTTTTTCATAGCGACTTTTAAAATAGTTTCTTTCTAAACGCAATAAAACACCAATATAAAACCAGTAGTCTGGCTGTCTGTTTGTGCCTAATAAAACATTATCGGGTTTAGAGGTGCCATTAAGGCTCGGATGCAAAGTATTACAGCCGGGTTACAGCACATAAAATAGAGTTACATTACGTACGGGTTTATGAGGACATCGCTCTAAATGTTTCTATGTGAAAGTTCAGCGAGGCAAATAGATTTCCATTTATGAGGGCTAAATAGAAAGAAAGAAGTACTGCAAATAAATAATTGCTAATTATAAAAAAAATGTCTATTGTGCATGTACCTACACATTAATTATTTAAAAAAAAAAACTACTATACTTTTAGTTATAGTATATTTCTATGTAGTTATTCATGTGTACTTAAATAAATAATATACGATGCTTTGATATGCAATCTCAATACAAACCTGTTGCACAAAAAGCCGTACCATAACTAGGCGATGCGGTTAGCAACTCATAAATTAATACGATGTGATAATACGTTTTCGGTATAAAATATAATATCGTTGAGTTAGTATTCCATAAGTCCCATAACACAAGTCTCGAACTTACTTTGGGGCTAGCTCAATCCTTGTAATTTTTTCCTCAGTATATATTTATTTATTATTTCCTTGTCCACCTTCTTGCCCACGTCTTGCGAACCTGGCTGCTCTGTCTGCTTAGAATGGCAAGACCCAAAAAAGCTCCATCTGTCCCATTACCCCTTGCCACAGCCAACGGAGGCGCGGATTGCGGCGCGGCAAGCGGTGAGCGGCGAAAACAAATGGTAGACAACATAGGATAAAAACGAACCTGTTCGCAGGTGCATCGCCGTCAGCTTCTCCATAGCACTCGAAGTTCTCAGGGTCGGAGATGGAGTTCCCTGGACTGGAGTCTGCCTGTGGCTCTGGCTGCGCCGTGGGTTCTGTTCCGTTCTGAAAAAGATATAGAAATATTCTGTGAATATGATAGACATATGAGGAGATCGGTGGCGCGGCGGAAGTGTGCATTGCTAGCGCTTTCGCACGTTAAGCGACACCGGGCGTGGTCCGCACTTGGATGGGTTACCACAAGTGGCATAAAGATTTCTTAAGCTTGGAAGGCATGTATTAGCCGTTGGTCCTAGCTGTCATCATTGTATGGTAGTCGTCAAGCTATGTCAGATGTCTTTAGGCAGCCTGAAAAATCTGACACAATTGTTAGCCACGTACACATACGAAAAACAACAAACAACACATTATATGCCGTAGATATAGAAGAAAGTATGTCCAGAGTTTTGGGCAATGTTTGTCCTATAATAAGTATTTCATGAGGAAGAAAAAAATATAATGCAATAAAGAATTATTTTTTTCATGTTGAAAGTTGACTTGAAACTCCTGTTTACTTTATACTCATTCCTCAATTACTTATCTAGTTCCTGGTTCCCTGTTTTTAACTACCAACACGAACTGTATTTGTATATATATGTAATATTGCAATGAATATTTATAAAAAGTTTGATTGGGTATGTTTTTAAATTCTATTATTTTTCTTATTTGACTAGCGATTAAGTATATTAGATGTAATTTTGTAAATTATTTTGTCTCGTATTTATAAAAATAAAATAAAATAAATAATTATTAGATGTAAATTATTTTAATATGATTTCCGCTAATTATTCACCAGATTACTCCAGTTGTAATAAATTCATAAAACTCCCTACATCTCTGCAAAGGCGGCCTGACATCTCACATAAATCCATATAATTATTACCGCAATAACTACGTAATTACACGTAATATTACCTGTAATTTCCTGGGCAGGTTTCCTGGAGACGATCGCGGTGACTTGGTCCTCTGGAACACACTGGGCGCCATCGTGGTCGCCTGTGGCATCTTAACTTCTGGAATAAGAAATACAAGGATTGTCATTATATTGCGTACCATTACCTACATTCAACCTACGCTTAATTATCTAATATCTTTCTTTTTAAAACGATTTTAAACAGACACTTACTTAATTATATTAACATTTTTTACTATATAAGGTTTATCCCTAATTAGACAATTTAATATTAGTACGCAAGTTTCTTTCTAATCATTATTAATTAATGCTACTCAGTTACTCAGCTTATATGTACGTAATAACGTTTAGTTTTAATCTAATTATAAAATTACCCTTAAAGTTGATATTTAACCGGTAAAGACCCGGACGACATTAATAAACGTCCACGTTCATTGTCTTAATATTGTGTCTGGTATTGGCGGTAAAGAAACGGTTAATTACGTAATATGAACCATCACAATAATAATTATGCTTTGGAAAACTTAAATGTGAAGGCACAATTAACTGTGACGTCTTGACATATAGCATAACGCTATAAAAAGCTATGTGAATATTCTTCGGTTATTAACCTACATAAAATATACAACGTTTTCATTATATTTATATATATATTATAATGGAAAAGTCTCAGTGATTCTAAAAAATTAAATTGATAGTCTTCTGGACTTTTAAATGGGAAGGGCCCCGGAAGGAAAACTCTCTTGCATAGGTACTAATGTGTAATTTTGCGAAACTTATGAAATGATGTGAATTTTTTCTAAGTTATATTTTAGAAAAATAAAATAATTGTATAAAAATATCAAAACGACCGAAAAACAATATTTTTCTTTTCTTTTCCGAACGCTATTTTTTCATTTTCAAATCAGGATGGATATCAAATTCTCTCTACCTATTGCCAAGTCAAGAAATTTGTAAAACGTAAACTAGTGAAAAATTCCTTTATCGCTGTTATCGCGGAGTAAATTAACAGTAATAAAACTGAGTCTCTTATCGGTTAAGACTCTGCTAGTAATCTAAATACCAGACTGTTTCTAGAAACCTAGATTATTTGTACTTTTAAGAATAGAAAGTATTACATACTGATAAAAAGTAAGTATTTTGTTTTAAATATTTTTTATAAGTATTAAACGTGTTTATAAAAGGGTTTGTCTTCAAATCTCCGTGCTTATATTATTGTATTAGTGCAATATTAATTAAATAGAGGCAGTTTAAGTTTAGAAAAATACTTGACCCTTATTTTCCGATAGAAGTATAGCAATGATAAAGCCCTCACTCCAGACCTTAGATGCTCTATATCGTTTACTATTTTGATAAACTGGTAAATGAGTGTCTGTTATTGGACACTCTAACAGGACTAATAGGAATATTTTTTTTCTAACCCAGTCATCATCCTTATTGATGCCTAAAGGAATTTTCTAAAATCAAAAATAAATACCTACTACAAGGTGCAGGTGTTTTGAGTTCTGTGACATTCAACACAACTGAAATCAAGGTTAATTGAAACAACTGAAAACAAGCACGAACAACAAATATTCTATTTTTAAAAAAATACAAATTAAACATTTCTAAAAGCAATTTAGAGTTGTCTCATGAAAGTAAAGTTTTTTTAAATCATGGCTGGAATTTTAAGTGCCAATTAAGCAAAGTGGCCGTTCCACTCGAATTCTACATAGAATATAGCAATTTAACTAAGATAACATTCTTGAAATTATTGAGAATTTAGTTTAGGTCTTTTTTTCATGTCTGAAGTACTCCATTGCTTACAATGTTAGTTAGGCTTATATAATAAGTAGCTCATAATTACTTGACTTACCTAGCTACTCTTGTATGTACCGAGTTACATTTTTGCGTTAAGTTTTTCTCATCAAGCCTGATGCTTAACAAAACAGTTCAAAGTGATTAAATAACTATAACCTAGAAATTAAAAAGAAAGAAATTCCTAAAACTTAGCAATAAAATGACGCACAACATTGCAATCTAAAAATACTTTTTTATTAGGGTCAAAAATAAATCATTTTGATATAAGAAATGAAAAAGCCCCAAAATAACATCACTTATTTTTGATCATATATTTTTTCAGCGTGATTTTATATTTATGAATCCAGAGAAACTGATATTAGGATAGGAGTGGTTTTTGACTCCGAGAAACTATAAAGTCACGACATTGTATTTCCGAGTTAGTCTCGAATGGTCTTAAATGCAAGTAGCAAGTAGTAGTCTGTGTAGCAATAGCAACTCTTCTAAACATTAAGATTGATCTCGTCCAAAAATGAGGTGGTCTAAAAAGATTAAAATATACAAGTATGTAGTGGCTATTTCAAATCGATACAAATTCCATGGACAATGCTTATTGTGACGTTAAGAAAAAGTGTCTAATCCGATTAGATTTGGAAGCTAGCGGATTATGCCATACGTGGGCAATATGCCATAATTTCACTTTCTAGCCTGCAAATGTATAGAACATCTACGTATAAAATAGCAAAGAAACAAAAGCTGTACAGGGGAACTCATTTAACTAGCTCTAATGGCCCACCGAACACAATCTGGTGCATCATCCGCCAGTAGCAGAGCAGCAGTCGGCCCACTATCACCACGGCCTGCCACCAGGCCTCCAGGACCCTCAGCAACTCGAGAGCATCGCTCCGCAGCACCACCACAACTCCTGGCATCGAAGCTCCCAGTTCAAGGCATCCTTCACTCAGTGGAGTCTCAGTTTGAGGCTATAATTATTTCAACACTGTTTTTCGTTTTTTTTTTACTGAATGTTATGCGTAGATTACACGTAGAGTACACTTTGACTTCTTATTAATTTCCTGTTTTATTTTTCAAGTTAACTTTGGTTTTTATGTTATAGGTTTTGACGAAGCATGTTATAGATATTTTTGACAAAGCCGGTTGCGGCTATAAATAAACCGTAATACGTCGTTGGTAATAAAAAATCTACTTTTATTTAGATTAAATTAATTTTATCGGTTAACTAATTTAAAATGGTTCAATAATTTTGTAATACGTACTTCATCCTCCAGAAAGCAGTTAATTAGGATTTATTAGGTATAAAGTAACTCAAAAAACATACAAATCACAATATATTTACTATGTAGTGAAAGTTACGAGCAGTAAATTAAACATAATGAACGTTTATTGCCACAACAGCGTTTATAGCTGACATAAAATAATGCATCAAAGGGTCAAAAATTTCTTACAATAACTAACAATTTCCACATTACGTTACTGATATTAGAAAGGTAATTTGGAGAACGTTTAACGTAAAATTGATAACAAGAGGCACAAAGTCTGGGCACAACGGTAAAAGAGCGGGCTGGTACCGTTACAGCTTAGTCAATTGGTTTACGATACGAACCTTCATTACTGTGTCACAAATTAAATGCTTGGCTTTGGCGAAGTTAATGTATGGAGGCGCCACAACAGCTTTTATGATTTCCTGGTTTATTGGAGGCAGTCACTAGTAATCGGAGGTCGTAATAGTACTAATCCACTATTTATAACATTGAGAGAAATGACAATTGTAATAAAAAAGGTATCAGTATGCACTTGTAATGCAATTAGCTGTATATACTCAATACTCGATTCTCAATATTTTATACGTAGGGCCGTATCCAATCCATAAGCCACTGCCTAATTCCTCTTAATTCTACAACAACGCAAAAAACCGCTGAAATCTAAGGATTCTAAAAAATAAGACACAGTTTTTATGTCTTACTATGGCAATTGAAAATCCAAATAAGCAGAAATATGGTTGCGGTAAGTTGGTAACACATCACCTGATGTATTAGATAAGATTGGGGATCCTTAAATTGTTATAAGCATGAGTCTGTCTACACTCAATATATACTATAAGAAATAATCGTTTTTTGTTATTAATTTTTATATTGTTAACAAAAATATTAAAATGTTCAGTTATGATACGCAACCTGACGTAAAATAAAAGTGATAAAAGTGAAAAAGCAATGTTATTGTTTACAAGCGCAAAAGAAAAAGGAGCTGTAAAACCTAATGATGGGTGCTAAATGAGATGACGAGCAAATGATATGGTATCGTATCGATAGAGGCTATGATTTGCAGGTAACCACTTCACGCTCTCTGGTCAGGTATTCTCAGTAATGAGCTGGATAATTCAACACGAGAAGTAAATACCCAAGATGTCATGTTCTATCGAACCAACATCGAAAGTTTTGGACTGAAGAATAAAGATGCGTTAGATTTATTATTCATAGCTGTCTATAAATCGAAATGCGTTATAGATTGGAGGAGCTATTTAACCGACTTCCAAAAAAGGAGGAATTCTACGCGATCTTTTTTTCATGTATGCTCACCGGTTAATCCAGTTAAGAGTTAAGTTAATCAAGTTATGAGGCCTGTACCGATATGGAAAAAGAGCCCAAGCTCGTTGGGGTTATGCGGTTTTATAACAGAGATGCCGTGAACACTTTTCGGCCTCCTCATGAGATCAGGTCATTGGTATCATAATATTGCATTGTATTATTACATAGCTAAGTATGTGAAGTTTCAACTCAATCGAATGATGGGAGGTGGGTCTAATTTAGCTTGCAAGATTTGATTACGGACAACAAGACAGGACATAAATGCTTGTGAATAAAAGCTTATAAAAAGGCTTCCTGGTTATGCTATAAGCTGTAGCTACAATGGCTCAAAGCCATAGTAGCTACAGCTTATAGCTTGGTACAGTACTTGTCAATCTTGTCAATCTCAGTTCTGTGATTACAATAAATCAATCTGTCATCTATCTCATAAAAATATTTTATATTGCACAAAGTTAATTATCTTCATGTTAAAACCCGACTTCAGCTCATAAGTCAGTAAAGTAACAATTATATTGTTGCCTATTAGTTCGATTTTATCATCGATCATCACGCAATTGTAATAACGGACATACTCGTACATTACCCGCCGTTTTCGTAAACTTGTCCTTCGATTTCTTCGAATGTATGTGCACCAATCAAAAGTGAAGTTGGGTCATTTCAGGATAGCTGTATTTTAATTAATTTACCCAAACGGTGGACGCAATCAAGATGAACGAGTGTCAATGACTTTGTAGTAATCAATACTAACTTATTATAAATAGAAGTGTGACCCATCAACCCAGCAAAATGTGCCAGAGCTGCTGCATTTTTGTTTCTAAGTATAAAAATTGTGGAAATAAAACTATCCACTAGCTGACATTCTTTTTAAAAGTAGTTAATAGTAGTTCTTCTTTAAGATTGGTTTTATTTTACTTATCAAACATTATTTATTGTCTACCAATACCATCAGTTTTGCCACGATATATTTTTTAAAATTATAATCAGAGAAATTAAAAAAACACAATAATTAACTTTAATTCACTTTTTCGAAAGTTAGTGTGTTACTTTGTTTCACAGGTCATCCAATCATACGAATTCCATCACAGCACAACATTTTTTAAAGTTTGTTTACATACACTTTCCAAAATAGGTACTTAGTTATTTTTTAAATAGAATAAGGTCTATGGGTTCATCACTGCACTGTAGTTTCAATCTTAGTTAATTTCACTTAGGTATTTCAATGTTGATCTTAAAAAATATATTTTGCCTAACGTTTGCTTTGATCATATTCTTTGTCTAAAATTTTTTTTTAAACGAATGAATTTTTGCAAATTGCCGATTTCGCTGGCCCTCAACCGGCGAGGTTGGTCCGCGGGCGGCGACTGCGCTTGCATTGAATACCGGCTCTATTCATTATGCAACGGCCAATAAACGATATCGATTACTGGCTGGTAAACAGAAAAACCTTTCGCGTCAAAGTTTGCATTTTTTTCTCGTCTGTGCTGGTCTAGACCGGAATTTAGCAAACCGTGTCTAGGAGAAAGGACTACAACTTACATTACATGTCGCCGCGTGTATATTGCGTAAAAGTAAACATGGTAATCCAAATCATGAAATTCTAAGCATAAAAGTGGCCTGGGCCTCACCTCCCTAAATTCTATCTAGCATATTAGGGATCTCATGCTGGTCTGGGAGAAAAGAAAAAACGTAGAATGTACCAGCTGCTTCTCTTCCCGCGCAGATCGTAAGAGCCAATCGAGGGAATGAGCGAGATTTGAATCATGGTAATAAGCGATGCGGCTAGCAACCCATCACTATTTTGATTCCTTTTTCATCTTAACGCCCACCACCACGCTAAGCGTGGCCTTTGGGCCTAACGGCCCTGAGCTCTGTCTAACCCGTCAGGGATATAGACGTGAAAATGTATGTGTATATTAGGGACTAGAGGCAGCGCGCGGCTTCGCCCGCGTTAACCACGCGAGTGAAGTCGCGGGCGTGATGCAATATAGCCTATAGCCTTCCTCGATAAACGACCTATCTAATACCGAAATAATTTTTCAAATCGGACCAGTGGTTTCTGAGATTAGCGCGTTCAAACAAACAAACAAACAAACTCTTCAGCTTTATATATTAGTATGGATAAAAACGTGTTCATTATCATCACCAGGTCTTTTTGTCTCCACTGCAGGAGCACGACCCTCTCTGTACTACCAGAGCCTTGGCCAGAGCAGCCAGAGGACTTGGCTTACACTACACTCTCCTCGCTGGCCAGACGGGTTGGAGAGGTCTCATTGATGTTTAAAAGCTTTGTTTAGCTTGTATTTCCTAAGTCGACGGATGATTCCTCCCGTGGATGTCCTTCTACGACATCCACGGGAGGACTTGGAGTGGCCCTATTCTACTCTGCCGGAAACTACACGACCAGAAAGATGTGATTTTATTCTGTATCCTAAAAAGGCAATAAGCTATCAGCAATCTGTCACTATTTCCTAATGTCGTTTTTTCTAGGCCCAATATCTTCCTTAGTGTATACAACTCAAGCTTTGGCTCTGTCTACCCCTAATAGATATTTAACAATGGAAACCTTTTTTACCTACTCTCAGAAAATGAGGTAATCAATTCCTCGCGATCTTTTATTTTTTATGAATGTTCACCGATTATTTGCAGACGCCTGGGCCGATTTGGAAAATTCTAGGAAATTCTTCTTCGTAGTCCCATAGAAATTTTATCAAAATTGGTTGTGTAGTTAGGGGGTGAATGCCGGTTTTTAATTTTGAAAAATTATTGACTTATTATTATAACATATATTTAATATGTACTTATGTAGGTTTATGTAGGTATACTGTATGCGTAGTTGGAATATATACTTTATTGTATAACTTCATTAATTTATTATTTTGTCGCTTTTCCTTAAATTTGAAAATTGAAAGGACTTTAAACGTTTTTGGAACTTAGAAAACTTAGTTCAACATAAAAAATCTTAGACAGTTTTGTAAAAACTTTTTATTACAACTCTAATGATAAATAAATAACAAAAATTAACAGAAATAAAGAGGTCAATGGACTGGATTTCTCCATTTTAAGGGTTCCGTAGTAAATAAAAAACCCTTATAGTTTCGCAATGTCTCTGTCTGCCGTTTGGACGGGCATAACTACGTGGTCTCGATGGAAAATCATTTTCCTAACTTTTTTATTATAAGTCATACACAAATTTGGATTACGTAAATGGATAGACGAATTTATTTACTGTACATACTTTTTTTCCAAAACCAATGAAAAGTCAGCGTGTAGAGGAGGACAGTTGACTCTAACAAAAATTTGCTTTAAAACCAAATATTTTAGAAACTGATCCCTAAATCGAAGAATGGTGTTCACAAGCTTACAATATTTTGGAAAGACCTATTAAACGATACCCCACATAATGGGTTAGTCAAGAAACGTTAGTCAAGAAAGTTACTACAGAACCATAATAAAGAGGTAAAGCTAAAATGCGGTATGCCAACCTACGTATATAAGATTCCCAGAATGAATAGATTGTGCATCTATGTATATAGGATAATGAAATGCAGCTATTTGCGGTTTCTAACATGAAGACTGCAAAGCAATGCGCGGCTGGAGCAAGAAATACAGTCGAATAGTAAGCATTTAGCCAATACTGATTCCTTACAATTGCAACTTGCAACGGATTTAATAGACCGAAAACTCACGCTGAGATTTGCATAACGTAGCCTTGCAAGTTATTAAATTCTACTTTTTCAATTAATGTTGCAATTTACATTCAAAAAACATCTACATTGTTGGCCACACGGATGAAATTAATGTAATGATTGACTTTTATGTGTTGTTTTAGAAAGTAAATCGCATGTACTTACATACATAATGCAAGCAAGTCTAGGCCATAAAATTTAAAATGTAATGTTTTTATTGGTTTAAAGTAAATACCGGCGGAAATGCACATAATACAAAGAAATTACAGAAAATAAAAAACTAAATCGATATTAAGTTATTAAGGATGCTACAATTTGGCACACAATCCTTTAAGAGAATGCAGTTCGTTATATTGGACAGCTTGCTTTGTAAATAAATTAGGAAAAACTTAAAATAAATCTTTTGCATAGAAATTATTGCTTAATTTGTCTTACCTATAATGATACCTAAGTTTTTATTCTATTCAAATAGACTACCTAATAAAATAACTACAGCTTTTTTTGCCACAATTACTAAGAAGCTCTAACAATACTAGATAACTCGAGAATCTGAGAAAAAAAGGGTAAATCAATTCTAAAAACATGTGAACAAAAGTTCGGATCGATGAGGTGGCATCGACCTCAGATTGCGTCACTGAAGCTTGGCTCGCGATGCATTCGACACAGAGGTTTTGTCATTGTAAAAACCGCATTACATTAGATAACAATAATAGTAAGAAGTTGCGCAAACACTTTAGTTTATGAAGATAACTTATATATATAATTATTTAAATTAAATCCCAAAAAAAAAGTGAAAATAGTGTAAATAAACAATTGAGATTACAAAAATATCTTGTCGTTCCCTGACTTCGATATTCCCAATTAGTTAGGGATAATATGAGTAAGAAAACCAAAAACATAGATGTCCTCAATTCAAAGACCTCATTCATATCGTTGACTGATATTTTTTGTACGCAGTGAGTCAAAGCGGCGAAATTATTATAGACTATTGTGTTTTATTTTTATTTTATCGCACTTAAAAGGTACCGGACGGATGCCATAGACGTGACTAAAATTGAATATAAAATATAAATGTTAAATGCAAAGATTTTACTTACCGAGAACGTCAGTCCACTATTCTGGTTAATATAACGCTGGCGTTATCTGGAAAGAGAAAGATTTGTAAAATATATGCTTACGGACAACTGCACATAGAGAGAATACAAATAAGTCTACTCGTATACAAAATATACATAAAATTAAATCTTGACTCAAGGAGGAGTAAGAGTCATCGACGAAAAGAAGTTATTTATACATATTTCATCATCATCAAAATTTCAGCCGCATAACGCCCTCTGCTGGACATAGGCCTCTCCCAAGGATTTCCAAAATGAGTCCGATCTAGAGTGGGTTGTATCCAGCTCCTTCCAGCGACCTTATGGGAGGGTGTCCTACGTTTCGCTTGCCAGTGCGTGGTCGAAATTAGAGAACCTTTTTGCCCCATCGGCCATCGGTCCTTCGCGCTATGTGAACCGCCCACATATTAATTAGTGAAAAATCAAAGATTTTGGTAGAACTAGATACTATAGATGAGAATAATAAACTGTGATTCCTACTTCTGGTAGGCATATTAAGACCAATATACAATAAAATACCCTTTATTGCAGAAAATAAATAAATACAGGACATAATATACTATTACGTAGGTGGTTATTTTCAGTCTTGGTCTTGATATCTTTTCCGCTCTTTGTAACGAGAGACTTAAAATATCTACGCTCTGATTATTTTACAGTCAAATACTTAGCATTATAAAATTTTTACTTTTACTTCTAACGTGTTTAATGATTTATATTTCCAAAATGTTTACTACAGTTTGTTTCCTATCTTAATTATTAGTGACTAAATAAAACCTCTTATAATAACATCTTTATAGGGATATGAAATAAAATGCTATATTTTTTACGCCTGCTAGTTATAACGCGTCTTTAACTATCGAGATACCTATTTACTCTATCTTTATTCGACATTTGCAAAATGCTTCCTCTCTGCATTATTAACAGTCAGATCAAGAGATTACGTTTGGAACTAATAGACCATTCAAAAAGCAATGCAATGGTATCAGCAGATCCCATAATTTTCCACGGTCGTTGCGTGCTAGTGAAAAGGTCGGATGCAAACCGCTGCCGCCGAAGTGACTCGCTATTTGCAAAATTGGACACACCCAGACGTTTTCGATTTCGCAATACGGCTGACAGGGAAGAGTGTTATCGTGGATATTGATTTGAAGAGGTTCAACATTGAGTTAAGCGAATCTTTAACATCGTGAATTGTCTGTTACGTAAAACATTTAATCGAAGGAGATGACAGTAAAAAATATTGAGAATTTTGAAATAATACACATAGGCAAACATAGGGTAGCCGAATACTTAATGGAAATTTTTAGTCTTTGTCTAAAAAATAATGTTTTTACAACCGTCTATAAATACGTGTAGATAGTAATGAATGAAGGCTATATCATTAAAGAAATATTATAAGGCAGAAAGTTTGTATGTGTGTGTGCGTGTGTATGTTTGTTACTTCTTCATGGACAAATTTTGTCAAAATTTTAAAAAACAAACTAACATGTAACATCGCGGCCGCAGCTAGTTTTAAATATTTGATTATAATCAAAGCATTATTAATCATGATCAGTCACTATCCAAACCTTCTCTGTCACAAGAAAAAGATTCGATTTCGGTCACGTTCTGATATCGATCATTGTTTAATTCGAGATTCGTGCGTAAAACTTTTTTTACCGATTGTTCTGTGTGGTCAAACAAATAGTTCGATTGTAACGTAACTCTGTGCATTGTAACACTATCCAACTCTGGTTTTGCCACAATCGCCATCTGGGCCGATCATATTAAATTCACTCGAGTGCTCATGTTGAAACTGTCATTGGTTTAGTCTCATGTATCATTAAATTTTAGTTTATGCCTGGAACCCAATCACTTAATTAATTTACAAGGTTACAAACGGAGGCGAGAGGAGAAAGGTCAATATGCAACGTGTGCGTAATTTTCATAGGTAGACTTAAGACTCAATCACATTGATGACTAGTTTTAGTAGTCCAATATAGACTTAATGACAAGACCATTGATATAATAGCTAAGCGTATGAACAAAGATACTCACAAAACTATGAACATTACGAAACTATTTCTTCTACAAGCAGATGTCAGCAAAAAGCCGAGAGATCACCATATTGCACAATGAAAATAAACTAACAAGATACTAAGTATGGTTTAATTTAAAAAAAAGGAAAATAGCAGCTGATGATGACCGGCGATGATAAGCATGATATAATTGCAAAGTCTAAAAACAAGGAAGCACACCAAACCATGAATACCTATAACTATTAAGAAAGAATTCCTACTACAATTCTGTGCCAGCAAAAAACCATGGCAATCGCGGACTTTAGAAAAAAAGCAAAAACACTAGTGTGCCATAAATAATTACAACGAGGAATGAGAAAAAAGATGAAGATAAAACCGTTAAAAATGATATAATTGCAAACCTTAAGAACAAGGAAGCACACCAAACCATGAATACCAACATTACGAAAGAATTCCAACAAGCAGGTGCCAGCAAAAAGCCGTGGCAATCGCGGACGGTAGAAAATGGTAGGAAATCACTTGTAATAGCTGCTGCACTGGGGGTTAACGGTGATACCACTTACGGACTCGGATCGCTCTGATTCACAGTGTTCCTTACTGCTTATTACTCGATTATAAGGGTCGTTTCGGAAGATAATCTAAAAGTAGTATCTAAGTTAACTAGGCTACATATCGCTAAGCATAATTGCTTAATTGCAAACATTGATGTAATAAAACAGGTCAAATGTAACATTTGCTATCAGGGAATAGCTTTATAAATTAACAGCATTAGTAACGGTAAACTATTTTTCATTAAATAGGTAAAAGTGGTAATGTTTGGTTTAGTGGTCAATTCAATAGACTATTGATTTAGGAAACAGATAGTATGTAATTAAGTTTAAACACGGAAACAATTCAAATCGTAGCCATAATAAAAAATGTTCAATAACTTGATCGTCACGTCGACGCATTTCTAAACCTAGGTTTATAATATTACATTTCAGAAACTTATTTTCACGAAAAAGTGAAATACTTAGGTATATAAATAAATAAATAAATATATATATAGAGATAAATTACACTAATTGAGCTAGCCCCAAAGTAAGTTCTAGACTTATATATAAGTAATAACAGATTAGATATTACTAGAAACTTTCTACTTTATCTTTGGTTTGACCTCTAAAGTTATACCTACTTTGTAACAGCTAGTAATTGAATGAAATCGTTTCTTCAAATCAATAGGCTATATTGAATTGACCGACATTATAGAACATTGAGTCATAAATACCGGTTTGAAATGTAATACAAATGAAATTGTATCGGTAGAAAGCGCAAGAATGTGTCTACCGATAGGCAAGTCAATGGGCAATAGATGGAGAAGAATCAGATAAGAAATTAACGTCTTGACTCTTGATTGAGCATGGGATTAAACATACTTAGGATTTATGGGCTATGTTTGGCGAGTTGGTCTGGTGGTATAAATGATAATTCTTATCTGCAAAGAGATGCTGGTATGTTGGCTGTTAAATAGTAAACTCTGTTTAAGAACGAAGCATTTTAACATGTTTTTGAAAGAAATCCTTCTTTTTCTACAATCAATTCAAAGTTTGGGCACAATTAAATCTTAGAACAAACAACCAAGGTAACAAAACAGGCTCTATTCATACAAAATGAAACACTTAAATAAACGTCTTTTCAATGAGCAAGCCTAGGTTGTTCAATGAATAGAATAATAGGACAAGAGCACACCTACGATAACCCGAACGTGCCTTATTTGGCGTTAACCTCCGACGGATACAATGACTCTCGTGTAAGTGATTAGTCATTGGTTAAAAAACCTTTAAAAAGATTGTGTGCAGTGTGGGCGTGACCTTAGACGTGATGAAGTCGTGAATTCCTGATGTTTTAATAAGTGACTATTTATTTACGATCATAAGGAGGCCGAGCAAAAACTAAAAGCTGATCCTGGGTTCCGAAGCACTACAGCAGAGGACAGTAGCGTGCATTTCACACAGACACATAGAATTTATCTACCCCGCGCCTCCTTCATATAATATCTGATACTAGCGAAAAATTTATTCTGCTTAATATGCAGCCATCCTTGTAATTTAGATAAGATTAATTGCCTACCCTGTCAAAAATATTTATGCACTGGCAGAGGATGGAACCAGAAATGCGTGAGAAAGGAAGAGTAGAGTACAACACGCTTATATACGTTTTGAACAACGTGTAAGTATATGTAAAAACTTCTTTGTCTATCTAAGCGTAAGCGAGACACGGTGTTGCAATAACAACATAAACAGTTGTTTTCGTCATCAAATAAAGTTTGCGACAAAGAACTGCTAACAATGAGTCACTGATGTAAGCACTGCTATAAATAAATGCAACATTAATACATATTTCTGTATATGTATAGCTAATAAAATATTCGGTAAATTTAGTCATCATGCTTGGGTACTGAATAGCTTTCGTTAAGAAACATACACAAAAATTAAATGTGTTTATAAAAAAATCCATAGACACATACAGGCCGACTCTTCAACTTGTCAGACGAAAAACTATTTCTTTAAACGTTCCTTGTGGCAAGTTATTCAATATCAGTACCTTTAAAATGTAACAGTTTATTTTGTAGATGTTATAAAAGCTACAAGTTAGCATATAGATACAAAAAGTAGTTAACCAGAAACAAACCGCCAATGCTTTGATGTGACTATCCAATCCCAAAAGAACAATCAAAAGTATCCGCTAATAGGTCGCCGTCAGCGGTTTTGATGTATGCGAGTTAGTTAGTGGTATTTCGTCCCAACGGAGTGAGGAAGGATTCAGACATAAATCTTATAAGATCAGATCACGGAGACGGAGCAATAGATCAAGGGGAGCGTTCAGTCTATAACCTAAAATATAATGATTGCTAACAGAAGGCCCTTTTTACAAGCTTTTATATACCTGTCCCGGTATATTTCTGTTTTGTCTTGTTTTTGTTTCTTGTTTTAGTCTATAAAAATAAAGATGCAGACGTTGCTACCTTGGTTTGCTAACAATATGAGTTCTATACTGTGTTATAACACTTATAACCTCCTTAACATATACAAACTTAGTGAAAGAAAGAAAGATATAGAAAACACTCCACCGTCAAAAGCCCAGCTCTTAAATATAAAAAAGACTACGCTTTGTACACCTCGTTACATGCATAAATTTATGAAACAGCTGTCCCATATGTAGAATTGGAAATTAATACTAACAGTAATATTAATTTTTGTCTTGATGATTTCATAATTATTCAACATTTTGTGTCTAAAAATAAAATGTATACGACATTGTATTATAATGCAACTAAGTGGGAACAATAAAATTATCAGAGATGAAGAGTTTATTATGTAAACTGCAGCAATAAACAATAATAACTTCGAACTTGTGGATTTTTCTTGTAGTTAATAGTCATTTAGGAATATTACATACATAATTAAAAGAATAAAATGACAAAACCAAAAATAAATTCATTATTAATATCAGAATATTAATAAGAATATCATTTAATAAAGTAACTGTCAGCGCTTTAGTTTGTTATACTTAGTTATAATTTATTAGAAGTAAGCATAAATCTCTTCAGATCAGATCAGGGTAGACAGGGATGTAGAGTTGCAGATAGGAAGCGATTCTTTGTTCTTGTTCACATTGAGTGATGTGGTGATATTATCGAAATATATAATTGTAACGTTGGCGTTAAAATAATAGTTAAATATCAAATAACGCTAGAAAGACAGATAATATTATTATATTATATATGAGTTTCATAAAACTAATTGGTGAATAAAAAAAGTAAAAATAAAAAGTATAAATTCTTGGGTGAGACATGTATTTAGAAATGGATGTTATGCTAAGATATTCTGTCGAATATCTCCCGTTTCCATCGTCATAACAGCTTATTGACTCCATAATATTGTCATCTAACTTACACAAGTATGCAAAATTCAGCCCAATCTGTTCAAAATTGAGTTGCAAGATTTGACCTAAACAAACATTCATACATACAAGATACATTGCAAGTTAAATAAAAGCTTGTAATAAAGAAAAACGACAGCTATCTAAGAACAGAGATATAATTTAAAGCGAAATTGCATGTCTATAAAAGAAAAGATATTATCGAACACACCCATCAACTAAAAGATTCAACCGGTATGTTTCACGACGTTTTTATTTTAAAATTCCACCGGTATACTTTTACGGCTTCCTTGATCATGCTCGGCTGCGATTAAGCCGAGTTTCCTTTCCAGTCCGGTTTTACTTCCTCGGAATTTGGCTTGTGGCCAACACCCTGGACAAGCCGGCCGTATATCACTCAATGCGAAATAGTCGCGAGAATATAAACTCTACTATTAATGCTGCCTCTATAATTGGAGCGAGGCGTCCAATAGTCTGCTTTTAACGCGGTGTAATTAATAAACATAGTTTATACCCCAGTCTAAAAAAGACATTTGATTTAAGAGGAAATGTAGCATACTATTTACTAAACAAACAAATTACTTATCTAATTTTATTGCAACGTTCTGCGTGGGTTTCTCTTTCACACGTATAAATATTGCTAAATATACTGGACTCCAAAAGATGATACGACATTCGTACTGGCATTGCTCTATAACTAGATATATTGGAATCATTGATACGAAAAAAAAAGGTCTATACGAGATCCTATAAACGAAATTCAGTGATAATCAAGTCAAGTCTTTCAAGTTATTCAATATATTAGTAAGTCAAGTTATTAAAACTTTGAAACTGTTTGCACAAATTTTATTAATTATTAATACCTGTTTCACCTTTGACTAAATCCGGTAGATGACAACAAGTCAAATCAGACACTTTTTCTGTAAGATTTGTATATATTGAAATACAAAAGCATGACATCATGCTTTTTTGAAGTCAAATAGCGCTCTTATTACAGGCTTTTCTACTTAATTTAATCTAAAATCATGTTGAAAATGGATATGATCAGTGAAAAGTGACACGATTTTGTGACATTTTATTCGAAAAACTGTAGCGAATAATTAATTTTGACCCAGTCATCTGCCCAATTAATAAACAATCAAGGTGCAATCAAGTATTTGAAATACCAAGATGTAATCTTTAGCACATAATGTCACGTTTTCAATTAGCGACAACAGTTCATCGTCCATTGCACTGATTTGATCATTGTTAATTAGTAATTACATCACTTTAATTGATGCAATATTTTTTACGTACTGCAACAATGAGGTATGCGTAGCGTCATGTAATGGAAACAAATTGCAAAGTAATTCGTGAATCACATATTGGCTATGAATTTCTTACATACATAAAGACTAACAAAATATACTGAAATTATTTTACGGGTGAATACAGTCAATGATACTGAACAACTTTCCCCAAGGAGCATATAACAAAATATGAAAAGTAATTTTTGGCCCTCCATACAAGTTGACCCATCAGCTGATCTAAATTTGTATCGATACGTTATTTTCCATATTTCGACATGTGTTCCTTAGGGGAAGTTGTATACTATCAAGGACTGAATTCACCCTTAAAATCATCATCATCATCATCATCGGGTCTTTTAGTCTCTACTGCAGGAGTACGACCCTCTCTGCACTACCAGAGCCATACTTGGCCAGAGCAGCCAGGGGATTAAAATAAAAAAAAACTTAAAATAGTTTCAGTATATTTTGCTAGACCTAACAGATATACGTCTGTATCCCTACAGGAATAGAAAGGGCCTAGGAAGAGTCAAATGCTACTTTTAGCTGGATGGTGGACGCGAAGGTGGAAAAAGGAATCAAAAGTAGTGATGGGTAGGTGGATTTTTGCCCATTCTCTCGATTGGTCTTTACCATGCGCGTAAAGCTAAAGAGAAGCAGATGGTACATTTTTTTCTTACAGACCAGTATGGTAGCATTATGAAATGGGCACAAATTGCAAAGTAGGTAATTCACGTAGCACGAATCGACTATGAGTTTCTTATGAAGTCGAAATCGTGATAAGTTAATAAAGTTTCTAGGAACGCTGGAATAGCAAATGTAGTCTGTCAAGACTCCCACGTGACTCAATTTGTGTAATTGAATGTTGGCTGTTAACTTGGCCGCTTTCATGGTAAAACGTATGTATAGTTGTCGTACTAGCGTGTCCTCGAATGTTGAATTAGTTATGCAAGTCGTTGGAAGGTCTGCTTGTCCTCTATCTTACATTAAAAATGAAATAATTATTTTTTCGGTTTAGTAGGTGAGGTATGTTATTTTGTTTATCGTCTCCCATCGGTAACCAGGATACTCTGGCTAATAAATATATAGTGAAATATATATTACGAAACAATCACACAGATTGAGCTAGTCTTAAAGTAAGTTCGAGACTTGTGTTATGGGATACTAACTCGACGACACTATATTTTATACCAAATACATATATAGATAAACATCCCAGACCTAGATCGATCTGAAAAGATTATTTTCCATATTGACCTGACCGGGGACCGAACCTGCGGAATGGGAGCTTGGCATGGTGACGACTGGGCTACAGAGGTCGTCAAGTCATTGAAATCTGACTATACTATAATTTGTATTTCGAAATATAATTATATCATGGTACCTTGGAACTTAATGTGGAGTTCTTCTGCATTGATCAGTTTTCAATATTTTATATATTTACGTCAGTAAATTTGTACAATTTCTTAACACTTGATTAAATTTGAATCCAAGTTTAATTTTCAAATCCAACACTTCGCAGAGCAAGAAAGAAATTCCACATATGAGGTTGCTTATAATATATAATAGTCTGGTTACATTGTATCATCGTCAATATACGTGGAAAAACTGTGATCTAGTACAGTTTTTCCACGTATATTGATGTTCATGTCCGTCAGGTGGACAAATGGCCTCGAGCGCGATCGTTAGGCCTAATGTCCCGCCAGATTCGAACACTCATTTGAAAAGTTAATTTTATAGGCGCTACGCCTTTAAACACTTCGAAGAGTCAGAAAGACATTCCACATTTAAGCTTGCTATAATAGTCTTGTTGCATTGTACTAGATCACGGTTTTTCCACGTATATTGACGTTCAAGTCCGTCAGGTGGACAAATGGCCTCGTGCGCGATCGTTAGGCCTAATGTGCCGCCTCATTCGAACACACGAGCCGTGGCGTCGACCGCTAGTCTACACAATAGCAATCATTGGTGCTCTTCGAGTAACACGGTCGGGTCTACGGCTTCCAACAAATTTAAGAATATATACAACGTAGAAGTACTTTACAAGTTCTACGTTGTATATACTCGTAATAAATCGAACCACGGGCTATACTAGATCACTATAGTATAACGAAATTAAAATAAAAGTAAAAGAACGAAAAAAAATGGCATTTCTATACTAAAGTGTGCCTGGGCAATTTGTGCGGAAATGTCGTTTTTTTTGTTTTTTTTTTGAATGCAATAGTGATCTTGTATGGTCCGTGGTTTGATTTATTACGGGTATGTCCCTACTAAGTTGTATAGAGAAATAGTTAAAGGAATCAATTATGTTATTCCTAAAATGATAGCATCTTAAATGTGTTTGCAACTTCAAAGAACCTGTCTAAAAACATGTTTTTTTTTTTGTCGAGAGCAGGTAAAACAAAATATTATTGAAGCAGACGTGATGTGGAAATACCCAGGAAAAGATCAGCTGACTTGTTAAAATCAAGTGAAGCTTTGTTGGTATCATCCTAATTTCAGAATTAAGAGAGAAGTCTTAACTAAGGTGTTTTACTAATTTATGATCTAACTAAAAAGATTTTTACTTTCATAGTTATATCATAAATAAGTAAATCTGGGGGCAGCAGAATGTAAAAAAGTTTTGGAGAAATTGATATATGTTGATGATTGATGATCACATTAGTACGCAACGATTAAGTGAAAGTATAATTCACACAATCAAATACAACAATAAAAAATTGAAGCATTAATTAAAAATATTGGTGTTACCAACAATGTTATTATTACTTACAAGAAAGTTCTTACAAAAAAACTTCTTAGGTGAAGAAGACTGTTCCAATTAAGTAAGTGTTATATCGTCCTTAATAGTCTTCAACTAAACTGTTTTTGTAACTACAGAGGTAGTACCTACAGTTTTAGTATTGCCTTGCTCCACATGAAGTTTTAAGGTTGTATAAGGCCGTCGACCCACTCTGTATCGATTGCCGTATTGCTGTTTGTAGGGCAAACGGAAACCATCGGCTCTATTCAGGCCCTGTGCTGGACAAGAAATTTCTATTCATGATTTCTGTGCTTTCTGTGTCACGGATTAAGAAATCTGTTGCCTTCATTCCTAAGAAAAGTGTGGAAACGTGGCGTCTGGTGATTAAGTATTGAAGTACTGCAGTTACATTTCTCTTCTTGTGGTCAAACGTTTGTTATTTTTTGTGATTTTGATCAGAAAGGTTTTTTTGCTGATGTAGTATCTAATATACTTACAACATATTTAAACTAACAGATAATATTAGCAGTGACGATCTCTAGAAGTGAAGAATAATACTTAAAATTAGAGGAAATGAGATTGATCATTAAACTAATAATTATTGTAGATTAGTGGAAGAACGTCAGTAGGAAATTTATTTACTTATTAAGCTACAGTAAAATAACTCTGGATTTATATTCTTTTCTAAGGTAAACAGGCCATAACATTTGATGACACAACGATTATATTTAATAGGTATTCTTATTTTATTTTTTTCAATAAAGTGTGTCTGTTTCATCGCCGTAGGTATTCACTTCGTCACTAGTACTGTTGCACTTTAGACATTTAGATTTAATCTGCGTAAGACAATTTTCAAAATAAAATGAGATGGACCTTGATGTGTGTTGAAAATAAGTGATTAACCCTACTAACGTTTATTCTGTTCATACTAATATAGATACTTATTTTATAAAGTAACGTTTAATTATTACGTAAGGGATCTTTTTCAAAATTAAAACTCCAAGTGCGGCTAACGACACATATGCGGGCCATATGCCATCGGTACCGCTGAATGATTATAAGATGTTTTAAGGTAGCATCCAAAATCTTGAAATTGTGTTAATTGTCACTAACACCTTCAACAGACAAATATTAATGAAAATAAATATTCCAAAAACCTGTTTTAACATCAAGGAAAAAACACGGTATTAACTGGAGGTCATCTATGTAGATATTGTAGATGGTTAGGTCATATTGTTTAGCTACTATTTAGCAACTATCTGTTAGATGAACTACACACAGTAGAGTAAACACGTCGCATGCTCAATTATCAATTTATCTAACCTTCAACATTTCCACCGGGACGTTAAAAAGTCATTATAACAATATATTTAACACAGTAAAACGAATTGTTTAATCATTGAATGCAATTGCTTGTACCCATAGATCTATGTAAAAAAAAATTCTATGTCTATGCTTGTACCAGTTGTAATTGTAACAGACCTGTTGGAGATTGAAAAGAAAAGTGGAGTTGAAAGGTTTTCGTTTAAAGGATAATGTTTACAAAGGAATAAAAACATATGTACTTTAGTTATCAAACACGAATAGTAACAAAATATTGGTACTGCAACAGTTATATTTTATGTAGATCAAGTAAAAAGGTATGCTGTATCAAATCGATATCTAATGATTACTTGGCACGTAAGGTGTACATTAGCAGTATTCCACTTCGTTTACAAATATGTATAGATGACGAGACAGTTTTGTCAAGTTGTTTGAAAATAACTAGCAATAATAGAACAAGCTTTGTCATAATCATCTAACTGTTTAGTACAAAATATTACTTTATAAAACCCGAGTCTTTGCTTTATGGAGATATAAGATTCTATTTTATTTCTCGACGCTTTAGGTTCTATATTCTCATCTAATTTTATTTCTAAATGATCAAAATCGTAACCATCTCCACTCGTTGTTGAAGATAAACTGTAATATGATACTAAATTTGGACTAGCAATTCTTTTTTTTATCTTGTTCTTCTGTTCTGTTTTATAGTTTTTAATTGAGTCCGTAGCTAAGGAGTGTACCTAAAATTTGCGTGCGTTTACTCGTAAACCTTGAAATTAGCAAAACCTAACGCAATTCATAACTGTATAGAGCTCAATTACACACTACAATGGAGCGAGGCCTTGATCTCCACGTCGCCGCGTATTTGTAAACTCGCCAAATCCACTAGCCCTCGTGACGTCTGTATCATCAACAAAGTTCTAGTCTGGACTGAAATAGACAAAATCGATCGCAATTACATTACCAGTGTCACGGCGCTTGTTGCGTTTGATGTTATCAAGTTTTTCTACTATTTCAGATACAGTACCTTCATAACTTAGGTTTGAGATATATGGATTCTCTTTACTGGATTTAAATGGATGGCCGACTTGAAGGCATAAGCCAGGGACCCAATTTTTGAATTATTTGTAAGATAAAAACATTCGTTTAGAGTCCGCTTTTCTAAAAGAGGGCTACACAAAAAAGAAGATTTTTCTATGGGAATCTAATGCTGGAATCTTGCTTTGGGAAGTTGAATTGTGAAGCATAAGAAAAATAATAATAGATGTATGACATGATTGAGTCTCAAACTTACATATACCTTTACTGTAAAACTTGTAGGATAAGAAATCAGAAGAACTCTTAGACGTATCTATAACTAAGCCGGATTTGACGTCCTCTAGCTAATGTTTTAAAACAATATGCTACAGAGTTAGCGTTTCTGATATCCACACTATGTTATCGTTGACTGATTTACGTAACTATTTGACGTTTCGCTCTACGCTGATGTTAGACTTGCGGTGGAAAAAGTATTGTTGTTTATTTCTGTTACGTAATGGAAGAGAAAGTATCTGAGAATTTTGTATCCTTTGTGGAAATGTGTTTTGGTAAGTTTCGAAATTTATTTTGAGAAATCTCCAATTTTTGTAAGAATTGAATCTAGTTAGACATATAATTTACGAATGTTTATATTTTAGTTTGATCTCTTTTGCTTCTGCGCCTAATCCTATCTTCATTGTTAAACAACAAGTGTTTAATAGAGACAGGAAAAAGGTTTTAGTTGACTTGTTGACATTTATAAAATTACTAGCTGTCCCGACGAACTTTGTTTCACATTCCCGATCTCGGTCCCGTTCTCGTGGCTATTTTTTCTCTCTATTACAACCTTTCCTACGAATACTTATTCTGTTGTGGAATACTTAAAAAAATAAACAGCCCAATCGGTTCAGCCATTCTCGAGTTTTACGCTTAGCAACATTTATTTTTATTTATATAGATGAAGTATAAGTGAATATTTTATGAACTAAACCTTGATGTTTAAGATAAGATAAAGTTAAGTGCAGTCTTATTTGAAGACGATAACTGTTTTTGTTGCATGTCTCAAAAAGTAAAATAATATATTAACTTACTATATTTTCAGTGGTATTTTTTGTTTTATATAAAATATTTACCAAAAACATACACATTTAAATAGTCGATTTAATCTGGCTCATATTAGTTTATTTTTATTTTTTTATTAGCCATTCATGTCCCAGTGCCGGGCAAAGACCTCCCCTCTTCCCCTCCATAACTGTCTGTCTCTGGTCTTAACTTTCCAACCCTGTAAATATTTTTATTTATTATGAGTAAGTAAGTACCAATACTGCACATTAGGTACTGCACATTCCAATGAAATACGTAAACGTTGACACGATATTTGCGCATGAGAAAAATATCTTATGTATCAATAAATGCTTGGAATGAAAAGAACAATGGTGTTTGAGCAGCTGCTGTCCTTGAAAACAAAAGGTTAGCTTACTGCGAGCTACACGTGGAACAAAAGAAAGTGGTGACTTATTAAAATAAATTTAAAAATTTACACTTTAAATCTTACACCCGATTTTACCCTCATACATACGCAACCGATTTTGATGAAATTTCTATGGGACTAACGAGTATACTCTTTCAAACAAAAAAAGAAATTTTTCCAATTCGGTCTAGGCGTCTTCGATTAATCGGTGAAAATAGAAAAAAAATGATTGCGGCGAATGGATTACCTTATTCTTTTTGGAAGTCGTTTAAAAATAGAGAAACCTTTTCTTTAATATTACGTAATACCCATGAAGTTAGTTACCCTCTAAATTCATGGTAGTAATGGTAGTACCCATGACTCTTAACTTAATGGTAGTACCCATGTAGTACCTATATATTTGAATTCTCTTTAGGCTTAATCGGTGTCCAATGTTTATGTCGTCGCTGTCGCCAAAACTGATAAATTAATTTATTTTTGCTATGTGTTACAACCTCATTTTGATGTGATTACACGAGTGCTTCTGCAAATATTGCTTTCCGGACATATCTACACTTAATAAAACAGGAATGCTAAATTTTGGCGCTAATTATATATATCCAATATAGTACCTACCTATCATAGAGTTAGTAGAGAAAGCCGCAAAGGTTATTCGTGTGAAAATGTGCTATAATTTCTTAAGATCGCGTTATTTGCACCTACTCTTTTTCAGCTAAAACTCAACAAAAAAAAATTTAGTAAATAGTAACAAATAACACAAAGTAGCACCTTTGCACTATGTTTACTTTTATAAGGTTTTATTTGTAAATTTTTCAAGTGTACTTACATCAACCAATAAAATAAAATAAATAAATAAAGTATGTCTAAGATCCAATAGGTACATGTTTTGTCATCAGATCACATATATCACATAATAGGCGGAAGCAAGCTGTCACTAATAATGATAGCCCAATAATGGACTTGAGTGGGACACCGCACCGGATCATGCAGGGCAAGGACCATAGGGTTAAGGTACGTGGGTAACACTGAAAATGTTAAGAACTAGCCAGTTAGAAACTTTGCTAATGAAAACTTTTTTTGAATTTCAATTTTAGAACTTTTTGGTAACCTACATAATGTAGTATATTGCATTTATTTGTCATTTTTTTGTGAATTGGCGGCCAATCTAAAACTCTTCTTACACGTAAAACTGAACCTGCCGCGAGAAAATTTTCGGTCAATGATTTATTATGACTTTCGTTGTGGGCTTACTCAACAACAAAGCTTTGATAGGCTGCGATTAGCATTTCTTAATGATGCCTCATCTTGTGCCACTATTTATAATTGGTTTAACGAGTTTAAGCGTGGACGTAGCAATATCAATGATGATCCGCGTGAGGGACGTCCTTTAACTGCGACTACTGAAGATAACATCAGTGCTGTGCGACGCATGATAGAGGAAGATAAGAGAGTGACCTATCAGCAGATACGCGGGCAAGCCCAGGCATTGGTATGAGTCAAGTTTAAAAAATATTACACGAACATTTAGGCGTCAGGAAATTTTGTACCAGATGGAATCCCCATACTTTAACCGACGACCAGAAAAACCTTCGCATGGACTGGTGTCGCCGAATGTTAGATAAGTTCAACGGCGGTGACTCAAATGCTGTATTTGACATCGTCACAGGTGATGAAAGCTGGATATATTGCTACGAATCCGAAACCAAAAGACAATCAGCTCAGTAGGTGTTTTCTTTCGAGGATAGGCCAACTAAGGTAAAGAAACTTAAAGAAAGGAAGAAGTCAAGGAAAAAAGATGATTGCCTCATTCTTGGGTCGGAAAGGTCATTTCGCGACAGTTGTGCTAGAAGATGGAAGGACAGTTACTGCAGACTGGTAGGTATGTCAATCGCTGTTTGCCTGTTGTTTTGGAAAAAATTCGACAGCAGCCCCCTCGAAGCAGGATCCTCCTTCACCACAACAATGCTTCAGCGCATTCCGCAAAACGGACTGTTGAATATTTGACTATGGCAGGTGTCGAGATAATAAGTCATCTCAAGAACTAAAAATAAACGGTGAAAACGTACGAAAAAGCCATAGAAGAGACCCCTAAGGAAGAATGGGCCCACTGCTTTTCTCAGTGGTTCCATCGAATGCGACGATGTGTAGAGAGGAACAGAGATTACTTCGAAAAACAATAAAGTATTGGCAACTTTCTACATTAAGCCGTTTTTCATTTTTAAACATTTTTAGTGTTACCTAGGTATATGTCAAGTGCCGTGTGGTTTCCGGCAGAGTAGAATAGGGCCATTCCAAAGTCCTCCGGTGAATGTCGTAGAAGGCGACTTAGGAAATACTTAGCTTGTATTTCCTAAGTCACCTTCTACGACAAAGCTGTCAAAATGTCAAGTGCGGACGTAGCATGTGTAAAATTTATGCCATGTCATTTCCAAGGAGATGGTAACTTCTATAGTACACATGACTAGCGCTTTCGCAAGTTAAGCACACACTTGATTGGGTGACCACAAGTGGCATAAAATAATCGTCGTAACTGCACCTGATTAGCTTCTTTCCAACAACTCAAATCAGATACTTTTTCTAAACGTCAAAACAAACATATTCTATGGGATTTGTATGAAATAAAGACTAGTGAATGACGTCATAATTTCTTGGCGTCAAATAGCGCCATAAATATTGTCAGTTTTTCTGCAATAGATAATCTAAAATCACGTTTATAACAGATAAATAATAATCATGAAAAGTGACATTATTTCGTGACTTTTTATTTTCTTAACAGTACCAAATAATTTAATATTTACCCAGGAAAGTACCCAATTGTTGTTTAGTAAAAAATATTGTACAAAATCAACAACATCGAATAACTTAATCTTATAACATTGATTATGATTAGTAATACCCATGAGTGAGCGATATATCACTCGTAGCAAGTTGATGTAAGAACTTGTCCGTTGCAAATTGCCGATAATGGTCATAATGGTGGATTACCAATGTTGATCGAATCTTCGTGAAGGCTCTAATCTAATGTTGCGAAGATGTGCGTCATTTTGGTACTATAACCGCATATTAGTAGCATAATATTGGTGTTACATCATGCTTACAAATAATTCTTCTTGTTCTTCTTCTTTTACAGCCTAATCTATCCACTGCAGGATATAGGCCTCCTCCATTGCACGCCATTCCACGCCACAAATAATTAAGTAGGCGTTATTGCAACTAAAGCAAGGGTAATTTAGTAGGTACCTACCTAGTAGATAATATCTTGATTTCTATTTTTTTAAATCGCTCTTAGTCTTAACAAATTTAAATCTAGACTCTAGTACACAATGCGGTATTTTAATCAATTATTTTTATTATTCAAATCAATAAATATCTGATTTGATTTGTTGAGAAGTAGCGAATGAACACTTAAGGATTATTTTTCTTACTTAGCAAGGCAATGAAAAGTGGGAGCGTGTTGGCATCTCGCAGTTTCTTTCGTACGTGCGAAACCTAATGACGGTGACGTCATGTTTCTATATATACATCCTTTTTCTGTTACTTGACTGTTTCTATTTCCAATAACTTTTTTAAACTGATTTAAAAAATATGAGTCAAGTACCGAATCAACTGCTATTTATCGCGCACGCTGTATTGCTAATCGATGTTATTTGATGCTGACGTGAACCAGATGTTATAACGCCCCTCTGGTTTATTTAACAGATTTACTTTTTATAGAAAAACATTATCAAATATTTAAAACAAACTAAATGCCCGCGGCGTCGCCCGCGTGTTTTTTTTTTTAAATCAACGGGAACCTCCCGTTTTCCTAGGATAAAAAGTATAGGTATCTATTATCTATGCGTTAATCCAAATTTCATTCTAATCCGTTCAGCCGTTTTGGCGTGAAAGCGGAACAAACATTCACACAAACTTTCGCATTTTACGTAGAATGGAATTTTTCATAGATCACAATTTAAGGAATGCATTCCTATTCTGTTCTTGTTTAAGGTTTGACCGATCTTGCTGTCATTCTCCGTATTTTATAAATTTAAATTACAACTGAATGAGTATATTTTTAAAAACATAAGTACTTAATATATTATTTATAGCCAATCTACTAAAATCTCTCATAGGTACTTCCTAATAGTACCTACCTAGGTATAAACTGGTAGACAGAACCTATTGTACCAAGGTTGTATACATTAGACTGAAACTGCTTAAAAATAAATAAAAACAGTTATTTTTAAACATTTATTTTTAATTTATTTATATATTTACCAAAGGTCTTACTATGAGAGTCAAAACACTGCAGAACCCTAAATGTCATAAGTATAGATAATAATCTGATGTAGGTACACATACATGATACACGCATATCTCGAAAACAATGGGAGATAAGAGCGATCGAGAAAGCAGCTTTTACCGCGCGTGCTTTGCTTTGTGACATTTTCTTACGGAGAAAGCTTTGTATTGTACAAATACCATCCATACAAACATTTCAATAGATACCGACGCATTTGGATTCAAAATCATATAAAAAGCACATACATATAAAGTTACATTCTTTGATTAAAACTAACGTGAGATACAATCATTATTATATTTAGTGAATGGGTAGAACCTTACGTAGTAAAAAAAAATCTATGTCTATGGGTAGAACAGTAGCCCGTTCACTAAATAAAAGATTTAATTCTTATTTACAAACATTTTAAAGACAAAAAAAAAGTGACGGAAATAACGGGAACGCTGATGATGACGAAAAAATCTTCACTTTTTTTCGCCCCCATCTGCCAAGTCCGTGCCGTCTGAAAAGGAACTTCGTTCCAAAAAATACACGTTGGCTTATAAATATAGGGACAAATTACACTGATTGAGCTAGCTCCAAAGTAAGTTCGAAACTTGTGTTATGGGTATGGGATACTACCTAACTCAACAATACTATATTTTATAACAAATACATATGTAGACAAACATTTAAGACCAAGACAATTTGAAAAAGGCCATTTTCCAACTTGCCCCGACCGGGGTCGAACCCGGGACCTCTAGGTAGTGGACTAGCATGGTGACCACTACGCCACGGAGGTCGTCATAATATATTCGCTGTAGGTATCTATTCAAAAAAAAGAAATTCATAAAGCCCATGCAAAAACAAGAGCCGTTTCACCACATTTGTGAAATCTGACTTAATTTCAAACGGCAGTGGTTAGTCATAGACATAGTGATTGCCAGATTTTAATCTCACTTAAAATGCTAACATTTCGTCGAATTTCTAAACGTTAGTTACGCTCGCGGTAACTGTGTAGTTGCATCAAATCATCGCTTGACACCTTCAGTTTCATTTTATTTTTACGATATATTTTTTTCTCCCATGCTGGTCTGGGAGAAATAAAAAAATCTTAGAATTTACCAGCTGCTTCTCTTCCCACGCAGATCGTAGAAGCTGATCGAGGGAATGGGCAAAAATGCAAACCATGTTAACAGGCGATGCGGCTAGCAACCCATCACTGTATTGATTGCTTTTCCATCTTCTTGCCCACCATGACGCTAAAAGTGGCTTTTGGGTCTTGCGGCCCTGGGCTTTGCATAGAACCGCAAGACCCAAAATGCTTAGGGATAAAGACGTGATAGTATGTATGTATGTATATATTTTTTTCTTAACCTGTTATTGTGTCCTACTACTGGGCAAAAGAAAAAGACCCTAAGGAATTACAATATAACTAAATGTTTGTTAGTGAGATCAAAAATGTACAATGACTACACTTTGAACAGGTTAGTAAATTGCGAGTTATTGCATGATTGTGTCAGTAAGGTTCATATAAACTACTTTCAATCATCGTATGACCATGAATGTACCCATTTGCAAGGAAAATTAAATTTCAAAATTTGCATACTTGTAAATTTTAAGAAATATAAGTTGCAGCTTTGTAAATTTTGAACGGGTAAGCATTTGAGTAAGAGTACTATTTTTGAAATGAGGAAACGAATATAACGATTTTTCGTATCACACTATCACATCACACTAATATTATAATTACTACTAATATATTAAGGCGAAAGGTTGTAAGTGGGTGTGGGTTTGTTTGTTTGTTACTTCTTCACGCGCATACGGCTGGATTAACACATAGGCTTTTTCCGCAGGTAACACCGCGGGGCGCAGCTAGTTGTAAATAAAATGTTAGGTAGAGTTTATTCGATTAACAAACCGTATCAAACTTATTATAATCTGTGACCGTATCGTGACGATCTCACTACATAGGTACCATCATCTAGTTGTGTGCTCGTACAAGGCATACTTATTTATAAGTAAGAAGTATACCTATGTATATTGCATAAGCTATGAATAGATCCATTGGATGCATTCCCACGAGTCAATACTTGGCATTCTCCCCCACTCCTCATTTACAAATCTCTTTTATATGTCGAATGCTTCGCTGCTTACGCATAATACACGATGCATACAGAATACAGACAGACTCGCTAAAGAGAAATTCTTTACGGCTTTTGTTTTATTTGCTTTCACCGTATAATTACCCATAACTATTTCGGCTTAGTAAACAAATAAAAACAGCGGTTGTGTTAGCGTGACGAATATGTGGCTCACTTTCTTAATAAATTAACCTTCTTTGAAAAAAACAGGTGAAGATTCATTAATCTCAGAGCAACACAGTATCTTAGTAGACAATAAAAAAATATAATTAGTTTAAAATGTCATTTTTGAAATTGTCAGTTGTCATGTGATCATACACGGATCTATGAAGGGAATGAAAATATAATTTAAATGCAAAAAAATTGAGGGGTCATAGAAAAACTTGTAACAAATGTCTCCTCATTAAAATGCTTTCAATCCACCCGTTTCATTTCACGTGGCCACCGTACCGAGACGCTAGGCACTTTCTGTAAATGTCCGGTGCAGAAAAGAAACTTGGTTTTTATGAGGCTTCCTGACACGCAAAACAGCGTGGGAACTCGAAGGGACCAAAGTCACCTCCCTGGGGAACGCCGGTTAAAACACCCATAACTGCAGCTGAGCGGTTATTGAGAAGGGTAAGTTTAATGAATATCGTTATCGTTTCGTTGCGAATAGAAATTGTGATAAGAGGATTTATAGTTTGTTTTACTGTTTTACTTATCAGTAGCTCGATTCAAGTATGATAATGAGTAATTTACATCATTTGAGATAGTATAAAATTTTTTGCACGGTGACATATTAACTAGGTACTTATTATTATTATTAGACATTTGAGTATTTTATGATTCGTAACGAAATTCGATAATTTGAAACCTGATATAAAGAGTGTTTGCGTGTTATATAATGGTATAAGCGATTTTTATACTAATTATAGTATCATGTGTGTTACCTACTTTTAGTGATTTATACAGCACTTACTTAATAATTATTGAAATCAAACCAATCAGAGCAGACAACGTCAGAAAACCACCTCTTGGTGTAAACTCAAGACGCTTTCACCAGTCACTGATTTAATTTCTCAACGCTGGCACTGGCAGCTCCAAACTTGGTTGGGTAATAGCTAGTAGCATCAGACAGAACAGTAACGTCGCATCAATACTAATTCACGCAATCGACCAGAAACAATGGGCGCTTTTGAAATTCACCGATTTGCAATAGAATTTCGCATAGGAACTCCAATTGAGATGATAATTTTCAGTTGCATATAGACACTTAAATGCAGTGTTGTAATAGAAGCGGCAGATTCTAGTGTATAAAATATGTAGTATAATATATTACTTAGTGATTAGGTATATGTAAACAGTGTTTGTTCATAAAACGTCTGTAAGCTATGATATTACTTACTTAGTACATAAAGGTATTTAGACTAGTAGGTAATGTCGGAATAAAAAATAATGTTCCTAGAGAAAAAGTAGAGCAAGTGAAATAGAAAAGAAAATTAGAATCCTACATAAAACTGTCGATGAGAAAAACCTGAGTAAGCTCGCAGCTAGGAATAACATCGGGACAAAATATTCGCATTGCTTCTAAATTAAAAGAAAGTAAAAGAAAAATACCGACACGTGTAGTGTATAATTACTGAAGAGTATGAAATTAATGTTGTTTATATACGTAGTCGTATGAGAAGGGTCGGTCAATCGTCAATGGTAACGGTCGAGCACATGTTTCCACACGCGGAGCAGCGGCGTGCACAGTCGCCACAGTCGAAGTTTATAAACTAGACCCACTGTTAGTAAACATTCAGCCATTTCTAGTAGCGATGTGCCTTATTTTTAATCAACATCCAAATACCCAGGGTATCGGTCATCGCTGCAATGTTTTTGGCTATTTATTCAACATGTTAAATATTTTGATTAATTAGAATGTTTCGGATTACAGATCACGGAACCGAAGACAAAAAGGGTCTGGAATCTGGAATGGAGGTCATTTAACTACAAGCGCAACGTAGGACACTCACCAGATTGAGAGACGACCCCGCGAAAGGGCGCTAGATGCGGGGTGCTTCCAGCCGGTAGTTTTATGACCAGTTTTCAGATGATTAGATTAGTTAGATGCATGCATGCAGAATTCACTCTTACCTTAGAATACATTTCATAATTCATAATAATAGTCGTTGGCTCAAACAACTATCTTTTTTCCTCCAGAATGAGGCTACTCTTACAGCGTTGTTCGAGGCCTCATAAAGGTCACGTTTAGTTCAGCTGGTAGGGCAAAATGGGCAAGAAAAAAAACAAGAAAGGAGGAAAAATGGCATGATCTCTATTTTTGTGGATTCCAAAATGTTCCCATTTTGTTACAGAATACTTTTGGATTTGCAAAAATGTTTCTAAAATATGTAATTTATTTTTCTTACAAGTCAAAACTCCTATTTCATATGAGAAAGCTAAATTTATTATTACGAGTCTTGCCTGTTATAATTGCTAGGCATAAATTGCTAACCCCAGGGTTTTATCCCATTCAGCTATTTTGCAGATCATGTTTGGAAATCTTCATACCTACATATTTGAATTACTTTTTAAGAAATGTGGCTACAATTGCAAGCCATATCAGCTTTCATATTTACAGTTCGCGATAAAATCATTGGTTAAGTAGGTCGCAGAGTTTTGTGAAAGCAAAGAATAGTATTGATAAGAAATTTTTACGTAGCAGTACAGTTAAAAATACGGTAAGAGGGTATACTGAAACTATGTAAAGGAACTGTCCTTATTTAAAAATCTAAATTTCTTCCTTCCCCTTTTACAAAATTCTCCTTAATCCCTTCTCACATACCTTTGAATGTAAAAAAGAACTGAAAAGGGATGGAAGAAGAGTTTTGTTTTCTAAATAGTTAGAGTAAGTTTTAACTAATCATACATTTATAAATAGGAAACCATTCTGCAAATGAAAATCTTCCCCCGTAATTCCTTTATATAATAGTTTCAGTATAGTTTTGTTTGAAATTATAGGTAACTTTTATAAAAATGCAAGTACTTAAGTTTATTTATTACTGGGATTTTTATAAAAGAATAAAACCCCACTGAGAAACGAGTATGTAAATCAGAAAAACATCGTTTTCACGTTACGTAGGTAACATACGTGTATTTTTCACAAGGTAATTCTGTGCATAAGTTACGTAGATAATGTGGTGAGAAAACTACTATAGAGGAACAAAAACCCTGTGACATTGCGGAGCCTCACCGAATCCGTTACATCCGCGATCCATAGACAATTCACAATACGCGCCATTGCGCGAACCTTCACCACGGAGTTTCCAAGTTTCCATAGTTTTTAGGAGGCTATTTGCGACAATAACGTGCGAATGTGCGATGGTAATGAAACCTGTGATTGTTCGTTTAGCACACGGTTCTCTGAATTGAAACAACGATAATTATGTAGTTTGTGGATCAATGATTTTAATTGGTGTGGTGAAAACATGTGGATAATTGTTTGATGGATGGGAATATTTGTTCAACTTACGGCAAACGAAGGTTATAAGATCAGGGACAGCGAGTTACGAGTATAAAAGGAAAGAGAAAAGGTATTTGCCAAGCAGTGGAAACAACATGAACAGCTAAAAAGAAATCAAAATGTAACAAATCGTCATTAATTGATAATCAGGCACTATAATAATAGTATTATGTTTACCGTTCAGTAGGTTACAAACAATCCCACCATGCCTAACATGTTACATATAATAAACTGAAACTATTTTAAGGGCAGATTCAGAAATTTTCTTATATAAATTCGAAAAAGAATTTAAATAACTTTTTCTTATTTCGATGTAGAAAGCTGTTTTGAATCACAGACTGAAAAATCTACCCTTTTGTCTATCAGTAGGTGTCTACTCTTAAAGCTTTAGTTTATGATTTCTATCTAATTTCCCCCAAAACACATTTCTGGCTATGGCCATATTGGCCATGCCTTACTTGCACTCTCCTTGTCTATCTAAAATTTCAATTTGACGCGCTCAATCGACTCCCAATAGGTACGTTTCGTTTATTTTATGAACGATTACGAAATGTTACGTTACTGGAATTGTTATTTCTCAGACATGACATAAAATTTTACAACTAAGGTTAAAACAGTTTGTTTTTCACAACGGAATTGCTAAATGGTGATACAAATAATGTATTTCCTTCTACAGAACGCTGGTGACCTTCATTTGTATTTTGTAAAGGTCTTATAACTGGCATTTGGAAAACATAGTATTACTAGTTCGATTCGTTAATAAAAAAGTATTTAATATAAGACTATTAATACATGCTCTGAGATAGAAGCTTCGCTTATATAACGTGATACAACGTAAGATTGTGGAGAATAATAAATAATGTGTAATTTTTTTTAATTCTTTGTGGTATTTCGTATTATGTCCTTAGTGACCAAGTCGATTAGATACGCCACAGAGGTCACCTTTCTTCAAATTCTAGACAAAATTGCATCATCCAAGTATCATTGCATTAAGCGAGTAGTAAATATCTAAAAAATTAAAAAAAAAATGTTTTTTTTAGTCGATTATAATGTCAAAGTCGATATAAAGAAAACCCATACTTGGGAAGTTGGGATAGAATCATAAAATCTATAAATATACAAGAGCCAAACAAGGATTTTTTACACAAAACGGAGTCACCTAAACAAATGGTTTTTCCATTTAAAAAAAACGTTTAGTGACTCCGCGTTTAAAAAATAGCACCTATCCAGATTGATGCCAAGCTTAGCGATTCTGAACATGCATTAGCACAACAAAGAGAGGCACCGCTGGACCATCGACTTTGATACCAATCACCCACCATGAATACCTGAACGGCGTGACGTCACAGTGACGTGCCGATGGCGTGAGTCACACTGCGCCAGAGTTGAAGTTGAAAAGAATGGCTATAAGCGCCGTGACAGAGCCATGCGCCAGCGCCAGCGAACATTTCAATTTTTTTAAAAATAAGTAATAACTACTAGTTGCATCCGCGGTATTACCCATGCCTAAAGTAATCCAGGGTGTCAGTTTAGTTACGCATACCAAATTGTATCAAAATTGGTAGAAACGTTTACGCATAAAGAAGTAACAAATATGCACACAAACTTTCGCCTTTATAATATTAGTGTGATTTTACATTCTTACTTATATTCTTTTCTAATTTCCATTTAATATAATTTACGTGTTACTTACGGCGTAGAAAGAACGTCTAGTCTAGCGACAAAAATACTTATAATATAGTTGCAAAAGACAAATAGTTTTATAAATGTACTAGCTGTACCCGCGGGCTTCGGTCCCTGTGGGAATTCCGGGATAAAGAGTACCCTATGTCCTTCCCCGAGTCTCAATCTATATCCATACCAAATTTCATCCAAATCCAAATCCAAATCGGTTCAATAGTTTACGCGTGAAGAGGTAACAAACAAACAAACAAATATACAAACTCACTTTTGCATTTATAATATTAGTAGGATTTACACCTATTATTATCAATCATCATATACTGCAATTTTTACGTCGCAAAAGAGGTGAAAGAAGTTGTGTAGGTGTGTGACACATATGTGACTTTGATCAAGAGATTTTTTAGCGTAAGGAAAATTATTTGCGAAGGTGATACATATTTAAATTTAAAGTTGGTTTATAACTTTATACTATGTTAGGCACTGGGATAGAGACTTGCTAAAGACAGATATACATATATAAGGCGAAGAAGATGGCAGAAAAAGGGTAAACAAAAGTACAAACCCAGTATCTAATAGAATAAAATAACTGATAGAAGACAGTCATTTTTTTTACAATTGGTTGACTCTATCAAAATTACATGTAATCCCAACACGAATTTATAATGACAGAGCCAAACAAGTGGAAAAATACTTGTAAATTATTACGGTAGAGCCGTGGCACAAAATTTAGAGAGCTCTATTTTGCGCTCTAAAGCTCTACCGCGGTGAGCAGGTAGAGCAAACAATTGGGAACTCTCCCCTTTTTTATACATTGCACTTGAATGCGCACAATCGATGCACCTGACTGCACCGGAGCTCGTAACTATAGTTTAATTGTGATAGAGTCGTCTAATTATGAAATGTGTTGCTAAATACCGATTGTACTGTAGACGCCGTGATGACGCATTGTTGTTTATCTACCTCTATATTGTATTAGCATCTAATCTTAAACTTTATAGATAGTTATATTCATTACTCATTATATTTTACATATGCTAAAGATTTCATTAATTTTAACGGTAGGTTATTCTATTAAATACGTTCATGCATCTGGTGGTACAGAGAGAGAGTCGTGCTCCTGCAGTGAAGACAAAAAGACCTGATGATGATGATGATGCATCTGATTACATCCTTACCATATGAATAACATTTATGTTTTCAACTAATAAATGAAATAAGTAGAGTCTGAAAATGGCATAATTCACAAAAACACGAAAAGATAGAGTCGACTCTACTATTTTAGAGAGAAGTAGAGTCTGAAAATGGCATAATTTACAGAAGCACGAACAGATAGAGTCGACTCTACTTTTTAATTTTTTTTTATCATATAGACAAAACTTAATAAATAACAAAAACCAGCATACCTTGACCACAAATTGCCCGCCCAACAAATAAGAATGGGGCAAGCGTCTCGACGATGATAAAGCCTCCAAGTCAAGGACCAAACGCACACACAAGAAAACTTGTTGTCACTCTTTCGAAACCAAGCACTTAGAACACAAGTCGACGAAACTCGCACACTGACTCCAAAACACCGATAAGAAGACACGGGACTCTTTTATTTAAAAAAATAATAATTTCACAGAGTCTTGATACAAAAACAGGTTTTATTTACGAATATCAAATACAGCGCTAAGTACACACCTGCGGAATACGCTAGAGTTTCGCGTTGACTGAATGTAGTGCGAGACAAAGACGGCGACATGCCGCGAGAGAGGGACGGGAGATACGTGGGTGGGAAGACGACCGCTACTATGCACACTGTGCGCACTGTGCCACTTTCTCGACCTGAACATAGATTTTTTTTCAGGATTTGTCTCCGTGTTTGGATTAGAAATCGAGGTGAAAAATTGATTTTCTTTTGGCTAGTTAGAACCTAACAAATGTTCTTAGTATTTAATAATTGCTAGTTAACAAACTAAAATGAATTTTTTTGTAAATCAAACAATTTAACAATAAATATCAAAACAGATATAAAATAAAACTGTAGAAATTAAAAGAATATAATGGCATGATATTCAAATCCAAATTACATTATTGTATTTTATAATAGAAACAGCTATATTTGTAAAAAGTAATCCTCACCTGTTTCCTAAGTTATCTGATAGAGTAGAAAGAAACCGACGTGAAGACAAATTGTGCATACATCCATCCAAAACTGCTTTATTACATGATAGTGTATTAGGTATGGCACCGATAATATATAATAAAATACCAAAACAATATAAAGAATTAAATGTTACTTTGTTTAAGAAAAAATTTAAGTCATTTTTGATAGACAAATGTTATTATAGTATTAAGGATTTCTTATCTGATAAATTGTGAATTGATTTTAGTTTATATATAAGGTCCATAGATTAAGTATATTATTATAGTATAGTTATATAGGTAGCATAGGTATAGACGATAGCCTTTCTGACCACATTTGCACACCGGTGATGGTAAACATGATTGGACGAAATTGAATGTACTAATATCTTGTAACACATGTTTGGCAAATAAATTATCTTTATCTTTATTTTAATTTTGATTGATTGTGACGAAAAGGTATAATTATAATATATTTTTACTGTAACATTAGTACGTGATACTGATTACATTTCACAAGAAGCATAATATGCCAATATACTGCAAAAAAATAAAAATAAATCGTATTTCCTGTAGTAGACTAGCTGATCGCATTCTCTGCTTCTCTTCCTAAATTTGGAAATTGCAAAATCAGTTTCATGGTCTGAAATTGAAAATATTTGCGCACTGAAAAAAGTCTCTTCGTTTACAGATCAAATCATATTTTTTTCAATATTTTTAAAAATATTTTTTAAAACCGACTTCATCCCCAAACTAGACAACCGATTTTAATAAAATTTCTATAGAACCACCTCACAAGAATACTCTTTCAAACGAAAAAGAATTTTCTAGATCGGTCCAGAGGTGCTATTTTTCAAACGCGAAGTCACTAAACGAAAGTTTTTTTGTATGAAAAAACCATTCGTTTAGGTGATTCCGAGTTTCAAAAATAGCACTTTAGGCGTCTTCGAATAATCGGTGAACATACATAAAAAAAGATGGCGACTAATTCTTACAAATCCCTTCTTTTTGGAAGTGTGTTAATTTTTTTGTCCACCTGTGCATGTTCCGCGGCCCACTGTGATGCCGTACCTCCTGTTACCTGGTACCGCGACGCGCCGCGCCGCGCGCCCCGCTCCCCTGCTTCACATTTACGATCTCATAGTATATACAGAGTTATCTTGGAAGTTGATAAACTTCTTTATCTTAACTAGAATTTAATTAGAATTTGGTGCCAGGTACGTATTTTATTTTCTTTTATAAATTTTATATAAGTAGAGGTTGTTTTGGAGCTCGATGGTCCGGTGGTCGTTCGTACAAGTTAAACAACCCCGCCGAGGTCAGTTCTTTGACGTATGATCGCAAATAGAATACACAAACTTCTCGAGCTCCTCCGTGCTTCGAAAGGCTCATTAAGTCGTTGGTCCACCACAAGTGGTTGTTTGACATTTCATGTACCTAATACGGCAGTCGTCCAGCTATTAGCTATATTAAACAATCCTAGTGCATATATAAGAAAAAATTATGACATCAAATATAACTTAAGAAAAGTAATTCATTCACATCGCAATATATACTTATAAGTACAAATATTTGTTTTAGATTTTTTACAAAAATGAATACGAAGCATGTTGCGGATACCTAAATATGAAAGTTATTTTATTATATCTAAGAGATGAAATAAAATGTAAGAATATTCATAAAGAGTAAAAGTAGGTAGGTACTTTGTGTAAAAGCAAGTACTTAAAACTATTGTGAGGTAACTCAATAGGTAATTAGGTAGTTCCGATGTAAAAGTGAAAACAATGCGCAATGTTATCAGCAGCAACTAATGTAATTTTATATGATTCCATCATTTGATTCAACTCACAGTGACGTGGAGATAAAGTTGATGATAAACCTGCGTGAAAAACTTCCTATAACTTTTTACTAAAACATATAATAGTTAGGTTTAATACTTAATTTATTAATTTAGTGTCTAACAAAATACTCTGACACTATTTAAAGGGTAGATTCAGTTATTATTATATCATACAAGTTTACAGAATACGAACAGTTTTTTTTTTCAAAACTTAAAGACCGACTTTATCCTCAAAAATTCACAACCGATTTTGATAAAATTGTTTAAGGATAACCTGAATAGTATTGCTCTTTGAAACAAAAGAATTTTCCAAATCGGTCCAGGCATCTTCGAATAAGAAATCGGTGAACATAAGTACATAAAAAACCTGATAAACTCCTACTTTTTAGAAGTTGGTTAAATAATAAATTTCCTGTTTATTTCTAATTTATTTTGTCAAATATGAAAAATTTTTTGCTTTTTCGTTCTTGTTTTGTAGAATTCTATAAAAGTAAGTGCTTACATTCTTTAAGAGTCTCTTTAATATGATAGTCCTAGTTCTATATATAGTCACTAAAACAGATCCTACTCCACCTCTGCTCCACATAAGCTTTACACTTCTGTAATTATTTTTTTATTTCAAAAATGTAGTAAAAAATAAATTTTAATAGCTATTATATGTATTGAAATACATATATTAATAAAACGATTTTAGTTTAAAAAAATACAACAAATCAAAAAAATTGTTTAAAATTTTTAAGAACAAAGAAATAATAAAATATTTACAGTGATTCTTAGTTCTTCAAGCTTCAACTGTACTGTATGAAACAATAAAATATTAATTAAACAATAAATTTTATGTTTAATTAATATGACTCTACAATATGTCCTTTTAAACGTAATTGTAAAGTCGTGCACAATTAATTTACAAAAAAAGAAAATAGAAATAAAAGAAAATTTGTTAAGTTTGGTAGAAACAACATTAAAATTATAAACACATGAGACACACCTGATAAATTGTAACTTTTTAAGTCTACCAGAAATGGTCTCCGCTCAGCATAAAGTCGCGGTGTGAATAGCGATACTGTGATACTGAGTAGACTGATCCTCCGCGGACGGTCTTTAATTATACAGTACCTGGGCGACCGAGCTTTGCTCGGTTACATCTCAAACATTAATTAATTTTTTTTAACAATAAAAATTAATAATAAAAAACTTGAACATAAAAATAACAAAAGTAAGTCACCGAGTAGGACTCAAACCCGTAACACTCTTTCTAGCGGTCCGCGTTACCCCTGAGCCAGACGGATAGCGAACGGCGGGGCGAAATTAGCGACCATATTCTCCGTGGAAAGAAAATCGCATGAAAACTAGAAAACACGCGTTTTCCCAGACATAAAACTAATCTAGATCGATTGTTTAACTCCGAAAACTCCCGAAAAAACGAAATCGTTAGAGCAGTTTCGGAGATCACAGATATTTATACATAAATAAATATACAAGACTTGCTCGTTTAAAGGTATAGGATAAATACATACTATTACGTCTTTATCCTTAATGGGGCAGACAGAGCATTTTGTATCTTGCAGCTCTAAGCAGACGGAGCCCAGGGTCACAATACTCTCAAGGGCCAGAAGATGAAAAATGGGTTGCTAGCCGCAACATTTTAACCCACTCTCGTCTTTCGTTAGAGCTTGTATCTATTTATTGCAAAACCCGTAACAAACAACGGAAAATGAAAATTAATCACAATATAAACAATATGTTTTACATCATATCAGATGGTACCATGTCGGTTGATATTGCCTTGAATGGGGCTGTTACGTACGACAACACAGAAGGTAACAATTGCTTTCGGTTAATTATTCTATTGAACTCAATTGGACACCGGGTGTCGCGTTAGTGTCGTTCATGTGGCTTCTGATAAGAGTCGCGTCGGATTTATTCTTAGAAATATTTTATAAAATATATGATAGGAGTGGCGGTTACGTGTGAAACAGAATTAGATTTCCCTGCAAACAATATAGTTAATAATAGGAAGTGTGATTCGCGGCGTGATTGGGATTTTTTGTTCTAAAAATTTAATAACAAGTAAGTGCTATACAAGTGTTGTTTTGTATTCGTTCCCGTTATTTGATATAAGAAATTATTTTTACACCTTTGGACATAGGTAGCTATTAAATTAAGATAGTATCAAAATAGGAAAAAAATATAGAAAGAGAGATAATTGGACTATCGTAACTTAATAACTCTTTAACGTAACTGGTATTTGTTCTTCTTAATAAAAAAGTGTAAGTACCTACTTAGTGTAAGTACTAACCTAGTTTTGTTTGAGAATTGTGACTATCCACAAAAACATAGAAAATTGCCAAAAGAAAAAAGTCCTAAGTGGCTGTTTTTCGCAAATGTGCGTAGAAAAGCTTCACGTTCTCACTTTAAACTATAAACAGTAGTTCATAAAATAGTTTGAAGGGTTAGTCTAGGGTTTGATCAAGACAAATTTTAAATGACATCTCCATTTTCTTTTAAATGATTTATTTCAAATGGGGGCAGCGCTGGACCCCGGAAAATTCATGAAATTCATGTAACGGCCCTAAGAATCCCCTTACCCTGACTTCTCCATACAAACGTAGTCTACGTTTAATTTTGAAACCACGTGTCAAATTTCGGTAAAAATTGATAATTGTAAAAAAAATGCAATTATCTAGGGTAATAATAACTGGTTTCCTACAGTAAAATTATGAACTGGAAAGAAAATATATCGATTTAGAAGTTTCCCATACTGATGGTCAAAAATGATATAACACGCTGTATTCTATTTCAAGTTCATATTTTTACTGTAGGCAACCCGTTATTACCCTAGATAATTGCAATATCTTTGAAATTACAAAATTTTGCCGAAATCGGGCATGTCGTTTCGAAATAAAACGTAGACTACGTTTGTATGGAAAATTGTATTTTGGTCTAGGGTAAGGGGACTCTTAAGGCCATACCCAAATTTTCCGGGGTCCAGGGGCGCCGCCATTTGAAATAAATCATTTGAAAGGAAACGGAGATATCATTTAAAATTGTGTCTTGGTCAAGTTCTAGATACCCATTCAAAGTATTTTTTAAACTACTTTTTGTAGTTTAAAGTGAAAACGTGAAGCTTTTCTACGCACATTTGCGAAAAACGGCCACTTTTAGCTAATGTGCGTAGAAAAGCTTCACGTTTGCACCTTAAATTATAAACAGTAGTTCATAAAATAGTTTTAAGGGTTATCTAGGGCTTGACCAAGACACAATTTTGAATGATATCTCCGTTTCCTTTTAAATGATTTATTTCAAATGGCGGCGCCACTGGACCCCGGAAAATTTGGGTATGGCCTTAATAGTTTCAAGACAACAAGAAGAGTGATAAGTTGAGTTTTCACATAACTACATTTATTCTTTTTCATTATATAAAAGTCTAAAACTAATTTCGTTTGCTTTACGAAGCATGCGCATAAATTATAACTACTTGTAGTGTTGGTAAACGTGACTGCGTTTCCGCAACCAATTGCATATTTACTATTTGTTAGGTAAAGATGCGGTAGTTTGGTTTGGTTTAAGCAAGAAATATTCCGCGTTTGAATTGTTTATCTTCCATGCTGGAAAACTAGAATGTATCAGCTACTTATCTTCCCGCGCAGATCGTGGAAGCAGATTGAGGGAATGAGCGAACATGCGAATCATTTTGATTATTATTATTGTCGACCTCCGTGGCGTAGTGGTCACCATGCTAGTTCGCCACCCAGAGGATCCGGGTTCGATCCCCGGATTTATTTATTAATTTTATATTTTATTTAGTGTCATTTGTCCGTATATATTTATTTTTTATTTTTTTCCACCTTTTCGTCCATCATCCGTCATTATCACCCGAGCATCCCTATTCCCTGTTGCATCCTCAGCAGTAACGCTTCAGAGCCCGGGGTCCACTACCTAACTAGGTGATTTGACGATGTTATTGGTTTTTACTCAGAGCGACTGCCGCCGTCTGACTTCCGCTACCCTAGGAATAGACCAGAAGTATCAGAACCAATCCTTAGATAGGTTTGAGCAAGTTCGGGACCCACAGTTTATACGTGCCTTCCAAAACACGGAATCATCTTTCTTTTCGGATAATCAGAAGATTCAAGCTTGCAATATACTGGATACAGCTTTTCACAAAATAGCTTTCCTTCTTAGGCTTCGAACCCACGACTTTTGGATTTTGGATCACAAGGCTTGACACCTAGACCACGGAGGAGGGCAACAGTCAACCTCGCTCACCATCACGCCAAAAGTGGTCTTTTACTCTTGCAGCTCTAGGCTCTGTTTGCTTAGAGACACAAAACCCTAAAAGCTCTGTCTGTCCCATTAGGGACCAAAGACGTGGTAGTACGAGTTTGTATGCACTTACTCTTATAAATGAATTGTTACATTATCTTACCTTGCGTTGCTCATTACCACGCAATAAAGATAAGGCAGTTTACATAGTCTAAGTTAAGATCAATGTCATTGCATTCATTAACGCATGGAATTTTAACACATTTCTGGACACTTACGGCTGTGGACGTAATTCAATTGTTATTTATATTGTGTCTGGCTGAGTGTCTCGGAATGTGGGGTCTTGCTTGCCACACTTGGGCAACATTCTCTAGTAAAAAGTTATTTTTGTTCCTTCTTATATTTTAGTCTCGTGAATAACCACGTGTCAGAAGATTAAAACACTAAGAAAGACGAGAAACAGAATTCCAATGACCCTGGTCACTAACTAGTTGTGTCTTATCTCTCTGTGAAAAAAAAAGAATCAAAATGGTGATAAGTTACTATAGCCGCATTGCTTACGGGACCATCTATAAATTACGTCACACGAATTTCATGACTTTTTGACTCCCCCCTCCGCCTTGTCATAGTTGGTCACAATTTTGAGACCCCCTTGTGTGACGACACAGATACCGATTTTAATTTAATATAAAAAACAAGCGAGCGAATCTACTAATAAACCTGGAAATATTGTAAAGTTTATTTATTATCAAATACAAAGTAACACTTCATCAACCCCTCCCTCCCTTTTATTGCGTGACGTAATGTATGGATGGTCCTTATACATATAGATTCAGATCCTCGTCCATTTTTCATTCCTCGGTCGGCTGTACATGAAGAGAAGCAGTTGCTACGTTCACATTACACATTTTGCTTTTCTCCCAGACCAGCATGGAAAATTTACATTAAACAAATCCACTTTCACTAATGCTAATCATGTGTAGAGTAGACTAGTAATATCCTTTCCGGGCTAGCAGGAAGTTTCTCCTCTACCTAATAGGTCGCCTACCACTGTATCTCGTGCAACGATCAACATGGAAAGCATTTATTTATAGCACATTTTATGACTAAATTACTTGTTATATTACCTACGTGTATTTACTTCCTGCATGTAACTACCTAAATGTTTGTTAATTTTATTTTAGTTGATTTTATTGTAGGAAAAAAAAATATATTAAGGCAACGGTATTTCAAGCGAGATCGAAACGAAGGATGTTTAGGATATCTATTTTTAATTTTAAAGTAAATAATATTTAATCAGAAACATAGATAAAATAAACAAAAGATACTTCATTATCATTAATATTTATCGAGGAGTTCGGTGGCTCGGCGGGATTGCGAATTACTAGCGCTTTCGCAAGTAAAGCGACACCGGGAGTGGTCCACAATTGGATGGGTGACCACGCTTGGCATAAAAAATTCTCGAGCTCCTCCTTGCTTCAGACGGCACATGTAAGCCGTTGGTGCCGGCTGTCATCATTGTATGGTACTCGTTAAGTAATGTCAGATGCCCTTAGCCTGACAGTAGTGTTGGCCACTTACACACACGAAAAATAAAACAAATCATCATTATCATCCCAGTCCTTCCGCCCACTGGTGAGGTGAGTATGGGTCTCTCTTCGTCGACGCCACCCATCTCGGTCCTTTGCTACTCCTATCCAGGTGTGGCCCACGATTTTGTCGTCAACCATACAACATAGGCAGACGTCCGACGCTTCTCCCAACCAGATACCTCGGTATAATAAAATAAGGTATTCTCTTTCCGTGACAGCTGATGACGTAGGTGGAACTTGACTACGTCATCAGTTTGATATGTTGCCACTGTGTGAAATTGAATTACCCGAGCGTAATGCATTTTTTAACTTTATATACCAAATTCGAATTAATAATCCATTATATCAATTTATAAAATATTGAATTGATGAATCACGCGAGAATCGCGAGATACTAAATAACTAAGTTACTTAATATTTTATTTAATATTCATGAAGTAATTGAGAAAGTCCTTAAATTTACTGAAAAGAACAATCAGTGGCAACGCTTAGTGACGTAGTCAAGTTCCATCTCGGGAAGAGAATACCTGTTTTATTATACCATGCCAGATACCTACTGACAGGAAGATAATCTACGATGAGAGTAGGCCCTCCCTAACGCGGAGAATTGGCTTGTCAAGTAATTTTTAAAAGGGTGTTATTTAAACAGTTAGCAGAACATTCATATTTTTGGTAGCAAAAAAATGTGATCGGTCAGCTAAAATAGCTAGTTGGGCAGCAACTTATGGTCGGCAAGTATTTGTAAATCGTAAAACACAACAACTTGACAACAACCAACGTAACGACGGCAATTTAAACAGTAGACATTGGCAGTTAACAGATGTCATTGTTTTTTTAGTGTAGGCATAGGAAAAATGTAAAATTCGATTGCTGTGTGTCGTCACTTCCGGTGTAATGTTTAAAATTACATTAAAAAATCCTGATAACACGTGGATTTCTTTTTGAAATTACTTTCTTAAAATGGTCTATATTTTCCCTTCTCCACCTTTAACACTTTTATACTTTTTAGTTGACAAGCCAATTGTCATTGAGTTAGCGTTCGCGCCAAATAATATGTTTAATTGTTATACTATGTACTTAGGTTAATTTTCTTCCTTCATACCCAAACTGGTTTTGTTTGCAGCGACGCGATGCTGACCCGAGCAGCGGCCCTGTTCCGCCGGTCGCTGCAGCAACACCCGGTGGCCACCAACACGGCTGTGTACGCAAGTTTCTACACCACGGCAGAGCTGGTGCAGCAAACTTATAACAAAATGTATTCGGTTCGTATCTTCTTCTCATCTCAACAATTTCTTCATCCTTAGTTGTTTTGCTTATTTATTTTTATTTCTCACTAGCTGTGCCCGTAGGCTTCGCTCCCCGTGGGAATTTCGGGATAAAAATTACCCTATGTCCTTCCCTGGGTATTAATCTATATCCGTATCAAATTTCATCTAAATAGGTTCAGTGGTTGAAGCGTGAAGAACAAACAAACAAATATACAAACTCACTTTTGCATTTATAACATTAGTAGGATAGGATAATTTTCCAAAACTAAAAACCGACTTCACCCCCAAACTACACAACGGATTTTGATAAAATTTCCATTAGACCATCTCGGAAATACCTATACCCACCCTTTTTAACAAAAAGAGTTATTCAAATCGGTCCAGGCGTCTTCGAATAATCATTGAATATGTACATAAAATAATTGGCTAAGTGTGTGTCGGGCCACACACAGTGTAGGGTTCCGTAGTTGCTAATACCAACTTTCAGTTCCTTTTCTGAGTACATTTTATAAGTTGATTGCCTATAACTTTTTAATTTGTAAACCCTCTTAGGTCTGATAGTTTTCCTTCAAATTTCGTTATATATACTACAGCTTTGAATTTTTTCACGTGGCCATATAAGTATAACCGTTTAGGATATATAGAAGGGGGGACACTTGACTCTAATAAAAATTGGCACTTTAAAACCTAATATATCAGAAACGGATCCCTAAACCGAAAAATGGCGTTCCCAAACTCACAATATTTTTTACTTGTATAAGAGCTGCATAAAAAGAAATATATTTCATGATTTTATTCTACGACTTTCTCGGCATAATTAATATACTTACTCATACTAAATTACAGCTTTCTAGTACTTATAGCCTTTGAGTAAAGCCACGGACAGACAGACAGGCAGACATGACGAAACTATAAGGGTTCCTTGTTTACTACGGAACCCTAAAAAAGATTGCAACGAATTGATAACCTCCTCCTTTTTCTTCTTTAAATCGGATCAAAATACATTTCAAAAAACAGTTGAAACATTGCAATATAAACTTAAGTTTTGTCTTTGCACTAGATATTCACCACGGGATATCATTCTACCTATTTAAAAACTATACCACCTATACCTAACAAGGTAGCATCTTCCAGTTAGGTATATACTAGAGCTTCATGCTTTAGAGCTTAGTTTCGACTTCCAGCTTTTTCTTCTAAAAGATATGCAAGTCAATGTTTATATCGGTAGTTTGTGTAGCTAGTGTGTGTGTAGTAGTGAAGAAGAAAAATCGTAAACTATTTGAACGACGTCTGGTGGTTTTACAACCGGTCGCCTCCGAATTCATACATACTTGCTTATACATTCTTATTGAGTAAATATCCTCTTAATCTATCGCAGGTTGACTGGAACAGATCCCTACATGGGATAAGTCCGACTGTGTATATTTGCTCTTTCGTATGTTGTCTTTGTAAGTATTTGTTTTGGTACAATAAAGTTTTTAAAAATAAACAAACAAAGTCGTATAATGAAGCAACATTAGTTCGACTACTGTATTTACAAGAGCAATGAATAGTCACAGATTGCCTACTGTGTTAAAAATATCTCAAAAGTCGCATAGAAATCGGGAACAAAAGATTGGCAGCGGTGGGATTCGAACCCACGCCTCCGAAGAGACTGGTGCCTTAAACCAGCGCCTTAGACCGCTCGGCCACGCTACCCTGTGACAATTAGCCGTATATATTGCTCTATCATGTACAGATTACGCAGTCAGCAGTACAGAACGTGCCTGGACTGGATTTAAAAAATACCTATTCCTATAGCAACAAGTGGCGCAAATTAATAGGACAGCTGATTTAAATAAAAAAAAGTATTTCTTGCTATTTTTGTAATTAAGATTTACTGTTCCCTCCAGGATTAAAACTTGTAACTATGTAGATGCTCTTTAGTATTTAAGTAAGTAGTACCGTAGGAAACTTTATGGCATTTATATTTACTCATTAAGTTGGTACATCTGCATAAAATTCATTTATTTCTTGATGTGGTCTAAGAAACTGGTAGAAAGAGAAGAATATGAAAAGTAAGTATAAGGTCTATTAAGTAATTCAAAATAAAGACATTACTCGTTCGCTGCAACGCATTTAAGAACGTTCGATGACATAATTTTATTAATCAGCACGATTTGTAAACAATAGCTGACAAGTAGATCAACTTAGTTGGTATGTAGGTGCTGTACTAAATTTGCCTAAACAACCTACTTTCATACAGATCTGTGAAAAAATCTACGTTTCTGTAATAAAAAAGAAAAATAAACTTAACTGATAAATATAGAAAATATTAGGTATGACATAGCTAAAACAGGTAAAACTATATCTTCATCTTTCAGAAACATATATTATACTTATATCTACCTACCTCTGTATGTATTATACCTGAAAAATTCTCAATAGAGCAAGTCTTCCATAAATAATCATTCAAGAAGTAGGTACCTACCTAGCTACTTATTCCAAAAATCCCAGTCAATTTTATCTTCAGGAAAGCAATTACGTTATGCAACCCCTTCCATAATGCAGCGCAAAATTATGAGAAATACGCATTGTCATGAAGATCATTATAATGTGCATATAAACTTAACCAGATCAATAGGTTGAGTAGAAAGGAGGATTCGAGATCGGGGCACTTTCAAACAACACCGACATCATGGAGACAATGTCTGTAACAATAGCAGATATCTACCATATTGCACCGACAACAATGTTTTAATAAGTATATAGGTAATTTACTAGAGTGCATCAAAAAAAATGTAAGTATTTAGCCTTTTATAACTACCTATCATTCTTTGTGATCTTTTTGGGGCCACACCACAGATATAGATGTCTATAGCTATGTCTGTGGGCCACACATTACGTCACAGCGGTTGGAGGAAAGCTTGTCAAATGTGAGATTACGTATTTAGGGATAACAACATGACAAGTGGTTCAAAAAGTCAAAATTCTACATCGTTTCAAATCTGAACGTCTGAAGTGCCAATATGATACGTGGAGTCACCTAAACAAATGGTTTTTCCATACAAAAAACCGTTCGTTTATTGACTGCGTGTTGAAAAATGTGCCACCTCTGGGGCGCTAGTAATGCACACTGTCGCTGGGCCATCTAAGCTTTATCACCTGTTACTATATGAGAATTTTGTAGAATATGCACGTAGTTTTATACAAGTTCATTCCAGATATGCTCTCGTTTCAGCCAGAAAAGCCAGATATTGATATCGCAGCAGCGGCGCGGATCTCAGGGGTCGGAAGCATGATTTACGCACCCACTTTGTATTATTGGTAAGTATAGGCACAGTACAGACAGTATTGTATCTTCATACAAACGGTCGGAACGCAAGTTATACCTACGCGCCTCGAAGGTCGGTATACACTTGTTCCGTGACTCGGTATACAAACAGTCGGGATTGCGCCGCAGTGGCGAACGGTGTTTTGTTGTAAGCCGCGTGCTATTTGTGAACACTTATTAAGAAGGTATATTATTCTTTTTCTTGTGGGATAATAATATGGCAAAACACAGACAATATTGTGCTGTTTTTGGTTGTTTGAACTCGTCAGTAAAGTAGTTTTTATATGAGTACCTACTAGGTAGTACGTCGTTTATTATTTTTTTAATAGGTTAGCATTTCAGTTTCTCTACTGAGTAAATTACCTAGATTAAAAATAAATAAATGATAGGGTTGAATTGAAGACAGACTGAACCCACGACCACGAGTGAGCTATTTTACCTACGCTCGCGATAAAAAAAACTAGTAGGTAAGTAGGTAGTGGTTTCCTAGGCTACATGTCTACTTACTAATGTGGGAACTTAGCTACTTACATATACCTATTATTGAAATATGCAATTTATGTTTATTAAATATGCTAATAATAAAAAAAATAACACGCTTCCTTTTTCATGCACCTTACAATCACAAAACTAGTCACTTAAGTAGGTAGATGAAATTAAAATACGGGGCAGCCCTAGCGCACGCGTGGCGTAGGTATGTTTTTCAAGGACAGCGCCGAGTTGTTCTACTGTATGATATCTTTACCGTGGTATAGGTACGTAGATTTTAGAAACAAGAACTGGGAAATTTAAGTTTCTAGTTGTGGTTTGCACAACATCGGCCATTTATTGTAAAGATTAGAACACCATAGAGCATTGAAACATTATTGCAATACTTAATTACAACAAAGTTCATGAAGAGGATATTTGTATTATTCCACCAGTATTTATTTTTTATTAAAATAAAACTACAGAAATACCTACCTAACCCAGTAAGCATACCTAATGCAGTAAGCATTATAGTTGATGTAAGGCAGAACCATGTCAGCTCAATCTATATCAGTATATAAAAAACCATCTCTGAAAACCAGCGTCTTGGCTCCGAAAAGCATATAGACATAAAAGCTGAGAGAAACCATTTTGGTTTTTTTGTTGTTGTTTATTCCAAATAAAGAGTTTTCTGTTTCTATTTCTGAAAAAATAAGAAGTTCATTGACTACAGAAGGTTTATTTAACATACAGGTACAGATTTCTCGACCGCAAATTCGTCGGCAAGGCGATGAAGGTAGTGATTACGAAAGTGGCTGCCGACCAATTCCTCATGACACCGGTTTTACTCGCTACGTTTTTTACAAGTAAGTAGACAAATATTTAGAAAAGAAGGAAGTAAGACGACATCAACAGCTTTATGAATTAGGGATCAGGCTTAGGGATCATTGAAAAAAGAACATTGAAAATTTGTGGGCTGTTGCCCATTACGAGACATCGGCGGGCTAGCAAAGAAAAGTATCTAGACATAAAGGTGACTAGGTAGGTATACAGTTTATTTACAAGAGATAGAAAAAAATCTGTGTCTAACCTGTAGCAAACTCTGTAACATTGATGTCGAACCTACCTTATATTTCTAAAATGTGTAGCCAACCTGATTGTTTTAGTGCTGGAAAGCGGACGCTCTAAAAAACAAGCAATGTTGACTGTAATAACTGCCCCCGTGGTGTAGTGGTTAGAGCGTTCGGCTCATACCCGGAGGTCGCGGGTTCGATTCCCGGCGGGGGCAACGACTTTGTGTTGTTGTCCTAGTTTGGTTAGGACATTGAAGGCTGATCACCTGATTGTCCAATAAGTAAAATGATCTGTGCTTCGCAGGGCACGTTAAGCCGTCGGTCCCGGTCACTGTCTTTGACATTGGTCGTTACCTAAAACCATGTCAGAGGCCTTTAAGGCGGTTTAAAAACTATGACACTAGTGTTAGTCACTAACACACACGAGAAGAAGACTGTAACATACACACATTGTAATAGGATTTTCTTTTTCAGCTATGAGTATTGTGGAACGCAAGGAAGATATTTTCGCGGAGCTCCGTCAGAAATACTGGACGGCTTTCTGGGCCAACCAGTCGTTTTGGATCCCAGCGCAGGTTGTGAACTTTTACTTCATGCCCCCCCACTTGAGGGTAGTTTACGTAGCCTCAGCTTCCTTCTTGTGGATAAACGTGCTTTGTTTTATAAAGAGGCAAAAGATACAAGAACCTGTAAAATGAGTTCCTGGTCAACCTACTTGTTCTACACTATAATGTTCGACCCACCGTGGTGTAAGTAGTTAGTGAACAAATAGTTAATTGGAAACAAATAACTAATGATTTAGTATGACTATAGGAAATCTTCTTTGCATTTATTTTCAAACGTTCATTATTGCGTCAGATCCCTTTAGTTAACTCGTTTTTTCCTATAGCTTGTTGGTAAATGTTCCGTTGCCGATCATGTATTAATTTGCTTGTAGAACGTAAAAAAAAATGGAAAACCGGAAATGTGAAGGAAAATCTTTCGGTAACCATACGATTACGTTCTTTTGTTGCTATGAATGTTGTGTGAAACTTTGCAATTAAACATTTTTTCTATCGATGGAAAGCCATGCTAAAAGTTTTCAGTGGCAGAGTTCCTATCCCTTTTCATTTAGATAATAATACATAATAATAGTCTCTAATGCAATTAATTTATTATTGAATCAAGATAAATTTTGAATCCAATATGTGAACTAAGTAGTAAATCAGGGTAAATTATGTATCCAAGTATATTTTTTGAGAATGATTGTTCCTAACTAGAATGTAAGTAATGTGATAGACGTTTTATACGAGTATGGTACCTATGTAATTTTTTTAGGTAAATTATATTTTATGGAGCATCTTGTTATTACGCACATTTTAATAAAATAAGTATTGAAATCATTCTTATTATGTCAGTTTTATTCAAATTCTTAACTCTCCTTACCCAATTCACCATTCCATGACAATTTGTTAACGTTTTTTACTATAAAATCTTATTGAAAATTACATCTTGCAAAAGACATTTTTGTGAAGGCCCAAATGTTGGTTTAGAAAAAGAATTGAAACGCCATTAAGTTGATTGAAAAATGATTATGAATTAGTAATCAGACAGTTATATTTTTCCTATTGCATAATATTACAGAAAGAGACTGCTAAGTGGATCATTTTGAAGACCTCGTAAGGTTTCCTATGACGTACTAATCGTAGGATTAGAATAGGTTTCCTTTTCTCCTCAGTCTAGTTCTAACGTCGAGGGAGTTTAGAAAGGTCTCAAATAAAGAGAAAAATATGGCGAACGTAACTTTTCCAATGAATTGTTCTGTGCTGAAGAGTGATTTAAATATACCTGATATTATTACTGTTGGGGACGAAACTACTAAGGCGTTCAGTTTTGGGACTACCACTGGAATAATGATTTCATTGTTAATTAATTTAGGTTTAAGTTTCAGGGTAAGTTACAATAAATAATATTTGGAATATAATTCATATTATTTAACAGATGGATTAAAATAACAAACGTTGTTTCAGTGTTTTGCAAAAAAATCTCCATTAAATGGGGAACTATTTGACCGAAAATTACTTGTAAGGATTTTAGTGTTAATAGTGTTAGTGATGATGGTACCTGTCATATCATTGCTACTAATATTTGCTTTGTGTTACAAACTATTATGTTCAGTAATTATAAAAAGAAAGGACAAGCACTTTGTTAGTTTTTTAGATAGCTTCGATGTGTTTTGGAATTTAGAAGGTGACTCTGTGATAAACATACTTGGTGTCATAGAATCAGACTCACCGGAAGCTTTAGTTGAAAATATCAAACGCAAATTACAAGATCTCGTCCATAATAAAGCAAATGACAAAATATTTTATAGAAGAAATGAAGAATATGGATTTTATTATTGGAGGAAACATAGCATTATTGACATGAGCGAATATATTGAGATATTAGAAATAACAGACAAAAGTGAGCTTAGTGAAACTGATCTAGAAGATATAATGGCTGATCTTTCGAACAAATCGCTACCGTATGATGACGAAGGTCTTTTCAAAATTATAGTAACAAAACAAAGACTAATTAATCCTGACAACGAAAGAGAAGAATATGGAATTATATTTAGAATTCATCATTCTGTGGGAGACGGGGTGGCTTTGATCGAATTTTTATGCGAGTCGCTAGCTGATGATGGTCACAGACAATCTAATAATGCGTTCAACATGACGGAATACCGCAATAACGGAACACCAGATGACTTACTGAAAATGATAAGAAAGTTATGTGAAATTCCTTTGTGTATCGTTGATCTTATTCTTAGAGAGCCTGACGAAAATTCCCTACACGGTCCATCTATGATGGGAATGAAACATTTTAAATGGACAGAATCAGATGAAAATTTATTGATTATGGTAAAGGAAATAAAAGATAACGTTGACATAAACTTCACTGATGTTATAGCCACAGCACTAGCCGGTGGTCTTAACAATTATTTCAATAAGGTAATAATATGTGGTGATTCATAAATATTTACATGAAGTTTTAAATTTCTAATTAAGTCTTTATTTTAACAGACAATGGCCCATGTTCCAGAAGATGTAGCAGTTATTGTACCCATAAGATTTCCCCCATCACCATTAGCAAAGAACCGAAATAGATTTAAAAATGATTTCACAGTTTCTATGTTTGATTTACCAGTAAAGGAACATAGAAATCTTAGTAAAATTAGAAGCAGATTTGCAGACTTTCGTCTTAGTAATGAATATCTGGTACGTATTAAATTGTTGCACTTTTTAAAAAGAAGTTTAGTTTACGACACTAATTACATTCTTCTAATATCAAATAGCGAAAAATAATTAAAGTTTGATCCCCTAGATGATCGCATTTTTGTTCCAAGAAAACAAATTTTATTTTTTACGTATAGGTATAAGTACTTAAATATAAGTTACCAGTTTACCTCTTGTATAAAATATGCGATGTTGCACCTCAAGAAAGTGGAACTTAGATTTAATTATATAATTTCAGGCAAACTACTGCCTTCTCAAGTTAGCAAGCATTCTCCCCAAACGAATCCTCAACCCAATGTTCTACAGCAGCCAAGCTACCGTAGCCCTAAGCAACATGCCTGGACCTGACCTCTTGTCTATCTGTGGAGGCAACATCCTCAAGAAAATGGTGTTTTTTCTGCCTTTGAAAGGAACTACAGGTATGTAAGTATGGTCAAAGAAGGATTTTTTTAACTTTTGTTATTTTCAAAGTGAACTTTCGTCACATTGAATTGGGAACATGTCTCAATGATAGGTAATTAATTCAGAATCTAAATATGTATCAAGATAAAATCATGAGTTTGCAGATTCCTGTCTCAACAAAAAAAAAAAAACTAAAGAAAGAACTAACTGAAATAAGGTATGCCCCAGCTTGCAGGAATTTATTAATACTTACTCAATATGCGGCTTTCTATTTCACCGCTCATATACAATTTTATACCCTCCCTTGGCTAGGAAGTATTCAATCATGCGCTTTGCATGTGTGAAATTCCGGCCCAAGAAATTTCTAGTGTGTATAATGCTGAGGTATTGTCATTAGATGTGTTAAAAACCAACATAGATCATATGAAACAGGTGGTACTTGATATTAGAAAAAATCATGATGCTGCAGTAGAGTAAGTATCCATCCATCCATCCATTACAGCCGCACAACGTCCACTGCTGAACATAGGCCTCTCCTAAAGATTTCCAAAATGACCGATCTAGAGCGGCTTGCATCCAGCGCCATCCAGAGTAGGTATAAATGAAACCAAATATATAAGGTACACTGTAACAACTAGTATTTCTAAGACTTTGTGGTTTTAACCTTACACTACTTACTTACCTCCTTACTGTGTATCATGCAATGTTCAAACCGCACATCCTGTAATTCAATACGCGTTGTTAGTCTCATTCCTCATTAATGTTATAAATGAAGTAAAATAAACACTAGAAGATAAACCTACCTATCTATAGTGATAATTTATTCATGATAGAAGTGCTGGAAATGGTCAATGAGAACAGAACGATTATGCATACAATAGACATAAGACGAGGAAGAATGTTTGGCCACCTTATGCGGCATGACAACTTCATAAAAAACATAATGGAAGGGAAAGTGGAAGCCAAGAGAGGAAAAGGAAGACCAAGAAGGTCGTTCATGGATGAAGTAAAAGAAAAGGCAAAAGTTGTGACGTATAAGGAGGTCAAGCATTTAGCAGAAAATAGGGAGACATGGAAAATACTCCACCGACAAGAACCTAGTTCTTAAATTTATTGATTGATGATTGATAAATAAATTTGTATTTATTTATTTGCAAGAAGTAAACACTAAGCAAATGCACTTAACTAAGTATGAGGTAGCATAAAAATTTCTCGGGCTCCTCCGTGCTTCGGAATGAACGTTTAAGCCGTCGGTCCCGGTTCTCATCACTGTATGGCAGTCATCAAGCTATGTCAGATGCTTTTGAGCAGCTTGAAAAATCTGACACTAGTGTTGGATGCACACAGATAGGTGGGCTAAGATTGCTACAGAATTGGTGCCGGTAGGCTGGCGTTGCAAGAGAGGTCACCCAAAGACAAAGTGTTGTGATGATCTGGCACTCTTTAACAAGTCCATAGATCACAAAGCACAAGATATGACAAGATCAGTGGCGTACTAGAGGGGAGGCCTTTACTGGGACAGTATAGTCTAATAAAAAAAGGTTGCTTTTATAACGTTTAAAAAGCAAGTATTGAGGAAAACATTTAACCATAAATACTATTACGAGCAATTTAAAAGCTAAACTATGTTTCTGTGGAAAACTATATGCCGACCGGCGGTCCATTTACACCTAATATGTCATCATCAAGGCTATTTCCAGGAGTAGGCGTGTCCGCTTTCTGCTACGGCGGCGTGCTTCGCCTGGCCATCTCAGCTGATGCAGCGCTGGTGCCGCACGCCGACGGCCTGACCTGCATTCTCCAGGGAATGGTTGATGAGATCAAGCAGTTGCATGCGCTTTATGCGAAGAAGTAAACTTTAGTTGCGATGGATATGCGCTGGCATCTCAGTAAAAGGTAACTATACCTTACCTATCTAAAGTTGGTACATCATCATCATCATCATCATCATCAGGTCTTTTTAGTATCCACTGCAGGAGCACGACTCTCTGTACTACTAGAGCCATATTTGCCCAGAGCAGCCAGAGGATTTGGCCTACACTCTCCACGCTGGCCAGACAGGTTGGAGAGGTCTTATCGATGTTTGTAAGCTTTATTTAGCTTGTATTTCCTAAGTCGACATCCACGGGAAGACTTGAAGTAGTTCTAGAGTAAAGTTGGTACATGACGGCATTTTATTGTAGTCTTCAGTAGCGTGCATTTCATACAGACACTTAGAATTTGTCTACCTGTGCACCCTAATATAATGTCGGATACTAGCGAGAAATGTATTTTGTTCGATAAGGTGCCATTCTCGTTAGGTAAAATTAATGCCTACCCTGTAAAAAATTGTTGTGCACGTCACTAGTACACTTGACAGCGTCTAACACAGGCTAGTAGAATTTTACATAAAAGGAGCAATTCGCGAGGTAAAACTATATTTTATAAAAATAAATTTTGCTAAAAGTACAAATTTTCAGACCTTTTTCAGCTTTTGCAGTTCAAAAACTATCCAATGCTGCTTTAGAGCGTTTAACTACTTACACATACTTATCGCCGTCGCGGCGCTATGGGGCGGTAAAAATTATCCAGTTTATTGCGACAAGAGATACCCATAGACAGACATAGGACATTTTTATTATTATTTTGAACATATAAGAAACCACAAAGTAAGAATTTCTTTTTCAGAAAATGGAGATCGCTAAATTATGCCACAATTTACACAACTTAAGTACTAATTTTATTTGGTAAGTTTCCTAGGTACTCGCATTTTGTAACTGCCTAAAGCTAAGTAAGTTAATAAATCGTATTTGACAATGACATTATTTATTGAAACACCATAGATACCTTAGCATACTAAAATCTAAAGCAAACAAAAATAAGTCATATCAAATGGATTCTTGTTCCCAGTCGATCAGTCCGGGCTCAAAGTTCTCGATGCAAGCTTTCAGACGCAAGTTTTCCACGTAAAGGGCGTTACATTTGCGAATCTGCAGCAAATTACAACAGGGTGGTTAGTGTCCAGGGTCAAAAATAAATTATTTTCTACTAAGAAGATTAAAATAATGTCACTTGTCATTGATCATGTCCATTTTTAACGTGATTAAGGATTTATTAATGAAGAAAAACTGATAATAGGAGCGCTATGTTTGACCCCAAGAAACTATAACGTCACGACGTGCTATGCTATGTCATACAAATCACTTAGACAATGTATGTTTTGACGTTTCTGTTCTGAGTCCGCCCAGCCAGCAGTTACGCTATTGGTCTACTTTGGAGAGTGCATCATCACGGTTGCAGACCAAAGCCGGTACGTGTACCGTGCTTAATTCTTCGCTTGGCGATGCCATTCTTATAGCTCCAGAAACCAGTTGGACTCGTAGATAGGGGTAGAGGATAGAGGATTAACAAGCTGTCTAGATGTTCTTTGACTACAGGAATTCAACATTTCGTTAATTCAACATTTAGCAAATTCAACTTTTCAGACCTGAAGGTGTTTGACGACCTCCGTGGCGTAGTGGTCACCATGATAGTCCACCACCCAGAGGTCCCGGGTTCGATCCCCGATCTTTTTCAAATTGTCCTGGGTCTTGGATGTTTATCTATATATGTATTTGTTATAAAATATAGTATCGTTGAGTTAGTATCCCATAACACAAGTCTCGAACTTACTTTAGGACTAGCTCAATCAGTGTAATTTGTCCCTATATATTTATTTATTTATTTAATCTGAGGCTGTCTACGTGTAGGCGATCGCAGAGTCATAAAACCAAGAAAGACATGGCGGTGTCTTTTATTGTAACGTATACATCGTAATTGTAAATAAAGGTTAACAACTAGGTATGTTAGTGGGATTGAAATGATAGCGCCACTGTTGTTTTTAGTCTGTGTTCTAGGCGTCCCATGTTAAATTTAGTTACATATTTGTTACATCACATTCGCCCTGATGAAGAACTCCGAATGAGGTCGAAACATGTCGGCAGTAGCTGACTCTATACGTGAACAACCTGTTTACTAAATTTAATATTATTTGTTAGCCTTAAAAATAACATACATAAAACGGCAAGGTTTTTGTTAATAATATATAGCGTATTCTCTATTGACATTAAACGGGTAGACTTACCAACAGTTGTGTACATAGACAGACACTATACATACAAAGAGTAAACATGAAACGTAAAATGTGGCAAGCTAGACTTTTTTCATAAGTTATAAGATATTTGATATTTATATAACTCACAAACATTTGTTTAATGATCTGATATATAAGTAAAACAGCCTAAGAGTACACTACGCTACGCTTGGATTTTGTTAGTATTTGTACGACCTGTGACCTAGGGGTCATCATGCCACGCTGTCACACTGTGGGTTCGATCCCCATTCAGGTAAAAATAGAAAATGATCTTTATGTATTTGTTATAAAATATAGTATCGTTGAGTTAGTAACCCATAACACAAGTCTCAAACATACTTTAAGGCTAGCTCGATCTGTGTGATTTGTCCGTGAATATTTATTTATTTATTTGTACTGATACTAACAAAACCCAAGCGCGCAGGTACTGCAACGGCAGGAACTACTGCCGCGGCGGCATAATAATAACGCTCTTAGTAATTTTTCTTTGGGGTTTGTTTTCAGAAATCAATGATCTCGTCTCATCCTAGCAAATTTAAAAATCGGTTAAAGTAGCCTATGTGCCATGGGTGTCAAGCTTCCTGCATACCAAATTTTATCAAAATTGGTGCAGCGGGTCTTTATAATATTAGTGTGTTAATAAGAAACAGCAACTAACCTCGGCAAGTAGTAGAGCTTTAGTAGTGTCTTTCTCTGCTCGCATGCATTCCTCGAGTTGTCGGTCCAAGTGCGCACGCGCTCTCTCTGTGGAGTCCACGACGCGACACACTGCTTCTTTTAGGGAGATGATTATTTCTTCGTAGAAGGCCGTCTACGGTAAGCAATGTCAATATCATTGGCATAGTTTTTCAAAACTAAAAACCGACTTCCAAAAGTACACAACCGATTTTGATTAAATTTATATGTTAATAATGTTAGGGCCACCTCGCAAGTATGATTTCAAACAAAGAAAGATTTTCTAAATCGGTCCAGGTGCCTTCGAATAATCTATGAACGTATATTAAAAAAATCGCGATGAATTGATAACCTTTTCTCTTTTGGACGTCGGTAAAAATTGACGTAGATATTCCCTTATTGTCATTGCTAAAAATGTCTTTGAATCCCGACCGCACCGGTCGGGATTCAAAGATGGAGTCACAACTTCTCATATAATTAGTAGTACCTGGGCGACCGAGCTTTGCTCGGTTACATCTCCAACATTAACTACATTTTTTTAAACTTGTCTAAAAACAATACAAAATAAAAAATTATATATAAATTTGAACATAAAAAAAAACTAAAGTAAGTCACCGAGTGGGATTCGAACCCGTAGCACTCTTTCTAGCGGTCTGCATCCTTAACCACTGAGCCAAACGAACGCGCGACGCCGCGAAGAAATTAGCGACCATATTCTGCGTGGAAAGAAAAACGCATGAAAACTCGAAAATACGCGTTTTCCCAAACATAAGACTAATCTAGATCGATTGTTTACCCCCGAAAACCCCCATTTACAAATTTTCTGCGAAATCGTTAGAGCCGTTTTCGAGATCACAGAAATTTATAAATAAATATATATAAATACAAGAATTGCTCGTTTAAAGGTATAAGATAAGATAAGAGATTAAGACTCCCTTTTACATACAAATAAATAAAGTTAGATAAGGACAAAACAAAAAATTGTTTCGGCAAAACTTACCTACATGGACAGAAATATAATAATTTGCCCAATAATATATTATAACAAGATATACCTGTACGAAAAAAATATTAGGTAGGTACTAATATTAGCGCTCTTGATATTAGTAGGTATTTCAGCAATAATAAATATAAAATCACATTGAAAATGGATATGATCAATGAATGACAAGTGACATTAATTCATTTTTGACCCACGAAATTACCCAATTGAATAGGAAAAATGTTAAGCCACCTAACATTATGAATATTTTTTGAATAAAACTTTATTAAAATGAGTTGACGGGTTACTCACGTATAGACTCAGCTAGTGTCAGCCAGAGGCTGACGTTTTAAGTGAGTTACCCGTTAACTCATTTTAATTCTAATTATGAATATTGGCCTTGCTTACCTCTGCTCGTTTCTTCTGCTTGAGCTGCAAGAACTTTTCGCCAACGACAAGCAGCGACTGGTGCGCTTGCTGCAACTCTGCTCGGGAGGCGTCAAGACTGCGCTGCAGGCTTTCTAAGGCCAGATCTCGAGCGCTGACAGCGCTGCAGCGGTCATCGTGTGCTTTGAGGAGGGCTTCGTAGCGCTTCGAAAGTTCTTCGTATCTGCAATAACACTTGATCACCTTGTTGAGGTGTCATATCATACGCTGGTGGGAATAAAACACATCTTACTTACATATTTATTTTCCGCTACACTGTAGATAAATTTTTGGGAGTCGCCTCTACGGCGTAGGCCTTCCCAGTTACCGCCTGTGCACCTCTTCCCGGTTCTCGCCTTGAAGAGGCGGCCAGGCGCCTCGCAACCACTAACACCCCCCACAGTGAGAACAGAGGAGAGGTGCGAGGACGGGGGACGGGAACGCATATTGCGCGGAACCTTAGGAGATTCCGTTCTGTATGTAATACTCAAAATAGTAATTTTGTGACCGTACATTGAGTCTTCCACACTCCTAGAGGTAATAATCAAGACAGAAGTAATTATGGGGACTCGTCACGGACTGTGTACAATCTGATTAGGTATATTTAAAAATTCACTTTACTCACTGATACTGTAGACACACGATGCTCATGGTAGACCAAGATTCAGTTAGGTTGACTGGACTTCTTGAAAATTTCGAGCCTGTTAATTAAATTACCTAATTATTTCATATCTTTTATCTTAGCGAATTGACGGCTGCCTTTTACTTCGGAGAGGTTATCCCTTGATGCAAGACTATTGACACGCACGTTATCCCCAAATAACCCAAAATTTAGCCCCATTCAGGAGGACCCATAGAGACTTACATGCTTTGCTGACCCCATTTAGAGTGGGATAAGGAAAGGAAGAAGAACGAATGCTTAAATTTTTTTATCGTGATGGGTTGCTGCCGCATCGCCTGTAGATGTGATTTAAGTTCTTGCCCGCTTCCTAGGCTTTTTGTGTATTCAGAAAAAGGGAGCTTCTTTTCATAAAGCACTGAGTAGGTACCTACTATTAATTATATAGTCATAAATTTTAGTGTTATTTTGTTCAAAAATAAAAAAAAAATTCCAAAGTTACCGCCTTGACAATGGGAGCTGATCTGATCATACATTATTAGCTTTTTCTTAATTCCCGGACCAACAGAAGATCATTGCATCAATTTCATTTACTAAATCAAATAACACACAGGGTCCATCATTTTATAGCAATAAATATGCAGAAAAAGAACTTGTTCTGAACTGTTGCCACTGCAGGAGCACAACCTTCTCTTACTACCAGAGCCATACTTGGTCAGAACTGCCAGACTTGGCCTACACTCTCCTCGCTGGCCAGACGGGTTGGAGAGGTCTCATTGATGTTTATAAGCTTTGTTTAGCTTGTATTTCCTAAATCGCCTTCTACGACATCCACGCGGGGAAATAGAGTGGCCCTATTCTACTCTGCCGGAAAACACACGGCAACTGTTTTGTGAGAACCACACGGTTACTGACTAATGTAAGTGCCTAATATAAATAGTCCTGTGCCCTACACAGAATTTGATGTGAAACGCACAAGGAGCTTCATCGTTAGGGACGTTATACTGTTGGAACTAGCCCGTACCGTAGTAAAGTCATTGCTATGTGCCAGAGCAAATATACTTACTTACTTGATGCACTGCAAAAATGGGGCAGCCCCATCAACGTTTTCAAACCATTGTTATATTGAATACGAGTACGAATCATCATCATCATCTTCAAATCATTTAAGCGATGAGACCGCCCATTGCATTAAAGAGTTATCTATCTAAGAAAGAACATGCTTACCTACTACTTACCTTTTTCATCGGCGTCGCTACCGTACCACTCGTTGACGCTGTGCGTGTGAGAGTGCTTGGCTCTGCACCGCATCAGTTGCTCTTCATATTTATCAGTCTTCTGAATGCTATGTTCGAGGCTCTTCAGCAGGTTACGGGCGTTTTTCAAGCCGCTTATGAAGTGTTTTTGACGTGCGTTTTGATCTATAGGCTGTAAGGAAAAGGTCGTATCCAAAGAAATTGCAACTTGTCCAGTTTTTAATTTACTAGATTAGTATGGACCGTTGACGTTATCCATTTATTTAGTACTTAGTCAACTAAAGAAACTTGCATACTTACGGTAAAATTATTAACTTCAACATATTTTAGATTGTCCGGAGAAAACAGTCTGTCGTGGTTGTCTATTTTTTGCATTTGCTCACGGGAATGAATTAAAAACTCACCACTTCCTGTTTTCAAATTCAGATTAAATTTTAATGATTTGTCCCTTCCCTGGCAATATTACACGCACGTTCAACGTGACATAGACCCTGTCAAAAATGCTCTAAGCAAAAAGGTTGTTAAAAACATCGCAACCTTAAATTAGAACTTCTTATGTCAGAGTACGAAATTCAGAGGTTCAGAGCCGATTTAGAGTTAGCAACAACCATAGACCTAGATTTTTTATTTTAATAACGGGATAGTACAGGATGGCGTGTAGAAATAAGAGATTGTGCTACAAGACGTAAAGGTAATATTTTTAAAGCGAGGACGCTGTTTTGAATCCAGAGCAAAACAAAGGATTCCACAGTTGAATCACGAATTCACGAGTGTAGCGAACTACAGTGGACTAGGCTCCTGCGTGAAGGCAAGGGATTCATGTTTAACGAAGAGCACTAACTTTAGATGAACGTTGCACTCATTGGCTCGTTAATATCTAATTCGCAAATAATCTCAATTATTTTTCGAATCGAACATAAAAATGTTTACCCACGTTCATTCATGTTGACGACGACTTATTACTTATTTCAAATTTAAAAAAATACGTCGCATGCTTGACTCCTAACTTTATTTTTGATTCTACATAAATTAACATTCGTGTTCAGTTTTCAAATTGTTATTAATCCCTAGAAATTGTTTTTTTTACTTTGCAGTCCCGATAGAAGCAGCAAGCTGTTAAAATTATTTGTTGTTCAAATGGTATAAAATAGCCTGACAAAAAGAACAAATTGAAATAAAAGACTCGCAAACGTTGTCAGACGGTTTATTCAACTACAACAAAAAGCATAACTTTTACAACTAAATCAGTCTAAAAATATTCTCCTGCGATTTAACTACTATGACTCAAATATTCCATCTAAAAGGATAAAAACTATACTACATTTGTGCAGTTATTGCTTTTGCAAATCAACCACGTGATGTTGTGTACACTAAATTATTTTAATACATAGGCAAATATCTCGAGCATTCGTAGATAGAATATATGTATTAGCTTTTGGGTGTACAAAACAAATATTTATATACTGATTAATTCAGTAAAGAACGTCGTAAGGTACTACTGAAAGTTACTTTAAAATCCAATATAATATATATTATCTAATCATCTTTTCATATTTCAACAAACTAGATGATGTCTAGACGCTTTAATAAAGTTTCAGATGAGAGAATATAATTTACTAAAGTAAAAAATCTAAATATTGAATACTTTGATAAAATTACTTCCAGTAGTAGTCCCACGGGAAATAGCAGCGATAAAATATACGGTAAGTTGTCATGTAAAAACAAAACAAAAACCAATATTCCAAAGATTCAATATAACGCATGTTCTGGAAGACATTGATCAGCTCCTGACAGAAGCTATACTTGTGCAAAAACAGCAGTAACATATGAGTGGTGACCAAACGATACAAACAACTTGTAATTAATGTGTACACGGGTGTAAATATAAAAACATTTATCAATCTTTCTATAGGATTTCCTGTAGGACTTTGAAAATAATTCTATAATTCCCAAAAAAACTGGATGGCCAGCCGAACTTTCGTACGAAAATGTAATTTGGTTTTGAGATCCCAGTTTTGTTATAACCAGAAAAGTTGTTCATAATTACTGGATGACGCACCCCGTTGGTTATATGTCGACCGTCTGTTTAAATCTTGTATATTAAAACAGAAATTAGTTTAAGCCCGCGTAAACTCCCCCGCCCCCCGCAGCTCATGGAACGTCACAGGCGAAAACATTATTCCATGAGTATGTGCATTGATTTTATACTGGGAATTTTGTCTTAAATTAAAGACGCAAACTCATGGACAACGGACAGTTAGCTGTTGGTTAAAATACACGTTTTGTATCGTCTGGACACATTTATAACATTCATTTAAAATTTAAATTTCAACCACAATACTGATATAGAAATTCGAATATGCACAACACCGACTGAAAATAAACATAACAAACAAATAGGCCTGCTATTTATTTCGTTACGATCTTAGGTATTAGATGTTTGTTACAATTCTATTGAAACAATTTATAATAAAGACCTATCATAAAACCAGATCATCAACAGGCAAGTAATAAAACAATTATAAAACATTAACTTATCTAAACTATTGCAGAGGCACTTTAATATCATCTATTTTGCAATAACCAAGATGAGACTGTAATTAAATATAGTACAGCATGCGAATTCAACAATAAAATTTTAACAAAATTTACTTCATTTTAATATTTTTTATAAAATGCATTGCAGAAGTTATTAGAAAATAAAAGCCTATGCAGACGATAAAGAGCTCCATGAGCTTTGTATTCAAGCTCAAGAAATATGTTTTTCTAGCTTAGTATATGTATGATATATGTTTATTTGTTTGGTTCTTATATTTCATTGTATATAATTTGTCGTTCGATTGCATGGTAAGAAGTAGCCACAAGAGGATTTGTTTATTAGTATTGGTTTAGTTTGCCGTAAGCGTTACTCGATCGTAACTTTAGATATAATATTTATTTTTACGGAAGCACATATCGTCTGCATAGACTTTAAATAAATTTATTCGATTGTTATATAATTTGGCAACCTTTGGGTTATAGCCGTTATAGGTATTGCACAATTCATTTATTTGTATACATTGCATTCTTTGGTAAAACAACATACGAAACACATCTTAATCTGACACTGTATCAACAAAAAACAATAACATTTATTCAAAATAACAATCTTAAAGAATATTGGTTCCGACATTTTATATTCGCAAAGAGAAATTGAGCGTATGGAAATTTTTACTTATGATAGATATGACGTAACTACTGAGATCCACAATCAACTGTAGGTTACTAATAGTTTTACAACTAGTCAAAGGAATAAACAATAAATCTTTGCTATAAATCTGCGAAACAAAAATAAGTATTTTATTAAAATTGTTACTATTTTTTTAACAAACGTGGTAACTAACATGATCTTTTTGAACACGATTTCATTTGATTAAACTATAATTAAAATCTAAAAAATTTTAATATTTGGACATTTTATAAGGAACATCGTATGGCTTCAGATAATTGACGTAAAATCAATAAAAAGTTAACATTAAAATGTAACTGGTAAATTAAATAGGTAATATAAACATATGTATATTAATTGTGATGATTCAACTTGATTGATATAAGCAGACAAAACCTAGGCACAAGACATACTTACATTACAATACTATTCAACTAGGAATGGGATAGAACCGCCGCTATCAAGCTGTCATAAACTTCTCTTCTGTATGTAAAAAATGGAAAAAATAAATTTAAAATTTATCTTGATATGATTGAATAATAGTGATGTCCTATCTGCATGACTATCCCGTCAATGAGTGTCGTCAAATGAATTTTGAAAAATTGATAAGGTGTAAAAAACACACTTGGGATATCGATTAAGTATAATTATTAGTCCTTTTTTTTGCAAACGGATCGCGTCTGAAGTTAGCCAACGGTTCATCCTATTGAATCGCATTGTACTGTATCTCCAGTGACACTACCAGTTATACTACGCGTAGTAACACGGTCATTTTCTATTGCCAACCTTGTCCCATTAAATATGAATAACGAAGATGGCGACAGAAAATGGCCGTTTGATTTACTGGTCGTATTTCTTTCCGGCAAAACTACTTTACTGCTCCTTATAAAACAAATGTTAAATATTCTAGTTGTCTCATTCGTGAGTCATATATGAAGAATGCTATTGTTTTGAATGTATGGAAAGGTAATGGGGCCTTTACAGAAAAATTAACAGAAAAATACCTATTTTATGTATTGTAAAATTATTAGCAGCCAAATAGATATCCCTGATTACAGTAACCTAAAAAACTTTATTGACCTACATTCCACTTTTTTATTTTTGTCATTATTCTTGAACAAACTACAATATTACGTCACCGCCAATTAATTATTTCCATAGTAAATATTTTTTTTTCCCAACAATAACATTTTCATTTAAAATGCATGCAATTGTATTCTTATTCTTGACCAAGATAATAGAACAAATACAGTAATTTAATTAGATGTCAATGTAACTGACAACGCTGACTATATTTTTGGTACATTCACAAGCAAAAAACTTTTTTCTTGCGCTTTTGAGAACAAATCCTAGTTAAAAGAATCATCATCACGATCATCAGGTCTCTTATAGTGTCCACTGCAGGAGCACGACCTTCTTTGTACTACCAGAGAGCCATCTAAGCCAGAGGAAATAAATTAATTTTATTGTTGTAAGCTTTATCAATTGTTATATTGAAAAAGATCTATTCGAGCCCTTATCAAAGGATTAAAAAAACATTTAGCGAGACCATAATTTGAGCTAACAAGCGCGGAATCGAACAATCCTCAAAAGACTCACAAATACAAGTATAGCAAAAAGCATAAAAACGTGTAGAAAAAGTAGTAAACTGCAGATGATTGTGACTTACGCTACCGCGAGCTATGTTCCCGTTCGGTGTGTCTCCGCGGCTCAGAGGGAGTTGGTAATGTTTTGGAAGAGCCGCTTGCCCCACCATGTCTCGAGGTCAAAGGGCTTGAAGTCGCGGAGTACTGGGCTGGGTGCGTCATCCTGGTAGTAGAGGCCGGAGGGGGGCGCGGGGGATGAGCTGCCTGAGCCTGTGGAGAACAGAGAAAAAAAAATTGAGTCTACTGATACTCGTGAACCTGGTCGCCGCCTGTCACCGACCAGTGTCGCGAGCTGTCGCTGCCACGTGTTTGCTCGTCTGTGTGAGCCCTAAATTGTTAGTTTAACGTTGCCGGCGTGGTCAAAGGGACAGTAACTTTTGTGTAATTCCCAGAGCTGTGGATTTTGTGACAATAAATAAATAAATAAATAAATGGTAACCTCATATCTTTCCGGGTAAAAAAGTGTCATGTGTTAACGGTAATAAGCATTTTTTTCCTGCCTAGTTTCTAGTGTCTAGTTTCACATCGCAATCCATTCCCCCGTTTTGCGTTCTTCATTTACAAACATCATCTTGAACTTTACTATAATTTTACTATTCTTATCAAATATTATGTCAGGCACTTACATAGATATTATTTAAGATGAGTGCTTATGCAATAAAGATAAAAAGATTTATCTGGCATTGAAAAGTTGTTTTATCAGAATGAGAGTTTGTCAGACCATATCAAAAATAATTGTATGAATGCACTAGCTATTGAATCATATGACTTTCGCGATCCCTTTACAGATTGGTTTATGTACGTATTTCATAAATTCTATTGCGCTAACTATCTGGACAGATCGTAAAAACCGATTAAAGGAATGAGTGAGAAACAGAATCATGTTAATAGGCGATGCGACTATCAAATCCGTATAACAACGATCTTTTCTTGTAAGGCCTAATGCTTATCAAGACTATTGTAATCAGCCTAAACTCGAAGAAGTAACGTCGTTTTATTACAGGGTTCCTATGGCTACCTTCCGGCTCTATCATCAGATCTTCTCTCATAATAATATTGCATCAACTCATTTGCATAATACAAAATTTCATCTCAACCAGAAACCGGGGAGTGGCCCAAATTTAACTTGCAAGATTAATTTTGCGCTACTCCCTGACCCAAACAAATTAAAAAACAATCAGGACAAACTACATATCAGCTTGTAATTTAAAAAAGAACATAACACAAAAGGGACAGCTTTCACTCTTTTACCGCGAGACTTTATGTCAGTTGTCGTGTCCGCAGCGCGAGGCACAGTAAATCTAAAATAAATACAGACCTACAACCAAAAAAGAGATGTGGATACTTAAGTTATGTGCAATGGTATTGGTAGGTAAGCAGTGGTATTTTGTCAGAAATATCCGACGCTCACAAAATGAGCACGATAAAATAATTATAAAATATATAAATCCGAAGTTCGCGTTGAAAGGGTTCTACATTTTTCCATACGAAATGACGCATTTCCTCTACGGTTCACATTAGGCCTTCCATTCATAGTGATAAGTTGATAACCTTCACGCGTATTGTTTAAGTCTCTTCCATTTACTGTTGAATGGCTATTAGCATTTACGTTATTATCGTTTGTTTGCCCCAGTTCACAAAGCTTATCAGATCAAGATAAGGAGGTTCCGATTGACTTTGATTGAAAAGGAATGAGAAGTGTGTTTAAATATATCGTCTAACATATACTGAAACTATTTTAAGGGTGAATTCAGTCCATGATACTGAACAACTTTCCCAAGGAATATACATCGAAATACGAAAAATAATTTTTGGTCAACACAAGTTGACCGATCAGCTTATCCAAGTTTACGTAGATATGAAAAGCAAACAAAGATGAGATGAAAACCCGACTTTACCCTCAAACTACACAACCACTTTTGATAAAATTTCTATGGGATCATCTCGCAAGTATACCCTTTAAACAAAAAATAATTTTTCAAATCGGTTCAGGCGTCTTCGAATAGTCGCGACGAATTAGCTTGTCAACTAAGAAATATGAAAGTGTTAAAAGTGCCTTTAATCGAAAATATAGACAATTTTAAGAAAGTAATTTGATTATAAAAATTCTACGTTTTATCAGGATTTTTTTATATAATTTTAAACAAAACACCGGAAGTGACGACACACTGCAATCGAAGTTTAAATTTAGCGCTAATAAAACAATGACATCTGTCAACTGTCAATGTGTACTGTTTAAATTACCGTCTGTATGTTGGTTGTTGTCAAATTGTTTTGTTGGTAGATGACAGTGACAGTGACATATAATACAGGGGTGCCATTTTTGAAACGTGGAGTCACTAAACGAACGGTTTTTGTATGGAAAAAACCAGTAATTTAGGTGACATCGCGTTTCAAAAATGGCACTTCAGTACAGTACTGTAAGTGGAAATTGCCAACTTTACTCAAAAAATCTTCATCGTGACATCACTTCCTCAAATAAGCTTGACCTTGCTTGAAAATAAAGGTCAATGGGTTTTTTGCAAATATCTAAATAGGTAAGACCTTATTTTAAAATCTTATTTGAGAAATCTTCTCCTAGAGGCTATTCCTCGAAAAGGATTGCGATTCAGATCTTTTTGAAAATTACTTGACAAGCCAATTGACAACCTCCACCTATTTTGGAAATCGGGTAAATATAGTTTCAGGATACTGTATTACAGTTGTACGAGTATACTGGTTTTTTAGGCCACTTCATCTATTACCCAACCATCTCTTTCTGTGTGTTAGGAAATGTAGCTACATTCATGTTTTTACTTGCTCCTAAAAGCATGATAGGGTTAATTCAACTTATTTTTTAAGACCCTGTTGATAGCGTCGGTACCCGCGGGTTAAATTATTGACATTCGCGGAAACCACGGAGACTACATTTTCCAAGGATTGCCAAGAAAAGCTGAACAAACATCCATACAGACTTTCAAAATTATATTAGTAGGATAGAATCCACTCAGATAAGAGTGAAAAAGTAGTTCGGGTCAATGAGTGCTCAAAAGGGGCATGTGGATGGAAAAGTCGAAAGCAGAAATTTTGACTCAGAGACTTTGTTTGGAATGGTTAAGAGATAAACATACTAAAAGTCCTAACCCCTCCGAGGTGAGCCCGCGGGGGGAGGGCACAAAGAAGGTCCCGTTTTTTGTTTTTTTTTATTTTATTTATTAATTTAAAAACTTTATTGAGCCAAAAGCTAGAATAGGTGGACTTAATGCTAAAGCAAAGCATTCTCTCCCTGTCAACCTTTAGGAACTTTTATGCTTACTTAAAACGGGCTGAGTCAAAATTCCTGCTTTCGACTGCATCCAAAATTATTCTTTGACTGTACTAAAGATGTTTAAGGTAATCTAGTATCATGCATATACCTGTAATTTGCAAAATAAAATTCTAAAATATTAAAACTATACATCTGACGAACTAAAGGAATTTTAAATGTGAATAAACATACCAATTGGACTTGTTGGTGTTGATGGCTCACTGTCGCCATATGCTGTTTGTGACCAAGCTGAAATTAATAAAAACAAATTATTTAATGATTAATTTCAGATTTTGTTTTGTCCCAATCACTCTCTATTAACTTCTTCTGATAATTTGTCTCAAATATTAAATTTTATTTACACACAATATCATAAGTGCTCTAAAATGCGTTCAGAAACCATAGGCAATGACCAGCATTACCAACCAGTAGGAACTAACGGAGACTTACATTACCTCCTGAAATCAGTAGGTAATGAGTTTAAATTTGGAACAGCTCTCAAATTCAAATGGGTGGCTATTCTAGTACATATCTATAGATGTTAAAACAGTTATCAAAACGAATGCAAAATTCAGTATGTATATTTTTTAATATAAATCGCACGACATTTGATCTCGAGTGACACAAGAATAGGGGCGTTCATTCGTTTGTCTATGATAAAAAAAATGACAGATTCGAATTTCGAAACGCCGCCATTCCGAGTTGTCATTTGTTTGTTGATGTTTTACTGTTTACGAGTGTTTAAAATTGAAACCAATTAAATATAAATATGCCACCGTCATCAAGCTCTTCAGCTCCAAAACAAGACCCCAATTCAAATGCAACTCAACCAGGACCGTTAACTGTATCTCACTGTACAACTGTTAATATTAATTATAATGATTATAATAAATAGTTTATTCTGTATGTGTTTAATTAGTTTTTTAATACATTATTTTTAAATTACAATGTAATTCAGGTCAATTCCCTATGGTTCCTGAACCTATCTTAGAGCACTATGATAATTATACGTGTAGATAAAGTAGTGTATGCAACTATACATAATTAGGCATTACAACACTCATGTGATGTTATTATAATAATATAAACCCACATTCGTGTTGTAATGCCCTTCATTATGCACAGTCGCATAAACTACTATTATGATTCCAGAATTATTAAAGATATGATGGAACAGGTGAACATACATTATATACAAAAGCAAAACGGCAAAACCCTCCGAAAAAAACTTACTTTCGCTTATATATCTAATGATTTCCTCGTGCTGCGGAGTTATGACATGATGTTGTATTCTCTGGTGGATTGTCTTTTTACCATTGGAATGAAATACTGGTTTGGGCATACTGAAAAACAAAATACAAAATATACATTAGAAATTCATCTTGAATTACACGGGAACATACTTATTTAAACACTAGCTGATGCCTGCAACTTTGTTTACATGGACAAACATGCTCATCAGAACAACTTTTGCTAAGTTGTCAATTTTTGTATATTTTTTTTTGTTGTGTCACCATTATAGCTATAAAAAAGTAATAAATCATTTAAATAGGCTTGCCAGCCTAGGCTCTGTCTTCTTAGAGCCGGATGACTCAAAATGCTTTGTCTGCTCCATTAGGGATCTCCTCCAAGAAATAATAGTATGTAAGTAGTAAATAGTTTGAATAGGTAAACCTTGACCTTTGACTTTACCTTACAAAGTGGACTATATAATTATGATGAAATAAGAATTTTATGAGTTGACACTGTTATCGAACACTCAGTTTAGTAACACGTTTGACGACCTCCGTGGCGTAGCGGTCACCATGCTAGTCAGCCACCAAAAGGTCCTAAATTCGATCCCCGGATAGGGCAAGTTGGAAAATGGCTTTTTTCGAATTGTCCTGGGTCTTGGATTTTTATCTATATATGTATTTTTTATATAAAATATTGTATCGTTGAGTTAGTATCCCATAACACAAGTCTCGAACTTACTTTGGGGCTAGCTCAATATATTTATTTATTTACATAAAAATGTTCTGATGTTTCTTCACATCATTGGTTGATTCATATTTTAGTTAAGGTATGTCAAAATAGAAATTTTTGATGCTTTTTAGATGCTTGTGAGATATCTTATTAATTGCATCTATTTGATCCAATAGGAGGGTGACAATTGATTCAGCAAACAAAATATTTTTTTTACACACCCATTGATAAAATTTTATCAACAGCCATTATAAATTTAGAAGATCCCAAGTTATTGAAACAGACATTGAATATGAAAAAAATGTTAAAAATAAAATTTCATTAGTTAGGCTGCACCATACAGGAAATTGATCCATGCAAAATTAACAAACACTAAATAAAAATCCGTTCAGTAAAAATTACCAATCAGTTGATAGAAAATAAGGAAGTCCAAATTGATTGTACTAACGGTACTTAAGTAAACAATAACTTACATCTATAGAGGTCTTTTTCATTTAAAATAGATTTTTACAAGCAGGGAATGAAGATTGAGTTCATACACTTTGGTAATTTGAATAAAAATATTTTGTTACTAAGAAAATTAAATTAAATAAATAAAAAAATGATTTTTCTTTAATTACATAATTATTTATAAAAATCACTAAAGCAGAGCTCTGATGATAATGATTCAAGTATGAATAAAATCTTTTGATAATGTTAACTCCCTTTTGTACATATCCATTCTGATTATCACAATTACCCCATCACTTGCCCCTAACTGCGCGTTAGATAACGAATGGGGTTTAGGAGGCTTCCTAAGGGTGAAATACCTCGTGATAATGGCATCGAGCCATTATTCTAAACATTCTTGTAAACAAGCCTGGCCCCGGCAGAGAGGTTATGTAAAAACACTGATGAAATTTCCAAACACTATAAGTTGCATCATATGGCTTCCTGCAATACATACTTAGTAATTTCTCCATTGTCTGATTCCGACGACTTCCTGCTTTGATCCTTACGGCTATCTAGTCTTTCTAAGTTCTGTGATAGGCCTGAAAATAAAAATAATTCCAAATTGTACCAATACTGGCTGCACTTGAAATAACTTGTACACAACACTAATAATTATAAAAAATGGTGTACCCCTTCGAGTTTTAGCGAAAATCTTGTTGGGTCCTTTTGAGACAGTATACATTTTATAATTTCGTGCAGAAATTAAAAAAATAAACGTAAAAAGTCACGCACGGATTATGAGACCAACCTGAAACTACAGTATTGCCAACTTGTAACAAAATCTTCTACTGTCTTTCGTTTAGTAGTTTTTTTTTACTGTCAGTCAGTTTTGTTTAGCAAGGTCAGGAGACGGGGATTAACGAATGTTCGCTTGTAAGTATGTCGTACGCGAAGGATTTACAATACAACTTAGAAAACTAGATTTGCAACCAGTAACCTTGACCACTGGTCTACAAGTGAGTGGACACGTTTTAATATAGCGAGATAGTCTAATTGTGATTTATAGAAAAAGAAAGAGTTCTGTGCTTTGTCCTTATCACCAACCAAACATTTGTTAATTAATGGTCGGGTTATAGTTATAGGCACAGCACACTTTAAATTGCGTATAGTAGTACCGTAGTATCTATAATGTCCTTCTCTTACACCCGGTCACTTGGTGGCAAATCTACACTACTTTAAATCTTTACCGTTTACGTTACAAAAAAGTGGACATCTTAATTGTCATTTTTGGTCATGGCAGTTAAGTGTGACAGACGACTACTTAATTGTCATAGTTGTCAGAATATGTCAGTAAGTTGTTGATGACATTTTATCAAAAGAAATGGTCAGCCGACGGTGATAACCTGACAACACCCCGTATGGGATATTTAGATTTTGTTTTGATGTTATTTAAATAAATGATCTGTCATTTTTTATGATAAAGAAGAATGATTTTCTTAGAGCAGAAAAATATTGAAGCGTTTTCAAAATTTTCATTTCTTCCCTATTTTACCACGCAACTGAAAATAACTAATTTAGTAGTTTTTTGGAAGCCTATGGCAACACTGAAAACTACGTTCCATTCTACGCAGCAAGCGTCCAATGCCGGACTATTTAAATTGTTTTTGATAATTCTTTACGTATATTGAGTTGTGGTGATTAACAACCATCACCAAAGTCATGTCACGTGCCTTCTGAAGCAGAGAGGAGCTCAAAATAAAGTTCCTGTCGCAAGCGGATCATCCAGCTGTACTAATGCTTAGTTGTTCTTGGATGGTTAATCTATACATGTTATAAGTACTTACCTACTTTAGGTATGTAGGTAGGGGTACAAAATCTAGATTCCAGGACTCAGTGACGGATTTTCCTATTAACCCTACAAATTAGGCAAAGTCCTGGTATCTACATATAGAAAAACTATCAGATAACTAGGCAGGTAATTCAACTTAATGACTTAGGTACCTATTTAAAGGCACGTTACATACTTACCTAATTACTTCATTTTTATTTTGTTGCTAGGTATTTACCTACTGATACAATGTGTACCTATCATCATATTGTTACACAACCGCAGTTATTTGCAAGCAATTCCGGTATATTTCCGAATATACCTAAGTACCTATTTACTTATACATTCGAGTTCTTGAATATTGTATTTCAGGAAGTGACTGTACCTACTCCACGCTACACTAACTCGCGTTTTTTACTCCAATAAAGGTATAATGTACAGGAAATACATACAGCGTGTATTAAATTGTACATAATGTGATCGATCACAGTATCAAAACTAGCTCTAATTAGGTACAGTCAGTGCTAGCGACGCGACGTTTGCGTATGTTGCTGAATGCCGATTGCAATAAGAATGCAAAAGCAAGTGATTATATGATGCTCATGGTGCAAAAGAAGCAGTAAAAAAAAAACTACCCAGTAGCACTTGTTTACAAAAAACAGCGCTTGTTAAATCAGCTAGGTAATAGATTATCGCCAATGATATCAACAAAAATTTTTTTTGCTCTTCATAAATAATATAATTTTTTTTTTCTGCCAGCTGCATAATGTTATTAATGCCTCAAAGAGCAAAAAATATATATTTACCTTCAATGTCTGCACTGGTTAAATTGGTAGCATACCTACCTACTCACTATAATATGACTGATTTGGGAGGTCAATTAGTTTTATGAATAGATGAAGCCAAGTCAATACAAACGCCATTGAGATTTGTAATAGGATCACTTTATCTCTACTTTTGCATGTCTTGATAACAATAGGTATAGGACTTAAGTAGGTATTAAGCACGACATAAAAGATTAACATACAGATGCTGATTAGGTACCTACCTACTACTTATTGATTGTAGTAGGGATTACGACTTTAATTATTAATTGGTATGTACTTTACTTTATAATAAATAAAAGAAACAGATAATTTTTTTTAATAGGTGTTAATAATAATATTATACGCCTATGTCCCAGTGGCGAAGCCTCCCTAGAAGCCGATTCCCATCGAGTTCCCTTAGGGCTTTTAACATATATGCATTTACTATTTTCATAAGCTATAAACTAGCAGCATGACTGGATTGCACACACCCACATATTCAAAATACGAAAATTCTCTCTGGTTATTAAAATACACTCACAATGATCAATACAATACAATACAATACAATGCAATACAAAAATCTTTATTGCACCAAAAGACATTTACACTCATCAAATCAATCAATGTATAAACACGCTCAGATACATATTATTCACAATAAGTAAAAAAAAAATAAGCAGCACATGGAGCGGCATACTTTTAAATAACCTAATTAGGCAGGTAGGTATTTAATTCATTTCATAGTTTTATAGCTGTACTAGCCCAAATCCTCACCCAACGCCACTGCCATGTCCAGCAGTGGACTTCCTGTTGTGGCTGATATGATAATTAATAATATTATTATGGTTTATTCTAAAATATATTTCCTCTACTTCGTTTACGGTCTTCTGCATCTTGAACATAAATTTCATACAGATAAATTTTATTGTTCACCACTGTTTAGGCGGATATTCTACCGCGGAAACGCGGCAGATACAAATAAAAATGCTAATTAGTACCTACCTACTTACCTACGAGTACCTACGATTTTATGGGTATTTTTTATTAGAAGTCTAGTAGTAGCCTGTAGTGTATAATTTTCTCGCTTATAATTGTATGTACTTAGTTCCATTCTACAATAACTATGTATTGCAGTCATTATAAAAATGTGCCGCGTGACCTTCGACTATTGTTTAAGTATACTAAGTAGAAGGTGTTTTTTTTTCAGAACCTAGTTAGCTACTCAGTTACCTACGTAAGAGTAGCTGTAAAGTATTCTTACGTAAGTGACTTACCTGTACGACACAACTTCTGCCTTTTTCTTTACTGCATCCATGAATGTCCTTCTTGGCCCTCCTCTCCGTGCCTCGAACATATAGCTAAAATAACCAGGTCAGTAACTTTCTTTTTGTACAGATGTTAACATGGTATAATGTACTTACGCTCATTGATCAGTGAAAGTTTCCCTGACGGCGAAAGTCCTGTCCGGACACATTTGCATCGTTGTGTCGATTGCTGTATGCAATAATGCATGCGATGCAATCAAGTACCTATAATAAAGGTATGAAAATAAATTATACGTAATAAATAAAGTCAATTCAGGTTGAATAGTAAGTATTATGTATTTATTCTGTGGCTTAGGAAAGTACCCATGCGCTACTGTAATTGAACACGGATCCTTTAAGGCAATGTTGAAGTTAGCTTTATGGTAGAGGCTTTTTAGCCAATGATTAGTAGGAACCTACATAAAAACAGTAAAAAAATCTAGGGCTAGGTGTATAAAAATCTGCTCACCTGGATCAGTCATACTGAGTAAGAAGTCTACTAATTTTAAGACTAAAAACTTCGATTTTGACAGAAAAATTTGCGGTCAACGTCGGTAGGAGATTTTTTATGAATATAGCGGTATTTGCGTCAGAATATTCAAGCGATGGGATGAATATCCCAACTTGACTCGAAAAGGTTTGTTACTCGTAGATCTAGCTCCACTGAGTTTGGTTGGTGGAAAGGACCTACTACATATCACCAAATATTATGATGTAAGTATGTACCTACTCGTAGCCTTATTTAATTTTTTACCTAACTACGGCAAGGCCAATTTTGAGGCGCACCTGATGAGTCGCTCCTATATAGCGATAGCAATTAAAAATATTAAAATTTTATTCCTCGAAGCGCACCCACGTTTAAAAATAGGGAAGTGCATGAAGCAAACGTAATAAATTATATAGATAGATAGATAGATAGATAAACTCATTTATTTGCTGCTATAACACACATACAAAAAAAATACACAAATCAGACACAAAAAATTAAATAAACTTCTACCTACCTGCACAATTTTTAATGTGTGTGCTACAGCAATACAAATAGGCCACAGCTCAGTGGTAATATTGCCCGGGAGCAATACACTGATTTTCAGCTATGACCTGAAGAGATGCGTGGTGCGATAATCATGATTTGAAAATAGAAAAATGAGGCTGTGTGTATGTATAAATACATAGATAAGTAAATAGTGTAATAGAATACGAAAGTTTAAATACATATACATATATATAGCATTGCTGTTGTGTAAATATTGTCTTGGCGTTGTCATTACTCGTATCACATATGTTGTTTAAAAAGAATATACGAAGGGGATGTGGGTATAATAAGCAGTAAGCAGTAACATAGGCCTAGAAGAACTTTCTCTCCGCTACCAGCGACGAGTTGGATTTTGAATTTTTTGCAAATCTAATAAATAGGTGCGAAACCTTGTTTTAAAAGATGAAATTGACGTATAGAGTCTTATTGGAGGGGGTATGTTGTTCCAACATTTCGTCGCCTGATATCGGAAGCTGCCCCTGAAAGAAGCTGTTTTATGACGATACACGAGAAGTGGTGGACGACAGGATCTTGCATTACGGTTGGGGTTGAACATAATCTTCGTGTAAAGATATTCTGGCATTCTATATTTTATTACTCCAAACAGCAGAGTTGCCAGATGTAGTTGTCTACGGGAGACCATATTCAGCATCGAATTGTCGTTCAGATATGGCGTAATATGACTTCGCGGCGGGATATTATAGCAAAATCTACAACACGCGTTTTGGACACGTTGGATAAGACGTTGTGTTCTTTCTAAAAGTCGAGGCCCAAAGACTATATCTCCGTAGTTAAGCTGCGATAGGATTAAAGATTCGCATAACCTAATTCGTACCTTCTCCGTTAGCAATTTTCTTATTTTATATAATATTTTCAAACGGTAAAAACAGTTCTTAACTATATTGCTGACATGTTTTTCGAACCTAAGCTCACCGTCCATTAAAATGCCTAGATTTTTTGTCTCATCCACTCTATCTATTGCCGTACCTAGCATAGTGATGATTGGATTTTGATCAACTATTTTGGCAATTTGCACTTTGGAACCAAAAATCATGACTTTGGATTTCGCTGGATTGAGCACAAGAGAATTTTTGGCAGACCAATCAGCAATACTCTGCAGATCCTCATTCATTTTCCGGGCTGCCTCACAAATATTCTCGGGTGTATCAGATATGTATACCTGGACATCGTCGGCATAGCAGTGGTATTTACAATGCTTTATTATCTTGACAAGATCAGCACAGTAAATAGAAAAAAGTAGAGGACCAAGTATAGAACCCTGTGGGACTCCGCGGTTTACAGGTCGTGGTTGAGAAAAGAGACAAGAACCATCCTCTTTTATAAGTTTTACTCTCTGAGACCGCCCACCCAAGTAACTATCAAACCACAGTACGGATTGGTGGTCAAAGCCGTAGTATGAAAGTTTGGAGATCAAAAGAGGTGAATCAAGGCTATCAAAGGCGCGAGAATAATCTAGCAGAGTCAGGCAAGTTCCACGTCCGCTATCTTGCTCGGCGAGAATGTTGTCGATAACGTCCAACAGCGCAGTTTGCGTTCCACGGCCTTTACGAAATCCGGATTGAAACATCGTCAAAATATTATTTGCTTCGATATAACTTGACAACTGGGAGTGTGCAGCCTTTTCCAAAACCTTTGAGAGAAAAGGTAATTGGCTAATTGGTCTAAGGTCGGCAAGATCAGATGGATTGTTCGTTTTAGGTATCGGTATCACCAATGCCTCCTTCCACTGAGGAGGAAAACAACCAGTGAGAAGAGAAGTGTTTATTATCTGCGTAATCACACTCAGAGTAGATGGAAGAGTAAGAAGAATCATGTCCCTACTGATGCCGTCATGTCCAGCTGCATTCGATTTAATTGAGATTATGAATTTTGCTACGTCATCTTCCGATACAGATTGAAATTGAAATGTTGAATTATTAAAACGATTAAACTCATAAAATGTCAAATTAGATAAATTATTATTATTATTGATTGTATTGGGAAGATTAAAAAAATGATTATTAATGTCGTCAGGGTTATCAAAAGATTTAGGCAAAGAATCACTCTTAGTAGGATCAATTAGAATTTTCTCTTTCAGATTCTTCCAGAAAGTTTTGCTGTTATCAATTTTTGAATTAATGTGGTGATTGAAATACGCAACCTTTTCATTGGCAATACTGTCTTTTACTAGTTTTTTAAGATCGGCGAGATATTTCTTGTCAGTGTCAGATTTAGTTTGTCGATAATTGTTACGGGCTTGGTCACGTAGTTCTATCATGAGTTTGCAAGTATCCGTTACCCATGGTAGTGAGTGATTATATCTAATTTTGTATGTTTTCGTAGGTGCATGTTTGTCAAAGAGTCCCAGGATAAGACTATTGAATTTATCCACCATTTCCCCGACGTGAAGCAATTGAGTTACAGAATTCCAGTTCATCGAATGCAAATCTTTATTAAAAGCGTCCATATCAATCGTCTTTAGAGGGCGATACGAGATGATTTTAGGGGGTATTTTGGTTTTCTTTAATTTTAATTCTACATTTATCATAGCGTGCCCGTCCACTCGACCCGTTATATTCGTAACCAAAACTTTCCTAACAGGGGCGTTAGTGCATACGACGTCGATCAATTTCTTAGAGTGGCTTGTGAAGTGCGTAGGCTCTGTAACTACCTGGTTTAGTTCTAAATAACTCAAAAAATTGGTAAACTTTAAGGCGTCAGCGTCATTCTGTTTCATAAGGTCAATGTTAATGTCCCCCAGAAAGACTATGTAGTCGTGGTCTGATAAGGAAAGGCTTGATTCCGTTAGAGCGTCAATAAACTGGTCAACTTTTACCCATTCCGGCCTATAAGCCGTGCCAATTGCCAAAGTATGTCCATTTACTCGCGTAGACAACCACATCTGTTCAATATCAGGATTCCGTAAGTTTACAACGCGCACACGCAAGCCGCGCTTCACGTAAAATCCGACTCCGCCCCCTCGCCCTTTCTTCATATGCGAGGGCCGCGGGGCAGTGTGAAGACGATAGGCAGGCGGGGCAGGCGCGCGCGCTCCCTGATCCGAGCGCAGCCAAGTCTCATTTATTGCGACAATATCTGCCTGAAAACGTGACATAGCTATCAGGAAGTCATCATGTCCGGTGTTCAATGAGCCAGCATTAAAAAGTCCCAGTTTAAAGTGTTTCTCTTTAGGAGCTATTATTTACACACGGAATAAAAGATATATAAGAAAGGTAAGCAATGTTGAATTAAATGAGTGATATTGACTTCCAAAGGTGTGATAAAATAAGTAAATAAATAAAATAAGAAGAAAGTTATTTTTTGATATATAAAGATGGGAGTGTTATTTTTATAATGTGAAAGCTGTTTGCAAACGCGACTACACTAATTGATTTGTATTACTGCATCACACATTACGATAAATAGAATACAATGGTGATTCATAATGCGCACGGTCCGTGTTACGTAACTACAACAAGACATAGTTGAGTGATGAATTGAGATAAAACTATGGAATTTAATTATTTTCAGAAGAAGATAACAGCTAAGCGATGGTTGACGGACATTTGATGGCAGTGCTTGTATATACCAAAAAATTATAAATGGCAAGTACAACAATGTCTGCATAAATAACATACTCCTAAGTGACATACATGAAAGGTAAGACATTATAACATTGTGGTTGCTTATTGTACTAATATTGAGATGAATTACATTATTAATGGCATAAATAATATTCATAAATAATTGTGTATAAAAATAATTAAGATTATTATAAATAATTACTTGATGCCCAGACGAAACTTTGTACAATCTGAAATACGAACGTGTTGCCATTTTAAACATGTTACATAATACATTTGTACGCAACAATACATTCATGCATCTAATTAAATAATTTGTATTTTCCAGGTTTCTCGTGTAGACGTTAATATGTTTAAATTGTACACATGTCAGGAGAAATGCTATTTGAAGGAAAAATACGCAAACAACCCAAAAAGAATAAGGTAAATATATAATAGATTTTAGATTAAGTATACAATTAACCAATAATATGCTCCAAATATAAATAATTAAAAGTAAACAGACAAGTGCATTACATAACCTAAGACAAACATTATAATTAATTTTCAGAGGGACCAACAGTTTCCGGCCCAAAAACACGGACCAAGTCTTGCTCACTACGGATGCGGTGCCTGGCCGCATCGGGAGCCTGATGCTTTCGAGCGTATATGCGGCCGTCCCGGGTCCAGACAAATCTCCACCTGTGTTGCGTTGCCAACACGCGTGCGCGACGAAATAGATGACGGTTCACTTTTGTCAACCGCTCGTTGACGTAGAAACGACGGGGAGGACCAGGCAGACCCGTCCCCTCGGTGGTTGCACCACGACGTACGCGCGCCTCCTTGATCAACTGGTCTCGAAGTGCTCGCCGCGCAAAGCGAATAACAATAGGCCGTGGACGAGATCCCGACGGTGCCACTGCTGCTCCTGGTAATCCTGAGGATGGGCCTACACGCGTCACGTTCACTAGGTCTTCATTAGCTATTTGGACTCCTAATTTGTCGGCTAAAGTGATGGCGATGTGACCCAGAGACTCCCCAGGCTGTTCTGCGATGCCTGAAATTTCCACTTCATTCAATTTCCTGGTCACGATTGTTTATTTCGGCTTTCAGTTCGGCTACGGATCTAAGCAGAGCCTGCTCGCCATCACTCCCTATCGTCGCTCGCTCCCCTGCCTGCTCCCGCACCTGTGTCTCGAGGCAGTCAACTCGCGCTTGTAACTGCTGGTACTTTTTGTCGCTTGCATCTTGCCGAATATTAATTTTTTCTAAAGCTTCTGTCAGCATTTCCATTCTTTTTCTTTCATTTATTTTGTCCTCCCTATATTCCTCTCTAAACTGCCGCAGCTCGAAGAACAGCATTTGAATGTCAGCTACCTCCATGGTGTCGTTAAGGGATGTGGTGTTTAAATTAGTTGCAAGCGGTAAAATGAGTGACTTATCCCCAAGGTGTTCCTGGGGGCTGACCACCGCGGCCCCACGACGCCGCATCACCTCGTGCATTCCACCGCGGACAGGTGTATTGGTGTTGTCCGTTCGAGGTTGCGCGCATATGCACATAGGGCATTTCCATGCTGCCTTATGTTCGGGCGTCAGAGTGCTGTAGTAACGTTGTTCAGACACATTTGCGCAAACGAGGTCATACTTTTTACTACAAAGACTGCATACCAAGAACTGTCGTGATTCGATTGGCCTTAGACATCCAGCACAATTTTCCATCTTTGGGTAAAAATATAATAATAAATAAAAAGTTTAAAAAAACAAAAAAATTGTATGTCTGAGCTATATCGATGATTTACCATCTTCTTTAATACACGTTACTCTTTGAATACACAATAACATTGCTCTTTGAATACACATTATAGTGCAGAAAGCAAATACATATTTTTCTGGCAATTTCGTACTTTTGGTTAAGCAACTTCAATGATTATGATGCACAAATGAGTTTTTAAAAATCATCGATATAATTATTATCGTTTACTTTATGCTCTTCCCTATTTTTAAACATGGGTGCGCTTCGAGTAATAAAATTTTAATAAGTATTTTTAATTGCTATCGGAAGCGCTCCTAAAAGGTGCGCTTCGAGGAATAAAAAAGGAGCGCCTCACCAGGTGCGCTTCAAAATGGGAGCGCTTTGAGGAATACGTCGTTTAGCTTACGTTAGTAATTATACTTATTATCTTTGGTTTAGCACATTTCAAAAATATATGGGTACCTCCCGTAGACGGATATTAGTTTTGAAGCGTAGGTATATTTTTTTATAGAGTATTCTTATGTCTATGGTCTTAAGTACGTACATCATGAACTTTTCCCGGACCTCTCACATACGTTTACTAGATATTTATTATAGTCCCATATAATAAGTAACTCCGTAATAGGTAAGTTTTACCTATTTCAGTTAATTGCTTAGTTAGGAGCGATAGTAAAATTTACCTAGTTGTAATATTGCACACACTCGATGTAAATGTAGGTTAGTTAGCTGCGGCAACCGTGGGTAGGTACTAACATACTTAAATACGAGTACAGAATAAGTACTAGTATTCACGTACTACGAGTACTACGACTGCCTACAATCAAAGATAATACCTAATTACTAACTACAATGCATACCTTCATTTTCTTTTTTGATGTTTGTATTTGTGGAAAGCAGTTCAGTAGGATTGGATTAAACCTGTTACAATAATTTCGCTGATGTTTTATTAAAAGTCACCCTGTATACATATAATAAAACAGTAAAAAAAGTGTGTCTGTACATTAAATATATTTCCAAAAAAAATATAGGGGGCGATGGAGACATAGTAATAGAGTAAGAATTTAAAAAAAAATGTCTGTCTGTTTGTCTGTTTGTCTGTATGTCTGTTTGTCTGTTTGTACACGCTAATCTCCGGAAATACTGGACGGATTCGAATGCAACTTTTTTTGTTATATAGCTTTTAAGCCTGGGCAACATATAGGGTACAAATGATTTTGGAAAATGAAACGCCTGATGCAGAACCATAATGGTCCAGCTAAACTATAAGAGATATAAAAATTTCGCCTTAGTAAAAGTTGTTCAGCCTGATGAGCATTTTCCAGAGACATAAAGTGCACGCGAACGAAGTTGCGGGCTTCAGCTAGTTTCAAAAATATATGGATACCTCCCGTAGAAGGGTATTAGTTTTGAAGCGTAGGTATATTTTTTTATAGAGTATTCCTATGTCTATGGTCTTAAGTACATCATGAACTTTTCCCGGACCTCTCACTTAAGTTTACTAGATATTTATTATAGTCCCATATAATAAGTAACTCCGTAATAGGTAAGGTTTACCTATTTCAGTTAATTGCTTAGTTAGGAGCGATAGTAACATTTTAACGAGTTGTAATATTGCACACACTCGATGTAAATGTAGGTTAGTTAGCTGTGGCAACCGTGGGTAGGTACTAACATACTTACCTACGAGTACAGAATAAGTACTAGTATTCACGTACTACGAGTACTACGACTGCCTACAATCAAAGGTAATATAATTACAAACTACAATGCATATCTACATTTTTTTAATGTTCGTATTTGTGGAAAGCAGTTCAGTATCCTGGACTTTTAATAAAACATCAGCGAAATTATTGTTACATGTTTATGTTGCAATAATTTCGCTGATGTTTTATTAAAAATCACCATGTGCAGATAAATAATAAATGAAATGTATCTATTTTTAACCGACTTGAAAAAAAGAGGAGGTTTTTATACAACTCGTGTGTTTTTTGTTTGTTTGTTACCTATGCGATATCTTCGCCAGTTACTGTTATGAATTGATAGTGATGATTCTTTTTTTATTTTTAAAAGCCATATTACTAACTTGGTACCATATAAAAAATGGTGCAGATATGATGAAGAACTTTTGAGAATTGGAAGAAACTCCTAAAAGAAAACTAAGTCAGTTGTTTTTTGTAAAAAAAATATTAACACATTGTTGGACAATGGACACACTACGTCTAAAAACGTACATCATTTTTTATTTCTATTGTGTCTGACTGAATGTCCAGCAATGTGTTAAATTAAATTTATTCATCATCGTAACGGTAAGTTTAAATTTTTAAAGAGTAAATTTATATTTACTCTTTAAAAATGAATAAAAAAATTCAGATGTCGCAATCAAACTCCGTACCAACGACCTCCCAAGTAAAGCTCGGCTCGCAGGACGTCTTGTCAGAACTGGATTCCTATTTTAGTCCATTATCGCATTGGACTGCAGCGAGACCTACCTACTGCGATGAGGCACTGCCCTCTGGGGGAGTCGTTGCTCTATTTCTTCACTGATACACATTTTGACGACCTTCGTGGCCTAGTGGTCATAATGCCAGGCTGTCTTACTGGAGGTCCGGGTTCGATCCCCGGTCAGGTCAAGATGGAGAATAATGTTTTTCAAATTGACCTGGGTCTTGGATGTTTAAATTATGTATTGGTTATAAAACTTATAAACGTTGAGATAATATCCCATAAGTCTCGAACTTTGTGGCTAGCTCAATCTGTGTTATTTTTGTCCGTATTTATTTATGTTTTATTTATTTAGATGGGATACTTAGTTACAATAAGTCCATTATGCTGACGAGAAAGAAAGTAGTTGACGTAAGTATATATTACGGATCTTATCATGTAGCGGGAAAAAAGCCCAAAAATTCAAAATAAAAAATATTTTGTACTGTATGTAATCATTTTAGGTCCACTCAATGAAAAATTCTTTTAGTAAGTAGTTACTGGATAGGAGAAAAGGAAGGCCAAAGAAAAGGTAGCTGGAGTGCGTTTTAGGGATGATATGGTTAAAAATTATGTGACAAGTACCTACCACAAAGAATAGAGGGAAATGGGAAAGACTCATGCTGTCCCAATCCATTTGAACCCCAGATAAGGTGAGGAAGAATAAGATTTAGTAGTGAATAGAAGTCAGCAGATTTCGAAAAACATTGAATTGGAATGTTTAAGTTAACTATAAGTTAACGTACCTAATTACCTACCTACTCTTGGTTGAAGATCGCGCGCGTCAAGGAAAGAAACTCTTTTTAGTAGGTACTTAGCTACAAACATATTTATTTATTGAAATTAAAAGGAAAAAGAAAAAAAAATACATATTTACAAATATACACACAGAAAAAAGTTAACTATTAATTTAGTCTAAAAAGTCGTGCCCACGTGGCATAGTGCCAAGAACGCTGGCCGCATTTCCTTAGCTACATGTACCAACCAACTGGATAAGTTCTTTCACTTAACAAAAACTGGTTAACGGCCCTCATTGTTTATTTCATGAATGCGCTCGCGCACGCAACTGGAAGTTCTAAAGTAAGTCGGTTGGAAAGGCGAGAGGAAATCCATTTTCTTTACACCTTTGTCGGGCCTTTGTTCTGTGGATACAGTCGCACTTAAAGTGATTTATTTTTCTGCAGTGGAAGTATATACAACGTGGAAAGGACATAATCGAACCACGGGTTTTACTAGATCACCACAGTAGCATAAAAGTCAAAAAAAAAAAGAAATAAAAATCGACATTCCCATAAAAATTGGCCGGGCGGCTGCACACTTTTGGAAATTTCGTTTCTTTTGGAGTGCCGATTTTTTTTTGCTGTTATTCTCATTTCGTTATACTACAGTGATATAATATATTATATGACCAGAAATGGAAGAATAATCCTAAAAGATACCGTTTACATAGTAGGTATACTACATATCTTCTTTACTAAGTTTTATTCCCAAGGTAGGTAAAATTCTTGTTTTTCAAACGAGTCACCCACCAATCCTAACATTAGACATATTACTTTAACAGTCTCAATTACTTCAACAAAAAAATAATAATTAGTAACTTCTTCTGGCGACCTCCGTGGCGTAGTGTTCACCATGATAGTCCGCCACCCACAGTTCCGGATACAAACCCCGATCAGGGCAAGTTGGAAAATCACCTTTTTCAAATTGTCCTGAGTCTTGGATGTTTGTCTATATTGTGTATTCGTTGTTAAATAAAGTATCGTTGAGTTAGTGTTCCATAACACTAGTTTTAAATTTACTTAGTATTTATTTCTTTATTTGTACCTTATTTCTCTATCTAATCGACTGATGACAGGTCAACAAGCAAGACCGCCAATCTGGAGGTCCTGGATTCGATTCCCAGCCAGAGCAAGTTGGAAAATGGCTTTTTCCAAATTTTACTGGGTCTTGGGTGTTTATTTATATATGTATTTACCATAAAATATAGTATCGATGAGTTAGTATCCCATAATGCAAGTTTCAATAATAATTTACCTTCGGGCTCGCTCAATCAGTGTGATTCGTCCCTATTTATAATTATTTAGTTAGACCTACTTATTTTCAGTCACTACCAGCATTGACCAGATCGAGCTTGGTTCAAATTGCAGTGAGGACTCTAACATGTATTAATATTCCCTTTATCATCTTCAATTGCTTCTTCAGACACAATAATGATCCAATTCATTCTGAAAATTATTGTGGAACATTCTTGTATGCGTATTGTATGGGATATAGGTAGTTCTAAAGAACATTCATTCTAAGTTATTATGACAAAAATGCAAATATTATACTTATTCATTTTTACTCTATTTGCAATAGAGATAGAGATATATTCTATTGTCTTTATCACATTTTACTATTATTATAAATCTGCCCATTAGATGTAAATGGGTCTGGAGTTGTTTGTGGCAACACTGTTAAAAAACCTTTACTTGTGTAAAAACTTTTTTTGTGGATGTGGTTCTCCTCCCCAATCTGTCTTACCAGCGTGGAGAGTGTAGGCTAAATTGTCTGGTACCTCTAGACAATATTACTCAGGCTCTACTTTGTGCAATAAAATATTAAAAGCGAAGGTTAGGTAAGGAAGTCCATTGACTTATTAATTAAGGTAATAAATATTTAGATTTTGAATATTTTGGGGTTTGATAGGGTCAATTGCTACTAGAGTACTAAGTAGTTACAGAAATCTATTAATTAATTTTTTAATGTAGATAGATTAAAAGAGATTTTTGAATCGTCGCACATATTTTCTAATATTGGCTCGCGACATCACTTGCGTGTCAACCGCGAATCTCTTATCTTGAATTTTTTATTTCGTTTCTAATTGCAATGTTACGTGTACTGAACTGTCCTGAAAAGTACATGAGCACGTATACTAAAAAGTAACAACGATGTACGACTATTGACGAATTCTAAAAATGTTTCTGTACTGTACTAATAAATGTACTTGACATTCTCATTGAAAAAAAATAACTTTATTTTTTAACTATGATTAAAATTTTTATATATTAGATTTTAATATATTTATAATTTCTAACACATTGAACATTCCTTAAGAAATTTAAAAATTGAAATTGAAATGATGTAAAAAATCCTCATTTTGTATGTAGGCCATCTAAAGAATAAATCAATTATTTATTCATTCTTTAGACATTCTTTTTCGGTATTTTTAGACATTCAAGATACGTACTGATGTAGAAAAGTATTTTTTCAACACACTTGCTCATAAAGTGGCTCTATGGTCACCGCAATTAGGCACATAATGACACCCATAATCAAACTGTGACTTTTTCATTGCTATAACTCACTAGTGAGTTATACTTAGATGTTTTTTAATTTTATTGGTTGAGGTGCTTTGTTCTTATTTTTAAAAAAATATTTAAAAAAAGATCGTGTTCAATAGAACAAACAAATTAATGTTCCTTTTGCTTGCTCATTTCATGCAACTTCTTATTTAAATAGATAATTTTAACTCGTACGCGTTTAATAAATAAAACTTTCACTCAAATATAACTTTTGTTTTCTCTGTAATAAAAGAAAACTTTAAATTCCCCATTTTGAACGTGGCAGAATAGGCGCAAATCCTATGCGCGGAAAATAAAAAAAACCTCATCCCTTTAGTCTGTGGCCGATCGCAATGCGCGCGCATACGAAAACTAATAAATTTTTTCCGCCATAGCGAAACTTTTTTCACAACTCGTTTTCATTGTTGAAATTACTATTTATTAATTAAAATGTCTACAAGTACTAGTTACGAAGAAAATGATTTATGTTGTACACCGGCCGATTAAAAGATGTGAAGCCCTTAACGTTATAGAAAGTTTACTACCTGAAAACTCCCAAGGAAAAATATCTGTTAGCATACCAAAATTTCATAAAATGGCAAAACAGCAAGAATACGCATTCATTTTCAGAAAATGTGTTCATGGCGTACTTTAAAGAATTATCTTTTAAGTACAAACCTAGCTCTTTGTAGTGTTTATACTTAATGTTAAAAAGTACAGTCCGAACAAAGAATGGAGTGGACTTAAAAACATACTCTAATTTGTCAGCTTATCTAAAGAGACTATCCGATGGATTTAGAAGCAAGTAATCAAAGGTTTTATTGTCTGAAGATATTTATAAAATATTCCTACTGACGAAACACCAAGTACCTACATCCAATGATTGGATTTCACCTACCTAGACGAATAATGAGCCATCTCAAATTACAATAGAACATGAAAGTATTTCAATAAATAATCTATCTGATGAGACCGCTATGCCATCAAAAACAGCTAATTATAATTTTACTAACTGCACATTTACTAATTATTTTTAAAAATAAACTTTTTATCTACTAATTAAAATGAGTTTTTATTGTTATTTTATTCACAAGTGTGTTGAAAAACGTCGTATGATACACGTGTGTATTGATGATTACCGTCCTCGGCTTTCTTAGACCCTCGCCTACGGCTCGGGTCTCAACGGCGCCACGGCGGTAATCACCAATGTTACACTAGTACCATAATGTTCTATTATTTTGTCATTTCTTATTTAATTATTTAGTTTGTGCATTAAAGTATAGGTAAGTATTTTATACATATTTTTATTCGCCGGAATAAATAAAAAGGATACAAACTTCAATAAAATAAATAACAGTAAACGATGCGACGCGAAGCATGAAACATACAAAATATCCGTAATGGCTTCATCACTCATGCCCGTGCAGAATAATGGAAACGTGTGCCACTAAATGCGTATTATTTACCGCAGTACAAAGCACAATGGCGTTTCACACCACGGTGCTTGCCCCCAGATGAATGTAACGGGTCCTGTGTTGAGGAAGATTAGCCTGTCATACGTAAGTACCCATAATTGTTAGGGCTCGGACAGACGGGCGACAGTGTACCAGCGACAGGTTGCGGTCCTGGTTGGCGATAGTCACAAATGGTTGCAAATACATTAATAAAAGGTCACAAAAAATGTCTTGTTTGATAATATCCACATTTAACGTGATTTGGGATTTATTAATGAAGAAAGACTGATATTAGAAGCGCTATTTGACTCCAAGAAACTATGGCGTCACGCACGACGTTATTTCATACAAATCCCATACCTAGTCGACGTTTGTTTTGACGTTTAGAAAAAAGTATCTGATTCGACCTGTTGGAAACTAGCGGATTATCGTGCGACATTTTCAATACTTTTCGCCGACAGTGTCCTGGATTGCTATTTTTCATTGAACCGTCGTGTCAGCGAAAAACAATATTGTTTTACGCAGAAAACATCGATAATTTGTCTATGCTTTTCTAAAAACTCGAACATGAATAAAAAAGCAACGTGACATGGAACGGATTTCCCATGATTGGTTTCGATGACATATCTACGCTACAAATGTCAAAATTACAAGTTTCAAAAATACGTATTTTACGCGAGCGGTGAGTTGGAAAACTACACGTTTTGTGTTTCGCTGAGTCCCTCAATGAAAAATAGCACTCCTGAACTGTTACTGGCACACTGTCTGTAAGAGCCCTTAGAGTCCAATGCAACTAGAACCTATGCAGTGTATGTTTGCGGGGTGTAAATGGACTGACGATACTAGAAGGCTGGACTAGGCTGGCTGGAATAACTTTTCTTATGCATGTTACAAAATATTGTTAGGTACAGATTTCTTAAGAAAGTCTGATAAGACCTTAGAAATATGTCTCACTTCCTCTCTCTCTCTCACACACATCTCAGCGTATTCTTAAGTGTATCCTCAGCTGTAATGCTATGCGAAGCCCGCGGTCCGCTTTCCGGCTGAAAAGTGGAAATACGTCTGCCTTAAAAAAATATCTGGGGGCACGGCAGTGCCCCCACCAAGTCGAGCAAAAAAGCGTCACGGCCATACCATCCTTTTCTACCATCCTTTTCTCGAAGCAATTCAGACCATTTTTGACCCCCTGTAACTTCGTTGTGGATAAAACTAGAAGACTGTAATTTTCAGTGACCATGCGGCATTGTAAAGACACGGTATATTTCAAATTTCATTCAATTTGAACCAGTATTTTAAGAATTACAACGGGTCAAATTTCTTAATTTTGTCACTCACTGACTCACCGATCATCAAAATTCTAAGGCACTTCTAGCAGACCTAGAAGCTTCAAATTTGGAATATAAGTAGTGTTTGGTGTATGAATCAAGGAAAAACTAAAAAATCTAGAATAGACCGCAAAGAAAATTAAGCCCATACAGCCAAGTCTTCAGTTAAATTTTTCAATATTGGCTTTATTCGTAACGATGTTTTACGGCAGTTATTATTATTGCGTGCGAAGCCGCGGGTTTAAGCTAGTCCCATATAAATATAGGCGCATGGTAGTGCCCCTGCCAAATCGAGCAAAAAATGGGTATTCCCGTCATGAAAACACGTGTAAATTAAATTATTTAATGCAAAAAACGTACCTACGTGCGTATTCGTACTTATTACGAGTGCGTAAGGTTGTAAATTAATTATTATACCACGCGCTGCGATGCTAGCGAGTGAGCGCGGGCCGTTACTACGCGCTGCGCGGTGCGATATACATATATACAATAAGTAGAAGGTACCGAAAAGGAAAAAAGTAGAACTGTCTACAAAATACAAAAAGAAATGAGATCCCATCAAAAACAATACTTGTCAAAAAAACCAAGTCTCGCAACTCAGTTGTTCTGCGGTAAAAAGTTGTGAGATCCATGTAATACCAAGTCGGTTATTAATTTATTCAGTCTCTACTTAAGCGACTTTCTGTCTTAATACGTCCAGTCTCTAAGACCACGATCGTGGTCCATAACAATTGAAAATCAATTGTGTCTGGAATCTCCGTACTCGAAGCATTAAGTTGTTACGTAATAATTAACAGCATCTTATAGTGACGCATATCAATATTAAAATTCTTTAATGTTTTATATAAATATATTGAGACTTGGCCATCGCCTGAAAACACGTGTAAATTCAATCGCCTGAAAACACATGTAAATTCAATTATTTAGTGCGATGGCCAAGTCTCAATATATTTATATAAAACATTAAAGAATTTTAATATTGATATGCGTCACTATAAGATGCTGTTAATTATTACGTAACAACTTAATGCTTCGAGTACGGAGATTCCAGACACAATTGATTTTCAATTGTTATGGACCACGATCGTGGTCTTAGAGACTGGACGTATTAAGACAGAAAGTCGCTTAAGTAGAGACTGAATAAATTAATAACCGACTTGGTATTACATGGATCTCACAACTTTTTACCGCAGAACAACTGAGTTGCGAGACTTGGTTTTTTTGACAAGTATTGTTTTTGATGGGATATGTCTTACATATAGGAGAATTGCAAACTGCCTCTGTGGTGTAGTGGTTAGAGCGTTCGAATCATACCCGGAGGTCGCGGGTTCGATAACCGGCGGAGGCAACGACTTTGTGTTGTTGTCCTAGTTTGGTTAGGACATTGCAGGTTGATCACCTGATTGATTGTTGTGTGATAAGTAAGATGATCCGTGCTTCGGAGGGCATGTTAAGCCGTCGGTCCCGGTCACTGTCTTTGACATTGGTCGTTACCTAAAACCATGTCAGAGGCCTTTAAGGCGGTTTAAAAACTCTGACACTAGTGTTAGTCACTAACACACACGATAAGAAAGAAGGAGAATAACTATTGCTGAGAAAAAGCTCAAAAACTCACATGGTGCAATAAATAACAGATGTTTAAATATTTCAGGACAAGTTTGGCTCTAATAGTACAGAGACTAAAAAGACCTGATGATGATGACGATGATGATTTAAATGAAGTCATATAGAAAATATATCCAATAATTTTCATATAATATGTAAGAGAAGTTTTATCACCTAGTTTACCTCAATGTATAGAGTTTCCATAAATGTGACGAACCTATTTTGTGGAAAATATACAATAACCCTAGTCTAGGAAGCATTTTCACTCTAAAATATTTGACGGTGGTGCACGTTACTGTTCCTTAGGCAGTTAAAAAACAATAAAATACATCAAGACTATACATAAACAATTCAAAAGTATCAATTAGTCTAAAAACCTGTTTTATGACAAAAGAGGTTTAGTTTAAATCTACGATCGCCTGTCATTAAAAACAGCTTACTTTAAAATTAGATTTTGTTTTGTTCTGCAGTTTAATAGTTTTAGTGATCAGTATATCGGTTGAACCACAAATGTTGTATGTATAAAATCCATTATAACATCACAAAATATTATGTATAAGGGTTCTATTCAATAGCGAAAAGACCAACAAATGGTTCTATTGTTGTCATACATAATATTATGTGATGTTAAAATGCATTATATAAACATTAGTGGTTTAAAACTACTTAGTTGGCAAGGCATTAAAGTCGAACTCGTAATGTAGGTTGAAATTGTAAATTTCGTGATCTCCACCTCTAACAAAGGGTTGTATTAAAGAATATGATTTCCTGAGACAGACCTACGACCTTCAGGCATGAGAAAATAACGTAGAAGATCCATCCTTGAAATATTACTGCGCAAATCATAGACCTAGATTTTTTTACTACGTAAGATAATATGTGTTTTTTTTCTATTTACTTTATAAGTTACAGAACTCTATACGCGATACCAGCTCGCTCTTAGTCAGTTTTATTCAAACAAAAAACTAGTTTTCTTCAGTTTATATTTTTAGATCGTTATGACATTGTCTTGTGTGGGCAGTGTCCCATTTGTGTAAGATCTACTTTAATTTTGGCTTCGTTTCGACACATTGACGTCACGGGAAGCGAAGGGCTATTCGCGTATACGATCGTACTACTTTATAGCTATTCGATTCGATTTTATGGATTCAATACTTTATAGCCACATTTTATGGATTTAATCGCATTCGAAAACAAGTGCATTGTGCATTCAAATTTAGATTTCCTGAAGTTTATTGCCTCTGCCCTGTATACATACAAAATAGATCTTCAATTTTATTTATGTGTAATTTTACACATAAGGTAATTATATACATTGTAGTAAGTAGTTGTAAGTAGTGCAACATCTTCAGGATAGATAATTTATTCCTTTTCAGGTAATTTTTTTTTACTTATCTTATTAAGCATAAAATCGAAATTGCTGACATCAAATCCAGTATTTAAGTATATTACTATTGCTCCTTGGTTGTTTATATTGTTTTAATGAAATACTTATACGTTTTAAGAATCTACGTAGGAAAACTAGATAATACTTTATAATTGCGTAACGTAAAACATACCTACAATTTTTCAGACCGAAGTCAAAGCACAGAGATTGTCAGTTGTCACAAGGAATTTAAGTATCTACTTCAGATTTAGGTAAGCATTATTAATCATTAAAAGAAAACTGCAAAAAATGATCGTTTAAAAATTAAACATAATATTAACTTATTTTTACTACTACTAAAATTAGTAACTAAACCTAATATTGATTTATTATATGCAACCTATATCCAACTTAAAATTCTAACACCGTGTAAAATCATTGACAAACAACACAAACAGAATACGACGCATCGATGGTAGATATTGATGAACCTTTTTAATCTTAAGAATTAAGAGATTTTTTAGGTTTTATGAGCTTCTTAAAGGCATCTGTCATAGCTTGACGACTGCCATACAATGATGACAGCCACGACAGGGACCAACGGCTTTTCTTGCGTTTTGAACTAAATGATAGTAATTTTTGTATGTATTTTCATATAAGTTCTTTTCATTGGCTAATGTTCGTTAAATGATTTTTGTAAAAGAAAATCAACATAATTAAATAAGTTCATGTAGGTTTGTTGAATAGAATAAATAAACTTGAACAACACTATTAAATTTCATAATAACAGCGCGTTCCTGATCGATATTATAGATAGTAATCTCAGATAATTGTTTCCATTCTATAGTGCCTTTGATGTGCCGTTATAATAGGACTACAAACCTACCTGTTCTATGGGTTGAAGTGAATCTGCGTGGGATTCTGTATTGGAATGGCTTTATGTAAAACTTTATTTATTAAAAGTTTATTGTTCCACAGTAGATAGCTGTTATCAATAGGCGCTGGAAGCGTTCTAAATAAACAGTAGTTTGCGGTGCAAAAGGAATACATAATATACAAAATAATAGGTATTTAATTATACTTACTCCTAAGAAATAAAACTTTAATTGATATATTATACTAGTTTACTAATACGAATACTAAAATCCAATCGAAAATAGGCGAAAAAATATACAATACAATACAATACCCTTTATTGCACAAAATAAAATACAGCACATAATTATCTTAAAAACTAGGAAATGCGCAAAAGGCGGCCTTATCGCTAAGCAATTTCTTCCAGGCAACCAATGTAGGAAAAAAAATAGTGATGGGAAATTAGGTTAAATTTAATATGTTAGGACACTCGGTACGGCACGATCAATTCTAGACGATAAGGTAAAATAGAAGGAAGAAGGGGAACAGAAAAGCCCTGATACAGCTTTATCAAGCAAATGGAGAAGAAAGTAGCAATGGTGTCGTACCAAGATGTAAAATAAAAAAGCTGATTGAAGGCAGACAGGAATGATAAGAGCATTGTCTTTTAAATTTGAAACAATAAATTTAAATTTAATGTTTAGTAAACATGCAAAAGTATGACGTTATTAAAAAAGGCTACTTTTGCTTGGCTTATAATGGCTGTCGTTAAAAATTTCAAATAAAATCGGCCAAGTGCGAATAGAATTCGCGCAATAAAAAATTGCGTTTGTTGTATGGAAGCCCCCTTTAAATATTTATTTTATTTTGTTTTTAGGATTTGTTGTTATAGCGGCAACAGAAATACATACTTTGTAAAAATTTCACCTGCCTAGCTGTCGCGGTTTTTGAGATACAGCCTGGTGACAGACAGACGGACAGACGGACAGACTAGCGAAGTCTTAGTAATAGGGTCCCGTTTTTATGTTTGGGTACGGAACCCTAAAAATGAGCAAGTTTAATCTGTGATATTGGAGTAAATAATTTTCATAAAAATATTTAGCGAAACAAGATAAAAATCTTTAAGCCCACTTACAAAAATAACCAGGTGATCGCTCATTTGTAATACACAATGAGTACTTTACTTCTAAGTGGTATAATATTAAATCCATAGCTCTGCAAATTTGCAGTCATTGAATTAGTGGATACTTTTTGCTAGAAGTAGTGGTGAAGTATTTATTCTCAACTCTCAACGTGATGCTGTAAATCACGAATGCGAAAATGAAAAAAGGTAATCAAAAGAATGTATGTTCGTTGCTGCATAGCCTATTGACTATTCTGCCAGAAAAAAAATAGCTGGTGATGTGTTTCTTTTTCTCACAAGGAACATTTTCTCCAATCATCAGTGACTTAGGACATAAAATCGTATAAAAGTACAGTTTGGGTACTTTTAATAATAAAAACACATTGACCTTTCTCAATTGAGATTAATTTATTGCATCAGATCTCATTCCATTAATTTGTCTCATCCTGTGTAGAATTTTTACCGCAATATTTTGTACTAAGCATTATATCTTATGCTTAAATTGTATTGTTTAGTAGTCACAGATAACAAAGTACTAGCGTAAGTAAAGATGTGTTTATGCAGTGTTAAAGTTCAAGGTAGTACAGTCAACGACAAATGAACGATGGAAATTAGAATTCCGATAAAGTATATTAGGATTTCAGCTAAATAAATAAATAGATCTGGTTAAGTAAATTCTTAATTAAGGTTTGTTTTCAGTGCCCACGTTTTACTAAAAAAATATTTAAAAAGCTAAGTTGTTTTGAAGGGACATCACGACGCATCTCATCGAGGCAACTGGTGACTCGAGGGCTGTTAGCTTTTTTACTCAACGAATAAGTCTTGCTATCTAGCGAGGGAATATTGCCAGCATATTGGGTACGTTACCTCGATGTGGTGCGTTGGAAGTTTGGAAGAAATATTTTATTTATGAGCAAATGTATTTTATATCATTTGTCAAGACATTTAACTTTTTATACAAAGACGCGATCAGAAAGGCCGATTAAAGATTTTGTTGTTGTTTCATGTTGTTTTATCATCATCATCATCATTTCAGCCGCATAAGGTCCACTGCTGGACATAGGCCTCACCCATATATTTTATCATGCAATAGACTTATTATTACTCAAATTGTGCAATTTTTTTTATTTACATTAATTGAAATAGTTCAAAGACTGGTCGACCAGTTAAAAGTTGTATTTTATGTAATTTTGACTTTTAATATTTATATGTCATTCAGTTTTTAGCTCTGGCGTAGTACGCATTACCACAGAGACATAGACAACCAGAATTAGAAACTTTTGTTGTTGTCTGTACAAGAGAGAGGCAGTTAGGTTAGTACCTTCGTACTAAAAGCAGATCTCCCGCCAAAACGTCTGCTCCACATCAGCAGTGGCGAACAGTCGTCCAATCACTGCGGCTCGCGCCTTACGCCCGCGCTCTTATCAACCGCGATAATGACTCTGTGGCAAAACAATAACAAAAATATTTAAAACAAATCGCACACGCATTCGCTGCAAAGCATCGCCGACCTTCGAGCGAACACATCCTGCCGGCGAGGCGAAATAAATAAATAAAAAAGAACGAGCCGAAGCCGGTTTCCAAGTCGCGTTTAAAAATGAAATGTTGAAACTGCCGCCTTTAATATTTTTAAGTCTTTGTTAGATTTATTTTAAAAATAGAAATGAATTTGTGTATTTTAAAAGTTTAAGTGTAACTACAGAGTAGTGCAACTATCGAAAGTGAGTGTGACAGTGTCTGTGCTAGGAAAGTGGGATCGTGCGACCAGTCATAAAATTAACTTACTTTCATTTGCCGGCCGCAACTTGATTGCTATAGGTAAGAGAATTCAGATAAAGAAATAGTATCAAAGTTACTTTTATTGGCGTCATTTACGTCATGACTACAATTTTTTCGTAAAGGTAAAGTAGGCAACTTAAAAATGTTGGCTACTAACACATAAGTTACTTCTAAAAACAATGCCTAATATCATTTAGTGGACTTGAGACAAAGAAACGAGTGTTGGACAATTAACACTTATGAAAACAATTGGTAAATGCTTCGTATATGTATCCTAAGATACTTCAACTTAGTATTTTAAAGTAAGCACTAAGTCCAATTACTTATTTTTTACTTATTTCTTACTTATTTAAACAGTCCCTTAATAGGCACAAGTTTAAACGTAGATTAGTCAGTAGGTTAATCAATTTGAAAATTATTCTTACATAATTTAATTTAAGTAATGCTTAAATAATCGTAAAACTAAATAGAACTTGGGTTATTTTAATTTTTTTATAATACCTACATAAAGAAATTATTAAAATATTTTTAAATATTAGTATCTACTTAGGTTATTTTAATTTTTCAATGATGTGATGTAATTACAGAAAGACATCATTAAAATATTTTTTAATTATACATTTTCATGTTATTGTTATTTTTAGTTTCAGATTATCAAGTTAGCCTATTGTACTTTGTAGTTATGTATTAACTAATTTTATTTCTATTTCCTAGCCAAATTCACATACTACCAAGAAGTTAAAATAAAATATTCACCATTTTAATTTATCGTTAACGTACATTTATATTTGATAAACAAAATGGTATCAGAATATACTCACTTATAAAAAAAGCAGAATCAACTGATATAAGTTGACACTAATTGCCAAGCTAATCTATATGTACGAGTTTGTAAGTTACGTACTTACAACGAATCTTATCAACAACTGTAGGCAACTGTAACTACAGATTACTAATAAGTTACTACTATCGATGTTTCTACTATTGGACCCAGTAAACAATAGTACTCGTATTTATTCGTTGAATGAATCGGATGAATTTCATTCTACTGAGGTCTTTTGAGTTCAGTTTCCTTAATTTATGTACCAATTTTTGAATTCCGTAGGATGTCCGTAGGTGATATGATATCAAATATACGTATACTCCATTTGGTTAGGTATTTAAATAAATGTAAACAATCACGACATGTCTTTTTATTGATTTTGATTCAATAAAAAGACATGTCAAGATTGTTGATATTTATTTACATACCTAACCAAATGGAGTATAGACCCATAACTACTATTACGTCTTTATTTTTTACGAGATAGACAGCGCCAGTAGTCACAAAATACAAAGATCATGCTTGAAAAATAATCTAAAATAGCCCTTCAAGCATGACAAGGTTGTTAGTCCACGGTAGTAGCCTGTTTAGAATGAAACCTAATTTAACAATTGAAGTTATCCAATTGCTAAATTCAATTGGAAATTAATTAAAGTTAATTTCATTGATTCAACTTTATGCGGGAAACTGTTTACGAGTTCCGTGGTTCGAAAGGTATGCCGTTGGTCCCGCCCCGGCAGGCAGCCTGGATAAATCTGACACTACTGTTAAAAACAAACAAACAAACAATATAACGATAACAAATCCCTCAGTTTCAGAAGTACTTATTGAAAAGTATAACTGGTAGTGAAAATGATACAACCTTGTATTAGTCCGGTCCTATACCAGTACTTTTCGGTAGTACTTTTTGACACAGAGGGTCGATTTCAATTCAAGGGTCAGTTTCTGAGTGGGATGAACTGATATGTATCCTTACACATTATTCAACGTTTTTCTTTATCTAAGATACCTACTTACAGATCGTGTACGCGAATTTCACATCAGCACTTATATTTACCGCATTCTCCAATACTACCACCTATATTGAGTTATAATAAATCATCATAATCATCATCATTTTTTGAACCCTGCCTATTGGTGGGTTCCACTGCTGGGCAAAGGCAAATATTTAAAAATTTAAGCATTTCCAGTGAAAAATTATATTAACTATCGGTACGACTTTAGATTCGCCTGACAATGCAATGTTAGAATTTTATAGTTCCATTTTTATCAGTAAGTATAAATTATGATCGAGAATGCCTTGGCCCTGAATGAAACTAACTTTCAAGCCAAGGTTTCTAGAAAATCAATTCCTATATTTTATTTAATTATAGCTAGAATTTTTCAACGAAGAGCTCAATATATTGGAATAGAATTCTAAGAACGATGTGTGACTAGTCGTGCCGTCGTGCCATATTAAATTCTGCTTTAAATGATACTATTATAGTCTATATTTGTATAATGCAGTAAAATTAGGTCAGTAGGTAACATCGGACTGTTCTTTTCAGCCTTTTCTGGCGACATTTTAATCGGTAACTGATAGTGTTGTACCTAAAAACATGCGTCGAGCGTTGAGTGCTGGGTTGATACCCATCTACCAAACAAATAAATCAAAAATTGAGGATTCGTATTATCAATCATTCGAAGTATCTTCTACCGATTAATAATATAATAGCAGATAGTTTTCGAATTCGAGTAGGGAACCCATGATTTTGGGCGTTGAAGACTCGAGCGTTAAACGCTTAAGCGTTTAAGACTCATTTAGTCATGAGCAATTTTTATGCGCCTGTTTCTTCGTCATTGTTTTGTAATCAGAGAATAGAATAATACGTACATATATAATATTTAATAATCTAAAGTATAAAGTCGTATTTTTTTAAAATAATCTACGTAATTTTTTTTTACTACTTCTGTAAAAAAACGCAGTATTGGTACTAAATAATTGATCATTTTGTGTTGTGATTGACACCACTAAGTACGATAAAACTACCTATGTATGAATATGATATCTACTTACTATCCATTATTTATTAAATTACAACAAAATTACAACGCTTCGAGGCTTGAGCACGAGACCTGAGCGTTTAAAAAAAAATCTATGTCTATTTTTTCTAGGTTTTTACTTTTTACACACTTGCTGATTTCTGCCCATATACAAAAATGTTCCTATATCTTTTGTTGTGTCATCATCGCTTGAACCACAGATTATGTCTTTGTCTACCAAAGATTTAGAATATTCAAATATACAAGAAGTGTAGTAGATTTGCCAACGAGTGACCGGGGGTAAGGAAAGCAGATAATGACGTCAGAATATGGTATACTTATACAATATATGGCTGTACCATGGTAGCAAAATAATGTCCCTAAAATTACCCTGTGCTACGCGTAACGCGCTTGAAACAACTAACACTACACATCCAGTCATATGGTAAAAAATTCAAAACACTTGACATTGGTTTGTTTTGATAAGTTTTTTGATAAGTTGATAGCCCTTCATGAACAAATGCTCGGTCTTTTCTTGTTTAAGAAATCGCAAGAAGTCTATCTCGCTCTATCAAAGCGTGTTCAGGACTTCAGGCTAAGCGAGTAGTGGTTTCTATGGTCTTTCCTATTTTGACATATAGGTATGTAGGTTCAATGAAAACTTTATTCTTGTTCACAAAAGTTTCTTTTTGTCACAAAACTTTTTTAACTAACTTCCAAAAAATAGGAGGTTATCAAGAGGTCGCGATCTTTTTATGTATGTTCACCGAGTATTACAAGACACCTGGAATGATTTGGAAAATTCTTTTTTTATGTTTGAAAGGCCATACTTGTAAGACAGTTTCATAGAAATTTTATCAAAGTTGGTTGTGTATTTTGGGTGTGAAGTCGGTTTTGACCATGGAATTGTATGTAATTGCGTTTCTGACTGTTGTATATAGCTTTTTAGGTAAAGTTAAAAATAGTTTCAGCTTAGCATCAGTACATGTTGTTAGCTAGACCATTAGACCTAAGATAAAGTAAAGTACATCAGTGGATCGATTGTTGAATCAATGTGAAGAAGTTAAAAGGAAGTAACCGATCGATTGTTGAATTCATGTGAAGAAGTTAAAAGGGAAGTAACCAAAACCATTAGTTACAATCGAGGTGCGTGCCGTGCCATGGTTGATAAGCACAGATAATCTTTACATACACCTGACAACATAGAACAAATAGCAAAACGAGTGCATAGCGTGTGCGGAAGTGAACGTGATGATAGTTCCGTTCTGTTCCACAGTAGTGCCGGTTGCTGTTCCGTTAGGTGTCGCACGCTAACCCGCGTTCATTGATTGACATCAATGGAGGGGTGAATCTTTGATTTCGTGCAAATCGCGCGGAAGCTGAATAATATGTTAAAATTTACTTTGGACGTATGTTATTGAGTTTATTTATATGGACGGCCATTATCCTTTACTTACATCTGCTTTGGTTTGAAGTAGTAGTATCCCTTTTCCCAGATTTCAACATAGGTATTTTCTCATTTTATATGGAACGGGGTTAAAGAACGGGATCCAAAGCCTAATTAAAATACTATTCTTATCTACCATTGAAATACAGCTGCACAAAGATCATATTATAGTTAATTTCGAAATTTCGGAGAAATGTCCTTGGGTCTAGTAATCTCGAAGACTTGGTCACACTATTTTTTCATACTTATTATAACGCATAGAATCTTTACTCGAGTTCCGTGACGTCGTGGTTTTATCATAGAGCAGAGTGCATGTGTCAAAGACCATCCTATGAAACCACTTTATCTTTGTATGAAACCAAAGATTAGTAGGTACCTACTTAGATTTAAGTAACTAATAAAAAAATCTAGGTCTATGTATGAAAGAAGAAAAAATAGTGATGAGTTTTTAGATACATGCTACATACATCGCACATGTATGTGCGAAAAAGTCTTGTACATACTAGTTTTGCCGACCGAACTATGGGGCCAACACTCTAACTTAGTGGACCCCAATGAACACGCCGGCGTCCTGGAAAACCTAGGCACAGATGGCGTGGAACTAACACTAAGGACTAGCAGGCAAAAGCGCAAAACAGAGTAGTTCATCGCATGATATTAATTTTATCTAGTTCTATCCATGGTACATGGTAGTTGGTGGGCAAAAATGCGAATCATTTTAATAGGCGATGCGGCTCGCAACCCGTCACTGTATTGATTGCTTTTCCATCTTCTCGCCCACCATGACGCTAAAAGTGGCTTTTGAGTCTTGTGGCTAGGCTCTGCATAGAGCCGCAAGACCCAAAATGCTCTGTCTGCCCCATTAGGGATAAAGACGTGATAATATGTATGTATGTATCCATGGTACCATGCTAGTGACACAGGTTGATGTAGATCTACGATCAAGGATGTGACCACAACCCCGTCTCAACGTAGTCGTGGCCGTCTGGTAAACCTCAGAGCTCATTACTGATCAGCAATATTTTTTTAGAATGCCCGTATGGAGTAGGAGTCGTTATTTTAATATGTTAAGATATTTTTACTTTTTTCTTCAGTTAACGATGGCTGTCTGGGTGCTGCTTGTGGTGGTTACCGCCCGCTTGGTGCAGTGTAACAATGAAAACGAGATCACAAATGTCACACCCATCATCTATGAGTAAGACGTTAGACATATCTACTAATATAGCTAACACGACGTATGTTATTTCACTTACCCTTACCACTTCTCTACCATACATACTATACCTATGTTCAGTGATAAACAATCCAGTCTTTGTGCCAACGACCCCGTTGGCATATTTACTGGATTGTTTGTCTGATACGGAGCCTATCATACTGTGTAATTGGGGGACGTTTAGATGTAGACGTTGGGACCAAATCATGCTTTTTTCTGAACCTTTAGTGTAGAATATAAGTGCTACATTAAAGGTTTTATCCTAATCTACAGTACCTAGGTAGTGAGAATCCACTCAAGATCCTAGACAGGTATAGTATGAATGTGGTCTAAGTTGGTTCCGTTTTACTAACGCAAGTGAATGTACCTAGACATTTAAAAACTTCTATTCGATATATATCAGCTTCTTGCCATATTGTCATGCTTTTTGAAACACCTTATAAAAACAGCAATAGATCTACAGACTATCATATCCATATCTTTAGTAGATTTAGATAATAAAACCACATTGATAACTTGGTTATCCGAACTGTATTAGTTCATATTGCACTTCTTAAATCTTTTTCGGCCCATGGGCTTGGCTTTTAAATAGTTGTGCCTGACTTTAACTTATCGGCGCCGGCGTTAGCGGCAAACCATACAAAGGCAAACTTATCTTAGTCAGTCAACTCACGTGCTGGATAAAGCATGGTTGCGTAACTTCCGTGACACATCCTCAGCATTATCATATGGATCGCGGGTTCGATTCCCACGCCGTGCACGTTCTTTTGAGCAAGATCCAACATATTTGTAGTCGGAAACTTAAATTACCGTAGAAATACAATAGAATTACTACCCAGTTTGACGTCCCTTTAAGCCAGAATCAAATTAATAAATAATAGTTTTTTTGTGAGGTAATAATACGACCTGGTTCTGGTTCTAAATAAAGGCCTATTTACACGGTTAAAATTCCTTGTCTGTTGAAACAATAGATAACTTACATGGTTTGAACGAAATGTCAACCATACAAATCATTTATTGCTTCGCTAAAACGGTAGGTATGCAACAGGCAAGGAACTTGCACCGTTTAAATGGGCCTTTAAAAGTCTAAGAAAAAACGAGTATGGAAGCAACCTGAAAAAAACCTCTACTCTCTTCCACAGGCCATCATGGGTGTACAGATGCGTCCCAAACGAGGGCTGCCAGAGGTCCAATCACCCTCACCAAGGCTCTACATCCAACGCCACCTCCTCGCCCTTCGTGTTCGACAGTTTGGACAACTGTCGCATCGTCTGTGGCAGGTTTGGAGGACTTTGGCCGAGACCCGTGTCGGCTACCCTAAGTGTGCAGACCGTCAACTTCCATCCCAATTATTTGAGGCAAGTAAATGTTACTGATCGCCGTGTGGTTTTTGGCAAAGTAGAATAGGATCACTCCAAGTCCTCCCGTGGATGTCGTGTAAGGCGACTAAGAATTAACATGCTAAACAAAGAAAACATCAATGAGACCTCTCTAACCCGTCTGGCCAACGTGGAGAGTGTAGACCAAATCCTCTGCTCTGGCCAAGTATGGCTCTGGTAGTACAGAGAGGGTCCTGCTCTTGCAGTGGATACTAAAAGGCCTGATGATGATGAAATCCTACTAATATTGCAATTGTAAACGTTTGTAAGGATGTACGGGCGCTTCGCTCTCACGGTTGACATATAGCTTGCCTGTTACCTGGATTAAACATAGGATACATTTATTCCGGAAATATATGAGGTTCCCGTGGGATTGTCAAACACCCTTTAACCAGGCGGGCAACGTCGCGAGCTATAGCTATTAAATAAATATTTTCAAGTCTACCTTATGATGAAAACCAAGAAAATGGCTAACGCAGGAAGCGTGCTTTTCGAAGCACTGAAGAACTCGAGACATTTCTGACTGTTGTTGCTGAATGGGCAAACCTCCCTTTTCCGATTAGGCTGTTAAGGAAATACATTTTTTAACCTCAGGTAAAGCTGGCTACAAGCAACACAATTTTGCAGTTACAATTTGGTGCTGTTCTACAGATTTTTTACTAAATTGTGTCGATTGTAGCCAACTTTATAGAACATGTTGATACAACTAATATACTTAATGCTAAAACTCGTTTAAGTCTTGTTATAGCTATATAATATCGGATGAGATGAGTGTCCTAAGACATAATAACACAGGTGTCTCCCGGCCGTCTGTCTATTTCTGGCGGACACCTTGCGTCATATATGTCGAGTGTCGGCCACTGATCTCGTACCCTGTCGCTTATGTACGTACAATGCCGTATAAAACACCCTTTTTTTAAACTAAGCGCAAATATTCAAAGGATAAATTCATTTCCTCAATATACATAGATTACTTAATTACTGAAACAAAAACTACTGCAATTTCATTTCATTAAATTATTTAAAAAAAAAAACTGAACTTACATTCCTAAATTGCCGATGAGTTATTGTTATATACAAGCAATTTTAGGTTCCTGGTTGTGTTATACTGTATTGGAAAAAGACCTAATGATGACGAAAATGTGTACTAAACTAACTAGCAAAGAAACAAAATTCGTCATGGTTTTTACGGTACATGTGTGCAAGTTAACTTTACAAGCTTAGATAAGCTAAGTACCTACATACATTAACCTTATTAGGATTATCTACAGAACTCCTATATATGTATACCTATTTTCATGTCTATTCTTATTGTACTTGCACATAAACGTTCTAACGTTTAAAACTACATCATAATATTGGTTTCATTATAGCGGTTTTCAAAAACAGTCTTCCTATTTTTATTTAAGAGTGTACCCAGTTCAAACGTTCTGTCGATCATCACAAAACGAATGTAATTTACAAAGATCTGTGATGTGACCCGAATCCCGATTTCGCTCTGACACTACAAAGAAACCATTAAATTGTGTGAGCAGCGGTTCCACTTGCCTGTTTAATAGTGGAGTTATGGCTGCGATAAAATCGTATGAAATAGATTACTATCTGTTAATATCGGAGTTTAATGGCTACGTTTATATAATATTGCTCGTATATTTCGGTAATACTGGACTTAATGGTTGTGATATTACGTGATATAAATAGAATTGTCAGTGTATTAGTCAGCTAGTGCTGTATAGTAAAGTTTGTTGCCGCATCTTCTGCACTTCCGTCTAAGAACTAAACTAAGATTGAATGTATTCTTAACTTCATTATGCACCGCTAAAAACTATCTAGACTTGGTAAAAATGCGTTCTTCAAGCCGTTTGGGGTTGAAATATTGGTGCTCAAATAAAGAGCTTACCACATTTGCGTCCGAATTACTAACTGTGAATGATCAGAAAGTCATTAACTTTTCCCATGACCCAGCGTCTAGCCATAAGGAAATACAATTGAAGCTTTGTAGACATTTTTCATAAAACTTGTTTATGGGTTGTTATGATGAGTGGCATATATGTGTGTTGGATTAATATTTACTAATATACTACAGTAATACTAGTATATAGTTATACTACAGTTGTGGAGGCTACAAGTTGTGGAGAAGTAATGCAAAGGACAAGAAGAGATGGAGAGAAATGGCTTTTGTCTAATATTGGATTAGAAGCGGCTGATTATGATAATGGTAACAGATAAGTTATAGTAAAAACGTCACCTGAACATTGTAGGGTTGTCGCTACTCATCCTCTTGACTAAGCTGGGAGACATCCAACAGACTGACAAACAACATTCTAATATTAGAAGGTGACAAATAATGCCCTAGTTAATCCCTTTTCGTTTTATTTATACCAACGTAATACATTGTAATGACTTTCACAGAGTCACTTTGATCACTGTTTAATTTATTTCTGGTCTCCTAAAATGCAGGGACAGGAATACCGATATTTTGTATCCATATATCTGTAACTTGATGATCAATACTGCCATATTAATAACTTCCATATTAGTGTACTAAAATAAAATACTGGTATCATAATTTAATATATAAAAATTTGGGTATTCTACAAAGAACTGTCTTCTGGTATTCTTTGTAACTATTACTCTCACGACACGAAAGTGTATTTTGCTTTTCAACAGAGGTTTTTATGTACTGAAGAATTTGTACACAGTTTACTAACAATATTTTACATTTCTCAGTTGGTTTGCATTATGCATTCCTGTAAATTCATGTTGTTGGAATTTATTTATCATGGTCGGATTGCACTTCGGAAGTTTATATAAACAAACGACATTCCTACACAGATGACAATAAAATTCTTCATGTAAGAGTTCCGTCCATTTGTATAAATACTAACATAATAGGTATATATATTTGTATCATAACATATTTGATAGAATTGTTCTTAAGGGATATGATATGATTTATGGAATGATGCTATATGATTAGAGCTCTGACGGACCCTTAACCGAATTTTAAAAAACCACAATATTCAAAGTCAACTTTGTTAGGAGACATGATCCATGAAAGACATACTTTTACGATCGTCTCCACTAGCTTTCCAAAAGTCACTTCCAAAAGAGACAAATGAAAGGATGAGAGGGATCTTTGCCAATAATGTCAGTTTAGAAAAAAAAAACAAAAATGATTCCACGCGATCTTTTTTTATGTATGTTCACCGATTATTCGAAGATGCCTGGACTGATGTGGAAAAATTAATTTTTTTGTTTGAAATTACTTGTATATTTGCGAGGTGTCCCATGGAAATTTTATTAAAATCGGCTGTGTAGTTCCAGGTAAAGTAGGTTTTTAGTTTTGAATAATAATTGCATTACTTAGACAGTGTGTTTAGCGTGTCAATCAACACTTCCGTGGGGTAAACCAATTGATTTGTCAATCGGGATACGGACAGGACATCAGCGTGAGATACTGATAGAATTTAATGGTGTCTGTTAAAAATGCGTTTCTTTCGGCGTTTCTTCTTAGCAGTGGTCGTTGCGAAGAATTTTAATATACATTATACTTAATTACGTATAAAAGTGTCTTCAAAGGTCTAATTGCTGAATAAATATTATTAATATAATAAGATTTCTGGTTCTCTTCATTTATGTACCTAAATTGTAAACAAAAATTTCTTCTTCTTCTAGTGTCGTTTGCTCAAATTTGAAATTCTGTTCTTCTAATACGTTGTTCCTTTTTTTGGTCTCCGCCACGTTCTTGCCTCCCTCTGAGGCAGAGCATATATAATTTAAGCATGGTACAGCTGGAGGGGCACAAAGTGCATGAGACGTGCTTCAGGTCTGATCATCGTGACTACAATAGCACTGTGCTTTTGCTTGGTCAATATAGCGCCAGCGTCATCATCATCATCAGGTCTTTGTGTCTCCACTACAGGAGCACGACCCTCTCCTGTACTACCAGAGCCATACTTGCCCAGAGCAGCCAGAGGATTTGGCCTACACTCTCCCTCCTCGCTGGCCAGACGGGTTGGAAAGGTCTCATGATGTTTAAAAGCTTTGTTCAGCTTGTATTCCCGTGGATTAATTTGTATTCCCGTAGATGTGGATGGCGACTAATCGCCTTCTACGACATCCATGGGAGGACTTGGAGCACAGAATTAATAAAAGTTGGCGCAAAATTTTGCCTACATTGACCTACCTCAGTCCGGAGGTGATTCAGGCATCTTCATGTGGCCCATTGTAGGAATAACAATTTTTATGTAGGGCGAGTTTTAGATTTTTTACCCATTCCAAAAAAAGTGCACAACGCCGCTAAAGAAGTTTTCACTTCAAAAAAAAGTAATAGATGATGTAATTTTCTTTTTCTACTCCTGTACTGTTAGCTGTCTTTTAAATGGTCCCGAACACTAATATAACTAGTAGTTCGCCACGAACTTAGACCTCGCGATTATTATTTCAGAATAATGTACCTGATTTGGATAAATAATCGGTGCAGGTTTACCGATATGCGAATTCATGGTTGTGACCAAATTTCCAAATTAGTTGCCAATCACAGCCCTTTCTTCAAATGACTTTTGATCTAGCTCTGAAATGTCAGGAGCACCTTCCAACCATACAATCCCATGGATATGAGGTCTACCATGATGCAGAAATTCAGATCTGTACCAGTAGTCTTTCACCGAAAAATTACCCATCATTTTTCAAATGACAGTCAGCTCGTTTTTGGAAAAACCAGGTTTAAATGTTTAGTACCTGGGCGACCGAGCTGCTTGCTCGGTTACATCTCAAACATTAACTAATTTTTTTAAACTTGTCTAAAAAAATGCAAAATAAAAAATTATATATAAACTTAAACATAAAAAAAAGTTATTCACCGAGTGGGATTCGAACCCGTAACACTTTTTCTAGCAGTCGGTATCCTTAACCACTGAGCTAAAATCAAGGCGGTCGGCGCGACGAAATTAGCGACCATATTCTGCGTGGAAAGAAAAACGCATGAAAACTCGAAAACACGCGTTTTCCCAAACATAAAACTAATCTAGATCGATAGTTTACCCCCGAAAACCCCCATATACAAATTTTCAACGAAATCATTAGAGCCGTTTTCGAGATCACAGAAATTTATAAATAAATATATATACATACAAGAATTGCTCGTTTAAAGGTATAAGATTTGTATTGCCATGGCTCTATGCCGCTGCTCATTGGTTTCTTACTTTCTTCGTAAAGCTACTTCGCGGGCTTTGATTGCTGTTGATCTCTTGTTAGTTCGTAGCATAATTACTTAAACTACTACAGAAGCACAGACAAGCAGCGATAGCGATTGAACGAAATTTCGCTGAACAAAATTGCTAAATTTAATAAACAAGCCAACAATCAATCAAAATAAGCAAAAACTGAAGAAAAAAATCTAATCGTAAAATAAGCAAAACCCTTTTATTTTAAGTCGGTTAAATATGATAAAATTTATAGAACCACTTATAAAACTCAAAATAATAACCATAATAGCTATTCAGAGAAATTACTTCGTGGACCCCAGGGAAGATATGTATTTTTAAGAAAGTTGTTCAGTAGCCCGGACTGAATTCACCGTTAAATAGTTTGAGTATATTTTGTAAGAGGATTAAAATTTGTATTGTATATTCGTCACGGCTTAGTCAGCTAGACTTCGCGAGTCACCCTAAACCCGTTTAAGCATTACGTATAAAAAAGTTGTTCAAATAAAAAAATATCGTTTTCATATTGGCAACAAAAAAGTCTAATGACATTTTTGAAAATATTTTGAAATGGCGGATATGTGACAGTTTTAAAATTTTAAACCCCCATATTTCAGCCATTTTGAAAAATTTCGGAAAACTGGCTCGACAAAAAAATTCTATTTTGTTGCTGAACCTGCTTACAAAATTTCATGAGAATCCGTTAAGAAATGCGACCTGTAGGCGAGAACAGACAGACAGACAGACAGACAGACGGACAAAAGAATTTTTGGCTAGTCTCGAAACTGAGACGCTTCGCTCGCTTCGCTCGCTCGGTCAATAACATTCATAATATCATAATATGATTTCAGAAAAAAGTCTATACTCTATTCCTCATAATAGAACATGTGTCGTTATTTCACCAAAAATATACGCCCAGCTATAGGCCTAAAACTTTTTTGAAGTGAAAACTTCTTTAGCGGCGTTGTGCACTTTTTTGGAATGGGTAAAAAATCTAAAACTCGCGTCAGGACACGTGACCCTGATCGAAAATTCGTAAGACGGCGCAGGGCGCTTGCGCGAATGTTCGTGTGTGTTTATGTTACAGCGTGCTAATAAAATGTCATGTTTGTGTACGATAGCCCAATAAATAAATATTGTATTCTACCACATAAATGAGAGTACTTTTATACTGATAATTAAAGCAATTCGTGCAAAATTATTCCCTAACTATTCCAAAATATCAAAAATGCACAACGTTAATATTCAAGTTTTCACTTCTGCCGGCACTTCCAGAGTGCACCCATCGCTTTTTTTTTCTATTTTACCATACTGCCAGTGCTGCCAACATTAGAAAAACTGTTCTTTTCATAGTCACTAAAAGATGTCAATTTAAAAAAACGACGGGTTGCACTCTGGGAGTGCCAGCAGAAGTGAAAACACAGCAGTATGGCCACTACACAGACGGTCAAGCCATCAGCTGTCACCATCCATGGATGCGCATAGCACGCTGTAACATAAACACACACGAAAATTCGCGCAAGCGCCCTGCGCCGTCTTACGAATTTTCGATCAGGTCACGTGTCCTGACGCGAGTTTAAAATTTTTTACCCATTCCAAAAAAAGTGCACAACGCCGCTAAAGAAGTTTTCACTTCAAAAAAATAAAGTTTACCGTATAGATATAGTTCATATTACAATTCCATGGTTCATATAGATACCTACCTAGTATCTACCAAACATACGTCAAACATTTTATATTTTTCTTTGTTTGTTTTGTATTTTATAAAGTCGTAGACAAAGTATTGTATGCAACGTTGTATAAGTACGTCAAAAAATGCTCGATGGCGTCTCGTTACGGTGCTCGCCAAGGCTCGTAACCTGCGCCACTCGCATTTTTTGACTGTTCTTATACAACTGTTGCTTAAAATACTATTACCTTGTTTGTCATCTGCACGCATATTATGTGTGAGTACTATCTATGTATTTATGTAAAAATCTCTATCATTATATATCATTTATAGGAAGAGCCATTGTTTAATATTTCTAGGATTCAATGTTCTAATGCAAATCGAGGCGACTTCATTTGCGTTTAAATTTTGCATAAGATAGGTAGTTATATTATAACATTATATTATTACGTACTTTAATATTCATGTGATTGTACGTCCATGACACGATCTCAAATGGTCGCGTGCGTCAAATGGCAATCAGTAGGCGGGAATTGCATAGGGCTGACGCAAAAGACACAATTTTGTTTAGATATTTACGATATATGATTTTCAAGATACGAGCTTTGATCCTGTGTAGAAGTTGTTTAGATTGATGGCCTGATTCAAGTCTTCGCATATGTGTCGACCGTTTATTTACACCCAGTATACTAGGTGGAAGGGGCATACCCGTAATAAATCAAACCACTATTTATACAAGATCACTATATTACAATGATAATAAAAAATCATTAAAAAAAAAAACCAAAAGTAATTTAAGTTATTTTGATTCCTTTATTTTTACTATAGTGATCTAGTATATATGTCGCAGTTGGATTGTATAATCCGCTGTTATTCAAAAACTCTAGCTGTTTGGCATTACAGCTCGGTTTTGTAATATAGCTGAAAATCATTCAGCTAGATTGTCCAATGTGTTACGTTTAACAAAATAGCTAACGTAAGATTGAAGAACGATTATTTCGGAATTCTGCCACTTGTGGGTCTTGTGGCTTGTGAAGTGTCAGTGTCATAACAACAAATATGGCCTCCCATAAAATAAATTCTTCGCCGCGTTCAGGGACTAAGCTGTTTTTATCGAGAGACATCGGGGCCATCGTTTGTGATTTCGAAGTGCAAAAGATTAAAAAAAATAAAACAGACCTTTAGCTTGGATCCCATATTGTTATTTCGACGCCCGCCTTCCGGCAAGGTGGACAATTCACGTGGATCAATTGGCCGTAAGAAATCGTTGCGCCATTGAGTTGTCGGGTTTACAAAATTTCTATATTTCTAATCCAATTGCATCGAGCTGATTATCATTCTTCATTGGTGTTTTATGATGTTGGAGACTGAATTATTTAGTAAGGAGTTGAATTGAGGTTTTATTTCAATCCCACTAGTAATATAAAAATAATAAAGAACAACTATTGTCTCCTCATATATTATTTCGTTTGGTAAGACAGTTTTATTTAATAATGGTAACCCTGTATGCTATCTCAACGCTAGCTGTGTTGTTAATCGTAATTACGTAACTCATTGACAATCGAGCTGAAATATTTTCAGCTGTTTTACAAAACCGAGTTGTATTGCCTAACAGCTAGAGTTTTTGAATAACAACGGATTATACAATTCAACTGCGATATATATATATATATATATATATATATAAATCCCGTGGTTTATGATTTTTCGCCCAGCGACCATGATGGCAGAAGGGCCGTCGAAATATCTGGCTAAAAACTATATTAATCGCGGTAAGTCCCGTAGTACTAATAACAGTATATCCCGTGGTTCAATTTATAACGGTGCCTTCTACTTTGTATACAGACAAAATAAAATTACAAGGTATCCTGCGCGAATTTGTTCAAAAAGTAAATTTACAACTCCAAATAAAATGGACTTTTCTTACACGTATAATTTACGAGTAATAATGACGTAAGTAATTATTCATGGGCTTGTAACAAATCGCTAATTAGTTAGGTTTAATTATGTATATAATGTAGTTATGATATGATGGTTAGATGATTAGGCTTGGTATAACAATCAACTCAGTTTACGATATGCTCGTTTTGACCAGTTGACCTTCGGACAATACCTGCATTTTAATTAATAACACTATACAATATGAATTGATTATAATTATAAGAAATAAATCTAACCGCAGTGTAAAACAGACTCGTTTTTTGAGCTTGGAATAAATAAATAAAAAATGTTTTTATTTCACTCATCACAGGAATAAGTCCCTGTGAGGAGTTTGGTGTCTGCACTAAGCGTGAGCCTGTACGACAGAATAAATTAAATTTATTTAATGTATCACCAGGCCCCAAGCCAAAAGAGTACAAACTTGTCCCTATCACTAAAAACCAGATTAAGTAATCAGTTTTATAACAAATATGAGATTTTAACAAAAAAAAAAAAAAAAGTAATTAACAACAAGAAAAATCCATCCATTGGAATGATGATGAAGCCTTATGTGTAGTTTTGCTTCTTGGTTGTCATTCATGGCTAGAAATCCCAGTTGACGATCAGTCTGCGTTATCTACGAGTGCAGTGCAATTGCAATAAGCGTGACTAAACGATTTGCAAAATGCCTACTTAATCACTTTTTATTACTATTAGCAAAATATACTTTTAATTTATTATTAACAAGGGATACATTTAATCCCATATTCATAAAAGTTAACAAACTCTTTTTGTCTTGTTCTTACTATGTCAAATATTGAAAAGAGGGTAAGGAACAAGAAGTTTTTACTGAAACAGGTTTAGCAAACGCCTGTTAATTTTTTATTAATATGAGGGTTAGAGTATAGATACATAATTATACCTATATAAATTTTCTACCTACGATATTATAAAAAGATATAATTGAACTGAATTGAAACACCCAACGTTTTTCAATCAACGTTAAAAAAATAACCAGCCAAGTGTGAGTCGGACTCGCGCATGAAGGGTTCCCTACCATTATCTATAAAATATCACGTTTTTTGTAAGTATATACTTATTTATTCTGTTTTTATTATTAATTGTTATAGCGGAAATACATCATCTGTGAAAATGTCTACTGTCTAGCTATCACGGTTCATGAGATACAGCCTGGTGACGGACAGACGGACTGACGGTTAGGCAGACAGACGGACAGCGGAGTCTTAGTAATAGGGTCCCGTTTTTACTCTTTAGGTACAGAACCCTAAAATTGACCTTTAATGACTTTTTATTTTGGAGATATAAGTAGATAGTTAACACTTAATAAACACACAAAAATATGTTTACATATTAGCATGAATATAATGATTTGCAAAATCAAGATGTGTAGTTTATTTAAAAAAAAAATTGCGAGTTCGTTGACTTCATCCAATCGGCGATTTGTATATGTCAATATTTATTTAGATTTCAAGTTAAAGAGCGGGTCGTTGACTCGAGGGCTAGCGGTACTTCGACCTACGATCCTCGAACCGTTTATATGACAAACGAATGGCCGCTGACTCAATAGGCTATTCTCAACCCAAACACATAGATACAATTAATCTCCCAGCCGTTATGAAACTAACGGAGTTGGGCCATATTCGGAAATGTATGATTTACGATGTTGAGAAGCCTTTTTGGATTTTTGTCTACTTGTTGTAGGAATCCTAAACCTAAATAACTACAAATTTTTGTTTCTTTGTATTTATTTCATTATATTCAGCATTTTTAACATTGAAAAGTGATCGTATTGGTAGGTACTGTTACGCATTTTCTCGTTTATATTTTTCTCTCATTTAAAATAATAGTTCGACTACTTTTGAACTGTCGTGTAAATAAATAAAGAAAGGTAAATTTTGTGATAATTTGAGTGTATAGCATTTAATTTTAATTTCTTAGAAAATGTTTCATTGAGAATTTCTATAAAAGGTACAAAAAAGTAGGCGCACAAAAGCATAAACAAGGAACGCTCTTAGCGTTAAGAATCCCCCTTACCCTAGTATTTTCCATAAAAACGTAGTCTACGTTTTATATTAAAACCACGCGTCAGATTTTGGTAAAAATGCAATTATCTAGGGCTATAATTGGGTTCCGACTCTAAATTATGCACTGGAAAGAAAATTTATGGATGTAGAAGTATCCCATACTGATGGTCAAAAATGATATAGGTAACACATCATCATCATTTCAGCCGCACAACGTCCACAGCTGGACATAGGCCTCTCCCAAAGATTTCCAAAATGACCGATCATACCGATGATAGGTAACACACTTTATTCTATTTCAAGTTCATATTTTGACTGTGAAAAACAGTTATATGCCTGGATACGAGTATGTGCAATTTCTTCGAAATTACAAAATTTGGTCGAAATCGGGCAAGTCGTTTCAGATTAAAACGTAGACTACGTTTTTATGGAAAAGTGTAGTTTAGTCTAGGGTTAGAGGACTCTAAAGTCCGCCAATTGTAAACAATTGTTAATTTTAAATAAATAAGTTAATTGATCTACAATGAACATTTGGTCAGTCATTAAATATATTTTTTTATAAAAAAATTGACCGCCGCCTACACTATGCAATATTATCAAAAACTAGCTTTTGCACCAGGAAGCGCCGATATCGCTCGGCCTTCGGCTAACTTGTAATGTTCATTGTTCAGTCACATGTCATATCATGCATGACACGTTATTAAAACCAGCAATACTAAATGCCCCGTAATAAAATATTGTAACATTAGATGCTTAATCGTAGTTTCTCAGGTATTTGTTGACGCTCAATCGTGGCATGAGAACTTCAAAGAATATTAAATGTACTCTGCATATACCAATTTCAGTTAAAGGTATCATCATCGTCTTTTTGTCTCAAGTCTCAACTGCAGGAGCACGACCCTCCCTTATTTTTTTAATACCTTTATATGTTCTTTTATGTAGGTACTGAATTATTTACTTTCATAATAATTTTTGAAAAAAAACATTATACTTACCTACAATACGTGCCGCTTTTCTCTAGATTAACTTGGGTCTTGGAGCCTTAAGTTTAATATGTTCTGAAAAATTCTATAGGGACTTACCAGTCATTGTTGATTTTGTGATGTTCTGATATTCTCAACATTACATCCTCTTTGTATGCAATATGTTTTTTTTGCTTTAATTTGATTGACGGATTGACCTTTCGTAGCCGGATTTTATTTATTTATTTAAAACTTTATTTAAATAGCCGGATTTTGACCTTTTAGTTTCTTAGAAAATCTTATTTAAACAAAATTGCTTGCCCTGGGGTTTCCGGCAGTGTAGAATAGCTAAAAACAAGCTAAACAAAGCATATACACAATCAATGAGACCTTTTCAATCCGCCTGGCCAGCGCGGAGAGTGTAGGCTAAGTCCTCTAGCTGCTCTAGCCAAGTATGGCACTGGTAGTACAAAGAGGGTTGTGCTTCTGCAGTGGAGACAAAAAGACCTGATGATGGATGGTGGAACAAAGTTGCAATTATTCAGTACTATTTTGATTTAACCACTTTTTCGGCATGACATGACTTACATATATACATACTTATACCAAATTATAGCTTTCTAGTACTTACAGTCTCTGATTAGAACTGTGGATAGACAGAAAGACAAGGCGTAACAATGATAGTAGTAGTGGTACCCCTTCCGAAAGATCTGCACGGTGAGAGAAGCAGCTGTTACATTCTAAGTTTTTACTTTTCTCCTAGACCAGCATCAAGAAAAAGATTGATTACATCTTTGCCGTACCTTGTGGTTTCCGATTCCGACAGTAGAATCTCCTCTCCAAGTCTTTGCGTGGATGTCAGAGAAGGCGACTTGGGAAATACAAGTTAAACAAAGCTTATAAACATCAATGAGACCTCTCTAACCCGTCTGGCCAGCGTGGAGAGTGTAGGCCAAGTCCTCTGGCTGCTCTGGCCAAGTATGGCTCTGGTAGTACAGGGGAGGTCGTGCTTCTGCAGTGGAGACAAAAAAACCTGATGATGATGATGATGACATATAATCTTTGCCAGTTTGTCTGTTATACGAAATATCTCTCTTTTACCTTTCAGGTATGATCTCCATGAGGTGCCAGCCGAAGCCCGAGAGATGTTGGCTGCGATGTCACAGGTGACGAGTGCCAACATTATGGCAGAATGTGGCGGCCAAGTCACGAAGGTGGTCTCGACGCCCGTGGTGGTCTACCTTACTGTAAGGAGCTCAAATCTTTCCCTGACCTGGGACACTGACGAGGAATATGTCTTAGATGTGCAGAGTAAAGGTTTGTTCTTTACTGTTCATTGACATGTGACGTTTATATTTTGTTGGACCAGAATCGGGACATTAATAAATAATAAATAAATATATAGGGACAAGTTATCTAGCTAGCCCCAAAGTTAGTTCGAGACTTGTGTTATATGATGCTAACTCAAAGATATTATATTTTATAACAAATATTAGATAGACATCCAAGGACCCAGGACAGTTTGAAAAAGGCTATTTTCCAACTTGCCCTGACCGGGGTCGAACCCGGAACCTCTGGGTGACGGACTAGCATGGTGGTCGTCATTTCATTGTCAGAAGCGACATATAGTCATCTAAGGTGCAAATAGTATTTGGACATCTCTGGGACATGTTATAAGGTGGCTTTAGTGGAGAGAAGCCGGACTGCTTTAACAAAAATTTATTCAGGTGTGGAATGTAGTTCTCTTTCTGAAAGTAACACATCAAAAAGTTTATTAAATGTTTAAATCTGTTCTTTTTCTCGCGTTAATAGAATAATCATATTTATATATAGTCAAGCGGTACAAAAATAAAAAAAATGTTTGTTCAATGACGACAGATACCTACATAGATAAATAACCCTTTATGTACAATTAAAAGAAAAATACTTATAACGAATAAATAAGAAAGATGCATACGACCTGAGAATAAATTTTCAAATTCGAAATTTTTATAGATAGAAGAGACATGTTAGATAGGGTTCTCGTAAGTTACTCATTTATTCATAAAATTACCTACGTACATCATCATCATTAGTAAATTAAGAATTAGGTTTTAGTCGATGGAGTATTTTCCACGTCTCCCCTATTTTTGACTAAAGGCTTAACCTCCTGTCGGCACGAGTTTTTCTTTTCCCTTCTTAAGACATAAATATACTTGTTGCAGACGGCAATGTAATTGTCCGAATCATTGGAGAAACCGTATATGGAGTGCGGCACGGACTGGAATCTTTCACCCAACTAATAGCTGCTGACAAACCTGACTACTCAGACAAGAAGGAGTGCGGGCTGCGCCTTGTCTCCGGAGCGAAGATCCGGGACCGCCCTATATACAAGCATAGAGGCTTCATGTTAGATACTTCTAGAAACTTCATACCGATGAAAGACATCAAGAGGACCATTGATGGGATGGCTGCGACCAAGATGAACGTCTTCCACTGGCACGTCACTGATTCGCATAGTTTTCCTTTGGAGTCTACCCGAGTGCCGCAGTTTACAAGGTACGTAATATTTTTCTTTCTTTTTTCTAGCGTTAAGTAGTCGAGGACTACAGAGTTGAACTAAATGCACCTCCTGTTATAGAATAGGTACGTCCTATCGTTCTATCGTTTATAAATCAATTATTTTTTCTTTATGTTAATTAGGTGAAACTGAAGTATTTTATAAAGCGAGAAAGTTACAAATATTTAGAATTATTTAATATTGTTTTACGTTCGATAGCACATTACAGCGTGACTTCACATATTTTGATCCTTAAATAGGATTCCCCATACAAAGTTCCACTTCCCACTATTCATTTCTATATTGGATGATTTTTGAGACAAAAACTATTTTCTGTCCTTGGGTTTCAAACTATACACAGTGATTTTTAATTGGTTTAGGAGCCGAAGGCCACTTCATAGGCTTAGGCATCGTTAGTAAGACCTAATTAGCTAGTCAAAATCAAAATTCAGAAAAAAAATGTTGACTAAAACTCGAAAGCAAAATTGTGAGATCAATTAGTAGTACCGACGCCATACACCGATCGCCGGCCGGCGGAGGTCATCGACATCCACGCAGCTATATTGGCCGGCATAACTACGTGGTCTCGATCGAAAATCATTTACGCAACTTTTTTATCTTATAACATACAGAAATTTGGATTACGTATATGGATAGAGAATTTATTTACCATACGACATTTTTTTTTCCAAAACCAATGAAAAGTCAGCGCGTATATACCAAATTTCATCTAAATCGGTTCAGTTCAGTTGAAGCGTGAAGAGTTTACAGATAGACAGACAGAGTTGCCTACTTTTACATTTGTAAAATTGTAAGTACTAATGGAAATATGGACCAGTAAAGTAATGTTTATCGGTCTCATTTCCAGATACGGTGCGTATTCGGCGGAGGAGATCTACTCAGCGAAAGAAGTGAGGGATCTGGTGAAGTACGCCCAAATCCGGGGCGTTCGGGTCGTGATCGAGATCGATGCGCCGGCGCACGCCAGCAACGGCTGGCAGTGGGGGAATGTAAGCACTTATTTTTAAAAAAATATTACCATTGTTGCATGGGAGACAAATGTTCATAAATGAAAATGGGTAAACTTTACTGATAATATGTAATTATAACAAGAAAAAATGCGAATCCTCTTTTTGTGTGAAATATTAGTACAATTTTAATAAAATTAAAAAAGGTGCTTTTGACAATACCTGAAAGTCCATCATACATGATGGAGATCAATTGCGTACTAGAGGGGAGGCCTGCTCAGCAGTGGGACAGTACAGGCTATAAAAAAATATGGCATAAGTACAAAATTTGCATATCAAAATGAATGTCTATAAATAAGTAGCTAAAAGTAAGTACTTAGTTAAAGTAGGTACTTCTGAGGAATTTTTCAATTTGTCACCATCATGCAGCACATTTCAGAAATAACTTGAATAGGTAGTTTTTTAGTTCTCAAGCGATAACATACAATGCATGTTTGTTTTTGTTCGATTTGCACGTAAACATCGTTTAGGATTGCTGTTTTTGTGATAAGCAAGACATAGGCAAAAAGTAAGCTGACTAATCAAAAAGGTAATTGTGTGTTTCCTTGCAAATTGGAATGCACGTCGATAATTGTGTTGACAAGGTTATTAAATACATGCTATATTAACAATGATGTGCATATAGATAGTTTTTTTAATCTACACTATCACGTTTTTATCCAAATGAGACACAGAGCACATTTTGGGTCTTGCGGTTTTAAGCAAATAAAGCACAACGCCGTAAGACCCAAAGACCACTTTCAACGTGATGGTTGGCGAGGAGGTTTAAAATAGATGATAGATTGCAAGCAACATCGCCTATTAATGGGATTCGGATTTTTGCCCATTCTCTCGATCGGCTTTTACGATCTTATTAATATGCTTTTCGGGTTTCTCACGTAGACAGTCAAATACTGGCTGACATGTTTCAACCTCATCCGGAGGTCTTATTTTTAGAGACGCACGCACAGCGTTGTCCTGTCACACACGCACGTTAGATTTAACCAAAAAATTCTATGATCTTCGAGGGAGAAGGAGATCCTAGTATACCAAGTCGGCTAAGGAAATACCTGAGCCGTATTGATAATGTATACCTGTACAGAAAGATATTTATAGTCTTTTTAAATACATACATATACCTTTTCATGTTAATATTATTTTGAGTTTTAGAGAAAATTTAAGATGGGCCCAGGTATCTCGTTAGCCGACTGTACATTTGCAGTTTTTACTTTTCTATCAGCTCAGCAGACCAGCATGGAATTCAATTCAATGTTTTTATTTTGTTATATATGTATACAATTCCATTTTATTATTTCCAGGATTACGGTTACGGAGATCTGGCCGTATGTGTGAACTCGCCGTCTTGGAGGAACCTCTGCGTCCAACCGCCCTGCGGCCAGCTAAACCCCGCCAACCAAGTCATGTACAAAGTGCTTAGGTCACTGTACCGAGACATCGCTGAAGTCCTGCCTAAGCCTGCGCTATTTCATATGGGTGGTGATGAGGTAATAATACTATCACACTAACATGATACACGCGAAAGTTTGTGAGCGTGTGTGTATGTATGTTTAATCTTCTCGCGCAAACAGTTAAATCAATTTTGATAAAATTTAGTATGAAGGAAGCTGACACCCTGGATTAACACATAGGCTACTTTAAGCGCGGGTAACACCACGGGACGCACCTGGTTTATCATACTGGATTTGTATTACCGTAGGCTCGATAACCGTAAGCATTTGTCAAAAAAAAAAAACAATACAGCTTTCAGTTAAAAAAAAACGGAAGACCAGCGGCATGATATGTACTTAAGTCCAAAAGAGAGAAAAAATTACATCATCTTTCTTTTTTTTAAATCGATTGTACTGCCCAAAATATCCTATAACACAAGTTTAAATTAAAAAAATATATACTCAAATTAAAATTATAAAACATTTTTCAGGTCTTCTTTGCTTGCTGGAACTCCAGTCAAACCATCACGTCCTACATGTCCAACAAGGGCTTCACTCTCGATCAGGAGGGCTTCATCAGACTCTGGGCTGAATTCCAAGCCACTGCTCTCCAGACATGGGACGAGGAACTGGTTGCCACAGGCGCGGACGGAAACCAGCCCGTGATGCTCTGGTCTTCTGAGCTCACGCAACCAGATAGGATACAGAAGTACCTGAAAAAGGATCGGTAAGTACTTAACCTGATAAGTACTATTATTGGACATGATGCTGTTGTCTTTTGATCTCACAAAGGCAACTAGTAGATAATAACTAAGACAAAGACCTAATCTGAATACTTTACTAAACTGCAAGTTTTGCGTCAGTAAGTACTGACATTGTTGTCCCAACAGACCTACCACTTGGCAGTGTGTATACTTATATAAAACAATTGATTATTTTGGCAAAAAACACCCATAACCGTTCATTAACTTTGTATCTCGAAATGGATTAAAAAATAAAACTTAAAAAAATTAACAATGCCATTTTTGAAACGCCTATATATTTATTAAGTACAGCCACAAAAGACCCACCGATGAACAATTGCTCTACAAGAGTCCCCTTACGATAAATATTTTCATACAAACGTAGTCTAGCTTTTATTTTAAAATTACAATATCTAAAATGTTGTAGAAGATTTCGATACTGACGGTCAAAAATGCTATATTAAATATATTCTACTTCAACTCCATATTTTGATTGCAAAAACCAGATAAATGCCTACATATGTGCAATTTCTTTCAAATTACAAAATTTTCCCAAAATCTGGCACATCGTTTTAAATAAAAGCTAGACTACGTTTGTATGGAAAAGTATGATTCTATCTATGGTAAGAGAAACTTTTTAAGAACTCTTAACAAGTCACAAGAAATTATTTCGAACTAGCCGAAGCCCGCGACTTCGTTCGCGTGAACTTTATGTCTCTGGAAAATGCTCATCAGACTGAACAACTTTTACTAAGGCGGCATTTTTATATCTCTTACAGTTTAGCTGGACCATTATGGTTCTGCATCAGGCGTTCCATTTTCCAAAATTATTTATACCCTATAAGTTGCCCAGGCTTAATAGCTATATAACAAAAAAAGTTTCGTTCGAATCCGTCCAGCATTTCCGGAGATTAGCGTGTACAAACAGACAAACAGACATACAGACAAACAGACAAACAGACAAACAGACAAACAGACAAACAGACAAACAGACAAACAGACAGACATTTTTTTTTAAATTCTTACTCTATTACTACGTCTCCATCGCCCCCAATATTTTTTTTGGAAATATATTTAATGTACAGACACACTTTTTTTACTGTTTTATTATATGTATAGATGTATAGATATAGATAGATCAGTTGGCGGTACAAAACTTGACATTTATTTTGTAAGAACTCATAACAAGTCACAAGAAATTATTTCGAATCGGTTGGCGGTACAAAACTTAACATTTTTTTTTAAGAACTCTAAGTAACAAGAAATTTCTTCGAGTCGATTGGCGGTACAAAACATTACACACGTTTTTTTAAACTCAATAGTCATTACCATTACTGGTTAATAATATTGCGTTTTCCAGATATGTGATCCAAGTGTGGGAGCGCATCGTCAGCCCGCTCCTCAACCAGTTGCTCCGACTAGGGTACCGCGTGGTGTCCGTGCCCAAGGACATGTGGTACCTGGACCACGGCTTCTGGGGCGTCACCAAGTACTCCAACTGGCGGCGCATGTACTCGCACGTGCTGCCGCGCGAGGCGGGCGTGCTCGGCGGCGAGGTGGCCATGTGGAGCGAGTACGTGGACGCGCAGGGGTTAGGTGAGTTGCGGTTGCGATCAGAGTTAGTTAGTCTTGTTAGATTTTATTGTAAGAAGTAGTTAACCCTAAGAAAAATGGCTTGGTACTTTTTTATCTAACCAGTGAACTGTCGAATCAAAGAATCGAATATTTATTAAGTAATTAGGCGTTTGCACTTTTACACGTCAATATGTTTAGTATACATTACGTGTAATGTTTATTAATATTAATGTAATTTTAATTTTGTAACTTAGCGGAAGGAATAGAGACATGGAAAGCACTCCACCGACAAGAGCCCAGCTCTTAAATATAAGAAGAAGAAGAATGAAATTTTTTAAAACTATAAACCGACTTCACCTCTATACTATACAACCGATTTTGATAAAATGTGACAAGTACACCCTTTAAAAAACCAAATCGCTTCAGGCGTCTTCGAATAATCAGTGAACGTAGGTACATAAAAAAATTAAATATCGCAACGAACTGTTAAACTCCTCCTTTTTGAAAAGTAATTTAAAAATTATTTGAAAGAAAAGCTTCGGTACATGCATATCGCATCGATCAATAACGTAGAAGTTACGTCTTACAAATCATCTCATACAGGCCCTATACGTTCACGAAAACAACTACCTTTATCTTGTTATTTACAAAATAGATATCGAATAATTATAAGAATTTGTTAAAGTTCGTTGGTGGTTTATTTTGCCAGTCATAGATTCCTCACGTATTTGAATTATTTAATCATCATCATCCTCCAAAAGTATTCCCGGTTGCATCCTTAGCGGTAACGCTTCAGAGCCCGGGGTCCTACCTAATCTAGGTGATTTGACGAGGTCACAGGTTTTTACACAGAGCGACTGCCGTCGGATCTTCGAACCCAAAGGGTAGACCAGAACCAATCCTTGATTAGGTTTGAGCAAACGCTAGACGGCGTTCGGGACCCACAATTTATACATGTCTTCCGAAACACGAAGTTATCTTTCTTTTTGGATAATCAGGTGATTCAAGCCTGCAATATCCTAACCAGACCCTCCAACCCGGCTGGCTAGCGAGAAGAGTGTAGGCCAAGTCCTCTGGCTGCTCTGGCCAAGTATGGCTCTGGTAGAATAGAGAGGGTCGTACTCCTGCAGTGGAAACAAAAAGGCCTGGTGATGATGATGAACCACTGAAAACAACTTTTCACAAAGTACCTTCGCAACCTAAATTGTAGACCAGAACCAAACATATTTGATTTTTTAATGACAGTTGATATTTTTTCCAGATACGCGAGTATGGCCTCGCGCAGCAGCCGTGGCTGAGCGTCTCTGGTCTGACCCGACCATGTCTGCCAACGCTGCTGAGAACAGGCTCCAGAGGCTACGGTCCCGCCTCATCGCCAGAGGTCTTCGCCCTGACGTACTGTCTCCCGCATGGTGTACCCAACATGACGGCAAATGCCTTTAATTCTTTCTAAGTAACTTTTTGCGATTAATGCAATAAACATATCAGGTAGATTATTCAAAAAATATTGTACACATACTTTCGTTTCTCTGACTTCTTCTTTTCGTGTCGGTGGTACTATTATATTTTGTCACTCCAGTATCGGGCCACATCGATAGTTTTGTCATTTGCGGCCATCAGGTCTTCCCAAGTGCAGGTGTTTTGGCCCCTGGGACACGTAAGAACGGGCTCCATAGTTTGTGGAGTTAAAGTGACCACACTGACCACCAGTTTCTCTTACTAACAAATATTGACGAAGATACAGCGCATTTGAATTTAGCATAACGTCGCGGTCTTGTAGGATTTGTCGAACTTCGTGGCGTGGAGATAGCCAGTCCGTCGTATGTTTGTTCCGGGTTCGGTCCCCGGTCACGGCAAGTTGGAAAATGGCTTTTTTCAAATTGTCCTGGGTCTTTGTCTATATACGTATATATAATAAAATATAGCATCTTTAAGTTTACCCCATAAGACAAGTTTAAGCTTACTTTGGGGCTAGCTCAATCTGTGTGACTTGTCCCTATGTTTATAAAAAAAAATATTTAATTTATCAGGGCGAATTGACATTAAAAGTCCCCACTTCAGTCAACTCATATATAAATAAATTACTCTTAGACTAATATTAAACTTTGTATGTGCAAAAACTTAGTAAATTCAGATATAATCTCAACAAACTCATTCATAAATATAATACTTTTATTTAAAATATAATACTTACTTAATTAATTATTAGGTACATACCCTAATAATTGCGTGATCTCACTTCTTAAGAAGATGATTTAAATTCTGTTAAGTATATGTATGAACTTGGTGAGAGTCAGATACCTATGTCAGAAACCTCGCGAGTCCTAGGTTGAAAACTGGTGTTTAACGTATGAGACATCTCAGAACCCATAAGAATTTATAATTTTTCAAGACTTCAACACCAAACAACTTACACAATTAATTTTGATAAAATTTCTAAGAGAACACCTGACAAGTATGTAAGTAAGTACCTTTCAAACAAAAAATTAATAATTCCAAATTGGTCCAGGCGTCTTTCTTAGAGTAGGTAATCAGGGAACATAATAAAAAATAACATATAAACTTTCGAATTGTTAACCTCCTCGATTTTCGAAATCGGTTATAGGGTAAAGGATTTATGTATATTTACCTAGTAGGTAGTTTCCTGAGTTATCAATCAATGAAGAAGTCTCATTGTATATTATATGTACGTAGATATATACTTATTGTCTGTTAAATATTTGAAAGTTTAATAGTTTTTAAGGTTTGTATGACTATTTGGTGCTGTCTGTTGGTGTTAATGTTTAATAGTATAATGTTTGTGTTCAATTTAGTGATGATATAAAGCATCGCTGGATGCGGGCTGAACTTGGGTGCGCTTGCTCGTGGTATTTTATTTTACCTATAGCATTTTGGCTCTAACAGACGAGAGAATGCCTCAGACGGCAACGCACGGTTGGTGACCTGTAGTGCCATTTTTGAAACGCGGAATCAGTAAACTGACGGTTTTTTGTAGAAAAACCATTCCTGATGACGCGTTTCAAAAATTGCACTTCTCTATCGCGTGTCGCTCGCTGACTGTCACTGATGTCACAAAAAATCGCGCGACGATTCGCGACAATGGTCTGCTGGTCGTCGACCAGTCGCGAGCTGTCGCTTGTTTGTCTGAGCCCTTAGGCTAATCAGTGCTTAGGAATGTAAAGTGGCTCCGGATGCTATCATAAGATGGCAGTCGTTAAGCTTTATTTAAGGCCAAGACTGCATTGAAGCTAATCGAGGATGATGAGATTAAAGTCTTATTGAGGATGTGTTATATAATATATAGGTAAATACACTATCAATACATATACACTATTGATATAATTTTAACTTTCGCGGTCACAATGACTATAATTCACATGACGGGACTTACAGCGATTGATTTTAGAACCACAGGGGATGTTAAGCTATGAAGGGTAACCATATCAGTCTTCCCTCTTTCTTCGTCTTTTTTATTAATAAAGAATAAAAATATAGGATAAGAATAAGATAGATATAAAACTTTATCTAATTTCTTTCCATTTGTCAATCCCCCCCCCGCTCAGCTTCAGCGAAGTCTCGGCAAACTAGTCGGATTTTCCGACAAAAAATACGAGCATGAATGAATTAAGTTGTCTCACCTTCTTTCGTTTTTAGGGTTCCAAAGTAATCCTAACTCGATATTTTCCACTGTAAGACTGATGAAATCTCAACGATGTTTCATACATATTTCGATGTGCCTTATATGCGAGTGTGTAGCACTTAATTTGTATCTACTTAAATTATGAAATATAGAAATATTACCTAGTTAGGTACACGTGACAAGAAAATGCATAATAATAGGTGCTTAGTGCTAAGAATGTGTATATTGTATACGTTCCCATTTTGTCACGTTTTATTGTATCTACGCATAAGAAACCTATTGTGATACCTATCTATAATGTAGATGATGATTAGCGATACTTAGTACTGAATAAATGATTTTGAAATTCTGCAATCTTTTTTTTTCATCTGACCGAATAATAAGATATGACTTCAATGTGGTGTGTCTACACTCTACACCTATAAAGACCTGTGTCTCTGTACCTGGTGATTGACCAATATCCGGCGGTTTTGATCAATCACAAGTCCTGTTAAATGAGGTTGATGGGATCTAGCCTTATAAAACACAGCACAGGCTTGTTTACCTGGAATGGAGCTAGACGCATCTATCAGTTGTCCCATGGGACAAGTGGTGGTCCCATGGGACAAGACTAGTGGGACAAAATCACTCCACTTGTCTCATCATAGGACTGGTTCAGTGGGATTAGTGGAATAGGACAGGACCTATTTTCCAGTTTACTGCTACAGTAAAGAAAACAATGTATAGAATATTTATTACGTTTAAGCTTAAATGATGTGTCCGTATATTAAAACAAAAATTGTATGAGATCGTTTTGAGTAGCACGAAGTACTAGCTATGTATTTATATTTACATTATTTTATAAGATTCATAACATACAAACTACTTCAATAAATACTATAGTCCTTGTATTAACAATAACACAATATTTAACAAAAAAATAAATAATCCTTAAAAATACGAATTGAAAGTAAAAAAAAGAACAATACTTCTTGGAAAAATAAAATTCTATTATATTAATCACTATAATAAATAGTCAAAAAGGTACATACCTAAGTGAAGAATGAAAAAGTACGTTATCTAGGTTTAAATATTATGGAATGTATTTGAAAATATCTACCGATACTATTATCTGTTTAAAGAAAAAATAACATATTAAATGCGTCTCTCTATTGTCAAAAGACCATTATGTTTATCTTGTCTGAAAAAAATTACATGGTAATGTTGTTTCTATTTACGCTTCTATTGTCACCAACATTTTTACTACTACCTAAACTAAGATCATTCGGAACTAACTCATGTAACACCGTGTCACTTCTAAAAATACTAGTGGCTATTCTGCTTGCAAGTCTTTCTGACTCTCTCAGATCATCATCCTTGGAAGAGTGAGACGTAAGATCGATTTCTGTATCGCTTTCACTGTCGCTATCCTTGTCTCGCCTTCGGTAAGCCAAGTTTTGTGGTTCATCCAGATCTTGAACAGAAGCGGCGCAAGAACAGGGGTTTTTGGACAAGACTCTTAGATCAGTTGGAGTAACTTCTGCATTATCCATTTGAGGCGGCATTAGCATTGGTGGGAATGGAAATGGCTGCTGAAGGATTCTATTATCTTCTGGGTTGTACATCGGAGGCGGTATGTCATGTGTAGAGGGTGGGATTGGTGGAAGTTGTTCATTCATTCCGTTATGCATGTATGGATCTTGTCTCGGTGACTTGAGGTCCCGGGTTTCCATTGATGGCGGCTCTGGGGAATCTTTCCCTGTGGGTGAATCAGGCGCTTCGGGCGAAGAATCAGGAGGTTTGGCGTGACCTGCAAATTAAGGTTTATCTGTTCACTGTGTTGCTCTATCCCTATCTTCTCTCAAAAAGCCCGTAGGTATGTAGTCAGAAGGTACTATTTATTTTATATACGACGTGAGAAGCTTCCACATTCTTAAGTCTCATCTAAAGATACCTGAAGCATAGGTGGTTATTGATATTCCACGAGAGAAAGATCGTGTTCCAAATAAAAGTTCTATTGTCTAAAGTATTACACTATTGATTTCGATGGACATAGAGAAGCATATTTAAATTTAAGTTTAATAATTTCCAACACCTACATAAAAGGTCTACTGCAAACTCAGCGGTTCTTAGTAAAAAGTCCAAAAGATATAACTAGCAGATTTCAAACTTTCCATTCTTAATTTAGAAATATTTTATTTTAAAAATGATTCGAGTATACCTTGCATCGATAGCTGCGGAGAGCCCAGGCCAAGGCACCTCATCCTCCAAGCGTCCTGCAGGAGTTGCAGCCTGGCTTGCTTTCGCCACTTGGCGCGACGGTTCTGGAACCATACCTAGAGAAACGAGGAAAATAAAAATGTTACATATACATGGTCATATAGTTTCCTACATCAACATCATCAGGTCTTTCTGTCTCCACTGCAGGAGCACGACCCTCTCTGTACTACTAGAGCCAAGATACTTGGCCAAAGTAGCCAGAGGACTTGTCCTACACTCTCCTTGCTTGGCAGACGGGTTGGAGAGGTCTCATTGATGTTTTTAATCTTTCTTTATCTTGTATTTCCTAAGTCGCCTTCTACGGCATCCAAAGGAGGACTTGGAGTGGTCCTATTTTACTCTGCCGGAAACTACACGGCCTTGTTTCCTACAACTTGGTATTATTACCGGTTAGCTGAAATGACTATGTAATTCGTCATTAGGGTTAGGTACCCCTTTGAATTAGTTTAAAAATTATAAAATTATTCATCTCTAGTTAGTTTCATATTATTAAAATTGTCAGTTGCTAACCCGTCCCGTCGGTAGAAAGATCTAGTCATATAGCTTACAGTAGGTATATGACTAGATCTTTCTACCGACGGGTAGACTCTTCTTTTTAAAGTTGCGAAACAAACTTTAAGGAAAATTTAATAAATAATTACATACACTGGCCATGGCAAAAGCATAAATTAACCGTTTGTGCTTTTTTTTTGTTGTTATTTGGTAAGTGCATATTTTTTTCTTTTCTAGACGATTTGATACTTTTTTAAACTTTCATTTTTCTAGATTATTAATACTTTTTTAAGTTTGAGGACTTACATGTTGCTGTCAATAAGATTTCTAGAAGTTTAATAAGTTCTGAAAGGAGCCAAGTAATGTCAAAAGAAATAAAACACGATTTATTTTTAAATAAAAACCGTATTATTAAATTGCGTACAGCTAGCGAATTAACCTTAGCTTGAAGACAAAAATCAATCACAGTTATTTATTGTCTACATGTGAAATTTTAAATTATTTTTAACCAAAGTAAACATTTTAATATTATACCTACAGGTACAATGTCACTTACTTACGTTTGCTTAGGTAACAACCTCACTTTCTTTGAATTACTTACTTATTTGTTTTTATCTTAATTCAACTGATACCTAAACAAAATGTACTTCCATACATTTCACACAGTCTGCTTGAACTAACTGGCGTTATATGTAAGAAAGTGTCCAAAATAACTCGAGTGACTTTTATCGGAGGTGCACAAAATGTTATGCGTGCATATGTAGTCAATAAAAAAATTAAGTTCGAATATGATCCAAATCCATTCATAGTTTGCCGAAATATAGGGTTCTCGAGTTCACAGTTCACCATCATCATTATCATCATCAGGTCTTTTTAGTCACCACTGCAGGAGCATGGACCTCTCTGTACTACTTGTTTTCCACGGAAGACTTGGAATTGTCCTATTCGATTCGCCGGAAACCAGCACACCACGGCCCAACGTTCACAGTCCGAGGCTAACTAATAAGACAGTTTGTCTTTGACGATCAAACCATATTCAAACGAAGGGATCTAACATAAACACCAACCTGCACCCTCGCCTCAGACAGGCTGATCCGCAGTGCCACCTCCTCTCTCAGGAACACGTCAGGGTAATGCGTCTTCTGGAATAAGGACTCCAGCTCACTGAGCTGCTGCGGTGTGAACGTGGTTCGATTCCGGCGCTGCCGACGCCGCCCAAACATGTACTCAGTCAATAGGTCCCCAGGTAACGGGGAAAGGTAAGGACCAGCCATGGCTAATGTATTATAACCTTTAGATTTTCTGATCTTGAAACGACTTTAATCTTTAACTGTCCAAATCTGGTCCAAAATAATCATTTTACTTGCTATTTTTAAGTGACTATTATTTTTTAAATAAATTTTAATTATTTAGAAGTTTTAAAACTATTTCTAAGTTCACGAAAACTGATGAGTCACGCAAAAGTTTAGGCTAAAAGCTGCTACGCCGTGTGTGTTTGGTTTAGTACTGCTTGATTTCGCGAAAATCTCGTGGTGAAAACCCCCCGAGCTCCTCCCCTAAGCAATGGAATAAAAGCCCGCGATTGGTTAACTTCGTCGGGGGTTGGAAAATCCGGCCAATCACGGCGCGTTCCTGAGGGTAGCGCTTAATAGGTGTAGATTAAGTTATGGCGTATGGGTAAATATAAATATATTGTATAAACACTAACTTCATTCAGGAGGTGATAATGAGTATGTTTTGAAGGTATACCATAAGTACTTTAAAAGTTGTCATTCTAAGTTTTGGACATAAAAGTAAGCTGTAAGCGTAGCACCCGCGTAGCACCAGCTACGAAATTTTGTTATGCAATAATTATAATTAAATATTCCCCGTAAAAAAATATTCTTACGCACCTATAATCTCATAAATAATATTGAATATTAAGGCTTGAATGTAATTATAATAAAAGCATAATAAATATTATTTTTTAAACGACAAGCCATTTTTGCCTTTCGTATTTATTCAAAAGTTTTAGTTACAAATTAAATAATAATTTATAATAATGTATGTGTAATTTCTTAAAAACTTCTTAATAAAGCACTAAATTTTATTTACTGATATTTTTTTAAAGAAAAGCTTGCAATTATTCTCGCAATTCTTATGAATATCTTATCTCAGGCAGGAATGTTTTAAACTGTTACTACTGTTACCATAAAAACCTAAATTCAGAAAACTAGAATTTATCCAAACTTAAACAAAACAGATATTTATCCAAACCTTTTTTATTTTTAAATTGGTGTTACTACTAAAACTTAGAATGTACCAACTGCTTCTCATCCCGCGCAAGTCGTAAAATCCGATCGAGGCAATAGGGAGTTTGAATCATGTTAATAGGCGATGCGGCTAGAAACCCAATATTACTATTATGATTATTTTTTTATCTTAACGCCCACCATTACGCTAAGCGTGGCCTTTGGATCTTACGGCCCTGGGTCCTTTATAATATATATATATGATAATAATTCCTTTATTTCAGGCAATAGCATTGTACTTACAAATTTTGTACAATGTCAGAGACCCATATTATAAATACCTTATAACTAACATACATACTATATATAATTACTATCCTAATTTACACGTAGTGTCGGTGACGTGTGACTTGTATATATATTTGCATATTGTTGTTACTACAAAGTAGGACAAATCGATTCCCTCTTGACTCAAGTACCTTTATACTTTTACAGAATGTAGTTTATAAGACATACTATATCTATAAAATAAGGGTCTGTATCATTATACTCTTTAGACGGGGCACTAGGTAAGTGACATCAAAAGGGTGAATGTGCCTCATCTGAATAGAAAACTCAATAGTGTGTCAGATATGTATAAAAAGTGTTTTAATCATTCTTGAATACTATACAAAAATGTATATAAGCTATGTGATATTGCTAATTCAATTATTTTGGAGCATGTTAAAAAAAGTTTCTTGTTTGCGTGCTCATTTGTTAGGTACAAATAAATAGGACCTAAAAATTAGCTATGCATGAGAATAATAAATAAGTATTTTGTTCAATTTAAAAATGAGTAGAGTTTTAGCAAAAAAACATGTGACCTAGACTATATATTTACGATAACGTGTTAAAGAAGCAAAATAAGTTTGTATGTTTTTCATGTATGTAAGTGGCCAATACTTAATACGTAAGTGTACTTAGACTTACTCTTTTCTCTTGTTTTGTTGGTTTGTCTACGTCTTTTCTTGGTTTTTTTGTAGAATACACAAAAAACTACAAGAACATTAAGGGGTCGGAAAGAGCCATCTATATTTTCAAGATTTAATGCCCTTTTAGACTACAAGTTTTTTGCCTATTGATTGCACACACTTTTTTAAAGGAATAGATAACTTGCAAAGCTTAAAAGAAACGTCAGCCATACAAGACATTTTATTGCTTTAATAAAATGTTTATTTTTATTAAAACAATATTTTTAGCTATATTTCTTTCTTTCATTATTTCCAATGTTTGTGTTAATTCTTACCCTCAAAATCATAAAAATTAACAGCCGTTTGCTAAATCTGTTTCAAGATATTTAATAGATTCAGGTGTTACTTCGCGGAAGTCAAAGTTAGTGTGTAACTTTGACTTCCGCAAAGTAACATGTGATTTAAATTACTTTGATCTGGTGGCGGAATCACACAAAGTAATTCAAATCACATAGTATGTAAATCTGTTTCAATTTGCTAAATAAAAGGCGTGTGTGGTGTCACTGAGCATTTATTGGACTGCCATACAAAGCAAGCTATGACTACCTTCATGTACAATATTATTTACGTAGGTACATACACAACACCTCCACCCTTATTTACTAGCTTATATACTAAATATGAGATACCTAATCTAATAATTGAACTGAACATATACAATAACTGAACTGAACTCAAAATAAATGAGAAATTATGCCTACCTGACCTTTTATTATCAATCTAACATAAAAACAACAGTTGAATAAATAGGTAAGTATTATGTACATATTATGGATAAATCTCTTCTATTCCATATCTTTTGACCGGCTTAGGAACACGTGACATTAGTTTAAAAGGACGATCATTTTGGTTAGCGTCATTTTCACCATCGTTTCGTTGAGGCACACTGGGCGAACCAGGAATGACGTGTGGTAACGCCGGTCCGCCGTCGTCGGGCTCCGGCCGCGCTCCGCTGTCGCTGGTGCCGGCCACTGTAGGAGTTGGAAATACTAACGAAGGACGGGATAGCCGCGGTACAGCGCTGGAACGTTCATTTTGACCGCTTGTTAATCGCAATGAACGATCCATCGCAGTTATACCGACTTCACATAACACTCTCTTTCTTAGTTGGTCAACATGTTTATGTACCTCGGTTCCATTGACAGATTTTACTTTATAATCAGTGTTACCTAAGCTTTCTAAGATCATCCCAGGTGACCACTTGTCCGACTTACCGTACTCCCTAAACCAAACCGGGTCATCTGCTTTGAATGCGCGAGTCACGACACCCCCGGCGGCTGCCTCCGCCTGCCCCTGCCTGACCCGCGCCACTCGCGTCCTGTGGTCCGGCCTAAGACAATCCAATCGCATACGCACACTGCGTCCTAACAACAATTTGGCTGGACTTTCACCTGTGGTATAATGTTCTGTATTTCTATATGCTAACAAGAAACGATGCAAAGCTGCATGGACGTCATCGTTCGTTTTAAGAGCCTTTTTGATAGTTCTTTTACATATTTTCACCGCATTTTCTGCCGCCCCATTAGAAGCGGGGTGGTAAGGAGCTGAAAAAATATGTTGAGTACCGTTCGATTTCAAAAAATGTTCAAAATCCTTACTAACAAATGGGGGGCCATTATCACTAACGATCTGTCTCGGTATTCCAAATCTTGCCCATATTTCCCGTAAAACCTTTATGACTGACGACGCAGACGTACATGTCATCCTGATGGCTTCAATCCATTTAGAGTGTGCGTCTATTACTATAAGGTAAGTTAACCCGGCAATCGGTCCCAAGAAATCGAGATGAAGTCTGGCCCAGGGCCGCTCAGGCCACGGCCAGGCGCGCGGCGGGTGCGCGGGCGGCGCGTCCGCCACGGCCGCACACACGGCGCACGCGCGGCACGCCGCCTCCAGCGCCTCGTCGATGCCCGGCCACCACACGTAGCTGCGAGCCAGACTTTTGGTTTTCACTATCCCCATGTGGCCTTCGTGTAGCTCACTTAATACTTTATTTCTACACGAGTTGGGTACGACTACTCTTTGACCCCACATCAAACAGCCTAATTCAGTGTATAACTCGTTCTTCCGGTTATAATAAGGTTTTAATTCTTTTATATCTATATCTGCGGGCCAACCCTCGTTAACATATCGCATTACCCTGCTCACTAACGGATCTGATTCCGATTCCTTTTTAACTACATTGTAATCTAATAACAGGGAATCAACAGCGAAATGTAAATAAGTTTGTTCTGGGGCTTTCGATTCCTCTTTAATAATGCCTTCTTTATGTTTGCTAATTAAACGGGACAGTACGTCCGCCGTATTTTTATCTGTTCGAATATACTCTATATCAAAGTCGTAGGCGGACAACTTAATCGCCCATCGTTGCAGTCGACTAGCAGCCGTATTCGGAATTCCCGTATTAGGACCGAAAATAGCTACAAGTGGTTTATGATCAGTGCGTAAACTAAATTTCCTACCGTACACATACTGATGAAATTTATCAACAGCGAAAATAATAGCAAGTGCCTCTTTTTGTATTTGGCTGTAATGACGTTCAGCCTGTGTGAGCGCGCGTGAGGCGTACGCGACCACCCGTTCACTGCCGTCACGCTCGCGCTGCGCCAGGATAGCGCCCAGCCCGCTGGCGCTCGCGTCGCATGTCACTATGCTGCCTAAAGTCGCGTCGAAATGTGTCAGCACTTCCGCACTACACAATAATTGCTTAATTTGCTGAAACACTTTGCTATGCCTACTAGTCCACTTCCAATGTGTACCTTTTTTTAGTAACTCGTATAACGGTGTTATGTGAGTACTTAAATTTTTTATAAACTTGCCATAAAAATTCACCATACCGAGAAACGATTTTAATTCGGATATATTCGTTGGGTATGGCATGGATAAAATGGGTTTTATCTTTCCTGAATCTACATGTACACCATTTTTATCAATAATAAATCCTAAATATTTCACTTTTTCGACCATAAATTCACACTTTTCCTTTTTAATTTTTAATCCATTTTTTTCCAGAATATCAAAGACTTGTTCAATACATTTTAAGTGAGAATCTAATGATTTACTTTTAATTAAAATATCATCATAAAATATTAACACTCCTGGTACATTTTTAAACAGATTCATCATAAATTTTTGAAAGATTCCCGGACTGGAGGATAGGCCATATACTAGGCGATTATATTTGAAGAGTCCACGATGAGTATTAATGACAGTGTAACCTCTAGAAGCCTCACTAAGAACCAACTGGTTGTAAGCCTGTGACAAATCTAATTTCGTGAAATAGTTATTACCACTAAGATCACTAAACAGATCATCTATCTTTGGAACCGGGTATCTGTCGACCAATAAAGATTTGTTGAGTGTTACCTTAAAGTCAGCACATAACCGAATCCCGCCATCCGCCTTCCTCACTATCACCAACGGCGTCGCCCAGTCCGAGCGCTCCACCGGCTCGATGACGCCGGCGGCCAACATGGTGTCGAGCTCCGCGTCGACGCGCGGGCGCAGTGCGTAGGGCACAGGTCGTGCGCGGTGGAAAATAGGTTCAGTTCCGTCGCGCACGCATAACTCCACCTCGCCTCCCTTATATTCGCCCAGTGTGCCATCAAATAAGTTCTTATGTCTGTAAATAATATCATTAAGCAATTGTAATTTAGAACTATCATTGTCATGGACATGATGTACACTTATCTTAGGAATTTCTATATTTAATTCGAATAACCACTGCCTACCTAATAAATTAGTAGAACCATTCTCTATAATATATAAATCTAATTGTTTTTTAGTTCCTCGATATTCTACAATCACTTCCACATATCCTAATGGACGTACGACTGACCCGTCGTAAAATCGCAATCTTAAATGACAAGGTTTTAATATTAAATCGCTAAACATTTGTTTATATAAACTAACACTAATACATGATAAGGCCGAACCGGTATCAACTTCCATTACAATTTCTCTACTATTAACTAAAATAGGCATACACACCGGCGAATACTTGTTCAATGACATCTGGTACATGGGCTCATCCAGGTCCTCCGCGCTGTCGGACTCGCTGCTCGCGGGCCGCGCCGGCTCCGCCAGCCAGTGCGTGCGCGCAGCATGCGCGTCCCCGCCGCCCGCGCCGCCCGCACCTCCGGCCGCCCGGCCGCTCTGCGCATGTTGTCCGATCACGCGCCCCCTGCGTGACCTTGAACCGCGATTTCCGCGTTGTCCCGTGCTATGATATGCTTCCTTCTTCCAGCACATTCTTCTCAGGTGGCCTTTTTTTCGACAATAACTGCATTCAAAATCTTTATACCGGCACTCGACCGCCGTATGTTGGCTGCCACCACACACAGTACAGTTCTTCTCCTGTAATTTGTGTATATTTTCAATCGCTTCTTGTTCCCGAGTTTTCTCTATGGCCCCGGCGTCCCGCTCGGCTGCCTCCAGAGTACAAGCCAATAATACTGCTTTTTTGTAATCTAAATCACCTTCCGCGAACAATCTCTGCCGGCTTATTTCACTGCGTAACCCGCACACGAACTGGTCCCTGAGATTTTCCTCCAAAGTAGCTCCAAATTCACAATATCGTGACATTTTCTTTAACTCTGCCACGTACTCTGCAACTGATTCCGCCGGTAGCTGATTTCTCTGCCGAAATCGAAATCGTTCCGCCAGAATAGATGGCTTCGGTTGTAGATGTGCTTGTAACGTTTCTACAGCTTCTTTATATGTAAGGCTTGACGGCTTCCTTGGGCTGGATAACGTCGAGAGCAATTCGTAGGCCTGCTCACCGATAAGTGCTATAAGTGTAGGTAATTTCACATCGTCCGTAATTTTATTCGCCACAAAGTACATCTCTAAGCGATCGATATACGCGCACCAATTTCCATTTTTCACATCAAATTCACGCACTTTTCCCACCGACATAACGTTAATTCAAAAGTTCTAGTAATTTTTTTTTTTTTTTGATCTCGTCGCCACTGCTAAATAAAAGGCGTGTGTGGTGTCACTGAGCATTTATTGGACTGCCATACAAAGCAAGCTATGACTACCTTCATGTACAATATTATTTACGTAGGTACATACACAACACAATTAAAAGATTTTTAGTAAACAATTTTACTTTCATGAATATAGGGGGAAACTACTGAAGCAACATACCTATCAATAATATCTACTTCCGACAAAATATTAAAACCGGACTATACTCCATTTGGTTAGGTATTTAAATAAATGTAAACAATCTTGACATGTGTTTTTATCGAAATATACACTTTATAAATCAATAATTTTGCTAATTACAAAGTAATTATGTTATAAATTATAAATTACATAATTACTTTGTAATTTGCAAAGGTTTATTTAAATACCTAACCTAATGGAGTATAGTCGCCAGCTTAAAAATAGATACTATACGAAATCTACTGAACCGAAGCAGGTAGGAACTAATTACATACATACATAATATCACGCCTGTTTCCCGCAGGGGTAGGCAGAGACTATGGACCTCCACTTGCTTTAGGAACAAATTGATAAATATAATTACCGGCTTTGAGAGGTAGAACACGGCTAAGTGGGTTGAGATAGCGGAAGCAACGATTACTAGTAAATGAAGTGCCGTCGTGTCGGTGGCGGGCCACGTAGGGTTGACTACCCAAGGACCAAGAGATTTTTCAATTTTCTAACTTCAGCATTTTCTCTCGTAATCATAAAAAAATACGTACGTTTACTTGAAATGTGTTTTGTCTTGTTTATGAAATGCCAAATATTGAAAAGAGTAAAAAGTTAACTATTTTATTTAAAAATATTTTATTATATTTATTAAACTCAAACAGATTCAGCAAACATTAGAAGGTAATTTCCTGCTTGTGTAAATTCAGATCGATTTTAGTTTATTTGACAAGGCGCTAACGCAGTATTTTTTGATTATCTGTATAAAGTAAACCTCATAGTTATTTCTTCGTTTTATATTGCGTTTCTTTTATTTAGGCACATAATAGTATCTCATCACTTTAATTTTGCACAACAAATATTTTTGAAATCTCTTTAAGTCGCAAGTGAACTTACCCATTTCTAAACATTATCCTATCCTACTAATATTATAAAAAATAGTTTTATATTAAGTTTGGCATGCAGACTGCTTACTTACTTCTTTCTTCCCTGGAGGACATCTTTTCCGCAATTTGGCCCGAATAGACCGGTCCTGGTTTGCGTGGGGATGTAGACTGTTTATTATTACATAGGCAGTATTCTTAATATACATACATATGTGAGATTCCCGTGATTCAAATACCCTTTGACCACGCAGGCAGCAGCAGTAAGTATACTACCAATCGTATGTTAAGTATTCTACCAATTCAAGGAGAGTAGATTTTAATACAATCGACAGAAAAAACTACACTCCTTCAATCAGTAGCGTTAGACTACATAACTGAATTGGTAAATTGCAAAAAAAATGCATTTTTAAATAAGTTGATAATTATTTTATTTACATACGGTGATAAATTTTTTTTATATACGGTAATAAATAATTAGATAAATTAATTATCAATCACCGACAGCCCTGGCTCCAGCGCCAGGGCGGGCGCCGCCCACCGCAACGCCGCTAAACGAGTTTCCGCAAAATTTTAATGAATAACACCTCCCCTCACCCCGCTGCACCCGACCTCACCCCCCCTTCCCCTTCCTCTCCCTTCCGCCTGCAATGCGCTAATTAAACATTCGAGCCATATTGTTTCATTTACGAGTTTCGCCGGACTGCAAACGCTAAATGAGTTTTCGCTTAATTAAAATATGTTTTAACAAATTAAAACCACATTCAAAGGAAATTCATATGTAATGAGCATATATTATTTTACAAAAAAAACTTATATCTATGATGTACCTACCTAAGTCTATTTTACGCAAAGGTACCTTATATTCTACCTTTAAAAAGTGGCATTATATTCAGTAAATAATGAGCATAATGCCTATCTTTTAAATATAGTTATTATAAGAGAAAGAAAGAGGTTGTAAGTGATTGACAGAGTTGAAACAGTTCCGGTAAATAGCGACGTATGTTATATGTGAATTAATTGTATATAAAGTATGTCTAAATGTTCAGAATTAGTGTTTAAGGCAATTAATGTTATAATATTTAACAACTTTCTCTTTTGCCATATTTAATACCTATATATGCGTATCAGTGTGATTTGTCGCAATTCAGGGTTGATTTTTAAACACCAGCAACACTTTTGGAACAAGTTCAGTCTTCATCTTCATCATCATCATCAGGTCTTTTTGTCTCCACTGCAGGAGTACGACCCTCTCTCTCTGTACTATCAGAGCCATACTTGGCCAAAGCAGCTAGAGGATGCGATTTGGCCTACACTCTCATCGCTGGCAAGACGGGTTGGAGGGGTCTCATTGATGTTTATAAGCTTTGTTTACCTTGTTTTCCTAAGTCGCCTTCAACGACATCCACGGAAGGACTTGAAGTGGCCCTATTCTACTCTGCTGGAAACCACACGGCAGTAATTGTTCAGTAAGTGATACTACACTACGTTCCATAAAAACACTACGTTCCATAAAAACAATTGTTGAATTACGAAAAATTTTTTTGGTTCCCATACAAATCGGCGCAGCTAAAATAATAAGCGGCGGCTCAGAAAATATCGTTTTAGTAAATGAGTTGTACAAATCAATTAAAATCTTAAATTAAAAAAATGTAATCTCTATTTCAGAAAATACCAAATAAAATAAAACACTACAACCAAATATCGAAAGGAGCCGAATGAGCGATATCAATCTGAGTAATTATCCGTATGAAAAGTTATAAAAAACGCGCGCGTCCCGACATCTCAATTAGTTAATTAATCTTTTTTTCCGCGCTAAAATAGCATTTATAAACTGCAAACCAGTGGCGCTGGGAACTGCCTCCCCTAGCGCCAACGTAGGGCTGACACTGCATTTAAAATAATTTCGTTTTCATTTTAAAATAAAATAATAATATCAGTACAATCTAGATTGGATAAAGTCGTAACCGGAGCGAGGTGATATGCTCGACCGCCCAAAGAGGAGAACTTCCCGCCAGGCAGGGTGTTGCGCTTGGGGAACCGCGGCTCCAACAGTGTATTGTCGGAGGTTGTTTAATTAATAGTTATTTTGCAACCAGAACCCTGAGATCGAGATATGTAGGATAATGTTATTCATGCTTACAAAATTATGGTCTTACGGTCTATAAAAATACTTATCAAAAAAATAGAACTTCAAATCAATACATATAATAAAACACTAACAATCGTGTTTTATGGGCGATAAAAAAAGATTTACTGAACACAAAAAAGAGAAAAAATTCTGTATGTATGAATGTACTGTACACGCTAATCTTCAAAAAATTTTCAAAATGGCGGATATATAGGAGGTTGAATACTTTATAAATAAGACGCAACTTTTTTGTCTACACTATGCGACTTCAAAAGGAGGAGGTTATTAATTCGTCGAAATCTTTTATATTTTTTGAATTAAATCTGTATTAGGCGCGTTTAACATTTTTTTAAGATGGGAAAAAACCATTGTACCTATTCGCAACTTTGTTACCAAAGTCAACACCAAGTTTTCACTTCTATCGGCACTCTCGGAGTGCCACTGTTTTTTTATGTATGTACTCGTAGACTAGAACAAAACAGAAACTTCTATTTTGTTTGAAAGGGCATCCTCGTCAGGTCACATAGAAATTTAATAAAAAGTGGTTGTGCGGCTTGGCGTTGAAATTTTGAAATCGGTTTTTAGTTTTAAAAATTTATAACCGATAAACTTAAGAAGTCGGTGATGATTCGCGAGGTCTACAGCTCACAGAGCCACTAGTTTAGTTATTTGTGTATGTGACAGTGACAGCCCTAGCGCGCTAACAGTGTTTACTTAGCGGACAATACAGTCAGCCGCGCGGTGTGCTGTGCTAATTAATGCGCTTTCAGCAACTGCGAGCGCGACTGTACTCGCTTGATTAACTGTTAATCAGCGACTGTGGCGGTTGCCGTCTTTGTGGGATATTGATTGAGGGGTGGGATTGATGCAGGTGGGACTGATATAATGATTTTGAGATATTCGAATATTTTGATGCACAAATAGATATATTTCATGATGGACATTTTAGAATTGGTAACAACTGTTACTAACGGCTAAAAATAGAAAATAAAAGATTGTATGTAATGAAACGACTGTAGGTATAGTAACATTTGTAAATTTTGTAAAACTAAAATTACACATGAAATTCAAGATGTAAGTACATCAAAAGTCTTCTTTCTGCACATCTTTCGACTATCAAAGACGTCTGCACTTCTGCTAAACTTAGCTTTAATACCACGTTATAACGTTAATATTTAATCAATAACAATACCTATTTTAAAACTATAAGATGTATAAAAATTTAAGATGTAAAGTTCAGTTTCGTAGTTACGCATATTTCTTACGTAAGTTTGTAAATTTTCGTCCTCCCTTTTTCAAATACACAGTAAAACAATGCTTCCTTCCTGACATATGTATAAGTACACTTAATGAAAATACGTTAGGAAGGTACTACCCGTCTCGTACGGGCTCGTGGCATCGTCAAAAGGGTAGTAATCTGAGGAGCGTCGCAGCCGCTTTGTCTAAACTCATCCGTTTTGTTTTAACGCCCCTTTTAACTTTCATACACTCATGCATGCCTCTTTCGCGTCTTGAGTTGGGTGTACACGACGGTTGTAACAAAATTATTATTCGGCAAAAATAGGTCTGTCTCGGACACTTTCAAAGACAAATTTTTATTTTATGAGTGAACATTTTGTTACAAGAATACAACTAGCAACTAGGTAATTGATAGTAGTAGTATAGGTACCACAACTTAGAATTACAGCTATTAGCGCCACTTTATACCCGTTTTAATATTCATTACCAGGTCTTTTTGCCTCCACTGCAGGAGTACGACTCTCTCTGTACTACCAGAGCCATACTTAACCCAGAGTAGCCAGTGGACTTTGATCTACACTCTCCACGCTGGCCAGACGGGTTGGAGAGGTCTCATTGATGTTTATAAGCTTTGCTTAGCTTATATTTCCTGAGTGGCCTTCTACGACATCCACGGGATGCCTTCGAGTGGCCCTATTCCACTCTGCCGGAAACCACACGGCAACTTTTAATATTACTTACAAACATTTCCATGCTTGTGTTCTCTCTTAGGGCTCGACCTGATATTTTTATTAAGCAGCGCGAACGAGATGAGATCTCATCTCAACTCATCTTGAGTTGAGGTGGGATGAGATGAGATGAAATTAAATGAAATGAAAGTTAGTTAAGAGTAAAAGTAATATGAATGAAGAGTCTCATACATTTTGTCTTCACTGGTATGCAACAGACATTAATATGTCAAATCTTACCTTGTTGTGGCTAAAGCGACTTAACAAAAAAAGAGAATAAAGACTAGATATTCCAAATATGTTGTCAAGTTGTGCCCTAACCCTTAGCAGCTCCACTTGATATATTTATGATTAAGCAGCGCGTCCAAAGCGGCATTGTCTTTGCGAGCCGGGCTGCGGCGCCCCTCCGTCTTGCTTTCACACCACTTCCCCCTTTCTTTGCAGGCACGAGATTTTTTTAATTATGACGTTGAGCCTTTTTGTCTACGCGACGGGGTGCTCCGTGCTCGACGGTGTAGGATGACACCTAGGTAGAGGTTGTAGGTTCGATTATCTAAAAATAAATAAAAGTACTAATGTAAAATTTACTTTTTGAAATACATAGAATAAGTAAGTATTTGTTAAAAAAAAAGGAATCCCGATAGCGTGTTAAACACTGTATAAAGACGCATAGATGATCTAAGTATAAGTTGTTTTTTAGCATTACCCATGCCAAATTTCATTAATTTGTTATATTTTTTTTGTTATCATCTAAATACTTTATTTCGATGATAGGTTGTGTCCCAAAAAGTGACTATTATCAAGTACTCGCGGTAGCTACTATTTGCTACTTAGTTACTAACTGTCGCTAGAATTACTAGTCTAGTAATGGTTAGTGGATATGGCAATTGTGCTCAAAGGGACTCTAGAAAAAAAAGAGACTAAGGACTAGATATATATTACAAGTTTATTTAGGCAAATGAAATAACAAAACGACTTTCAAGCGCTTACCTTCTAAAATTTTGAATTGTTAAACCGATTTTCATTAAAAGACCGTTTTCCTAATCTATATATTTAACTCTTTCATTTGATACTCAGTCGCATTTGTATACTTTCGGTTGCTCAACCCCAATTTCACCCCTTATAACTTTTAAACCGCTGAACAAATTTCCACCAAAAATACTTAAGTTTTATCTTGATCAAGGCAGCATTAAAACAAAAAAGCCGCATCAAAAGCGGCAACTTCATTTAGGAAACGTCAAACTTATAATTATTTTTAGTCGGGGGTTAATAATAAAAAGTTGCATATGTAGGTACATTAAATATGTTGAGTCAATATAATAATCAGTCAACCAATCAAATCAAATCAAATCAAAGTTTATTTGCTAGAAAAGTGGTAACAAGGGTTATTAAACTATATATAGACACAAGCACTTTTCACCAGAACCTGGCATGCAAACTCTGTTGTAATTGTAAAAGTTTATTCTTAACTAGCCGAAGCCCGCGACTTCGTTCGCGTGGACTTTATGTCTCTGGAAAATGCTCATCAGACTGAACAACTTTTACTAAGGCGGCATTCTTATATCTCTTATAGTTTAGCTGGACCATTATGGCTCTGCATCAGGTGTTCTATTTTCCAAAATCATTTATACCCTATATGTTGCCCAGGCTTAATAGCTATATAACGAAAAAAGTTTCATTCGAATCTGTCCAGTATTTCCGGAGATTAGCGTGTACAAACAGGCAAACAGACAAACAGACAAACAGACAAACAGACATACAGACAAACAGACAAACATACAAACAGACAGACATTTTTTTTTAAATTCTTACTCTATTACTACGTCTCCATCGCCCCCAATATTTTTTTTCGAAATATATTTAATGTACAGACACACTTTTTTTACTGTTTTATTATATGTATAGATAGATGTATAGATAAGAAGTGAATTCAAAGAATTTTAGTCAAAGTGAAACTTTGATTACACTCAAACACAATACGTCGAACCACCTACAATATTAATCTTCAGTGAAGCTACCGGGCGCGGCGCGGCTCACGGAACTTTTGATTATGTAGAGGAATTAATTTGCAGACGCGACGAAGACTGCCGCAGATGAAACAAAACTACCGAGCACCTGCAATGGCGGGCGCAAACTTGTTTCGACATTTTGCTGGGAAAATTAAGTTGGCTGTTTGCGTTTTCTCTTTTGATTTGATTTTTGAGATGAATTTTCTCTTACTTGAAAATTTAATAAAAGTTTGTTTGTCCAAATTGTGTGCAAACTGTCAGCATGGTACAATAGTCGCATCTATAAAAGAGCCGGTGCCGCCTTTATCCATTTGGACGAACGAACTGTAGATATTGCTTTAATTAGGTATGAGGTAATGTTAAGGAATACGCGTAAATAATAGTAAATTGTGCTACAAGGGGTAAAAGTAATATTTTTAAGGCGAAGGCGCTACTTTGAATCCTTAGTGAAGCGAGGGATTCATGTTTATCACCCGAAGTAAAAATATTACCGTACCCGAGTAGCACACTCTACTTTTATCTTCATCTATTAGAAAAATTACCAAATTAAAATATAGAATGTAAAAAAAAAACACCTACATGGTATATATATACCTAATCAAACCAGAGTTCCACCGACAGATTTTAAAGTTTTACTACGTGTCGTTTTCTTTCAATAAATATTTAATAATAATTTTTCGAAGAAATAAAATTTCCTTTTATTCTTAACTTTGTCATTAGACGTGGTCCTTCATATCTTTTAGTTTTTTTATGTTAGTAATTAAATTTGATATTAACTATCTCAAACTTAAGAAAAAATATTAAGACTTTAACTTGCGAAAAAGTATTCCAATTTACACAATTAATTACATGTTAATACAGTATAACCTAAAACTTTTGTAATTACTTTGAATCAAAGACAAAAATGCATTTACTAATTTATTTATTTCGTTTTCCGAAGCTCATAAAAATGTTTACCTACATTCATCTACGATGAAGACTATACTTATTCCAAATTTAAAAAAATAACGACCCCTGGTGCCTAATATTTATTGTTTGAAAAATAAATTCTTTTTTCGCTGGATTTCCAACATTATTTTTGATTCTACATAGATTACATTCTTGTTCTTTTTTAAATTGTTTGGGAAAGTATGAGAAAAATCGGCCTTCATTTAATTAAATTTATGCAAATTTTATTAAATGAAGGCCGATTTTTCTTCAAGAAGGTCAAAATTGTGTTTGGTCACAAACGATGGTAAAATATTTCTTTTATTTATGCGTAGTTAAAGTAATTCGATGTGAAAATGATATAAATATTGTTATTAATATTTAAAAAATACAAAAAAGCAACATGCAAGAAATACGAAAATTGAGAAGCACTAAAGAAACAAGCTCTTGTATAATTGTTGAGCACCAACAAAACATAGGTGTACAAAGTAAAAAAACTATTAACAGCTTTTATCATAATACAAATCAATCAAATAAGAAAAAGCTCAAAAAGTAAATTGCCCTTCAACAAGTCATTCAACAGAATCGCATCTCAAAATGTGATTAAAACAGCGCCCCCATAACAGGAATAATCACAGGGTTCCGTACGCTCGCAGCGAGAAAACATTGCAATCACATTAGCGGGTGAACCCTAAAATTTTAATCTGTGGCACAATGCGGCGATCGCTGATTGCAGCGAGGTGCGCATATGCACAGTCTTTGGGGATCGTTTAGCATACACTGCAGGGCAGAGTTTGTGCACGTTCTTTTTTACTCACACATAACTTAACAATTAAAACTGCCTCCGTGATGTAGTGGTTAGAGCGTTCGGCTCATACCCGGAGGTCGCGGGTTCGATTCCCGGCGGGGGCAACGACTTTGTGTTGTTGTCCTAGTTTTGTTAGGACATTGTAGGCTGATCACCTGATTGTCCGATAAGTAAGATGATCCGTGCTTCGGAGGGCACGTTAAGCCGTCGGTCCCGGTCACTGTCTTTGACATTGGTCGTTACCTAAAACCATGTCAGAGGCCTTTAAGGCGGTTTAAAAACTCTGACACTAGTGTTAGTCACTAACAGACACGATAAGAAGAAGAATAAGTATATACTGACAAATTACACAGACAGAGCTATCCCCAAAGTAAGTCCGAGACTTGTATTATGGGATAATAACTCAACATTATTATCATTATCATCATCATATCAGCCACACGAAGTCCACTGCTAGACATAGGCTTCCCACCAAGGATTTCCAAAACGACCGGACGGAAGCTATATTATACTATATTATATAACAAACACATACCTAAATAAACAATACAATCACAACAACAACCCAGGACCATTTGAAAAAGGCCAGTGTAACCATTACATGGCGATCTTATCATTTTTGTTTGAGTAAAAATAAATGTAACAGCAATAAACACCGCGCAGAGCAGAGTCGTATCTGATGCTACGAATATCGCTGGCATTTTAGCAGGAAAATGCCGCAAGCGTCATGGGCACATTTGCACCAGGTCCTATTCAGGGGGGACTGTTTGACTAACGTACTCAACGTCAAAATTGATTAAAATGTACTTATATGAAATTTAATTAATGAATAAACATAACTCTATTTATATATCTTTAAACAAAAAACTTATTTTGTATATTTTGAACAAATGTTCACCCCGCACCTTAAAACTCTCCCGCACTTTAAAAGTTATAAGGTTTTTTTAAAAACATGCACACTGGATCTTTGCCCTACATTACAATATCCGTAAACCAACAAGGGCCGAATTGTTTTCATATTAATAGCACGCTGGGGTCCTCACAAAAGCAAGAAGCACCCTTCAACATGTAGATTATGGCCATTTAATCATCTCCGACTTCATTGTATTATAGAACATCGATTTTTTCTACGTCTAATAAAATGTTTCTTACAATAACTTTGATTTGGTCTCAACCAGAAACAATAAACGAGATAAATGTGTTATTTTTATTATGATTTATATTTAAAATTGAAAATTTAATAAAATAAACAGACAAACCTAATATTTATTTATCGAATTGCTAATAATCAATTTTACTTATAGTAATTTGATTCTATTAGCATTATCTGTACGCCGACTATTTAGTTAATAGAGCCCGCTTTTTGTAATAAAGTTAAAAAAATTAAATAATCGCTAAATAAATAAATAGATTGGTTGGCAGTGTAATTACAAAGTTGATAGGTCGCCTGATACAAATATCTCCGCCCGCTACAGATTCCACGGCGGGTTTCAGTAAAACTGCCTTTACTAGTTATTGTGGTGTTTTTGAACGATTACACACTTTTACACTTCTACCCCAAACGCATAATAAGTAAACATTCCTCTCAATTACTGGCTGGTTGACTGAAAGAGATCCCTATACGGGATAAGTCCGCCGTTGAATGTTTACTTTTCTGATTTGTATCTGTGTTCTTTCTTATGTACAATAAAGCTTTATGAACAAACCAACAATAAACTTTACGATATTTTCCATATTCCCTAGTTAATAAAAGCAATTTTAATTACTGGCAATCATCCCTGATTGAATACACAAATTGCTCGTCATTGTGCGAGTTTATCTACAAAGTTGATTAAACGCCGTTCGATGCAGATCGCGCTGCTGTGGGCTTCAATGAAATCTCTCGAATCACACTGATTGAGTTGCCTGTGTATTGTGTTGTTGTTTTTATCGCATTTGTTGCTGAAACACAAATTGGAAAGTTGTTTAAGCCCAATAAAATGATTAAGTAAATTGTTTTTGTTAAGTAGATACCATCAATAATACCGTTTACGTCTAAAATCGCGTTTTTTAGAATTTTTGCAATGCATTTATACACTTAACTGCAATGAGGTAATCTCGTTACACAGAGAACAAGTACCCTACCTATTTAAACGAGATTCTCCTCCCTATTTTTAAGTGAAATTGCTCCGTCCATTCTGAAGTTGTCACAGACAATCACACGTACATATGGAGATACAGATTTGCAAAGCAACGACGTGAAAGAAAATTTATACGACTCCGCAGTAGAAATATAGTCCATATCCTGAGCTATTACTACGAATAAGATGTTTCACAAATAAAAAAAATACAATTTTACAGGGTGGGTATGGTAAGTACACGAGGCGGCGCGAATTTCTTAGTATATTTTAAAGTACAGTGTATCGAGGCCACACCGGTGGTACACTCCGCCATGTCAGCGAGTACTCGATGCTCCACCGGTGGTACACGCCGACCTGAACGTGAAGATATCAAAATATCTAATACTAACCGGCGAAGTGCATGTCGGGCCACGCGCAGTATTATATAGGGTTCCGTTGTTGCGAATGCCGACTTTGAGCTAAGGCCTCAAGGTTAAACGAATAAAAACACCTTAAAATTAAATTTTTAGTACATTTTATTCGTTGGATTTAATAACTCTATAATTTGTAAAACTTTCTTAGCTCTGATAGTTTTCTCTATATATATACTTTTGCCGTGATTTTTTTAAAGGGGTCCATATACATATACAACCGTTTAAATGATAGATATGATAATGGACTCTAACAAAAATTTCCATTTTAAAACCAATAATTTCACAAACGTATCTCTAAATTGAAAAATGGTGTTTACTATCTACACAATATTTTTGAAAGACCTATTGAACGATACCCCGTATAATGGGTTAGACGAGTATTGCGACCCAACGCGGAAATGCGGCCAGCGTTCTTGGCACTATGCCACATGGGCAAGATTTTTTAGACTAAATTAGTAGTTAACTTTTTTCTGTATGTATATTTGTAAATATGTATTTTTTTTTTATCCTTCTTATTTCCTTAAATAAATTAAAAAGCCATTTGTTAGACGAGAAAACAAATTGATTTCCACTTTACATGTATAACACTTTACATGTACCGTAAAAATGTTTTCTTCATTTTGTTTTACCACTTTGTTGGCGTGATTAATATGCATACCCATGCCAAATTACAACGTTCTATTACTAATAGTCTCTGAGTAAAGCCACGGACAGATAGACAGATAGCAGATCTGGCAATACTATAAAGGTTCCTTGTTTACTACGGAACCCTAAAAAGCAGTAAAGAGATACATAAAAATACCTTTACATTATATAACTTCATACCATTTGTTAATAAACATCTCATTTCGCATAAGCCTCGCGGGTATTGAATTCGGCTCGTTTTAGCGATGTATTCACTCGATATTCGATATAATGTATTCAATATTCGATATTAATGTATTCGCCGGCGCCGGCCCGCAATTTTCATTTTGTAATTTTTACCGAGTGCGCATCATGTACAGAGGTTTTCAAACTGGTCCCTTCTTCAACATTTTGTTACGTATCCATCACTTATCCTGTAACAGGGTGATTTTTAATTAGTTTTGGCGCCAAAGGCCACTTTATATAGCCGGAGTTCATAGGGGTCATAGGCGCAACTACGTGGTCTCGATCGAAAATCATCTTCGCAACTTTTTTATGTCATACACAAATTTGGATTAAGTATGTAGATATAGCAATTTATTTACTATACGATTTTTTTTTCCAAAAACCAATGAAAAATCAGCGTGTATGAGACTGAGTAATCTTTAAGGAATATTTCGCCTATCGAAAATCAATACCTTTGTATACTTAGGCGGGCAAGTGCCGAGGCGCGGATTTTAGCGGAAAACCAAATCCTCGTATAACAATAACAATATATACCTAACTAATACATGAAAAATATACTTATACCTAAACATTTATTTATTATCCAATATCAATTCTATTCAAATTAAATACCTACACAGAAAGTTTGAGAAGCGTTGTTTAGGCACATGGATTGTTTGCTCCATATAATTTATTTTATAGATGCTGGGTGGGGGGAGGCAGGGGGAGTAAATGAAAAGTCCGGTACGGTACAGAACAGTTAAAATATTTTCTCAAACAAGTCCGCACAAAAGAAACACATTTACTTAATATATTTCATTCATTCATCGGGATTCATTCACTCTGCATTCCACATTGTCATCTGAATGAATGCCCTACTTTAAATAAACATACCATTAAACATACCTTTCGATAAATTAGTTCAAAGAATAACTTTGATTTAAAAAGTAAACGCAAACAGAAATCGAAAGATAAAGGAGAATTTTTTTTAAAAGTTAATGTGCATTGACTATTTCGTATTTATCCCTAATGGGACAGACAAAGCATTTTGGGTCTTGGGGCTCTAAGCAGCAGAACCCAAGGCAGCAGCAACCTGAAGGCCACTTTTAGCGTAATGGTGGGTAAAAGGGTGGGAAACAGGTGCAAAATAGGGATGACTATTGACATATAAATGAAAATGATTCGCATTTTGTGGGAAGAAAAGCAGTTGATCTGGCTGTTACCGTTACTCCTGGAATAAGTATATCAAATGAATGTAGTAATCAAGAAAAAAACATACAAGTGTTGTAATAAATAATGTAAAAAAAAAAAACACTTTTCTGGCTGTAAACAGTATAATTTTTCTGAATTATTTCTAGAAAAGAGATAATTCAAATATTCTTACTATGACGTCCGTGGAAAATAAATTGTATTAAGTGTATAACAATTTAGCATTTTAGGATATCACTTATAGATCATTTATTAATAAACAATGATTGAATCTAAAAGAAAAAAAAATCTGAAAAATTTAGCTTTTCATTTTATAGCAAAAAATCTAGAAAATTTGAAGTAGAGTATCTTTCGGCATCGTTGCAAAGCTTTGAGGAGACGACAGCAATATTAACTCAACTCCCGTCTAATACAATGTTGTTTTCTTTCTTTATTTTTTTTTAATATTATTTCCCAGAGAGCATCTTAATAACGTCGCAGACATAATACGTCCCGATTTATTTTTGGTTAAAATATACTTACTTAACGATTACAATAACTTATTTATGATAAAGAAGTAGTGTTACGATTCGAGGCAAGGCGTGTGTTACGATCATAAAACTTTGTTACGATTTCCGTCGTAAAGGCATAGGTATATTATTTCTCTTCTTATGTCATATAATGGCAATTTAAATGTAAGTTCAATCCATGAATTGAACACCTTAACAATACGAACCTATAGCAGAATATGAGTGTGAAAAAACTTCACTATTGTTTTTTTCATAATAAAAGACATAAACGAGCTAAGAAACTACATTATTTCATTAGTATTCTGAAATCTGTGCCTTTAATGTAATATCTTACGATTTTGTTTTCTATAAGGTTAAAACTATTATTTAGGTATACGATATCCTACTAAATGTATAAAATATGCATTTTCTAAAGCTGCAATACTTCTCCCAAAGTCAGATATAGACAATAGTGAAGCTTTGACAAATTAAACATCGTGACATGACGTCACTAAAAAAACAATGATTAAAACACAGAATAGTTTGTTCGTTTCGTCATACCCCGCGGCTGTATCCGTTAATTAGTGAGGTGCGTGTCGCGAGTGCTGCGAAAGACAAGTAATCAGAGTTGCACCTGTTATGGTTTACATCGAACTGCATCAGGTGGAAACGGCGGAAATATATAACAAAATAATTGTTTGTTTTCATGTATATGTAGCAAACTTGGGCGAAAGATTTGTCAAGGTGTCTACGGACATCTGACATACGAGTCAAAACGGTGGTTTTAGCAGTCAAAGTATCTTGCTCCCAAAAGTGGCAAATGCTGACAAAACTATTGTTACCATATTGACGGGTGACGGTCCAATACTCAGGTGTTTTATTCAGTTGTCTTTCGCAGCACTCATAACGTGCACCTCACTAATTAACTTGCAGTCGTCAAACTATGAAGCTACCTTGACGACTACAGTGTTAGTGATAAACAATGGTGACAGATTTTTAAGCTGCCTACAGATATCTGACATATGAGTAGCTTCATAGCTTGTGAGTGCTGCACAAGACAATTAATCACCGGTTATGGTTTACATCGAACTGCAAGGTGAAAACGGCGGAAAATAACAAAATGATTGTCTGTTTTCGTGTGTGTTAGTGGCAAACACTGGTGCTACATTTGTCAAGCTGAATAAAGACATCTGACATACGAATAGCTGCATAGCTGACGACTGCAAGTTAAATAGTGAGGTTCGCATTGTGAGTGCTGAGAAAGACAAGTAATCAGAGTTGTACCTATTATGGTTTACATCGAACTGCATCAGGTGTAAACGACGGAAAAAGAACTGAATAAATCACCTGAAGAGTTAAAGACCGTCACCCGTCAATATGGAAACAATAGTGTGGTCGACATTTGCCATTTTTGGGTAGAAGATACTTCGACGCTTAAACCACCGTTTTGGCTTGTGATAGAAGTTGAGGAAGACAGTTTAATATAACAAAACAATGTTACCAAAAAAAACTTATTTACAGAACCTTACCAACCGCACCTCTTTATCTACGTTTTGGCTTACATAAGAAAAAACTGAAATATTTGTTCTTGTAAGCACATTTGGTAGGTGTGACGTAATGTTAGTTCTCTGGCTAGGTTTTGTTATCTGAAATTAAACTATGGAATAAATATATTAGGATGGATTTTATCTACGACATTTCCATAGACTCTATGGCAGAGACCCCGTGTCTTGGCTGCAACGCAACAATCACCTGCACATTGTAGTGCATTAGTTGATGACGTCACTGCACCCCAGCATTGTCACCTGCGGTAATTGCTCTTAGAAGATTGCTCTATTTGAACGCAAGGCGGAGAAGTGAAAAATACATTGTTTTGTACTTTTTGCTGCAGGTGTCATTGCGAAATGTTCACAATATGCTTCGTAGCTTTTTACAATAAAAGATAAAAGTTTCGGTATTTTTTAAAGTTGTTAAGAAACACCTAGTACCTTTGCATTATTATATTTGACAGTCATCATCGTCATCTTTTTAGTCTTCACTGCAGGAGCACGACCCCTCACTGTACTACTAGAGCGATACTTGGCCAGATAAGCAGCTAGAAGATATGGACTACACTACACTCTCCACGCTGGCCAGACGGGATGGAGAGGTCTCATTGATGTTTATAAGCTTTGTTTAGTTTGTATTTCCTAAGTGACTTTCTACGACATCCATGGGAAGACTTGGAGTGGTTCTATTCTACTCTGCGGGAAACCACATACATACATACATACTATCACGTCTTTATCCCTAATGGGGCAGACAGAGCATTTTGGGTCTTGCGGTTCTATGCAGAGCCCAGGGCCGCAAGACCCAAAAGCCACTTTTAGCGTCATGGTGGACGAGAAGATGGAAAAGCAATCAATACAGTGATGGGTTGCTAGCCGCATCGCCTGTTAACATGATTTGCATTTTTGCCCATTCCCTCGATCGGCTTTTACGATCTGCGTGGGAAGAGAAGCAGCTGGTACATTCTAAGTTATTTTATTTCTCCCAGACCAGCATGGGAGAAACGGGAAACCACACTTGCTAATATTTGACATGCATTTATGTTTTTTCAGTAAAATAAAATTAGGGACTCGATAGTTAAAGTTTGGCTAAGTATTTTTAATAACTACAGATATGTAGATAAGTATTTTTAATTCCCATTTATATTAACTCCCATTATTATTATATTTAACTCCCATGCTGGTCTGGGAGAAACGAAAAAAACTTAGAATGTACCAGCTGCTTCTCTTCCCGCGTAGATCGTAAAAGCCGATCGAGGGAATGGGCAAAAATGCGAATCATTTTAACAGGCGATGCGGCTAGCAACCCGTTACTGTATTGATTGCTTTTCCATCTTCTCGCCCACCATGACGCTAAAAGTGGCTTTTGAGTCTTGCGACCCTAGGCTCTGCATAGAGCCGCAAGACCCAAAATGCTCTGTCTGCCCCATTAGGGAATAAGACGTGATAGTATGTATGTATGTATGTATTTTTAATAACTACAGATAAGTATAAAAAAATGGTTTGTTTTGTAATCAAGATTTTGTTATAAATAAAAAATGGATACCCAACAGCATGCTCATGGCTCACATCAATAAGCACTCAGATTGTATCGATTGCTTGAATTCGATGGTAACAAACAAATGCACACCCAATTAGGAACGCTGACCTGTAAAAATGAGTACAAGAACTCAATGGGACATAAACCCAGGAAGTTCAGATAACCGCCAAACATCACAAACAATACGCCATGTCATGGTCAGCGTCATCCAATACAGAACAATAATTTCTTATAATTCTATTTAAAGAATAGTCACTTATTCTTTAGATAATGGTAACATAAGGTGTTTACAGAATATAACAAGGACAAATACATTCCTTTTAAATTATTATTATTCATTTAATTTACATTTAGAAATACACTAGCTGGGTTACCGCGCTTTGCTCGGAAAAGCGAGGCTTTATTTAAATGCAACCAAGCTGGATCGAATTTTCGGCCTCAACACTCCCTAAATACTGAGTTTCACTAAAATCGTTGGAGACATTTCTGAGATATTATTAATAAAAATTGCTAATGAAGGTACAAAAAAATATTTCAAAGTTATTCTATTATATTATAAACGGCAGCATTTATACCCTCGCCCATGTCCTCGTTCCTCGAAAAATCCTTTCATTCCAAATTTAAAAGAAAAAAGAATAAAATTACAATACGCAAAGCGAATGAATATGCAGCCAGCTATTGTGTCCCCACAAAATATACCAATTAGGTTGGTTGCGGTGGATATCAAAAGTGATGCGGGAAGCGGACCACAAGGACTCGTGGGGAGGCGGAATGAAAAATTTTAATTCCGAATGCAGTTTATTACAGCGCACAATAATGCGCCAGGAGTTGTTACAGACGACAAAAGGTTTATTTTCATTATTACTTGTTTTACTTAGTTTGAGGTTTGAATTACCTAGTTGTTGATGTCTGATTTAAACGTTGAATTTTATTTTGAGTTTTTTTTTCATAACACAAAAGCATAGTTCTTTAATGACTAGCTCATATGGCAGTACCAATTACTGGAATAAATCTTGTGTTCCTATTTTGAAAGTAAAAAGTTTTCACTTCTGTTGGCACTCCCGCAGAGCTTTTTTCCATTAAATACTTTATTTTGAGAAAAAATACAATTTCAGTTAATAACTATTAAATAAAAATAAATAAAAACTTAAACTAAATTATAAATTTAAAAACTTAAAGTTTTGACCATACGGCGTGTTTTCAAGAACGCTGGCTGCGGTATTATTTAATGATTCCACATAATTTTCACAGTTTCATTTGACTATTAATCCACATAATTAACTTTTTCAACTTCCACTCGTACATGAAGAGAAAATGTGTTTTTGGTTTGTATCAAAACCAAACGAACCTAACCGCATTTCACTAAAACCCGTCTGCAGCACTACCCAATTAGAGAATTGAAGGAAATCTATCTATGGGAAATTCGTAAAAGTTTCCCCGCGCTCGCAACAGAAAACGTCCAAATAAACCCTTTCACTCACCTCAACGTAACCGTATTCGCTCCAACCCGTTTGATCCGGATAATTAAGAATTCGCTCGGTAGCAGAGTTATCGTATGTAGAGAACCTACTGATACGGATAACACGGTACACATTCGTATTTATAAGTTATTAGTACTACGGGACTTGCTACGATTAAGGTTACGATTTGCGAAGTAGATCCCGTACGACTAACATTCATTGTGACCGTGAAACTCTAATTTAAATTATAATTGATTTTAGAGTTATAAGTTGTTGAAAACTGTACCTAAAGATGTCAACAACATGATTGCAAGAGTTTTCCACTAAATTATTTGTCACTGTTTGAATGATGCGATAATGATGATAATAATAATGAAAATAAAACCTCTTGCGCGCCGTAATAAAGTGAATGCGGAATTTTTAAAAATTATTCGTTTTCCCCAAGATTCTTTGCGGTCTGCCTCCTGGATCATTTTTGATGAACGCAGTTCGTAACCAATCTAATTGACATTTTTAGTAAAACAAAAAATACTGTGTTTTCGATATTTACAGCGTCACCGAACACATCACAGTATAACATAATAATCCGTAAAAGCTGTCACAAAAATATATTCTCCAATCACTATAGCTTGCTAACCGTGGACATGGGTCTTGTGATCCTTGACTCTTTTTACCCCGTTATTAATAAAGACGTGCTAGACAGTGTACGTGTGGATATTTGAAATATTAAATTTATGGTGATACGTTTGTGATCGCATGTTGTAGGCGCCGATGTTGTAGCAAGTGAGCGCTACGCCGTAGCCTCGTAGCACAGGTTGATATTTGATTGGACATTAGACAACATAAAAAGTTCTCGCTGAAAAAAAATTTGTTTATTTTTTGTTTATTTTGTTTATTTACAATACATGTGTATACACTATTATTACAGGATTATCCTAATGCAATAGCGTACAGTTTATATTTACATCATTTAGCTACATCTATTTAATTATTTATAACATAACACATATAGTGTGGCCCTTGTGAGCTCAGTCAAGGAGCAACAGTTCATATCGATCTTATTGGCGACCTCGTTCAGCGTTTTCAAAGTTCTTGTGAGTGGCGCCTTTTTCATCAATTCCTAACATTTGTATATTTCCTAAAATGTAGTTATTGGTACATATAAAATGTCCTTTTTAATTAAGTACAAATATTTTTAGTGGTGGTTCAGTCCATCATTTTGAACAAATTTTCCTAATCAATGTATACCGAAATACGAAAAAAAAATTTTAGGTTCTCATACAAATCGAAGTAGTCACGTGATATCATTACTATGGAAAATGAAAAAAAATATTCGTGTTTCGATATACATTTATTGGGAATAGTTGTTAGGAATGATGGACTGAATCACCTCTTAAAATATTTGTACTTAATTAAAAGGGACATTGTATAGAAGTACATACATAACGGCAAAACACATTACCCTCCTTTCGGCTTCGCCGTAGTCGGTAAAAAATTGTGCTTTCTTTGTTGCTAGACTGCTAGTACTCCACCTATTTACACTGATTATTGCGATGAAAATATAATAAGAATGTACCTATATTCCTACTATGGAAATAGGTAACTCATTATAAATATACCGATCGTATCTATACTTCTTACGGGGTTGACCGAGCCTAGGGCATTTCCAAAGGCCACTTTTAGTGTTATGAGAAGACCCCGCTATCTTGTCGCACAGACGTTGCATTTTTGTAGGGATTGAAACATTTTATCGGCTTACAACTTTTTATACTCATCAGAATCCTTATAGGTATATCCTTAAGTTACATAGACAATGTAGACTTGTATAAGTTTCTTATTTTTTTATTTTACTGATTAGTAATTCCATTATCAAAATTCTTCTAGGAGTAGGTTTAAGGAAATGGTTCTAGGACGGACTTTTTTCGATACTACTGAGACTGAATTGATCTACGAAGGTAGAGATTTTTCCTCCGATACCATTATGAAGAAATATAATTAAAATGAATGAATGCAAATTTCATAACTTTAGCCCTAGAAGTCAACTGTTGAACATAGACCTTCGGAACCAAGGATTTCTATCCTTCATGTCAAAATCAATGACTGTCAATGTCAATGTTATGACATTAGATATTTTATTTATATTATAAATTAATGTTTTTATTTTTAGTACTTGTTCTAACTTATAGCTTTTAGTATTAATTTAATTATTACTTAGTTTGATTTGTCTGTTATCATTTTCGTTAATAAAGTATTTCTAATTCACTTGTTGTACATTTTTCTTTCGAGACGAAATTGGCTACACTTAATTATTACTATATCACACTAATAATTATACAGGCTAAAGTTTGTGTGTGTGTGTGTGTGTGCGGGTTTGTGACTTCTTCACGCGCAAATGGCTGGACCAATTTTGATAAAATTTAGTATGCAGGAAGCTAACACCCTGAATTGACACAGCTAGTATTATATTAATATTTAAACATTGTACATAATGAAATGACACACGAGTATCTCCTGTTGATTATATGTGAAAGAGTAATGAAACATTATCTGAATAACGAGTAAATTAGCGTTTTGCAGAGACTAATTAGAATTGGTTGGCTTTAATCAGCTCGTGATTACTCTCTGAATAGCCGGCCCGGCGGTACAAAGCAGGGAGAGTATGGAAATAACGCTTTTATAATTTTCAGAAAGAAAATATCTGAAAGCATGGGCTAATGGCAAACTAGGACAGCTAAACTGTAACATGCTGAGTAGAAATGAAAAAAACTCTTTTTATAACCCAGCATTTTTTATTTTGGGAGTAGGTATTTGTTTTATATTTATTTATTTACCAATTTATGCACACGGAAAATTATAATCTAAGATTTTTGTCAAACGCATATATATTATGTCATATATTCTCTTCTCTCATTTGAGAGTGTTCAAGATTAAATCTTTTTTTTTTAACTTTGGTGCTTGGGAACTAGCGATCTACTTTTCTGATTAGAGATATTACGGGGTTTTCAGCATCTTTAGTTATAAAACCATTTTAATATCATTATCGGTGACGACAGCATAACCGGGGCTTGGCGGAGGCCGGAGGTGGTACTTAGGTTACATTTGTTTTTTAATGTAACTTCCTATTGGTAAAAACGTGACCTTACCAGCGTGGGAGACTCTCTTGCACTTTATTTAACTCCTAAACATTTTCAACAGAATAGTCCTAGCACTAGTATACAACGTATCTACAAGTCAAAAACAAAAAAAAAACGACATTCTCAAACAAATTGCCCGGTCGGCTGCACACTTTAGTATGAAAATGCCATTTTTTTTCTTTTACTGTTATTTTAATTAAATTGTACTATAGTGATCTAGTATAGCCCGTGGTTCGATTTATTACGATGTTTTTTCTGTACTTTCTCTATTTATTGGCACCGCGCCGCAAATCCACTAACCACCTAACCTTGTTGGCGCACAATAAACGCTTTTCATCAGCAGACCGATAGCCGTTTTAATTCAAAAGGTAAAGCTGTTAGAATTGTAACGTGAAGCGGCAGATAAAAAATAAAAGGATTTGCTAATTGACCTTTGCTGAAACATTTAATTAAATATACAAGTTAGATGAATTAATATTTTATTTAGTTCATATATTTATTCACTCCAAAACTTTATTTTAGTAAATAACAAACATAATCCTACTAATATTATAAATGCGAAAGTGAGTTTGTATATTTGTTTGTTTGTTACTATTACTTCACGCTTCAACCACTAAACCTATTAGGATAAAATTTGATATAGATATAGTTTGATACCCAGGGAAGGACATAGGATATTTTTATCCCTAAATTCTTACTGGGAGCGAAGCCCACGGACACAGCTAGTTACATACAATTACAATCACTGTGGTACAAATGGTGGACTTATCCCAGTCGACTAGAGGATATCCGATAGGAGCTCATCCAAAGTTATTTGAAGACCTAGCTGCTTTAGGTCCTTCCATAATTCCAAATTATGGAGATTAATAGCGGACTCTGTTAAGTCAAATATTATGTTATTGTTAAGCCAAGCCATTGGGTAATCACAATAAAAGATGCAATGAGTAAATTATTATATAAATATATGATTAACTACATGTGCTACAAAGCTTTCCAGGGACGTTACCTGTATCCATAATCTCTGCAGGCCTATTCAGACTCAATCACCTGTACGGACTTTGAATCCAGGCATCCAACCACCAAACCACACGTCTGATACAGAATAAATTTTCTTTCCATCCCGTTCTAATATCGTTATGCCGAGTGAGATGGGATTAAGATGGGATGATGGTTTTGGTAGGAAGGGGCGGGTGGGGCGGCAATTATTGAGCAAATGTAATAGCGGCATTGTGATAGAGGGCTCTGTGCTCAGACGTGGAACAGCGTTGATTAGTGAACAGTGGTGCCGTGGAGTCATACCTGTATTATTGGATATTAATAAAAAAGATATTACCAAATACATAAAATAATTAATTTAACAATCAATGAAAATTTATCTAATTAAAAAATATTTGGTAGGTCAGGATATTAACAATATAGGTTACAATAATATCTAATAATAATGAAATTACGTTATTCTAATTAAAAATAAAAATAATATCACACTAATATTATAAAGTCGCAAGTTTGTGTGTGTATGTTTGTTAATTTTTACGTGCAAACAGCTGACCAATTATGACCTCTTAGCCGCTATCGGCCGGGACCGTGTGCTTCTTCATGCTCCACAGCCCCGGCGCGGCCGGCCGCTACTTAAGCGGCCCCGGCTCACCAACGGCCTCACGGCACCCTCTGCTGAATCAGAGGGGCCGGAGTAACCGCCGCCTTGGCCTCTTGGCCCAAGGACAGGCGCGCTGACACGCACACGCGCCTGCCTTCCACTCCGGAGGGCTGTCCGTTGGACGATGGAATCCCGTTTCCACCGTCTAACCAGCCCTCATAATTTGGGGCCTGCTAAAGCAGGCCCTGCCCCAGTCAACCTGACGGCGACCGGGGCCCACACAGCCGGCCGCAGGGGATAGGGAGAGCGGCAACGTAACACCGACACTCCTCATCCCCTGCGGCCCCACCGATGCCGTGCCAAGCGCCACGGCCGCGCTTGGTCGCGGAGGATAGGGCGAGCGGCAACGACACACCGACACTCCTCTTCCCCCGCGACCCCTACCACGGCTGTGATGGTAGGGAGGTCGTCGTCACCCCCTTCCCTCACAGCCAGGCCATTCCAGCCAGGAATGGCCTCCGCCGGGCCCGGGGATGCCTAAGCCTCAACCCGGGCAATGGGTTCCTCTTAGCTTCCCTGCGGCCGAGGCAACCGCAGGTACTAAGCCCCCCCATCGCGACAAGATGGGAACCACATCGGGGGGGATGAAGGTGATACCCTGGATTAACACTTAGACTACTTTATTTGGGGATAACACCGCGGGGCGCAGCTAGTATCAAATGAATAATAGACCCAAGACCGCTACGGTAGCAGGGAAGGGTACCTAAAAGACTGGCGACATTGCCTCGTTGTATACAATATGGAAATGCAGCGAGTACTAGAGCCCAAATGCCAGGATTTCGCAAGCAGTAGCCGGCTCTCATTGAAATGAGTATATTTTCGTGTAATAAACAAGTTACCCTAAGATTCCCTTGATAAAAGAACAGCGTTAAAGGAGAAGCAGCTGGAACCAAGACCAGTTTGTTCCAGCTGCTTAAGTTGCTGAGTAAGTCTGGCTAACGTGGCGTGGTGTAGGGCAAAGTCCTCTGGCTACTCTGGTCAAGTATGACTTTGGTAGTAAAGAGAGGGTCGTGCTCCTGCAGTGGAGACAAAAAGACCTGATGATGAGGTTGAAACAAATTATACTCGTATTAACCCGTTGATGTCTTTTGAAAGGTAATGAAAATATTTGGTGAAACAAATTATCAAAAAAACCTAATTATAAAAAATCTTACTAAAAGCAAGAATAAAATATTTACCAAGTACTTACATACTAACTTACCAAAATTATGAATAGACTATTTATGTTTATGTTTATATTTGACTAGCTGTACCCGCGAGCTTCATTCTCCGTGGGAATTTCGGGATAAATAAGTAGTATCCTATGTCCTTCCCCGAGTCTCAAACTATATTTATAGCAAATTTAATCAAAATATGTTCAGTAGTTTAAGCGTGAAGAGGTAACAAACCAACAAATATACAAACTCACTTTCGCATTTATAATATTAGTACGATAGTAGAATAAGTACGTTATTATGATTACAATCTAAAACTAACGAATAATTTGTAGTAATTTTACATTGACCTAGTTGTATAAAATAGAAGAATGTGTCTATTCCATCGGCAGTTTTTTTACTGTCTCTATTAATGGGAAGGCACTTTGTTCATGTGTCTTTAATTATTGCATTATTACTGCACTATTATTTTATTGTTCGTCACATGGAATAATATAATGGAAATGAGCAGGCATGTTGCGCATATGAGCACTAGCATATGTGCCCATTTCCATTTTCGATATGAAAAATATGATATAACAATATTTTAAGTTAGTTCTACCTACTTAAACGCTTTGGTATGTTATTTCATTATTTCTACGTAAAATATGCTTAAAACATCCTGATTGAGACAGATCAATCTCCTCTCCGATATATCTGCTGTTCTTGATTATATTTGCAACGAGCCACGGACACGCCTCCAACCATCCCCCATTATATTCATACACACACTCTCAACTGACCTAACTCCATTTAAGATACAAGTTATTTTTAACCATAACGCACATAAAATAGATGCTAACATTGCTTGTAAGTTGCCTTGGTTTTTGTAGGATTAAATCCATGATGTTTCGATTTGTCTATAAAATAATACACTTTGAGCTTTGTCTGAAATCATTGAAAGCAAGTGATGTTTAGCATTCAATGAATTTAATTAATTAAAATCAGCTTTTTGATGATTGGAATATTTTTTTTGTATTGTTTGGTGAAATTCAATGAATGTTTTTTTATGAATAAGAACATCTGAACTTAAATAGTTGTAATTTAGGTGTTTTCAATTTTTCGTTTAAAATAACTACTGTGGAAATACGTATTACAATTTAATAAAAAATTTGATAGTTTAGATTTTGCTGAGAAATATCAAAGTTTTAAGTAAATGGTTGGACTGGCATGTCTGTTAAAATAACAGCCCTTAAATATAAAGAGAAAATAAAGTAAGTGGCTATTTTATTAAATAAAAGTAATTTAAATTTAAAACGGCGCCGATTTTATAACTTTCATACAAATGTAGATATTTTCAGAATATTGACGATGGGAAGGTCTATGCAGTATGGGAGCTAAACGGCTAGAAAAAAATTATCTCAGGCAGGCGATCGATCATAAACCGATTACTGATAATATACACTAGAAATACGCTTAGATGAGCAGGAAGTATAGAAGAGATAACACATTTTTTATATTCATACATACCTAAGCTTTTTTGTTTTGTGTAGGTATTTAAGAATTTTCATTTAGTCTGTATTTCTACGTAGTATATTATTACTCTGTAGTTTGTATTAATTAACATAGGTATCTTTATGTACGTAGGTTTACATTGCGTGTACTTACATATTTCCGAAATGGTCGCATGTCAACTGTGTGAGTTGGCTGGTAGAAGAGGCCTACGGCCTACGGCTTTAAGTCCGCCGATTACAATTTCATGTAATAAAGTATTTAAATAAAAAATAAGCCTGATTAGTCACGGACTGCCGAGATATGCTTTATTAAAGGGGTCGTGATTCTACAGTTTGGGGCAAAATACTAATATCAAATAAGTAGTATCTCTCAAATGTACCTAAATAAAATATACCTTTAATAATTTGCAAAAAAACTGTGAGTCCATTTCCTAAAAAATTCTCTTCTCGTACCCACACTCGCACAATAGCTCGCACTGAGAGGTTCTATTGTTTAATGCCACAATTGGTTGCGAATTCTGCTCGGATGAAAGAAACTGACCAAGTCGCTGACCACGGCTACACGCACCAAGCGCATTGGTACTTGCAGAAATATTCGTATTTCTTTTTTACTCTTGATACAGTGATAGTTATAAATAATAGATTCCATGGTTCAAACATATCCTCTGCTATTTACGCCTCTGCCACTCAAAGATACCGACGAGAAGAAATTGCCGAAACAGTTAAAACTTTATAGATATTTTTTACGACTGATCGCCTGCCTGACGTCAATAGAACTGACACCCAAGGATGCCGACGACTTGATCAGAAAAAATTGCTGAAACAGTGATATGTTTTACGCCGCTCGCCTACATGACGTCAATGGGAAACCTTTTTGGGTACCTATGTATTTGTGCGAAAAGATTTGCAAGTTTCTGTCAGTAAGTATATTATTTAAAACTAATAACACACACGCACTTTAAATAAACAATTTTTGAAGTGAAAACTTCTTTAGCGGCGTTGTGCACTTTTTTTGGAATGGGTAAAAAATCTTAAACTCGCGTCAGGACACGTGGCCTGATCGAAAATTCGTAAGACGGCGCAGGGCGCTTGCGCGAATGTTCGTGTGTGTTTATGTTACAACGTGCTACGCACATCCATGGATGGTGACAGCTGATGGCTCGACCGTCTGTGTAGTGGCCATACTGCTGTGTATTTGAAAATGATTTTGTTGAAAATGAATTTGGTCATGCTTGTGACATTTGTGACAGACTGTGGTTCAGAAAAGATTTAAAATATTTTATAGGTACTGATAATTAAAGCAATTCGTGCAAAATTATTCCCTAACCATTCCAAAATATCAAAAATGCACAACGTTAATATTCAAGTTTTCACTTCTGCCGGCACTCCCAGAGTGCAACCCGTCGTTTTTTTAAACACAAGTACCTAATCGTTATTTTTGAAAATAAACTAACAGCGGAATAAAAAAAAAATACCATCGAAATGTTGTACAACTATCAACTATTATGAAACGCGCTGTACGAAATTTGGGCGGGCGGCGCGCGGCGGCTAGTCCGAGCGACGCACTACATACCGAATGCACTGCCAATGGACGACAACGTTATCACGTTATGGATAAGCCTGTAGTAAGAAGATATTAGTTTTCTTTTTACGGTCGTTGTGTGAAAGAAAAATGTGCCTTTTTAGTATTCAATTTGATACTGAAATCGGATGTATTTTGTCACATTTTCTATAATATTTAGATTATAAAATATAATGATTTATTAGTCTCAAATTATTATCAGTGTATAAAATTTGAAGAAAAAACGATAGGGATTAATTACGATAAATATTTCCGTAACTTAAATAGTTTACATATACTGTACAAGGATTTCATTAGCAAAAAATAGAAATAATATGTAATAAAATAATTGTCTGAAATAGCACATCCCCGTTATGCTTACCAGCAGCATGTCTGCGTCCAGTATGCTCATATTTTAAAGCAACTGCCGAAACAATGATCAATTTAGCAATCACTATGTTGCTGCTTCATACACAGGGTTGTCAGTTGTCTTTTAGGCTGCGTTTCCACTGAAGCGGAGCAGAGCGGAGAGGAGCTTAGCACCGCATGAATTGACCTATCACAATGCTCGAAATCTCCGCTGCGCTTCAATGAAAACAGCGGGGCGGAGATTTCAAGCATTGTGAGTGCTCCGCTTCAGTGGAAACGCAGCCTAAATAAACAAATCATTATACCTTTAAACGAGCAATTCTTGTATGTATATATGTATATATATTTATTTATTTATAAATTTCCGTGATCTCGAAAACGACTCTAACGATTTCGCTGAAAATTTGTATATGGGGGTTTTTGGGGGTAAACAATCGATCTAGATTAGTTTTATGTTTGAGAAAACGCGTGTTTTCGAGTTTTCATGCGTTTTTCTTTCCACGCAGAATATGGTCGCTAATTTCGTCGCGCCGCGACCGCCTTGATTTAGCTCAGTGGTTAAGGATAGCGACCGCTAGAAAGAGTGTTACGGGTTCGAATCCCACTCGGTGACTTACTTTTGTTTTTTTTATGTTTAAGTTTATATTTTTTTTTTATTTTGCATTGTTTTTAGACAAGTTTAAAAAAAATTAGTTAAAGTTTGAGATGTAACCGAGCAAAGCTCGGTCTCCCAGGTACTCAATACCTAAATTAGGACCAATCACACACGTCGTGGTAGCTCCGAAGTTACTTTTAACGTGTGTATGGAATACCAAGTTACGATTTGGCTGTGGTTTTACGTCCTGCAGCCTATGTGACGTAACCTCCTTTTGGGAATATATACCTATGTCTGAAAAGTTTCACAATTAGGGCAGATGACTGGGTAGGAAGGAAATTATTCGGTACAGTTCTTAAAATCAAATACAACACAAAATAGTGTTACTTTTCATTGATCACATCCATTTCCAACATGATTTTTGATTTAATAATGCAAAAAAACTGATTTTTAGAGCGCCAAAAAATTATGACGTCACGATTTCCTATTCCATACAAATCCCATAGAAAATGTTTGTTTTGAAGTTTAAAAAAGTGTCTGACTTGACTTGTTGTCATTAGCGGATTGTCTAACCGCCACCTTGGCAAATTGGTTGTTGCACGACATGTTCTTTAGTCCTTTAATCGACAAAATGAAACTATACACAGCAAGTTTTGAAAGCAAATTTACCATCCATCGGTAACTATAGTAGGTTTTCACTTTCAATATAAATAAACTTTTTAAAGAGGGAATACTATAAAGAGTTTTTTATTCATTCATTCATTCATACCTTATACAACGAGGTACAAGTGAGATGTAGACTACAATAGTAAGTTTATGCAGGACCACAAAATACAAAATGACCAGTAGTTGCTATTTCGTGGTGTGTTTAGACAGCCCTAAGCCAAAATGTGTCTATTTCACGTTTACCTACACTCCATTGTATATTAAGCCAAAAAAGTTTCCATTTCGGCCATTGTTTTCCTCTTTTGTTTTATGCAATACGCGGACTCTGGTTCGTTTGTTACATAAATTGGAAAGAGTTGTGCATATTGCATAGGTAGATACACATAGAAATTGTGATATAGGGGAATCGAATCTTACAGAAAGGGTAGATGACTGGATAGATTTTTTTTTTCGGTACAGTTAATAAAATAAAACGTCACACACTTTTGATCAAATCCGTATTCAACATGATTTTAGATTTATTTACGTAAAAAATATGATATAAAAAGTGCTATTTGCTCCAAAAAGTATGACGTCGTGGTTGAGATTTTCATACAAATCCCGTAGATAATACTTGTTTTGTCTTTTAGAAAAAAGTATCTGATTGGACTTGTTATCATCTAGCTAGCGGAATATAGTGCCGCTTCTTCGGCTCTATACTGCAGAAGACGCGGCAACAAACTACATTCATCACACTAATATTATAAAGGCGATACTTTGTGAGTGTGTATGTTTGTTACTTCACACGCACACGGCTGAACCAATTTTGATAAAATTTGGTATGCAGGAAGCTGACACCCTGGATAAGCTTGTTTTACTGCGGCTAACACCGCGGGGCGCAGCTAGTTACTTATAAAAAGATCAATATTTATTCGTACAATATCCAAAGCTGAGAAATAAAAAGCGGGAACATTTTGCTATACGTGACGTAGGTGTGACGTCATCAACTAATGCACTAGCTCGACCTCATCACAGGTGCCTCAGAAAGCTGCGCCTACTGAGAAATAATTACAGACTGGAAAAGATGGAACGCCTTTTCTCATTATTTAAGGTGGTACAATGCGCGGTTTGAAATACGTGCGATACATTTCCACCTTGGGTTTTAGTTCGCTCCCTCATTTTTGTTGTAAAGAATAGGCGCGTCGTCTTGACTGTGTAGGTATATAGTGCTAATCTGTCAAATAATTATCTTAGTAGGTGTAGACTACTTTTTTCGTTAGGAATGAATTTAAATATATGTAATTATATACAACGTGAAAGAGACATACTCGTAATAAATTGAACCGAACCACGGGCTGTACCTAGATCACTGTATTACCTGATAGTAAAATAACAGTCAAAATTTAAAATAAAAACCGGGATTTTTATACTAAAGTATGCAACCGCCGCCGGGGCAATTTGTATGGGAAAGTCGTTTTTTTTACTGTTCTTTCATTTTTATGTATCTCCTTTGAGAATCACGGGATTTTTCACCCCGGTCCTTTGAAAGGCTTGCGTGGGGATACAGATCCAACACGTAGAGGCCCTTTGGAGAAGTTTATGTCATGTGGCGCTCCCACCAAAACCCATTCCTGGAGATACCTATGAAAGGTGTACCCTTGAATACGTTTCGGTAGAAGATTATTGTTTATTTATTTAAATTGCACACAGATTAACAGTTTACATGAACCAAAGCATCCGCATGTTAAACAGTCAAATAATTAATTATTATTAACTTACAATTAAATGTCAAATATTAGTAAAACGTTACATAAATATCAAAAAATAAAACAAAGTCAAGTTAGTCAATTTAGAATGTCAAACGATTAAATTAAATAATAAAATTTATAGAATTTAAATACAATATTAACTTATTTATTAAATTATTAATAGAATCATTAAATATGTCTACGTCCAATTGTTGAACGAGCATGTCACCGAGCAATTGTAGAGCTCTTGCCGTGGGAGCGTTTTTCGCGTAGTTAGTGCCAGCGGGAGCAGTGAACAAGCGCGGCCGTCTTCGCGGCGCTACCGCCGCCCCACCACCTCGAAGAAAATTCTATTACATGAAAAAAAGGAAAGGTTTATGGATTATGGAATGAATTTGGGAATAGAAAACCGTTAGTCTTTAAAATACATTGCTAGGCGACTTTTTTGTAGTAATAGAGTTTTTAAAAAAAAAAGCAGCTTATATTGTTAGGCAAAAGTACTAAGACAAATAAAATAAGCCCAAACTCGATTGAGTTACGACGTTTTATTACTGAGTTCCATCGACCACCTTCCGTCTCCGTGATAAGACCAGTAAAAATAAAGTGCTCGTCAAGACAAATCAAACAAGTCCTTCTCAATGAGGTTATGAAATGAAATGAAATCTATTTGACGCTTAAATGTACACAAATGTTGCACTAGTTATGTTGTATTAACTGAGTTCCGTCGAAAATCTCCCGGTTCCATCATCAGAACAGCTCATTGACTTCATAATATTGTATTGTCATCCGACTTACATAAGTGTACAAAATTTCAGCTATATCAGTTGAGGATAACTGATAGAAAATTGAGTTGCAAGATTTCACCTCAACAAACATTCATACACACATACAAGATACTTTGCAAGTTAAATAAAAGCTTGTAAAAAAAGGCTTTAATAGTAGTAGCTTCTGGTGGTGGTGTAGCAATAGTCATCGTTGTCGTTTTCGCTTTCTTCTTCTTTTTCGGCGTTTTATTTTCTTGCCCTTTGCGGTTTTCAGCTGAAATCCCCGACGGCTAGAGCTAGTCCCTTTTAAGTCTACTAATTTTTTGACCAGGTTACTGGTGTCCACATTAGCACGGATCAGTGTCTCAAAGGTTTTCATTTGTTCTAACGCCTCCCAATCCTCTCTGTGCTTCATTCCCAGATCAAATAGCTCATTAACGACGTCTCTAGATTGTTTTATTAGCTTGATGAGGAATCCTGCTCTATATTCAAGTCTGGCACGATTTTCATTTTTGATATGTTGAATACTTGCAATATTCTTGGTAGTGTCGTAAATGGCCTGTTGTATCAATACTGATATTCTAGTCTTCAAGTTTTTGTCGTGTTCCTTTACTATTTTTTTCATAGTATCTTTATCGACTCTCAGATCCGGTGATTGAAGCAACTCTCTTCTAAAATCAGCAAAAAGTGATGATAACATAGAGCTTCTGCTAGGTGTGACATGTTCCTTCTTTGTGGTGTGAATGCTCGATGTGGTGTTTGGTGGAGTCACTCTTGGAAGTTCAATGAAGTGAAATGTGGTGTTTGGTGGAGTCACTCTTGGAAGTTCAATGAAGTGAAGACTACTGCTCGGAAGTAGAATATTTGATGTGCCTTATGAAATAAATAAAAAAGTAAATTAGTTGTTACTGGTAAGCGGGAGACGTCGCTGTTGACAAAATGAGAACGTGTTTGAATACATAGAAACATCTATTCACGTAGATCTTTTCTTAAGCTACACGAATATCACATTTATTTGCTAAACTTTATTGGAGACTTATTTAAATTTGATAATATTTTAATAATTACTAAGGCTTGCTTCCATTTATCGAAATGATCTGGGCTGTTATATATAGCTTAGGGTACCACTGTTTAATTGAAATGTCATGCACGTTACCGAAAACAAAGTGAGGAATATATTATCAAGGTCGCATATGCAAACAGCCTACAATAGAAGCTCGTCTAAAACGCAACTCGGATCTTGAGTAAATATCATCTTTAAGTTGTCTAAGTTGTAAGCATTTATTTTAGAATTTTTATTCCAACAGTCCAACAGTCCATATTTTACACAATTTTTGAAATAATGCATTTTCTACTATAAAAATATGTATAAAGTACTCACATAATACAAATAACATCAACCACATAGTCTTGGAATAAAACCTTACCCAATAATGTATTTCTCAGCTATGTACATAATCGTACAATAAGATTTTTAAATTAGCAAATTATATTGTTTGTGTGATAAGTAGGCATTAAAACTGTCGTAAATAGCTACTAACCTAATTATTTTAAGTGTAGAGTAGTTAATTATTCTATTAACTACTCTCTGATAATAAGTAAGACATTTGCGAAAGTAAGATATTAGCTACTTTACAATTGGAAAGTACTCACCTTTAAAGAACTTACTTATTCTTTTTTTTCCAATACTCGTGCAGGTGAGAGCAGGATTTTACATATCTTGTTTATTTATTTTATTTATAAATACTTTATTGATCCATAATATACAATTGTTTACAATTGGCGGACTTAACGCTTAAAGCGTTCTCTCCCAGTCAACAATAAGGATAAACAGAGATTTGGTAGCGGCGCAAAATTACTTAAATAAAACAACACATAGATACCTAATAAATATACCTACATAGGTACATGTACCCAACACTTATAACATAGATACATACATACACATATACATATTCATATACATACATAAACATTCATACATTCTATTAAATACAAACAACGAATGATGATGGTGAAACTGAAAGGGGATTCACTATTTTAAAATAGAAGTGTACTTTTCTTTTAAAAGAAAATCTAGTGGAAATGTCCTTGATGTCAACAAATTACAAATGAAAACGTAAGAATGTGAGAGAGAAAAGACAAACACTACAAATTATAGTAAATAGAATAGGGAAAATGTTCGCTCATCTACTACGTCACGGCGCGTTCTTTAAAACAATAATGGAAGAAAAATAGAATAAAGGAAAAGAGGAGTAGTAAAAACCCACAGAAAATTTATAGAAATAGAAAATTCTTTATCGACCAAATAAAAGAAAAATTAAACGTGAAAACATATAAGGAGGTTAAGAACTTAGCGAAAGAAAGAGAGACATGGAAAGCACTCCACCGACAAGAGCCCAGCTCTTAAATATCAGATGATGAAGATGAAGATAGCGACCTTAGTCGTTGATATGATACAATATAATAGATACTTTAGCAAGTACATAAATACTTAGTACTAATAATTATATATATGGTGTCTGGTACCTGTGATGATAGTACTTAATGCATCTACAGATATTGAAAGAAGGGAGACTTGAGCTACGAAATACTTATAAATTCATTGGCGATTGAAATCTTGGATCCCTTAATGGGCATTTATGCTATTAACACGTTACGATTATGATTTTTTATGCGAATATTATCAAAGAAACGAATTACTTGAGGTTTTAGAGTTGTATCCGTGGGAGAACGATGACTAGAAGAACATTGCTCGATTGTTTAACTTTTTTTAATTTCCGGAGAGTGCTGCGGTTTTTAGCAATACTGGCTTTCATTCTCTATCTAACCTTATTCGTCTTGATCTTTTTTTACCGAGACAGCATCAAGATTTATTTTGAAAACTTACTGATACAGACATTTTATGATAAATTTCAGTGATTTTGTTAATATCCTGTCTCGTTTTTAATTAAATTATTTACGTTATTATCAAAATTGTTTATTATTGAAAACTGGAAGAGCAATGAATTATTCGTCTTTGATCTTGACAAACATTTTGAAAAGATTAACGTTGAAGCAAATACGAACATGCCACAGTGTTTTCAGTCTTAAGGATATTTTAAGCCAGGACAAGGTAAGTACCTATTAAGGGCCTGCCCTAGGCCAGCATAAATTTAATTTAAAAGAGGACGCGGGAGGCGCAACTGCCCGTAAGCCGTTCAAGAGTAAAATTCAAGGGTGAAAAAAAAAGTACTTAATATGATCATTGCCTTATCTGTAATGCAATTATAATCCAAAGTTTCAAGTTTAATTTGATATATTTTGAGTATAATAGCTGTTCACCGAGTAAATAGGACGTGATTTAGAAGCATCTTGGCAATTTCTTTCCATCGAGAAAAATTCATGCAATCGTGTTTTTGAGTAACATATAATCCTAGAGCTACAAGTCCTGAACTTTGCTGCATTTTTATTTCAATTTGATTATATCATTAATATTGATATTACAGACGATAATTCAAAACAGTGTGAGATAGTGCGAGCCCTTAGAGATTGTATACCTCACTACGCTTGATTACTTACGCTGCTTTCTACGGAAATGTATCGAAGAGTTGAACAGCTAAAAACACAAACCTTGCTTAGTTACCACGTTAGGTGAAAATTAAACTTAATTCACTTAGGTTAAAATTTACCAAATTCGAAAGTTCTTTTCCAGTCTTAAGTCTAGCAGTGGGCTAGTAAAATTATCACACTAATATTATAAAGGGAAAGTTTGTGAGTATTTGTGTGTGTGTATGTTTTAACTTCATGCAATCAGCTTCTTTCAAACCAAATGTTGATAAAATTTGGTTTGCTGGAAGCTAATCGAATCAGCTAATCGGTCAACTTGTATGGGAGGCCAAAAATGACTTTCCATATTTCGATACGTATTCCATGGGGAAAGTGGTTCAGCATCATAGGCGGAATTCACCCTTAAAATAGTCTTAGTATATTTTGTTAGACCTTATATAATAATAATAGGTGAATATACTATTTGTTGGATCTTGACCATATTTCAGAGCTTTTTAATGGTTATCCTAGAAAACCTAAGTTTTTTTACATAAAAGTGTTCAGCGGAAAGTTTATAGTGACAAATATAAGTTTGTAAGTAATTTAAGAGTTTCGCGGTCACAACGACTAGCATCTGTTAATATTTCAACGGAACTAACCGCGATTAGTATCGACATCCGAGATCATCCATGGCAGTTCCCCTGCCCGACCACGACCGACCGATGCGACCACGACGGCAGTCGTCGAAATATCTGCGAAATAAAAAAACTCAATCGCTGTAATTCCCATAATACTAATAACTAATATAAGTTTATGTAAAATTATTTCCAGGCTTCAGAAATCTTCTCATACGTACCAGTGACGAGCGCGAAACATGACTTGGCCTTGAAGATGATAAAAAAGTACTGCCTTCCTGAGCATGTGATAGTGAAGGCGAGGAAGATGGATCTCAGCAACGACAGGGCGATGGACGAGTATTTGATTGGAATCCTTAAACAAGGTGAGGGACCTACGAACTTTATATCGCTACCCCGACAGTCTGGACATCAGGGTACTATGGAAGTATAAATGTCGACCGCCGTGGCGTAGTGGTCATCATATTAGTCCGCCACCCAGAGGTTTCGCGTTCGATGACCAGTCAGGACAAGTTGGAAAATGGCCTTTTTCAATTCTCCTGGGTTTCGGATATTTATCTATATAAGGTCTAACAAAATATACTGAAACTATTTTAAGTGTTAACTCAGTCCATGATACTGAACCACTTTTCCCAAGGAATACATATCGAAATATGAAAAAGAATTTGGCCTTCCATACAAGTTGACCGATCAGCGGATCCGAGTTTGTATGGAAAGCCAAAAAATATTTTTCATATTTTGCTATATGTTCTTTGGGGAAAGTCGTTCACTATCATGGACTGATTTCACCCTTAAAATAGTTTTAGTATATTTTGTTAGACCATAAGTGTTTTTTATAAAATAAAGAATCATTGAGTTAGAACGTAAGTGTGTGTATGTTTGTTACTTCTTCACGCACAAACGGCTAGACCAATTTTGATAAAATTTCGTACGCATGAAGCTGACACCCGGGATTAACACATAGGCTACTTTAGGCGCGGGTAACACCGCAGGGCGCAGCTAGTAAATAGATAATGCTGCAATTATTAAGCCTTTAGAATTCGTATTTTCATTTCTTCTCATTTTTCTCACACGTAAGATTTACTTGACTTATGGCCCTATGTCCCTTATCTGTCCCTATCCTAGTATCCATCCTACAGAGGGCGTTTAAAAGGACTCTCCATCTTGATCGATCTTGAGCTACGCGCTTTAACTTTATTCCACGTCTTGCCGATTTTCTTCCAGCTGGAGCAAGAATCTCCAAATAGACCTAGAAACAACTGAGACGGGCTGATCTTTGCAGATGCGTGCATTTTTTTGACGAGACTTAGGCCTATTTAGACAGTGAAAGTTTTCTTGCATGTTGCATACCATGATTATGAAGCATTAAATGATTTGTATGGCTGCGTTTCGTGAAGACCATGCAAGATAACTATTGATTTAATCAAATGGTATGAAACAGGCAAGAAATTTGCACCATCTAAATGGATAAGGACTATAGGTTCTCGTTTGTATTGGTCAATCAAAAAGTAATAATTTAAAAGTGATTATGCTTTTTTTTATCAAAACTAACGTAAAACACAGACATTATTAAAATGAGCTAACGGGTTACTCACGTATAGAGTCAGATACTGGCCGACGGATGAGGTCGAAACATGTCGGCCAGTAGTTTTTTTAATTTTTTTATAATAATAACATACATAAATATATAGGGACAAATTACACTGATTGAGCTAGCCCCAAAGTAAGTTCGAGACTTGTGTTATGGGATACTAACTCAACGATACTATATTTTATAACAAATACATATATAGATAAACATCCAAGACCCAGGACAATTCGAAAAAGGCCATTTTCCAAATTGCCCTGACCGGGGATCGAACCCGGGACCTCTGGGTGGCGGTCTACCTAGTAGTTGACTCTATACATGAGTAACTTTGTTAACTCATTTTAATAATGATAATTCTTTTGGTGTATTTCAGGCAATACTTTGCTCGCCAAGACGTACGACGACAAAATAGTGGGCATTTGCGTTTGCTTTGCGAGCTGTGCAGTTGACTCCAAGAACTTGAGGAACTACGCCTTCTATAGACAGGTGAACGAAATCGGTCTTGTTAGACTTTTAACTAACTCTGGAGTAACGCAAGTCTATAAATAATAAAAAACAGATTTCGTCTTCTTTTAGGAGTAGCTTCCATATCTCCAAAGTTCTTCATCATATCTTGACCAAATTACTATCAGACCAACTTGGTACTACAGGCTTTCAAATAAAAACTGAAACGCCACTTGTGAACCGATTTTGATATTCTTTTTTATTTGAAAGGCAAAACTGCAGGAAACACCAAACCTTTGTGTGTCAAAACACAAAACCGCGATACAGGCTTGTGCCTAGTGCGGGAATCATTGTTAATCATACAGTGTATTAAGTTTCTCGTTAAATAAATGATTTTGTAATTTTTTTAATTTTTGTAATTTTGTGAAGTACTTATAAGCAAAAGAAGATATTTGAGGTAAACATTTACTTACCTAGTTAGTCCCAATTTGGTGACGATAAAAGAACTTTGGAGATGGAAGAAATAAACTTCTGAAAGAAAATGAAGTCGGTTTTTTTTTGTTCAACATTTCATTATGTACGAATTACCTACTTCTGTCAGATGTAGCTATACTCAAATATTCAAATTAACTGCTGAAACACTGAACGAGTGACTCAAATACGGATTTGTCTTCTAGGATCCCAACACAAAAGACTTTTTAAACTTCACGGCAAAACTGCAGGAAACTCCGAACCTTTGGGAAGTGTTCAAGCAAAAGAAGATATTTGAGGTAAACACCTTCTTACCTAGTTTCTACTTCTAAAATGGAATAATAAAGTTGGTTATCGAAATAGTTAATGACGCATCTACTTACCTAGTTTCTACTTCTAAAATAGATTAATATAGTAGGTCATCGAAACAGTTAATGACGCAAATCAAAAATACCTAATGAACAAGCAAGGAATAGTAAGAATGTAATGTCAGTTATTATCTAAGTTATCTACTTATTAGGAACAAAACGTAAATGGTGTCAGGTGACAAACTAAGTATTTCTCCAACGTCAACGGGCGTATATTTATATCATAATGGTATATACATCTTGGTGTTGCAGGCGCCCATAGGCAACCCGTAGGTAGCCCTGTCTACTTGTGTAAACCACCGCCTTATTAAACAAGTAAAATTAAATAAACCATAAAAACCCTTGCAGATAAAAATGCTGGCAGTAGTGCCAGAGTACCGGCGGCAGGGACTGGCTGTGTCACTGGTGGAAAGGGCCCGAGAGACTGCCCTTGATCAAGGCTACAAGGTGGTCCGGATGGACTGTATCAACCCTTACGAGTGAGTTTATCAGCTCAGCAATTGGCTGTGAAATAACAGCAGACTATACGAGACACCACCCTTTCCCCTTCCACCGGTGTCGTAAAAAGCGATTTCTTCTTCTCGTGTCGAAAGCTCAAAATAAAATCAATTTTTTGTTTCCAGAAGGTTGCAATTTTAACAGTGTTGTCTGAGGACTCATAAAGGTCACGCTTAGTGCAGCTGGTAGGCAGGTATAGGTAACATAACGGGCAACAGCCTTACAGTCCAAGTCTTTATAAGTACCATCTACTATATACGGTCACTGTATGTAACCCCATAGAGTTAAGCTGAGTTGAGCTGAAGAGATGGTAGCAAGTTGGGAGGAACTCCGAGGAGAATATAACTCGTCGAGTTATTTCTTTACACTAGATTGATTGATTTCACCTAAACGCTTAGATCATTATTGATTGACACGGTGACACACATTACTCAATCACAAGGTTGCTTAGACAGACACTTAAATGTAGGTTATAATATTGTGACTATGTAGATATTAATTGCTTACTAAAATGCATGAGATGATAGCTCATACAGTCACCATCATAAACCAATATTTTATTCCACAGCTACAAAGTGGCCGAACGCAACATGATGCAGTGCATAGTGAAGTTCCCCCTCCACAAACTGCGCGGCTTGAACGCTCCTTTCATCAAGCGAAGTTCGGAGTACAACTGCTGCGTCAGAGTTTACGTTGACGCTCGGACGGACGACAAACCTGACAGGACGGTCATCAAGCAGAAACAGACAGAACTCGAGAACCTTATCGAATAATAATTTCTGTCTCTTAAAATCCCCTTATCCTAGACCAAACTACATTTTTCCATACAAACGTAGTCTACGCTTTATTTCAAAATATGCCCGAATTCGGCAAAATTTTGAAAACAAGAGAGGTCACAAAGCCAAATCATTATTAGGAACTCAATAGTAAGCAATCCCAATATAACAAAAACAAATATTTTTTACTTAATAATAGTGTTAGGGAAGCCAGCAGCAATAGCCTTGTTATATTGTTGATATGTGCGCGTATGTTGTGCGTAGTAGTCTTTTTTTCTGTAAGGTAAATTCGTTTTATAATGTATTTTGTGTGGTATTTATGATATATCTTTTGTTACTGTTCCTAAATAAATAAGTAATTGATATTGTAAAGGCATTTTTATTTAATTTTGTAATATTACAAAACAGTATTTCTCCTTTGTGTTGATATCCTTGAGTGTCGATGTACACATTATACTCGCTGTTAATAAATTTACTAATCAATAATTTTCAATAGGAAAAGATCCCGTGCCGCGACTATAAAAAATTACAAATACATAAGTGTTTCGAGCGTAATCGCGACACATTTTTGGAATCATTGTTTAAAATATGATAAATTTGACAAATATTTTCTACTTTCTACCAAATATCCATAATAGCTTTCTACTAGTATACCATACTTTTTAATAATCTACCTAATGAGACAAAACCATTTTTTACCCCACATCACTTAGTATCTGTTTAAATTCGATGTTAATAAGTACCATAAAAAGAAAAACTAAAATTAAATGTTCTATAAAATTTATTTATATTGAATAAAAATATACAAACTCTGTATGACGTTTTTGTCCATTGCAGCATGGACAGACCCTAATATACATCTTTGTTAATACAATATTATTTCATAGATTAATCATAATCACTTTCAGTCTAATACGAGTATTAAATGTAATTCACATACTTAAAGTATTTCTTCAATATTGCCTTTGTTATTATTATTTCATTCTTTTTCTTTATAGGCTAAAGCAAATAATTCCGTTTTAAAACTTAGATTGTATACTAACCCTATCCGAGGTTAGGGTGTTCAATTAACTTTTGTTCAAAGAATCTATTAAATATATTTTTTGGGTTTTATACAACCAACTGCTAAGATTATAAACCGCGCTATATTGCAGAACGCTTTGGAATTAACTACTATGATGTAGCCGACATTTTCGTCTGCTTTAGATACATACATGGAGAAAGGGACATTCCCGTGATAAATAGAACCACAGGCTATTCTAGATCATTATAGAATAATGATAATAAAATAACAGTCATTAAACAAACAATAAAATGACATTCCCATACAAATAGCCCAGGCGGCAACATTCTTTTAAATGAAAATATCGATTTTATATTTTATGTTTACTGTTATTTTAATTTAATTATACTAAAGTGATCTAGTATATCACGTGATTCGTTACGGGTATGTCCACGATGTATAAGCACGCCTGTGTCATTCCTTTAGGTATCGAAAATATACCTACGTTATTACTACGCGACGACCACTCCGGAGTGGTAAATTCAGTGACATGAATCGTATGTCTAGAGTAATAAGAATGAAATTGGTTTGCAATGCACTTCTAGGTATCTAAACGAAAATGTGTCGAGTTCTGACGCGAGCTAAATTAAACCATATCGCTAACGACATTGAGTAGATATTTCTTTGAATTCCTTTGCTGAGTAAGACTTCTGTACGTGAGTACTAGTACTTATTCTGTGGTATGAGACTTATTCGGTGTGCGAAAATGGTTTGCAATATTTGAAACGCACAACTAAAGTTACATTTACTTATAACACGAATAGTTCAAGTTACATAAAATATATAATAATTTAGTTTATCTCAAAAAAGGTTGACGTCAGGCAGGCGACCGGTCGTAAAACTAGCCAAATCGTCTAAATTGTTTCGTATATACTTTTCTGAATAATATTCTTCGGTGATCGTTTTACCCTATATAAAGTAATCGATATGAATGACATACATAGCGCGACGAACCGATGGCCGATGGGGCAAAAAGGTTCTCGAATGGCGACCACGTACAGGCAAGCGAAGCGTAGGACACCCACCCACAAGGTGGTCTGACGACCTAACCAAGGTCGCTGGAAGGCGCTGGATGCAAGCCGCTCTAGATCGGTCATTTTGGAAATCTTTGGGAGAGGCCTATGTCCATCAGTGGACGTTGTCCGGCTGAAATGATGATGATGATGATGATATGAATGACACGTGCCCCTGCGTAACTTCGTTGGCCGACAAACACAATTTGGCTTTCTTTGGTGTTGGATGTTTTATCAACGGTTACAAAAGTCACTGACTTTTCAAACTACCCGGGTATTATAGTTTGGAGAAGAAAAAGCGTAGTAACACACGTGTCATTTCAATTTCAGATTATCAATAAACTTCTTAATTTAGGTCTTAATTAAAAATGATATCACATGTGACCCACAATCATCATTAACTCGCCCTACTCGATTATCACTAGTATTAACTGATAACATTAATGAGACCATCACAGCGACAATCGGTTACCAGATGATGGATTTAGGTACACATTGATGATATTCTTGACGAACCACGAGTCTGAGAACTGCAGGTGGTTCCCAGGACATGATATGAACGCCAGCTTTCCGACTTCGTCCATTTTCTTGAGACCAAGGCGGTCCTGAAAAGAGAAAAGTTTTATGTATCTCTGCTGACATTTAATGTAATCACTAACAATTTCTGACATATCCTGAACCTATTACTATAAGAATTTTCGAAAATGGTCTCGGCGTCTTTGAGTATTCAGGGGACATACTTATGAAGGGAATGACTAATTTATATAATAATAGTGATTAAAAATAGGGAAACTATGGGAATCAGTAACGTTGTTATTGTCATCGTCAGGTATTTTTGTCTCAACTACGAGCACGACCCTCTCTGTACTATCATTGCCATACTTGGCCAGAGCAGCCAGAGGACTTGGCGTACACTCTCCTCGCTAGGCAGCCGGGTTGAAGAGGTCTCATTGATATTTATAAGCTTTGTTAAGCTTGTATTTCCCTCTACGACATCCACGCGAGGACTAGGAGTGGCCCTATTCTTCTATGCTGGAAACCGCATGGCATAACGCGTCGTAATAACTTTACATATATATGCGGAAAAAAAAACACTATATAAAATCTATTTCACCTTGCGAATGCAGTGGTTGTATAACACAGTAGATACAGCATAACCTGTCTTCCATACTGGTTTGGGAGAAAATTACCAGCTGATTATATCTTACCAAGCAGATCGTAAACGTCGATTAAGAGAATAGACGAAGATCAGAATTATGTAAAGGCGATATATACCTATCAACCCGTTACTATGTTACTATTTTGACTCCCTTTTAATACCGTCACGCAAAAAGTGACCTTAGGTAGTACAACCCTGGTCTCTGTCTGCCCCGTCAGGGATAAGGACGTGAGTGTATATCTTACCTGTTTGTAAAGGTCAGACTGCTGCAACGTCTGAAGCTCTTTAGACTGTCCAGGCTTGTAGAATCCGAACCAGGAGCTCTCCTTTGGCTGAGCGATCGTATCATTCTCAAACTTGACCATCACGAAGTGTTCTAACTTGTTCAAGTTGTCCACATACGTCTTGTTTATGGCCAGCTCGTTGTTGATATCGGACAGGAATTGGCTTTTCTTCTTGTACTTTTCTTCGTTGAGAGGGTCGTGCCAATAGGTGGCTTGGACGAGAGCGCGTTGGACCCAACTGAAATAAAACAAGTCATCATCAGGTATTTTTTACTTCTCTGCTGGAGCACGACCCGCTCTGTACTACCAGAGCCATACTTGGCCAAAACAGCCAGAGGATTCGGCCTACACTCTTTTTATATTTAGTAGTTGTATATTTTTTATTATTTTATGAAATCCTTACTTCAAAAAGTTTTGGATAAAAACAATACATTTAGCGCAAAAAATTTGCTATTGTTTTTTTTTAATTTTTGACATACCCAGTGTCACTAACGATAACTCTCTTACCTAATTAAATACCAAAAGTAAATACCACGGTTAAACGTCTGTATGTCCTTAATTTTTACATAATTAAGGTTAATATAACAGCATCAATTAAATATCACCAACATACCTATGTATGTCAAATTAATTATTTCTTGCTTCCTGGTATCAAAGAGCCGATCGAACTTACTACTCGTAAGTATGTGTGGTTTAGGAGATTTGGACAGCGAATCATATTAAATGTATTTCATACCAGGCTTTTGTTCAATCTTATAAGCCGTTGTCCTTATAATACATCTAAAAGTACAAGAGAGTCTAGTGTAATGTGACCAGTAACGAAATATTTTGTCATAAAAGGGTTGTATTTGTACCTACTACACGAACTATCAGTAACGCAGCACAATAACTGCCTCCGTGGTGTAATGATTAGAGCGTTCGGCTCATACCCGGAGGTCGCGGGTTCGATTCCCGGCGGGGGCAACGACTTGGTGTTGTTGTCCTAGTTGGTTAGGACATTGCAGGCTGATCATCTGATTGTCTGATAAGTAAGATGATCCGTGCTTCGGAAGGCACGTTAAGCCGTCGGTCCCGGTCACTGTCTTTGACATTGGTCGTTACCTAAAACCATGTCAGAGGCCTTTAAGGCGGTTTAAAAACTCTGACACTCACGATAAGAAGAAGAAGCACAAAATCCACAGAATTAATATAAGTATTATATACAGAACGAAAACTTCTAGGGTCCCGCGCAATATGCGGCCCCATTCCTGCCTTTTAAAGGGGTGTTGAGCCGCCTCTACAAGGCGAGAACGGGCAACAGGGACGCATATTGCGCGGGACCTTAGAAGTTTCCGTTCTGTATGTTAAACTACAAATTAATAAAACAAACATATATTTTTTACAAAATGTGTCAATAAATATGCCACTAGTCAAAAATGCCACTCCGAACTGTATCCGGCTCAAAGGTGCCCATTATACTAGCTGCATTTCCTCTTTGGATAGCGATGGATATCCTTTGAACCAAATACCATCCGGCGCGGTGGTCATATCCTCGGTCCTTCAAGCGACGTCCTATCTCATAAATAAAGCTCTTTGCTTCAGGACACCATGCGGGCCAGCCGTTTCAACGGCGACTGGAATAAACTCATACTGCGAAGATAACATTAGAGTATTTCAGGCTTTTTTGTCCAGCCGCCGCGCGCGCAACCGACCCAGGCGAGCGCATGCCACCATTGAGATAAGACGCCGCGTACGTACACACGCAGGTTGCGTCCCAGAGCAAACTGCGTCCTCTCTGATAGGGCACCAAAGTTAGGCCGTCAGGTCTTTTCCCGTCCGTCCTTGACAAGCCGGGAGGCTCTAACTTAATAAATTATGATGTGTGACTTTGCGCTACTGCAGCACATACATGTATTGTACAGCATCATTGTTGTAATTGTTGCATGTTTATCGTTAAGAACTTTTTTTTAATGTATTATTCTGTTCTTGTACCTACTTCATGTGTGTGTGTGTGTATGTGATACAGTTTTCGTGAATAAACGTATTATCTATCTATCTATCTGATGATACCATCTTTCCAAGGTAAGATATGGCATAAAATATACAGTTTAAAATTTGAAAAATCAAATTTTCATGAGACGATGTTCGTGCCAGGCCACTGATGGCTTTTACGTTTTGTACCAAAACTAGTCACATTAACAATTCGATCGCTATCTCTTTTGCTCTTGTAAAGGCGAGCGTTATCGTATTGTTGTCGCACTCAGCTATGTAGTGTGGGCTTTATTCGCAGTAAAAAATCTTGGTCTATGGTCCTAATAAAACAATAATCTAACAAGGCTATAAGTATGTCAAGAGAAATGATGCAAGAGACCAATGACTCAATTTATGCAACCGCAGACACCTACCAAGTTTGATCAAAAACATAGATTGTAATTTGCACTTGAGACGGTATCCAAATATTGACCCGGAGTTAACATTTCAAAATCGCTATCTACAGTGAGTGATCAAGAACGCATCGATCGTTATTTCTTTGTAATAAAAGTTCAGTTCAGTTCAGTTCAGTTCTGTGCTCACCCAGCCAGCTTTCGCAGCAAGAGCGTTGGAGCTAGGTCCACTTTAGAAAGAACTTGACTGCACTTACAGCTACGGGCCGATATGGGTACTTATCGGTCCTGTTCTACTAGCGCAGCCAAGTCAGACCTCGTTGAACCAGTACCAGACTCGAGAAACCAGGTGAGCACGTATATAGGATATTATGGAGCGTGTGGGGGGTTGCAGTCTGGGGGATGGGAAAGACAGGGGAAGTTAGAGTCTACCGTATACCAGCAACAAGTAAACATATAGGAATAGTATACTATACTTGGTGTGTAATAAATAAAAAGGATGGGATACATGACTGCGAATTTTTTGCTGCCGATGATCTTCACTTCCTGATGCATATTTCGAAGAGCGAGGTTGGCTGCATCTTGCTTCACGCAGTGGTAGTCGCGGAAATAGCTTTGTATGTTGTGTTCTGTGTAAGTATACTCCTGATTTAAGTTCCATATTCTTCTGACGTTTTCCTCTAAAGTCTTCTTTTATCGGCCTGGTCGCTCGATGTCTTTTTTTCCTTTAATGTAGGTCCTCGCGAAGATTGGTCCCTGCGTCCCTGGCATTACTTTTTTTTTCTTCTATTTTATGGAACAATATATTTATCTACGTATTTATTTGTGGTAATTAATATTTTCTTTTATCTTGGGGTCCGTAGGCAGGTTTCCTAGAATTGTCCTATGCGTAAGCGTCGTCTCTCCGTCCAATGATCTTCTCGCCCTGTAAGTGACCCACATGCGGCGCAGATGGCGAGGGTCAGGCGTGAAACAATAGCGGCCGGCTACCTGCTCTGGCGTTGACGCTGGATTGCATCATCTTTAGCGACGTTGTAATTTAAAATATTTGGAGTGCTACGGAGCTTTTTATTGAGATTCCAAGTCAACTATGTAGTTGTAGCATTACCATGGAATATTCTTTGTCAAATATAAAATTATACGCACCTAACGCACCTGCATTCCAAATCTAGTCAAAACATGATACGCATGCGTTCTTTGATCACACCACGTCATGTTTTTTTTTAACCCCTGACGCAAAAAGAGAGGTGTTGTAAGTTTGACGTAACTGTGTGTCTGTTCGCCTAGCCGCAGCATCGCAGCTCCCAAATTAAAGATTATGATGCGGTTTTCTTGGTTTAAAAGCTGACGTGATTAAAATGTTCCTAGATGTCGGGTTAATTAAAAACTTTTAGGTAGGTATGTTATACGGAGTGAAGAAGGTGAGTCTCTCTCACTAGGACTTTTTTCCCGAGATTCACTAAATTAATAACGCACTTTACTCCGTAGTAATCACTAAACTTCGTCTGTACTCCCACAACACACCACACACTCACTCCGCGTTGATGAAACAAATGGAATATATGTCTGCTATTATCAAAAGCAATTTACCGTACTTTGCAGTGCGAGGACGTGGAGCCTAATCATAAAGATTTGTACCTATTCCAATTCAACGAAACTGCCTAGAAGTACATGTATCAAATTCAAAATTGTTCCGACATGCATCTTAAATCTAACAAAATACCTCGAGCATGCATATTTTCTGGTATTATATATTCCACCTAATTTCAGTCAAGTCCTTTTGTGTTAATGTTCAGGGAATTAGATGATATTATTTGGAAACCTCTCACCCGGATTTTCAGCAACTTTCTTAATTAATAATGCACACTTAGTAGTCACAAAATATCAATGCACTTTCACAGCACAACACACACTCACTGGTTACCTGCTAAATAATTACGTTATACTAATGACTAACAAAAAAAAAAAAAAAAAGAAACAGGGATAGTCAGTATAAGGACAAGCGGACACGTGTTCTCCAAACGGCCGTCGGCGATAGAATCCATCGTTATTTCTTTGTAATAAAAGTCTGTTTAAAAACGGCCATACATTTGTTGTGTATCCTGCTGTGCTTTGCCACAAACATGGGCTGGAGTGCCAATTCGGACGGCACACATGTCGACCTTCACAGTCGTGCGCGATCAGACTTAAATAATGGAACAAGGGAACTAAAGATTCACACACTGCAAGTATTTTGCCAATACCAGACTGTATCTCATGAACCGTGACAGCTAGGCGCAGTTGAAATTTTCACAGATTATGTTTTTCTCTTGCCACTAGCTAAAATAAATATTTAAGAATGCATGTGGCATTGTAACGCCGCTTTTTTACGTTAAATCAAATTCCCTTTGAGTAGTTCTTAGCTAAGTTTGACGAAAATTTTTTAGAGGGGTTCACACTTTTAAGTCAGGGCTTTTCCTACAAAAAAATTAAATGGCGCTACGGATATCAAGTCATATTAGTTCCGCTACTCATCACTAAATGGCATTCTTTACAGTCGGGGTTTTCTTAAATTTACTTAGCAATTAAACTTGTTTGTCGACCGTGCAAGAAATGTTAATTAACTTAAGTACTTGTATAAAATACTTAACAATAACAGTACGATCAGAGTACTTACTGAGGAAAATACAAACAAACAGATATGAACAAGTTTACCTTTGATAACCTTTGCTGGGTATCAAGTATTTTACTCGAATATTATAGAACAAAATCGAGTCATGGAGAAGCGAGAGAGGCCTTTGCCCAATACTGGGACATTGACAGCTATTGATAAAAAGTAGATACATACATACTATCACGTCTTCATCCCTAATGGGGCAAAAGGTCTTGTGCCTCTAAGCACACAGAGGACAGGGCCGCAAGACTTAAAGGCCACTTTTAGCATGATGGTGGGCAAGAAGATGGAAAAAGGAATCTAAATAGTAATGGATTGCTAGCCGCACCACCTAATAACAACTTGATTCGCATTTTTGCAGGAAGGTCAGAACAGCTGGTCATTCAAATTTTTTCTTTTTTTCCAGATCAGCATGGATATTATACACAAGGCAAATAAAGTCTTATTGATCTTATGTCCTAAATTGATTAAAATACGTTGACGCTTGCCTAGCTATTACATACGGAGGACAATACGAAATAATTACATCATAGCGTTACAATACTCATAAACACATAATATTCTAAGCATTGTTGTAACACTCCATGACCATATCATTTCCTACAGTTGTCGGTCACGTAACTATATGTGAGTACTAATTAGCTCTAATCTTAAATCTTGGCCGGGTCTAGGCCTAGTCAACGTTTATTTTACTTAACTTCCATATTAACTTTTTATGTTAAAGTCATTATTATTTATGCTCACCACAGTCCGCTTAGCAATATTTCCATCATTGAGCATAAACATGAGCATTATAACACCAAACTATACGAATTTCATATCATAAAGTCCACTAGCATCACTTTGCAAAATAATTTATAGCAACTACCAACTAAACCCCTTGTCTTCCCCCATAATCTCCTCGTGATTAAATGATCAAATTTGCATACTGGCCAGTTGATTAAAAGAGATGTTTGTTTTTCTATTCGTAACCCCCGAAAAGGGGTGATATAATTTTAACATCTGTGTGTCTGTGTGTGGCACGGTAGCGCCTAAACGAATGGGTCAATTTAGATGCGTTTTTTTAAAGCTGCCTTGATCTAGTTGGTTCAATCCAGCAGTTTAAAATTTATGGGGTGAGCCCTTGAAAGTCAGGTTGTTTTTTATTTGATTGGCAAATTGTTTTGTTCTTTCTGAGTTCTTCTCTTATGTCTTACAATAAAGCTTTATAAATACACAAACAAAAAACTGATTAATTTAAGAATATGTTTTACCCTTCATAAGCAGCAAGGTTGATCACCTCTCGGACGTAGTCGCAGGACTTGTGAGTCAGGGCTGCGCAGTTGGGGACCCCGTACACGCCCTGGTGCTGCCCACCCAACGTGATGAGATTCTTCACAGGCCCGATTGTGTGCCCACACCGCTGTACTACTGCTCGGCTGAAATACAAGACTTATGTTATTTTTTAGGTTTTTTTTGTGTGTGTAAGCCACAGATTTTAGCTGCTACAGTGTAAGACACTGTAGCAGCTAAAAAGCACTACCTAGTTAGAAACATAGAGAGATAGATAAATTGTTTATTTGTTTTCTGTAAAACACAATATAAATGATTAAAAAAACAAACTCTTAAAAACAAAACTTTTTACTGGTAGCAAAACATTAAAGTAAACAGATATGTAATGAATTGATTACACTGACTTTTGAACTTTACTCTAGAATTCATACAAGTATTTGTAGTAAGTACATAACTGCATTCTTTAAGAATAACATAATTGTAAATTTCTTCACAATTCTCTAAAACAAAGTATATTCTCTTTGAAAATTGCACTTAAGCTTTTATAACTTTACTAATTCTTTTATAACAAAAAGCAACTTTATGATGCAAATAAGTTGCAGTATTGTTTAAATTTGTGTAATATTTTTTTTTGTATTGATAAAACAATAGAATATAATAGACTACTAGTTATGTTAAGATCAGCCTACTCCAGCTTCATATCTTCCCAATTAAAGCTTTTATGTACTGAAACCTGCATCAAAATTGCCCATCTTTTAAAAAATTTTTCTAGTTGAACCAAGTAAGCAACTCAACTTTTCGTTGGTGTTTGGTAACAAGATGGTTTGCAAATCAAAACTGAATGGATTGAATTCAATTATTGGTTCGGGGCCATCCAAACATTACGAGTATATGTTAAAAGGATAGGAAAATAGCATGACAAGGAGATTATCTTCATTATCAATATGTTTAGTAACTATGTTCTTGTCTGTGGAGTATTTCCATACCTCCCAATCTCCAACCAAATACTTTACTTACTTATACGAACCATATGCATAAACATCCCTTTCGCAAGAAGGGGAAAATTCGAAATTCTGTGTGACTTATTATGAAGATGGCCCTTTTGTAAAGTCAGAATATTACATATGTATCCAGGCCTCTATTTAATCTTAATTTTTTTCTTAAACTAAAAATAATAATGAAAATTTATCAAAAATTAATTATAATCTGTCTGAATACACATTTTTAAGAAAATTAAAGATATAAGTAGAATTCTGGATACATATGTAATATTCCGAATGTACACTCATATGGTTGTATAACTTACAAGAATTGACCTCCTTGAGAAAATCCAATAGCATTGAATCCATTTCGCAGTTTAGGATCGGCAGCTAGTGCTTTACAAGCATATTCAATTTGCTTATTTGTGTACATGAAGTACCCATTCTCGAGGTCCTCAATTGTGGAGTTTCCAATTCTAAGAGACACCACGTAAACACCAGGTATCATTTTTTCAAGGAAATATTTAAATCCCCCGAGGCTGTAGGCCACACAGCAAGTGTCTCCTGATGAAAGACACAAAAAAATTGGTTATAATTTTCAATCATTTACATTTTTGCAGCTACAAGAAGCCAAGGCCTGCAATGCTCTGCAATGTCCATCAGCCATTATTGTAAATTGGCTAAGAAAGTATTATTATTCTCGTTCTCTGTCTTCTACTAAAAACACAGCTTTAGTGTTTCAAGACTAGCGTGAAACTTGTTTAAATTTTATAATTAAGTAGAGCTTGTTACCTACTTAGTTTTTATGAGTAAATAACAATTTTTTATGTAACACTAGAATGAATAAAATAGCTCGGTCTTTTACTTACCCATTCCATGCCATAGCACGATTGGTAAAGGTTTGGGAGTTTCAGCAGTCGCTAACTTAATCAAACACAACACAACGACCCACCACTTCATACTGGCAGCTTTGATTTGAAAGAAAATAAACTAAGAATAATATTTTCTTTCGAGGGCAGCTAAACACACGACCGGCTACGCCAGCAGTCGGCTTAATATTGGAGTGGAGCACGGAGGCATACAGCAATCCACAAAGCCGATCAAAGTCATATTTCAATATAGCCTGGCAAGCAAACGTTCTCACATTGAGATTGTTTCAATCTGCAAATAAGTAGTTACTTATTTGTCTACAAATTAATTGGGAAAAACATTGAACAACTGTTAACTAGCTTTATCTTGATTTGTTTGATAAAATCAGGAATGATAGGTATAAAATTTAAATCAAAACAAAAATTACAAGCACAGCATCCAAAAGCTATCAGATGCATCAAATGTCAGACTGTCAGCTGTCAGTGTCACAGCAGTGACAGCAGACAATTCTTTTTATATAATTATTTTACGGCTCTGGATACTAGTCTTTTAGAGCTTATGTTTATTTTTCATTTTATTCCTAAGCCTAACCCTAACCCTAACCCTAACAAGAACAAAGGTTTTACTAGATCGTCTAGATCCTTTGATTGCTTCAAGTTTCAAGAAAGGTTCTGGCGACAAATCTATAAGAGTCCACTGGCATTCATAGTTGATTGAGTGGTGGACGGGGCCCTAGAGGTCCACAGTCTGCAAATAAATATCACTACAGCCGCACTACTGTCTATGAGCATAACACCAAACTACACCAGTTTATTATAAAGTCATGTCAGCTACAATTTTAAGCAACTGGCTGGAGACGTATTTTTGAAATCACTTGTCACATTACGAAGGGTTTGCGCGAGTGGTCTTGACCACTCGTAATTTTGACATTTTGTAGCGTAGATAGCAAAGAATTTGAACCCTAGAGGCATAGAAGCCTGGCTAAATTAGCACACGATGAAATATAGCCATCTTTCATTATCTTATGGCATATGAAATGCGTTAGAACGAGATCTCAATACATATTTTCTTTCTCATTTTTGTAGGGTGTCACAAGCTTTGTTGCATGCTAGTGTTGTCCATTATCGATATTTTCTTGTATCGATAATTTCAATACGCAACTGCTGACATCGCATTTTAATTTTACTGTTTCATGTAAAATAAAAGCGATAGTTGTGAAGTTTGTGATCGAAAGGTTCAACCTTCAAAACAATAACACCGACCAGTTCTGAAGTCTGAAATGAGATAAAGGAGAAGAAATAAAATTACTCATGTGATTTTATATATATGTATTTATTACTAATAAGCTTTTTACTGTGTACATTTTTGGTTAATATTTTATATAAAACAAAAAATACCACTGAAAAGACATGTTTTTTTGAAAACAGCAAGAAAATTGGTAAAATAATGAATTAGTAATAAGCATTTCAAATATAAGAGTAGGAGCGTGGCGGGGACATCTCACTATCTCTTTCGTACGCGCGAGACCTAAAAATAGCGTGACGTCAAGAGCGCTGTATGTGCATCCTTTTTCTGTTACTTGACAGTTTCACCTTCCATCAGATTTTAAACCCTTAAAACAGTTATAACTAAATTATATTGGGCAGAAAAAAAAAACATTTTGTTTCCAGTTTCGTATTACGTTACTTATACCGATACATTTTCACGTCTTTATCCCTGACGGGGTAGACAGAGCCCAGGGCCGTTAGGCCCAAAGGCCACGCTAAGCGTGGTGGTGGGCGTTAAGATGAAAAAGGAATCAAAATAGTGATGGGTTGCTAGCCGCATCGCCTATTACCATGATTCAAATCTCGCCCATTCCCTCGATCGGATCTTACGATCTGCGCGGGAAGAGAAGCAGCTGGTACATTCTACGTTTTTTCTTTTCTCTCAGACCAGCATGGAAGATTATTACTTATTGATTAATTACTTATTGATATGAATAATTAAAATAAGTAAATAAATATATAGGGACCAATTTAACTGATTGAGCTAGCCCCAAAGTAAGTTCGAGATTCGTGTTATGGGATACTAACTCAACGATACTTTATTTTATAACAAATACATATACAATGTCCTTTTTAATTAAGTACAAATATTTCAAGGGGTGGTTCAGTCCATCATTTCGAACAACTATTCCCAATATATGTATATCGAAATACGAAAAAAAAATTTTTTTTTCGATAGTAATGATATCACGTGACTACTTCGATTTGTATGAAAACCTAAAAATTTTTTTTCGTATTTCGATATATATTCATTGGGAAAAGTTGTTCAAAATGATGGACTGAACCACCCCTTGAAATATTTGTACTTAATTAAAAAGGACATTGTTTATATAAACGTCCAAGACCCAGGAACATTTGAAAAAGGCCACTTTCCAACTTGCCCTAACCTGGGATCGAACCTGGAACCTCTGAGTGGCGGACTAACATGATTACCCCTACGCCACGGAGGTCATCAAATTAAGTAAAATACCGTATTGGGCCCTTTTATTTCGTACTAAACATGGTACGAGTCATTTTACTTTTAAATTACATTTATACATAAATGAGCTTTTGTCAGCAGGACCATATTGAGATTTATTTGGAGTAATCAGAGCGATTTGGATTCAATCCTTGGCTCGGGTGTTCCATGCCGCCTATAAATAATTTGGGTTTGTTTGATACGTAAAATTGTATGTCGATAAAAATATGCACATCACTATTCAGTGAAACAAAACCTCTTAACAGCTTAGTAAAAATCCATTTAAACATAACAAAAACTAACTATAATTTAACACAGTAATGATTAACATACATAAATTATTATTGTTATTTAATTTTAAGTTGTATTATTATCATAACAAAATCAGGAACTATCGAAACTCACCGATGAAAACTTATTGTTTCTTGGCTATTTTCTTTTCTTCCTGTATGTGAATTACAGCCTTCAATGACACAGGACATTTTTACAAAAATCACACACAGTCTTCTAAACACGTTTATGGCACTTTTTTAATAATTATGTAAGAAATAGCAGTATTTTTCTTATATTTTTGTCGAGAGACCGATTTATGTACTCGGAAAGACATCCAAATGACATCACTGATTTTAATCCAACCAAGTTGAAATGGAACACAATGATACCAAGGAAAGGAACAATGGCAAGATATTTAATTTCACAGCGTTATAAGACATCCATTTGAAAGTTTTGACGCTCATTTAGTGACACCTAGAGATGGGCGGTGGGTATATACCCAATCTACCCATTTGGGAATATACCCGGTAGATTGGGTAAATACCCGGTAAATACCCGTATCTACCCATTTGGTGGGTAGATTGAATTTTATGAGTAATTACTTCGCAATTCGTGTCCGAACGTGTGTGCAAGGGCTCTAAAATGTTTAAAATGCAGGTAGACGTCAAATCTGACATTAAAGTATATGAAACCACCATACTAATCATACTTTGAAAGTAGGCTTCTTTGATTTATTATCATTTTTTTGCTGGGAGGTGCGCAAACACATACTTATAGGTGTTTCAATGAGCAATCAGACATCAAATGCGATGTAAATATATAAGCACCCGCATACATATATAGAGAGTAGTATTTTTGACTGCTCATAAAAAAGGCAAAACTACTGATTTCGGGGTTGGTCTCGGAACATAAGATATTCGTAAAGACGAGTTCTTCGATTCCCTATCAACTTGTTATTACATTTCCTGCAAAATAGTATGCCGGGTATTTACCCGTATCTACCCGTTGTATGGGAACATACAAATTTACAGGTCTAAGTTTATATTTTTTGCTGTCAAATATTTGTAGACCTAACTAGATGTTAAAATAAGCAATCAGACATCAAATGCGATGTCAATATACGAGCACTCTCATACATATATAGAGAGTAGGTATATTTGACTGCTCATATAAAAGCCAAAACTACTGATTTTGGGGTTGGTCTCGGAACAAAAGATATTCATATCAATGAGTTCTTTGATCCCCCATCAACTTATTTAAACATTTCCCGCAAAATAGTAAGCCGGGTATTTACCTGTATCTACCCGTTGTATGGGAACATACAAATTTACAGGTCTAAGTTTATATTTTTTGCTGGCAAATGTTTAAAGACCTAATTATATAGTAAAATAAGCTATCAGACATCAAATGCGATGTTAATATACGAGCACTCTCATACATATATAGAGTAGGTCTCTTTGACTGCTCATATAAAAGCCAAAACTACTCATTTTGGGGTTGGTCCCGGAACAAAAGATATTCGTATTAATGAGTTCTTTGATTTCCCATCAACTTATTATAACATTTCCCGCAAAATAGTATGCCGGGTATTTACCTGTATCTACCCGTTGTATGGGAACATACAAATTCACAGGTCAAAGTTTATATTTTTAGCTGTCAAATATTTGTAGACCTAACTAGATGTTAAAATAAGCAATCAGTCATCAAATGCGATGTCAATATACGAGCACCCTCATACATGTATAGAGAGTAGGTATCTTTGACTGCTCATAAAAGAGCCAAAACTACTGATTTCGGGATGGGCCTGGAAACAAAAGATATTCAAATCAATGAGTTCTTTGATCCCCCATCAACTTATTATAACATTTCCCGCAAAATAGTATGCCGGGTATTTACCTGTATCTACCCGTTGTATGGGAACATACAAATTTACAGGTCTAAGTTTATATTTTTTGCTGGCAAATATTTGTAGACCTAATTAGATGTTAAAATAAGCAATCAGTCATCAAATGCGATTTCAATATACGAGCACCCTCATACATGTATAGAGAGTAGGTATCTTTGACTGCTCATCCAAGAGCCAAAACTACTGATTTCGGGGTTGGTCTCGGAACAAAAGATATTCGTATAGACGAGTTCTTCGATCCCCTATCATTTTGTTTTAACATTTCCCGCAAAATAGAATGCCGGGTATTTACCCGTATCTACCCGTTGTATGGGAACATACAAATTAACAGGTCTAAGTTTATATATTTTGCTGGCAAATGTTTAAAGACCTAATTATATAGTAAAATAAGCAATCAGACATCAAATGCGATGTCAATATACGAGCACCCTCATACATGTATAGAGAGTAGGTATCTTTGACTGCTCATCCAAGAGCCAAAACTACTGATTTCGGGGTTGGTCTCGGAACAAAAGATGTTCGTATAGACGAGTTCTTCGATTCCCTAACAACTTGTTATTACATTTCCTGCAAAATAGTATGCCGGGTATTTACCCGTATCTACCCGTTGTATGGGAACATACAAATTTACAGGTTTAAGTTTATATTTTTTGCTGTCAAATATTTGTAGACCTAAATAGATGTTAAAATAAGCAATCAGTCATCAAATGCGATGTCAATATACGAGCACCCTCATACATGTATAGAGAGTAAGTATCTTTGACTGCTCATCCGAGAGCCAAAACTACTGATTTCAGGGTTGGTCTCGGAACAAAAGATATTCGTATAGACGAGTTCTTGGATACCCCATTAAAATTTTATAACATTTTCCACAAAATAGTATGCCGGGTATTTACCCGTATCTACCCGTTGTATGAAAACATAAAAATTAACAGGTCAAAATTTACATTATTTGCTGGCAAACGTAAGAAGACCTAATAAGATGTGAAAATGAGCAATCAGACATCAAATGCGATGTCAATATACGAGCACCCTCATACATGTATAGAGATTAGGTAACTTTGACTGCTAATTCAAGAGCCTAAACTACTGAGTTCGGGGTTGGTCTCGAAACAAAAGATATTCGTATAGACGAGTTCTTCGATCCCCCATCAACTTGTCATAACATTTCCCACAAAATAGTATGCCGGGTATTTACCCGTATCTACCCGTTTTATTGGAACATACAAATTAACAGGTCTAACTTTATATTTTTTGCTGGCAAATATTTTTAGACCTAACTAGATGTTAAAATGTGCAATCAGACATCAAATGCGATGTCAATATACGAGCACCCTCATACATGTATAGAGATTAGGTATCTTTGACTGCTAATTTAAGAGCCAAAACTAAGGATTTCGGGGTTGGCCTCGGAACAAAAGATATTCGTATAGACGAGTTCTTCGATCCCCATCAGCTTGTCATAACATTTCCCACAAAATAGTATGCCGGGTATTTACCCGTATCTACCCGTTGTATGGGAACATACAAATTGACAGGTCTAACTTTATATTTTTTGCTGGCAAATATTTTTAGAGCTAACTAGATGTTAAAATGTGCAATCAGAAATCAAATGCGATGTCAATATACGAGCACCCTCATACATGTATAGAGATTAGGTATCTTTGACTGCTAATTTAAGAGCCAAAACTACTGATTTCGGGGTTGGTCTCGGAACAAAAGATATTCGTTTAGACGAGTTCTTCGATCCTCCATCAACTTGTTATAACATTTCCCACAAAATAGTATGCCGGGTATTTACCCGTATCTACCCGTTGTATGGAAACATACAAATAACAGGACTAAGATTACACTTTTTGCTGGCAAACGTAAGAAGACCTAATAAGATGTGAAAATGAGCAATCAGACATCAAATGCGATGTCAATATACGAGCACCCTCATACATGTATAGAGATTAGGTATCTTTGACTGCTAACTCAAGAGCCTAAACTACTGAGTTCGGGGTTGGTCTCGGAACAAAAGATATTCGTTTAGACGAGTTCTTCGATCCCCCATCAACTTGTCATAACATTTCCCACAAAATAGTATGCCGGGTATTTACCCGTATCTACCCGTTGTATGGGAACATACAAATTGACAGGTCTAACATTATATTTTTTGCTGGCAAATATTTTTAGAGCTAACTAGATGTTAAAATGTGCAATCAGACATCAAATGCGATGTCAATATACGAGCACCCTCATACATGTATAGAAATTAGGTATCTTTGACTGCTAATTTAAGAGCCAAAACTACTGATTTCGGGGTTGGTCTCGGAACAAAAGATATTCGTTTAGACGAGTTCTTCGATCCCCCATCAACTTGTCATAACATTTCCCACAAAATAGTATGCCGGGTATTTACCCGTATCTACCCGTTGTATGGAAACATACAAATAACAGGTCTAAGATTACACTTTTTGCTGGCAAACGTAAGAAGACCTAATAAGATGTGAAAATGAGCAATCAGACATCAAATGCGATGTCAATATACGAGCACCCTCATACATGTATAGAGATTAGGTATCTTTGACTGCTAACTCAAGAGCCTAAACTACTGAGTTCGGGGTTGGTCTCGGAACAAAAGATATTCGTTTAGACGAATTTTTCGATCCCCCATCAACTTGTCATAACATTTCCCACAAAATAGTATGCCGGGTATTTACCCGTATCTACCCGTTGTATGGAAACATACAAATTAACAGGTCTAAGATTACACTTTTTGCTGGCAAACGTAATTAGACCTAATAACCCTTCAAATGTCGGACGCCCGGAGCGGGCGTCTGATGTATTGTTTTACTATTGTGTCTGCTATGCCGACATTTGAAGGGTTATGATGTTTAAATGAGCAATCAGACATCAAATGCGATGTCAATATACGAGCACTCTCATACATGTATAGAGAGTAGGTATCTTTGACTGCTTATCTTTGGCGGACTAACATGATTACCCCTACGCCACGGAGGTCATCAAATTAAGTAAAATACCGTATTGGGCCCTTTTATTTCGTACTAAACATGGTACGAGTCATTTTACTTTTAAATTACATTTATACATAAATGAGCTTTTGTCAGCAGGACCATATTGAGATTTATTTGGAGTAATCAGAGCGATTTGGATTCAATCCTTGGCTCGGGTGTTCCATGCCGCCTATAAATAATTTGGGTTTGTTTGATACGTAAAATTGTATGTCGATAAAAATATGCACATCACTATTCAGTGAAACAAAACCTCTTAACAGCTTAGTAAAAATCCATTTAAACATAACAAAAACTAACTATAATTTAACACAGTAATGATTAACATACATAAATTATTATTGTTATTTAATTTTAAGTTGTATTATTATCATAACAAAATCAGGAACTATCGAAACTCACCGATGAAAACTTATTGTTTCTTGGCTATTTTCTTTTCTTCCTGTATGTGAATTACAGCCTTCAATGACACAGGACATTTTTACAAAAATCACACACAGTCTTCTAAACACGTTTATGGCACTTTTTTAATAATTATGTAAGAAATAGCAGTATTTTTCTTATATTTTTGTCGAGAGACCGATTTATGTACTCGGAAAGACATCCAAATGACATCACTGATTTTAATCCAACCAAGTTGAAATGGAACACAATGATACCAAGGAAAGGAACAATGGCAAGATATTTAATTTCACAGCGTTATAAGACATCCATTTGAAAGTTTTGACGCTCATTTAGTGACACCTAGAGATGGGCGGTGGGTATATACCCAATCTACCCATTTGGGAATATACCCGGTAGATTGGGTAAATACCCGGTAAATACCCGTATCTACCCATTTGGTGGGTAGATTGAATTTTATGAGTAATTACTTCGCAATTCGTGTCCGAACGTGTGTGCAAGGGCTCTAAAATGTTTAAAATGCAGGTAGACGTCAAATCTGACATTAAAGTATATGAAACCACCATACTAATCATACTTTGAAAGTAGGCTTCTTTGATTTATTATCATTTTTTTGCTGGGAGGTGCGCAAACACATACTTATAGGTGTTTCAATGAGCAATCAGACATCAAATGCGATGTAAATATATAAGCACCCGCATACATATATAGAGAGTAGTATTTTTGACTGCTCATAAAAAAGGCAAAACTACTGATTTCGGGGTTGGTCTCGGAACATAAGATATTCGTAAAGACGAGTTCTTCGATTCCCTATCAACTTGTTATTACATTTCCTGCAAAATAGTATGCCGGGTATTTACCCGTATCTACCCGTTGTATGGGAACATACAAATTTACAGGTCTAAGTTTATATTTTTTGCTGTCAAATATTTGTAGACCTAACTAGATGTTAAAATAAGCAATCAGACATCAAATGCGATGTCAATATACGAGCACTCTCATACATATATAGAGAGTAGGTATATTTGACTGCTCATATAAAAGCCAAAACTACTGATTTTGGGGTTGGTCTCGGAACAAAAGATATTCATATCAATGAGTTCTTTGATCCCCCATCAACTTATTTAAACATTTCCCGCAAAATAGTAAGCCGGGTATTTACCTGTATCTACCCGTTGTATGGGAACATACAAATTTACAGGTCTAAGTTTATATTTTTTGCTGGCAAATGTTTAAAGACCTAATTATATAGTAAAATAAGCTATCAGACATCAAATGCGATGTTAATATACGAGCACTCTCATACATATATAGAGTAGGTCTCTTTGACTGCTCATATAAAAGCCAAAACTACTCATTTTGGGGTTGGTCCCGGAACAAAAGATATTCGTATTAATGAGTTCTTTGATTTCCCATCAACTTATTATAACATTTCCCGCAAAATAGTATGCCGGGTATTTACCTGTATCTACCCGTTGTATGGGAACATACAAATTCACAGGTCAAAGTTTATATTTTTAGCTGTCAAATATTTGTAGACCTAACTAGATGTTAAAATAAGCAATCAGTCATCAAATGCGATGTCAATATACGAGCACCCTCATACATGTATAGAGAGTAGGTATCTTTGACTGCTCATAAAAGAGCCAAAACTACTGATTTCGGGATGGGCCTGGAAACAAAAGATATTCAAATCAATGAGTTCTTTGATCCCCCATCAACTTATTATAACATTTCCCGCAAAATAGTATGCCGGGTATTTACCTGTATCTACCCGTTGTATGGGAACATACAAATTTACAGGTCTAAGTTTATATTTTTTGCTGGCAAATATTTGTAGACCTAATTAGATGTTAAAATAAGCAATCAGTCATCAAATGCGATTTCAATATACGAGCACCCTCATACATGTATAGAGAGTAGGTATCTTTGACTGCTCATCCAAGAGCCAAAACTACTGATTTCGGGGTTGGTCTCGGAACAAAAGATATTCGTATAGACGAGTTCTTCGATCCCCTATCATTTTGTTTTAACATTTCCCGCAAAATAGAATGCCGGGTATTTACCCGTATCTACCCGTTGTATGGGAACATACAAATTAACAGGTCTAAGTTTATATATTTTGCTGGCAAATGTTTAAAGACCTAATTATATAGTAAAATAAGCAATCAGACATCAAATGCGATGTCAATATACGAGCACCCTCATACATGTATAGAGAGTAGGTATCTTTGACTGCTCATCCAAGAGCCAAAACTACTGATTTCGGGGTTGGTCTCGGAACAAAAGATGTTCGTATAGACGAGTTCTTCGATTCCCTAACAACTTGTTATTACATTTCCTGCAAAATAGTATGCCGGGTATTTACCCGTATCTACCCGTTGTATGGGAACATACAAATTTACAGGTTTAAGTTTATATTTTTTGCTGTCAAATATTTGTAGACCTAAATAGATGTTAAAATAAGCAATCAGTCATCAAATGCGATGTCAATATACGAGCACCCTCATACATGTATAGAGATTAGGTATCTTTGACTGCTAACTCAAGAGCCTAAACTACTGAGTTCGGGGTTGGTCTCGGAACAAAAGATATTCGTTTAGACGAGTTCTTCGATCCCCCATCAACTTGTCATAACATTTCCCACAAAATAGTATGCCGGGTATTTACCCGTATCTACCCGTTGTATGGGAACATACAAATTGACAGGTCTAACTTTATATTTTTTGCTGGCAAATATTTTTAGAGCTAACTAGATGTTAAAATGTGCAATCAGACATCAAATGCGATGTCAATATACGAGCACCCTCATACATGTATAGAAATTAGGTATCTTTGACTGCTAATTTAAGAGCCAAAACTACTGATTTCGGGGTTGGTCTCGGAACAAAAGATATTCGTTTAGACGAGTTCTTCGATCCCCCATCAACTTGTCATAACATTTCCCACAAAATAGTATGCCGGGTATTTACCCGTATCTACCCGTTGTATGGAAACATACAAATAACAGGTCTAAGATTACACTTTTTGCTGGCAAACGTAAGAAGACCTAATAAGATGTGAAAATGAGCAATCAGACATCAAATGCGATGTCAATATACGAGCACCCTCATACATGTATAGAGATTAGGTATCTTTGACTGCTAACTCAAGAGCCTAAACTACTGAGTTCGGGGTTGGTCTCGGAACAAAAGATATTCGTTTAGACGAATTTTTCGATCCCCCATCAACTTGTCATAACATTTCCCACAAAATAGTATGCCGGGTATTTACCCGTATCTACCCGTTGTATGGAAACATACAAATTAACAGGTCTAAGATTACACTTTTTGCTGGCAAACGTAATTAGACCTAATAACCCTTCAAATGTCGGACGCCCGGAGCGGGCGTCTGATGTATTGTTTTACTATTGTGTCTGCTATGCCGACATTTGAAGGGTTATGATGTTTAAATGAGCAATCAGACATCAAATGCGATGTCAATATACGAGCACCCTCATACATGTATAGAGAGTAGGTATCTTTGACTGCTTATCCAAGAGCCAAAACTACTGATTTCGGGGTTGGTCTTGGAACAAAAGATATTCGTATAGATGAGTTCTTCGATCCCCCATCAACTTGTCATAACATTTCCCACAAAATAGTATGCCGGGTATTTACCCGTATCTACCCGTTGTATGGAAACATACAAATTAACAGGTCTAAGATTACACTTTTTGCTGGCAAACGTAAGAAGACCTAATAAGATGTGAAAATGAGCAATCAGACATCAAATGCGATGTCAATATACGAGCACCCTCATACATGTATAGAGATTAGGTATCTTTGACTGCTAATTTAAGAGCCAAAACTGCTGATTTCGGGGTTGGTCTCGGAACAAAAGATATTCGTTTAGACGAATTCTTCGATCCCCCATCAACTTGTCATAACACTTCCCACAAAATAGTATGCCGGGTATTTACCCGTATCTACCCGTTGTATGGAAACATACAAATTAACAGGTCTAAGATTACACTTTTTGCTGGCAAACGTAAGTAGACCTAATAAGATGTTAAAATGAGCAATCAGACATCAAATGCGATGTCAATATACGAGCACCCTCATACATGTATAGAGATTAGGTATCTTGGACTGCTTATCCAAGAGCCAAAACTACTGATTTCGGGGTTGGTCTCGGAACAAAAGATATTCGTATAGATGAGTTCTTCGATCCCCCATCAACTTGTTATAACATTTCCCACAAAATAGTATGCCGGGTATTTACCCGTATCTACCCGTTGTATGGAAACATACAAATTGACAGGTCTATGTTTACATTTTTTGCTGGCAAACGTAAGTAGACCTAATTATATGTTAAAATAAGTAATCAGATAACTAATAAGATGGCATCTGTATATTTAATATGGAAAGCATCAGTGATTTTAATCTTTTATATTTTTTCTTTTAGAGATATTCATTGTTTTATACATTATATAACCTTTTTGTACATTTCTACACATAAATAGTGGACTCACACCAATTTTTAAATAAATATTCCAATCTACCCACCCAAACGGGTAGATACGGGTATATACCCGGTGCATATCGGGTAAATACCCAAGCGTGGGTAAATACCCGGGTAGATGCCCATCTCTAGTGACACCACGATAAAATCAAGAAAAGAATACGATTACTTGTTTCAGTCGATCTTATAGTAAAAATCATTTACGCCATGTGAGTAAGATTGCTAATGCCAGTTATTGCTTAAAATGGCTAAATAATCTGGTATCTATTCATTATTCATTATCTCTTATCTCTGGTAGATAGGTATGTCATCGAAACTAATCATGGAAAATCCGTTCCATTTCACGTTGCTTTCAACCGGGTGACACTTCAAGAAACTGCGTTACGCTCCGCTCACGTTATGCGCTCACAATGAGAGCGAGTGAGAGGCACGCGTCCCTTCCACTCGGGCATGGTTAGCCCGCCTAAGAGCGAGAGAGACAGACATAAAAAGTCGTTGTCACGTAAAACTTTCGCCCGTATACCGACTTTACAGGCAACCAATTTTTTATTTATGTTCGATTTTTTATAAAAGCATACTCAATCGATGTTTTCTGCGTAAAACAATATTGTTTTTCGCTGACACGACGGTTTCCTGAGTCTTACTTTTTTTATTTGAGTTGCGATTAGTTAAATGGCGTTACTTTATGTAGGTAGTATCAGTAAATATATACATAAAGATTTGGAATATGTATTGAACATAATATATTGAACATTGTAGTCTAGATTGGTGTAGATATACAGTGCCGTAACGGCGTAACCCGCGTACCTACGTCACTATACCATCTGGGGCCCGTGGCAAATTCTTTTGATAGGGCTCTATCAGTAAAAATCGTCCCATTCCACACGTTTACATCATTAAAAATTAATCAACATCTTTTTGTATATGTTGGTTGAAATGCTTGATGCCGCATTTACACATTCGCGCGAATCGCGAGGCGAATGACGAGGCGAATAACGAACTAGCATGTGTAAACAGTCAGTTCGTTATTCGCCTCGTGATTCGCCTCGCGATTCGCGAGTTCGCGTTGAGGGCGGTTTTTCGGACGCGAATCAAAGGACACGAATAGCGAACACGAACTGGCTGTTTACACTTTCGCCTGCCGGCAGTTGGCAGCTAGCGCCCGACCCAACAGGACGTATATGTACCCGTTGTATGACTTGTATGGAAACATACGAATTGAAAGGTCTAAGTTAACATTTTTGTGGGCAAATGTGTGTAGACCTAATTATATGTTAAAATAGGCAATCAGACATCAAGTAGATGATATCTCTATATTTAATAAGTACTTATAGCATCAGTGATTTTAATCTTTGTTATTTTCTCTTTTAGATAAATTCATTGTTTTATACATTAAATGACCTTTTGATACATTTCTACATATAATTAGAGGACTCTCACTAAATTTGTATCCTACTAATATTATAAATGCGAAAGTGTGTTTGTATATTTGTTTGTTATCTCTTCACGCTTAAACTACTGAACCCATATAGAACAAATTTGGTATAGATATAATTTGAGACTCGGGGAAGGACATAGTGTACTCTATATCACGAAATTCCCACGGGGAGCGAAGCCCGCGGGTACAGCTAGTCTGCGTTTTATAATAACACGGATAAAGTCCACTAGTCTATACAGTATACACTACGAATAATAATTCTCATTATATAATAAGAGAATTATTATTCGTAGAGTATACATATAAAACCGGCCAAGTGCGAATCGAATTTGCGCACTAAGGGTTCCGTACCATTATCTGTAAAAAATCGCGTTGTATGGGAGCCCCAAATAAGCTAAAAGCTTAAATATTTATTTTATTTTGTTTTTAGTATTTGTTGTTATAGCGGCAACAGAAATACATAATTTGTGAAAATTTCAACTGTCTAGCTATCGCGGTTCTTGAGATACAGCCTGATGACAGACAGACGGACAGACAACGAAGTCTTCGTAAAAGAGTCCCTTTTTTACCCTTTGGGTACGGAACCCTAAAAATGACATCTTAGCAAAAGTTATTCAGACTGATGAGCATTTTCCGAAGTCATAAAGTCTACGCGAACGAAGTCGCGGGCTTCGGCTGGTTTAAAATAAACATCCCAATCTACCCACCACATACAGGTATATACCTAAGCGTAGGTAAATACCCGGGTAGAAGACATAATTGTAAATGTAGCGTGCATGCCGCCATTATGTCCACGTCCTCCATATTCGTGTGCGAATCTCATAATGAATCAACACACGAATGTGTAAACAGCAGTTCGCGTCGGCATTCGTACGAGTACACGAATAATAGTTCGTGGAATGTTTCGTCGAATGACGAGGCGAATAGCGAACACGCATGTGTAAAACCGGTATAATAAAATATTTTTGAGCTCATGGCCTCCTCATGAGCTCACGCCGGGGCCATCTTGGGTCGGGGGCCCGTGGCATTTTGCCAGGCCTGTCACCCTATTGTTACGCCACTGTAGATATAGTAGCCTAAAGAATAATCATCATCATCAGGTCTTTTTGTCTTCACTGCAGGAGCACGAGTAGCACGACCCTCTCTATACTGCCAGAGCCATACTTGGCCAAAGCAGCTAGAGAACTTTGGCCTACACTCTCCACGCTGGCCAGACGGGTTGGAGAGGTCTCGTTGATGTTTTTAAGCTTTGTTTAGCTTATATTCCCTAAGTTGCCTTTTACGACATCCACGGGAATGGAATCATACGCAGTAATGCACACGACTCGACGCTCGCCGGACGTTTTGCGCGTCGTGTCATGTGCGTTACATCATGTGATTCCATGGGTTCTATTTTTCAGACTAAAAAGTGCGGCACGGTTTAGTCTGTCGTCTGCGTTGGGCCTAACCCGTGCCGTGGTTTGATTTATTACGGGTATGTTCCTTCCACCTGTTATAGAAAGTACTACTAGTATTTATTCTGTGGTAATTTAGTATTTAGTATACATACACATCTCTGTGCTTATAAGTACTTACTTTACTTACATAGGTACTTAGGTGTCTAATAGACCACAATAATTTTACTCATTTAGAAAAGTACTTAAATTATCTACTGCAGTTCTGGCCTCTAGTAGTGTTGGGCAGTGCGCTATTATGTACTTAGCCTTATGTACTGGTCTAAGACTACATAATGTAGGTATCTAGGTATCTTTATTTAAGAGCTATGCTCTAATCCACTTTGTAGCTTTTCTCTTGTCGGTGGAGTATCAATTTTCTTTCATTTGCCTCTTTAGACTAATTGCCTGTGTTTTATTAAAAGCATGTCTTGTGAACAACGTATCAACAATATAGTGCTGTGGGCATTGGGGAGTACCTTGTTTAAACAACCCTCAACCCCACAGCACTAAATCGTGTGTTGGGTCTAGGTTATTAAATAAGAACGAAGTCTGTTTATTGACAATTTATTTCTTTGTAACGTCAATTTGTTTGTAAAAATTAATGAATAATGACATAGTTTATTAAAGGAATTTCTGTAGACGGTAGACAGGTAAGTATACAAAATAAAGTGAACTACCCTATATCGACCATACATTTTATTATGAATATAACTACTAAGTACTTTTAGTAGTTAATCTGTCCACATTTTTAAGATTTTTAAATACATACTTACCTACTTAGCTAAAAGCAGTTGGTATTTTTAAAATCGGTTTATAATAGTGTTTTAATGTGGATAAGTAACTATTATTTTTACTCCTTTAAAATAGTAATATAGAAAAACCTTTTACGTCCCCACGGGCCGCATGTGGCATTTTACGCTATGTGAGATAAATGCTACCTGCTGGCCTGAGAAAGACAAAAAGTTACATACTCGTGTGAAGAAAATCTCAGGTCGCATTTATTTCGGCGAATATTTGCAAAGTGCCATATTTAAACGCGCAGTCACTTCTTATCTGTAGCTTTTAATTTCAAATTATCTTTGGCCAGTATGTGGCCACGGCGATCCCTCTGTCATTAGCTTCGTTGAGGTCCTTGGTATATGACATGGGGCAGCTCGGTGGTATACGACAGAAGGTGGTCCATTGATAAACTTACTAAACGAATAGTTTTTTCAATACAAAAAACCGTTGTTTCAAATATGGCAGATATCCGCCCTAGATGTTTTAATAAACACAATACATACTATTACAAATACATAAGTTTATTTACAAAAATACAAAAAATTATGAAGAAGTGGGTAGGTACTTAGTTTTAATAAATGATATATTGGTCCGTTACAGACATACCTAATTAAACTTAGTAATAAATAGCATGTTACTATTTGTATGATTGATAATACATAAATCATAATTTAAGGGCTGCCCGGTCATATACTATCTACATAATTCAGAAAAGTTATAAAAATGTAAGTATTTCGTTCGTCTAACGTTATTTTTATACGAAAAATATCTTCTTACAAAATTTGATCAATGTTTGCCGTTACGCAAACTATTGTCAATTTCGACTCGAAAATGCAAAAGATTTGGGCGGGATATTCAATTAGCACTTTTAATAACCTTTTCCTTTCTAGCTTATATTGCCCAAAATATTGCCTTTATTGGTACGTTAATAACAACAAATTTTTAATATACTTACTTACTTACTTATTAAAGTGGGAAGAAAAGAATTTTCACCCGCCTTCGTCTCATGCATCTGATTTCATATTTGGAGCCCTCGTAGCGACATATTTTGAATATTTGGAAATATGGCCTTTTATATCATTCGTTAAATACTCGAATGACGTACCTTAAAAACTAAACATTATATTAATCTTTAGACATATTTCTCCTTAATAACATAATAGTAATAAAAGTTAATCTACTTATTTCAATCACAGTCTCAGAAGGAAATCACTATAAAGTCCATATTATAGCTTAATCACGATGGGATCATACTAGAAAATATTTATACTCTCTAATTATCACACGTGTTTTTTGTGCTCAAATGTTGGTGATTCTATCTCTTGGAAGCACTAAAATGTTGACAGTGTCTATCTCAGTAGCGGCCCAAATGGAGTTTAAGTTGATGACTTTTTAGATGGCTGCCATGGGTTTCGAGTGTTCGACAGCCGCTCGTAGGAACACCATATAGACACCAGAATAGGTACGTTAATAGATGACAATAGGCACCGTGCAAGCAACCGCTCGCCGCGGTCGCTCGAATCTCCACGTAGGGGCAGCACTGAGTCCAGAATCGCCAACATCGTAAACTATTTTTTATCGTGCTATAAACGAGATATACCTATCTATTTCTATTGTGCCAGCGTGATCCCAATTAGCACACACTAGATTGTACAGCCTCGTTTACAATAATCAGATCATTTTGGTTTACAAGATCCTCATAGAATCTGTAGGCTTAATGATGTTTCTTTCTAAACTCAGGAGTTTTCTCTGTGATTCTTTGTAGTCGCTGGAATCTGAAGATTCTGATTGCATATGTCGGTTGTATAGCCTGATTCTTCTGGCTCTTGTGTCCGAGTCGTAGCCTAGAGTCTGTGTGCTTCCTTTCCGAGCCCTGAAGGTTATCCTGTAAGGCGTGCTGCTTTGTACGTCTGACATTGATCTGATGTGTCTTCTCACTTTTGATTCCTTGGTAAGGTTTGAAAAGACTAATGACCGCTCCATCTTCGCGTCTTCTACGGACCTGGAAAGGGCAAAGATAACATGTTATTAAACAGTTAATGCCAAACATATAACAACTTTATTATCACGGGTTGGGTTCTAAGAGATTCGCAGAATTTAGAGATAGTAGTATCATGGGTATGTTATGATACGAGTTATGTTATGATATGAATCAGTTTTAGAGTGCGTATGCAATGAGCCTTTTAGGTACCTCTACTTAGTTTTTTATAAATATAAAACTAGTTTTTTAAAGTTTTTTTTTAGTTCTTTTGTTTAGTTTCAAAAAATTACTTTGATCCGTTCTTTAGAAAAACAAATTTACACGTGAGAACGAGTTTTTAAGTATAATGTAAATGTACTTAAAAATGTAAATAAAGTAAGTAGGTATAAAACATGACATCAAAGAGAGTTTTGTAGACCAATGAATCCAAAATTAAAAATTATTCATACAGATAATAAGCACTATCAGTGCTCGTACTTGAAAAAAAGTTTTGACCTAAGATAGATTATCTCATCGCGACAGTAAGGCGAAATGTATTTTATCACGATAAAACAAACGTGTATTGATAATTCACGTGCTAATATTGTTTATATTGAATCCTGAATATTATCAAAACAATTGAGGTTAGTTGCATTGCATCGCATGGATTGCACCACAATGGGTTGTAGTATGAGTTGTAATTGTAAGAATCACACCGCTTAGCACGTGGTCATTTGAAATGGTAGGCGGACCTGGCTGCGTTTCCACTGAATCGCTGTTTCCATTGAAGCGGAGCGGAGATTTCGAGCATTGTGATTGGTCAATTCATCCACCGCTAAGCTCCTCTCCGCTTTGCTCCACTTCAGTGGAAACGCAGCCTAAGATTGGGACCTATGAAGCAGGTTCCTACTTAGAGGTAGGTACTCTATCTACACTAATATTATAAAGAGGAAAGATTTGTTTGTTTGTTTGTTTGATTGTATTGAATAGGCTCCGAAACTACTGGATCGATTTTAAAAATTCTTTCACTGTTGGATAGCTATGTTATCCCTGAGTGACATAGGCTATGTATGTACCACGGGCGAAGCCGGGATGGACTGCTAGTACTCTATAAAAAAAACTGGATTATATCTGCCAGATAGCCTAACTTAAATAATAGAATCATGGTGACTTATTCACATTCTTTGTAAACTTTTGATAAAATCATGATTCACGCACTGTTACGTTATATAGTACCGACTTACCTATATAATACCTACTTTTAATCAAAGAATACCTATCAAAGAGCTCAACCTTAAATTAATTTTTAGCTCTTATTTGACATTCGCATAAAACAATAGATTGTAATGTACCTAGGTAGTTTTGTATCCAGGTAGTTAATAGTATAACAAACACTAATTTGATACGTTCACTTTGTTATAAAAGTACTTTTATACATATATTACTACGAAATAAACGCTCTGTGCTTATTATTTATATTATACATAATAGATAGATATATTAATACGATATGCATAATCTTAATTAATCTTACGAGTACAAGAGAGGAAAGCCCAGAAATGGCTATACTTTGCCAAAGCTCTTACCTAATGGGGAGCCGTAACGTAAACTACACAACACAACGCAATACGTGACCGTTTATATAGGTAAGGTACCTCTATATATCCCGTCACGTGATATATGTAAACGTATACGTCATATACATGGACATTTAAAAGCTTTCTTCTTTCTAAAAGACCTGACAAAGAACAAGTCCTTTGTTTGTGGACCCAAAAGTAATGTAATTATTAATAACTACGTTTTATCTGTACCTACGAACTAGTCTTTAGCTGTAAAGGGAGCTTTTGTGCTTTATGAAAGAGCTTTTTAGATCGGATTATCTTTCAGCCCATTATTAGTTTCATGCATGATTACTACACTTTTTCCATTTTTAGCATTCTACATTTAGTAAGTACCTACGGACCTACTTATTTATTTATATAACTTGGGTACTAAATTTTTGATTTCTTATCGAAAATCTGATGTATAGCAAAGAAATGTTTTTTTTTTCAGTAACACGATACGAAATAAAAAAAATATTTTTATGTAGATATTATTGTTAGGTTAGCTAACACATTGATAAGATAGTGACAATGTACCTAAAAGAGTGATAAAACCAGGCTTATTCTGAGCTAACATAATCCATTCCTTATACCGTGGCTCATTTTGTGGGTGGTTGGAACCTTGCTCTTCTTGTAACTTCTCACAAAGGAGGACCCTGGTAATATTTAGAATTCGCCATGTGGTTTTCGCCAGAATAGAATAAGAATAGGGCTTTAGTCCTCCCGTGGAGGACAAACTAAACAAATCTTATAACACCAATGAGACCTCTCCAACCCTGGCCACCGAAGAGAATGTAGGCCAAGACCTCTGGTTGCTCTGGCCAAGTATAGCTCTGGTAGTACAGAAAGGGTCATGCTCCTGCAGTGGAGACCAAAAGACCTGATGATGATGAAAGTTTTCCTATAAAGTATGGCGTAGGTAAGTACTACGGACGAAATGTAATTTTTTAAATGTTATTTCTATTATCTCAAAAAATAACATGTGTACTTCGTTAGGAACTGTTCTTTTGCGAAAATTTTATTTATTTAAAGCAAAGCGCCTGACACGCTTTGATGGAGCAAGATAGTCATATTGTAATTTCCAGGTGATTTCTTAAAGAAGAGAAAGAAAAGTGTTTTGTCCTTATCGCCGACCGAGCATTTGTTCATGGTCGGGTTATAGACACACTTCAAATTGTATGAAGTGTGCCTGTCTTATAAACCCGATCATAAAAGAATATACGTATTTATGAACTCGTTTGAATAACAAGTCGTCGAAGTTTCAAGTACCTAGTCTCAAATGTTATTTTGTTTGACAAAATTGCGGCTAGCTGTTCCGTGGCTAGTCCCCTGCGTTATTATGTCAACTGCTGAAAGTGGTCTAAATGTCAATTCGTACGAAATGCAACTAAGCAGGTAGTCTTAAATGTCAAGTAAGTACTTAGACTAAATTGCAGCTAGTCTAAGATGTTTTTAGCCTACTGCTACCTCTTTGTTTTGAAGATAATTGTGTAGTTGTAAATTCCCATACAAAAAGCGATAACGTCCCCCCGCCCTATTTAAACATTAGCCATTAATTTAGATATTTTTTTATATGTTGTTGGTATATTATTAGATATGTAGGGACTTAAATAAATATTGCTTATGGCAAAAGTTATTAGGTAGCATCTCAAAAGCCATATTTTTAAATAAAAAAATACCTCGAGAATTTTAATTTATTTAAGTTAAACTCAACAGAATTACTAAAAAAGAAAACCGTACAGCCTTAGATTAAGGTGTACCGAATTGAATGACACCAACATTGCCTCATTTCGTTCAAGTTTAGGGGGGTGGAAACGTTATCACCTGAAACTATATTTCAGAAGGGCCTCTAGGGCTTGCAACTCTCACTATCGCACAATACGGGGAGCGGCGTGAAACACATATCATTTTTGCAAATACCTACTCGCGACGCGTATCGGCATTGGGCAATGGGCACCATACAATCCTCTTTATTACTTTTTGAACTATAAAGCCTTGGTCTGACTGTGAAAAAAATCTTCTAACCTATTTAACTGTCCTTCTGAAGCTGAACCAGAATCTGACCATTTTGAATTTCCAAATTTATTTGACACTTCGTCGTAATTTTTGTGATAAGTATAATGCTACTGGACACCTAGAATGTTCCCTGACCATTTGCGATACTTGCACAGTAATGGTATGAACCCAAGGCTTTGCTCGTAGCTTTGCGTCGGATTACAATGTCAGTCCACACATTTGATATTACGTAACCATGATTATAAGGTTTCTGTGACGCCTTTCCTTATGCTTAGCAGTTTAATCATGTAGTGACTTCTTGCTGGTGACTTCTTGATGATAAACTACATTAGGTTTGCAGAAAGCGTGGTAAAAAGAGCCTTTTTATTCCATTATGAATATTATGATACCTTATCATACTATCATGCTTATTCTGTCATATAATAAAAATCTCCCAAAGATGTTGGATGCCAGTTTTTATGCTGCTGTTCTGGTATATGTAGGAATCTGCATAAGGTAGAATGTTGTTAGATAGGTACCTTCATGAAACAAACAAACTAATTCACGAGAAATCAAAAAAACACGTTTTGTTCATTATACTTTGATAAACAAGACAAGTAAGGTCGCTCAAGAATGGCCTAATTTGGGCTGTAAAATGAGACCATCCGGAACAATAAAATGCAATAACAAATGGAACAAATTGACCCAGGTAATAAATGCCCCGTATATGACATGTGAGTTCGTTATATGACTCTTCGTGTTATTATTCTAAGAATTTACTGGCTACACGTAGGTACTTAACAACGTACAAAATAATTAGGTATGTAAGTAGTTTAATTTTTAACGAAAATACAGAGTTTCAATTCTCATACAATTATCTGTTAATGATGGATAATTTTCTTCGTTGTTTCCATTTTGGAAACACTACACTTAGGTACATGGTTTAAGTACTTAGGTAGGTAGGTTCTTTCGTGAAATAAGTATGTGCTTACTTGATAAAGTGAAATCGATTTAAGTAAAGATAATACTTAACTCTAGCGTTACAAAACAAGAGTATTTTCTAGAACCATCTGTCGACATTGATTTTCCGTTTACAAACAAACATGTGCCTAAATGAATAGGTACCTACTTACGTAATAATTTACAATAATGGGGTTATGTGCGTGTAGTATGGTGTTAAACATGATAATAAATAATGATACTTCCGTAGTGCACTATTGTCATTTTTGGATGTCATTTTAAAATCACTGAGGCATTTCATGTTATGGTAGTATACTCACATTGTTACATAAAAGTATGCAAAGATATGTAGGGTACGAGTATACATATTCATACTTCGTAATGTACTTACTAAAATTTTACATCCATTTATCCTACGGTACCTATAGGAAATGGCACAAGATTAACATTATATTTGCAGTGGGTACTGTATAGGAGGAGAATCAGTGCTATGGTGTAGATTTTAGATAGAATATAATATAATCTTGTAAGTCTCTATTATGTACCTACTAAAGTACACTACATACATATATACACAAGGTATCATAGACCTAGATTTTTAAGGAGACTATAGGTACCTCCACTTGTCCATAGTATCTATAGTACTTATATTTAAATACTTTGTATAAACAGGTGATGTTTCTATTGCAAAGTCCCAGCATCAGTCCATCCCAATCTCGTTCCATAACCCATAGACCTTTCCCTTTTTCTTGCAATAGATATATCCAGAAATGGATTTTAGCAGGAGCACAGGTATGGCACTTCATACAAACGGAACAGCATATATACCTAGTACTACTACAAACGATCAATCCGTCCGTGCACACGTCAAATGTGTGAGTTAAACAATCAGGGTCGCCACCACAGAATTTGTTGCTTTGCTTACCTGTTTTCATCACTCGGAAATCTATAAAATTTTCGTTATTTATTGTTTTCCGTGGATAAACAATGATAATGTGCGCAGTTTCTCACCATTATAATTTAATAATCCTAAGTGACTCGCGTAATGTCAACGTGCGACTACCAATAACCCTGTTTTACTGCCGCTTACACCTCACAATAACGGGGGAAGGGTTGCGGGGACACCAGATTGCGGGGGACGGTGCGAGTTTCCGTTCTGTATGTAATACTATTATTAATTCTGTGGCAGGAGCGCCACTTAACATCAACTTCTCAACTTCTCCTCTAAATGTTAGATCTGTATCCCTACGCAAGCCTCTGTAAGGACCGGGGTGAAAAGACCCGTTAATCTAAAGGAGAATTTGAATACACGAGTATTTGAGTACTTGTCACGATCCTGATACTTCATTCACTTACCACCATGTCTTTCTAGGATACTTCTAACCTCTCCTTTTTCTAGACCATCCATCCAACCTATACATATCCAAACCACCTTAACATCCCTTTCTCTGTTTTGTCACTACCTCCTTGTACGTACTAAAGTTCATACATTCATACCCTTGCCAACCTGGTGAACTCATCCTTAATGAATTTTAACTGCCCTAAGCACACTCTAAGGTATTTCCTGTCCATTATCTCAGTCATCAGCCGGTTCTCTGCACCTGTATTTGTTCTATCCGCATTCCTGCTACATTCTTCTGACGTGTAAACTCACAAATATTTTGATAAAGCACGTTTAGTTCTAGCCACTCGTTACCGGTAGGTAGGAAGTAGTACCTACTGAAGTAGTTCCGATCGCGTAAACTGCGAACGATATTGAAAATATGCAAATTACTTGTATATTAAAAGAATGAGTGTATTGAATTAAACGGTAAGATTATCGGAAGTGCGTAGACTCTTCCTCGATATTCTGCAAGTATAACTATGTATGTAACTGGTAACTGGTAACTGCTTACTGGTACCTATCTAAAAATCCAACATATACATATAGGTAATATTAAAATATTAAACGTGAAAGATTAATATATTAGTAAGTATCTCGATGGTGACATAATTTTGTGCTAAACTATAATTTCAATAACATAATGAATGAAATTAGGTATTTTACTTGGCAAATGACCAGTAAAATAGTGTTGCCACCGAATTTAGGATATCCACGACACAATCCAAATGAAATAACTTCTCTACGATCGTGTTCGTGACGTGATTTCTATTTCGGGACCACTCGGGAGTATAAATATGCAAATTCGTATAAACAAAGAACTCTACGGTCTTGCCAACTCGCGCATATTGTCTTTTTAAGTGCCAGCGTATACAGAATTATAAATTTTTCATTGTTTTATAATAAAAACAAAAATAATTTATCGCTTGACCGAGTTACATCAACATCTCGGTTTGCGCTTGAGGATGCCTTGTATCTCTATACTTCTTGGTGAAATATATGTCATGATCACGACAGCCGATGGTGCTGAAGCCAGAATGGATGCAGTATCGGTAATGTATGCATCTAATATGATGGCAGAATGACATAAATATCCTATGCTGGTAACTGGTAGCGGAAGCACACAAAGTAATATAGTTCAAAGATCACATAATTTCAATAAAACATACATTTACCTACCTATAGATATAGAGTAAATAGAGTTCAAAGTCTAGGATATCCTATTATTGATGTGCATTGCGTTATTCGTGTGTGCTGTTTCGATTTATTATTGAAACTGAGAATTATGCAGTTCAATTTGCGCTTCAAATTGTGTATCGGAATCGTCCGTCATTTTTTGATCATACATACCATTATCACGTCTTTGACCCTAATGGGGTAGACAGAGCCCAGGGAATACCCAAATGCCACTTTTAGCGTTATGATGGGCGAGAAAATGAATAAAAGGAATTAAAATAATGATGGGTTGCTAGCCGCATTTTTTAAATGTCTGCTCGTGTCTTATTAAAAGTCTATAATTATTTTTTATTAGAAATTTCTAATTAAAAATAATTATAGGCTTTTATATGGTACCTATAGGCGGCTCAAATAAGTAGTAATTACTACATATTTGAGCCGTTTGGAGTTAAAACTTTGGATATCTCAAGGAAACTTATTGTTATTTCTAGGTCAAAAAAAGCATTGCAATACAACGTGGCAATGCAGCCAGTCTTCTAGGCATTTTGCCGCAAGATAAATAATTACCAAGCCATTTTTATTCGTAAATATTAAAGTGAGTAGTATTTTTGGCTTTATTTTAGTTTTTAAGAAAATTTAAAATATAAGTAGAAGATTAAATATAAAAGCCATCAAGATAAATCACAATGATTTCTCAGATCATATTTATAGCCTGCTGTTTAATTAGCAGCTCAGTCTGCGCTGACACTAATGTCTCGGTCTCGTATAGAAATAGATCACCCAATATATCGTGTTCATCCGTAAATTCTAGATCATTTGTCTTAATAAAGACTATCAAAATAAATCACACAATGATTTGCCAAATTATTTTTATAGACTGTGGTAGTGGTGTATTTAATGGTAAATAAATAGTTGTATCTTTATAGTATTTTATGCAACAGTTGTATAATAACGGTCAAAAAATGCGAGTGGCGCAGGTTACGATGCGAGCCTTGGCGAGCATCGTAATTAGACGCCATCGAGCATTTTTTGACTTACTTATACAACGTTGCATACAATACTTTTTCTACGACTATATTTACTAAATAAAATACAAAAACAAACAAAGAAAATATGAAAATGTTTGACGTATGTTTGGTAAATCAGATTTAGAATATACAAGTACTGATCTATATGCACTCTATATGGTATCTATGGTAATTTTTTTTTAATTGACGTCTTTTTAGTGACTATGTGAAAAAAACATTTTTTTCTTGTGTTGGCAGTATGGTAAATGTATAGAAAAAAAAGTTTTACGTCTATGGCTAGGACGACACATGTGCTATTATGAGGCATAGAGTATAGACTTTTTTCTGCAATCATATTATCAATGTTCTTATAATAGTGTTCAGAACCATTTAAAAGACAGATAACAGTACAGGAGTAGAAAAAACTAATTATATGTCTACTTCTCATTATGACTAGTCATTTGTCGACTTTGTTCATCTTAGCATTAGGTACACCGATTTGAAAGGTTTATATATATAAGTTATACTTATAAAACAAATTATTATATACTAGCCGAAGCCCGCGACTTCGTTCGCGTCGACTTTATGTCTCTGGAAAATGCTCATCAGGCTGAACAACTTTTACTAAGGCGTCATTTTTATATTTCTTACAGTTTAGCTGGACCATTATAGTTCTGGATCAGGTGTTCCATTTTCTAAAATCATTTATATCCTATATGTTGCCCAGACTTAACAGCTATATAATAAAATAAAATAAATCATTCGAATCCGTCTAGTATTTGTGGAGATTAGCGTGTAAAAACTGACAATCAGACACACAGACAAACAGACAGACATTTTTTTAAAATTCTTACTCTATTACTATGTCTCCATCGCCTCCAATATATATTTTTGGAAATATATTTAATATACAGACTTACTTTTTTACTGTTTTATTGTATGTATAGATTTTTTATTTGCTTCCAGACCAGCATAGAAGGATAAAACAAGGTCAAAGCATGGTAAAATTGATTAAAGACTGGGTGCTTCTGTCAAGTTTAATCATTCAAGCGAGTGCGGTGGCAGCGACAATCGATTGTGGCTGGTCACGCGATGGACGGACGAACTATAGTACTTAGGTACCTATTAAAATAATCCAGCATATGTTTGCGGTATACTTACTGAAACATAACCTTGTTCGTTGTTGTTTATCCTGTTTTTAGTACTTGTAATGTACGTATTCTATTAGCTACTAATTCAGCGATGCGGCTAGCAACTCATCACTATTTTGATTCCTTTTCCATCTTTACGCCCACCACCACGCTAAGCGTGGCCTTTGGGCCTAACGGTCCCGGGCTCTGTCTACCCCGTCAGGGATATAGACGTGAAAATGTATCTGTATCTGTACTAATTCAGCAAGTTTTGGATGCCACGAGTATGAATGAAAAAAGTTAGACCTATGCAACGTGGAAGGGACATACCCGTATTAAATCGGACCACGGGCTATACTAGATCACTATTAGTGCAAACATCGATCTTCTAGTAATAATTATTTTATAAAAATAACTGGATTATTACTACATTTACTTCCGCTTAACCTTATTATGAGATTATAAATGAAAGAAACCAGGATATATTATAGCTCGGTCTACGGCTACGCCTAACTTCCTACTGATTGTACGCTTGACCTTTGCAGCGAGTATCTTAAAAGCTTTTTCACATTACTTTTATGTTTCGATTTTGAAGACGATTTTTTCCCTATTTGTAAAGACACCTAAGAAGATAATAAAAATAAACAAGTACTAATTAATTTTTTTTTTAAATATTTTTTATCTACAGCAATGACCAAAAGGTCATAAAACTAATCAATTGAGCCCAAATTGTAACAAATTAATAAGTAAACTAATTAATTGAGGTTATGTTGTTTTATCAATTATCACACATATGCCATGACCACCTCCCAACTCCATTATCAGTTCAGCTCAATGTTGTCATAATATTGCATTGTCATTGGCGATATACTGCCAAATTCAGCTTATTCGGAAATCGGAAAGTGGGTCAAATTTAACTCGCAAGATTTGATTGCAGACAGGCAGATAGAAACTAGATAAAAGCTTAAATTAACCAAAAGTATAGCTAGCTATACTTTTGGTTAATTCAAGTTTTGGTTATTCAACTTTTGGTTATTCCTAATAAAATGGTGTGAAATGGCATTTAGCGTAAACTATGTATGGATCTTATATAAATAGATGTAGAATGAAGACTTTGGTTTAGTCGGGTGGATATTGGCAAACCATTACAATAGGTACTTACGTACTTATTTGTAGATTATCACTTAAGAAAGATAGAGCGATAATACTTAAATGGAATGTAGCTTTATTTGCAATATATAATGCTAACTAAAAATATACTTAGGTAGTACTTCTTATCTTAACCTTTAGTATTTCCCAACAGTTTTTATCAACACGCTACTTGCATGTATAGTGTTTCGTACTATGTAAAACGCACATATATCGAGTTTATCTCGTCTGACCCGTAGTAGGAAGACGCTGAGACCTTCATTTGTGACTCACGGACCCGCTCATTTATTTTTAGACCTTTACTTCAAGTCGCAATATATTGTGCAAAAAATAAAAACATGGCGTCCGTTCAAGCAGATGTTTTGTATTGCGCATAATCATAATTAAAATTATAGCAACAATAAATCGTTTTATTACTTTAAACATTCATATATGAGTTTAAGTCAATAACAAAGAACTACTGGAAACTATATATTATGATTTAAGTTCCATTAGACGATGAAAGTTTCTTGCCTATTGCATACTATTTATTTTATTGAAGCATTAAATGAATTGTATTATTTGGTATGCAACAGGCAAGAAAATTGTTGTTTACTCTGTTAAATCTGACCAATATTTAAGTGTTTGAAAGATTTCTCAACAAGCCGTTACATCTGATAAATCAAATTGCGTAACAGTGCCAAATGTCAATCAGGTGGCGCATAACTTCCTCCGATAATGACTCGTAAATTCCTTGTTGTGATGATGAAATCATTTCTAGCTAATTAATAAGTTTATATCAACTTAATTGGCGCTAACGATTTGATAACTTATTTCTTTTATGCCGATCTGGGTTCTTCCATGCTGGTCCGGGAGAAAGCAAGAAAAGAAATAACTTAAATTGTATCAGCTGCTTTTATTTCCGTTCCGTAATGGCCGAAAAGCTCTTAGCAACTCATCTCTATTTAGATCTATCTTCTCGCCTATACATCACGCCAAAAGTCTTGCGGCCAAGAAATTATCTCGAGAAATGCGTTCTTCTTTCTCACCTAATGACACTCACGTGGGGTAAGGATGGCATATGAGTCTTCCATTTACCTTTAAATTAAAGTTGTAACGCCTTTAAACATTAATATAAGTTTTCTTTACCGAGAGATGATGATTTAAAAATAATACCAACGACAATTTATTATCGAGAATAAGATACGTGGGCGGACGTTGTTGACAAACGAATCTAAATAATTTTTGTCACTCATTTATTTTAATTTAAATACAAAAGGGAGAGACCGAATTTAGATATATGTTCTGTGAAAAAAGTGTGACATGTCCGTCGTCTTATTTCTATCATAGCCAAAACATTGATGGACAAACGAAACTTAATGCAGCAAAAAAGAAAACTATTTCTAAACATATTTCGTCTTATTATATGCGGACTAAGTTTGTTATTAGGTTTAAACTATTATCCGACCAAATCAAGTTGATATCTAGTAATATTCCATTGTCTAATCTGAAAATTTCAACTTGATTTGGTCGGATAATTGTTTAAAGCTAGTAACGAAGTTAGTCTGCCTTTTATAATGATGGATCGTATCTAGGATTAGACAGAAACTTCATGGCTAGACACTCCTTGCTGCCAATATTTTATACAACGGTATTTATTGTATTTATTATAACAAAATTTCAGCAGAAATTTCTTTATGCAATTCTTTATGTCCACAGATTAAAGCATTTCATCGATCTTTGGACTTCGCCCCTATTGTTGAGTTAAACGTGCCACATTTGAGCGCATAGTTTGGCAGCAGTCGTAGTTTATCTAGAACACTCGTACAAATATAGCCTTGAGAAACAATTACAAAGATAAAGTAAACTATGTAAGTCTGAAGTTTTATATGAAAAAGTAGGTGGTAATTATTCAGTTATATTTTAACGGTCGATGTGATATGTTTGCATGTCTTGCTCGTGATAATGAATGAGGTTGTGAACACACGCAACTTTTTTTAAGGTCGCTAACTGCTTCTATGGATTTTCACACAACTAAGCTTAGTTAATAACTGAAATATTTTTTAATTTAAATGTGAGATACAAATGAATTGCTGTTTGTTAGTCTTGAGAACAACTGGATCGATATAGGTAATTTTGGTTTTGAAATATTTGTGGAAGTCCAGCAAAGGTTTTATATGGAAAAATTGATGGCAGAGTAACGGAAACGGGAATTGGCAGTAAGTAGGTAATTATGGGATGTTTCAATATCACATAGAAATAATGTTAAAGTTCAATGAAGAAAAAACATACCTAGCAGTTAGTCAGTCAAGTGCTAAGTACTATATTTCGATCTGACTCGAACTTTACTTTTATCCGCACGAATATAGTTAGTTTTTACACTTACCTAGACAAGGTAGATTTAGGGTTAGATACCTACCAAACTCCGCGTAATCGTAATGTACTAACCTATCATTGCTTTAAGTACGAGAGCTCGCCTACAACTTCAAAATGCCGCACATTTTAGGCCTTCTAGGGTTAACAAACATCCTTAAGAGACAAAATAATACACACAACCTAATATGAAGAGAATCTGAGCAAAATAGTACCTAACGACGCCTAAAGTCATTCGACAGGGATAGTCCCGATATTAGATAAAGCCTGACTTCTATATTGATTGGTATATTTACCATTACAGGGCCGATTGCTTTAAAATATGTTTGCTCCAGCCAGACCCTATAAATCACGTCCGATGCGTCAATTAGATATGTAAGCTTTAACATTTCCTACAATTTTAATGAGTATATAGATTATATACATGTAAAAAGGTTCGTGCTTTTAATAAATATCATCGGGATATAGGATATAATCAGGTATTTGTCGCCCGCGGTTTTTCGTGCAGCTGTTAGATTATGGTGATGAACTGTTATCAGTGAAGAAAACATCAAGAAATGTGTGAGCAGCTATCTTGTAACCAAAATCTAATTGTAGTTCCGAGTGCCGCGGGGTGCTTTGCCCTTACGATACAGTAGGACGTAATGAACCAAATAAATCAAAATTCATATTTATATATCATATGTACTATGGATATTTATAAATATAATAACAATAAATTAAACTTAGACCACTTCAAAATCCCAGATAGTTAATTCCTGAAAGACATTATATTTTGTCGAGATAAGTAATGTTACAGTCAAAACAAATTACCTCATACATAACATAACTCATAAACAATAGTTTATCTACTCGTTTCCGCATATTGGATATCAACTAGTAAGTAAATAATGATTTTATATAATAAATACTTATATACCTACATATTGTTTGTGTGGAATTTAATAAATCTTTAGTGTAACATTTTGTTAGGATAATTATAAATGGATTAAAGTTATTTATAAACAAATAATTAATTTATACTTACTACAGTGTTGTTAGGGTTCCGTACCCAAAGGGTAATAATGTCGAGCAATAGTTGTACCGATCAAATGTTATGTCAGTCATAGGTCTGTCAGGCAACGGTTAGTCGCACAAGTGAGGTAGTAATCAAGACGGAAAAAATCCACTGTCCGTCTGTCTATCTGTTTGTCAAAACCGTGATATTATACAGTTGAAATTTTTACGGAGGTGTATTTATTTCTGTTTGTTGCGCCGTTATAGCAACGAACACTATATAAAAACAGAATAAAATTATTAAGTTGGGCTCCCATACAAAAAACGTGATTTTTACAGACAAAGTTACGAAACCCTTCGTGCGCAAGTCCGACTCGCACTTGGCCGGTTATTTTATTTGTTTTCTCGCCTCTCTAACAAAGTATTTAACAAGTCTACGAGAATACTACAAACGCGGACAGATGTTGACTACAGGTATTCTTTAATGGTAATATGACGTCATTAAGTATTCTTACCTACATTACAACTAGTTAATTGTCTAATACGTATAATATTCTGTTATTTGGATGTTGATAAGGAATCTGCTAGTCACAGCTGTTTTATCTCTCAAACAGTACAAAAATGGAAAGTTTTGTATTTGCGACAAATATTACTGTTGATAAAAATAAAATGAGGTGTGTTCAGGCAGCTGAGTGGAATGACTTTATAAATGACGCTGCAATGACGATACTTATATTATAACAGATTTTATTTTTTCATATCTTGTTATTAAATTCAGAAAAAGTAACCCTGGTATAACAAAACCTACTATGCGAAGAAGTCTGGGAGAAAAAGTTGAATGTACCAGTACCAGGTTCCTATCAGCTGTTTCTTTTCCCGCGCAAACCGCGAGAATTATTGACAATCTGCACCAGGAGCATAGATGCAGTTAGCTATACCTATCCCGTAAGGTATGAAGGACGTAATAGTGCATAGACCTGCTCGTATTTTTTTTACAAATCAATATGATAGTGTACAACGTGGAAGGGACATACCCGTAATAAATCGTACCACAGGCTAAACTAGATCACTTTACTATAACGATAATAAAAAAAACGCCAAAATACAAAAAAAAATACAGTTTTGTATGTCGCGTTTTTTTTTGTATTTGTCTGTTATTTTAATTACCGAGGTTTTATTTATTACGGGTATGGGTCCCTTCCACATTGTAAATGTATTATAACAAAACATACCAGATACCTAATGGACCTGAAAAAAAAATCTTCCTGCGGATATCACTAAAAGCAAATTTAAAGGACACAAAACAAAATGTTTTATTTGTAAATTTATAAGTCTTCATGAATCATAAAAAAACATCTCGTGTAAAACTGCTACATTTCCATAGAAGGTTGACGTCAGAGGCTGGTGGCCGGTCGTAAAACCACAGCCAAATCGCTTTTAATGGTTCCATTTGACATTTGCAGGAAAAACCAAGTGATTTTTCTGCTTATGAACGAACGTAAGTATAATGAGTTACTGGTTTTGGTTATTGCAGTTAATCACTTTTAAAATGTTCCTCCTAGGTACCATCATCATCATCATCAGGTCTTTTTGCCTCCACTACAGGAGTACAACCCTATCTGTACTCCCAGAGCCATACTTGGCCAGAGCAGTTAGAGAACTTGACCTACACTCTCCTCGCTGGCCAGACGGGTTGGAAAGGTCTTATTGATGTTTATAAGCTTTGTTAAGCTTGTATTCTCTTCCACGACACCCACGGGAGGACTCAGAGTGGTCCTATTCTACTCTGCCGGAAACCATACGGCAAAACTTCCAATTTAAAAGTTAGGCAGATAGAGCCTAGGGCCATAAGACTCAAAGGCCATATGTAGAATTGGAATAAAAATAGTGAGTAATATGATTCAAATTCTCGCCCATTCCCTCGATCGGATTTTACGATCTGCGCAGGAAGAGAAGCTAATTATAGAGGAAAAACATGAAAATCGCCTCTTTGACCTCTCGAGTGTTGTAAGACGGTTTGCAGTAGTAAAATGAGTGTATACATAGCTCTTTTGTGTACTAAAAAGCCATTGCGAATCTAAGAATAAGCCGTAATGTAAGCAATTTTCTTTGAGTCCTACTCATTTGAGAATTGAGAATAACGATTTTATCTCATCTAAATGTAATGAGAGAATCTAAATAAAGAAATAAAGAGCTCTTACAGACCAGCGACAGTATACCCGCGACACCTGTCGGCGACTGTCGCAAACTGTTGCGTGACAATGTCAGTTTTTTTTAATTTTTGATTTATATTATCATTATACTATAGTGATAGTATAGCCCGTTTTCATACTTGTGCATTCGGATAAAAATACCAATTACGCAGTCAATGAGCTATTCCGATGATGGAGCCGGAAGATATTACGACAAAACTCAATTACAAAAGAACATAATCTCATTAAATCGGTAAACAATGTCTAGGGTCTGAGTTAGTCTCGAAAGGTCTTAAATGATCACGAAGATGGAAGGTGGTCGATGGAACTCATTAACAAAGAACGCAACTTCATAGAGTTTTATTTATTTTATTTATTTAAACTTTATTGCACAAGAAAAAGTGTACAAATGGCGGACTTAACGCCATATGGCGTTCTCTGCCAGTCAACCATTGGACCAAGTAGAGAAATAATTTGGGTGGTGCGACAGAATATGAGACTATATAGAAAAGTATAAATTAAATACCTACAAGAACATAATAAATATCATTTAAAAATATATACATATACGTACACCGATACGATTACTATACATAAAATAAATATTTAATACATATTAAAATAATACATAAAAACCTGAAGTAATATATATATATATATATATACATATATATACATATATACCTATATATATAAATACTATATGGATGACTACTAGTTACTGCATAGGGACACCATGCGAAGAAGAGACTTCTCGGAGAAATCGTTTATGAACCGCCCGTTTGAAGGCTAGACGACTAGGTGCACGTCTAATGGCTTCCGGAAGAGCATTCCAGAGAAGGATGGCTTTAATTTGAAAGGATTTTCTCGTAAAACAGAATGATGAGCAGGTATGGATAATGTTGAAAGTTTGGAAGAGCGAAGATTACGCGAATGTGTAGAGCTAAGAAGAGAAAATTGAGACTTGAGATAAGCTAGGGAGTTGGGGTCATTGAGGATGGCATAAAGCATGCATAGTATTCTGGCGTTTCGACGCTGGGGGATAGGGAGCCAGGCCAACTATGAGCGAAAAGAAGTTTTGGCTTATTTTATTGGTCTTACTTTATTATATTGTAGTACTTTGGGCACACAGTAAAATCTTATACGGAAAATTTAATTAAAAAAAGGAAACATGCGTACCTAATTCACACTACGATTCGTTGCTAATAGTTTATCTTTGAAAAAAAGAGAGCATCAATTTACTTTCTTCGCATATTCCTAAATAACAAACATTAATGATTTATTACAATTTATAATGAGTTTGTTTTCAAAACCGCTGTAAGAATAAACATCTCTCGGATTACGTTAGTAACAGCGTAAACAATTATTAATTTTCCATTATAATTTAAACAAACAATAACATTAAAGTTATTATTTACATTTATTTGTTTTTATTAGGCAATTAAATTGTTATTTTGAGTAAATATTAAAGAATCTCTTGCATTTATGTAAGTTCTTTTTCTTTTTATTCGACTTATTTTTGTATGGTTTAGGTCTTGCGTGGTTGTATGTGACGCTCCGGTCCAAATAATTTTTCTGAGCATTGTAATGCTATTTAAATCGATACCTATAAAAAAGTTAATGTTTTAAACAGTGCTGCCATCAATGCCGATGATGTTGGATATATACTTATATAATAGATAGAACAGATTCCGCTGTAGAAGGAGGCTATTAGGTATAAAAGAGAGTGACATTTAGATGGTTCGATTCTGGCTAGGTCATTGTAATGATTACAAATTATCGTCACTGTGGTTTGTAATTTTCATTATCTTTAGAGTCAAGGGAGATCTTAACTTATATATATATAGTAATATGAGTACAAAACACCATGAAACTAGAAATGGAAATTTTATATAACACCGAATACATAGGTAAAAAAAAGATTCATCTCTAACTTTATGCCTCTAAATCTATCGAAAGAATGCTTAAAACATTATTTAAATACATTCAAAAATCTGCCGTTATGTATGCTACCTGATTATGAATACGAGTTTCCGTTTCTATACTGTATAAGATTGCCATCTTCTATGAACCTGTGATAATATTATCAATAAACTTAACTTTCGGCTCAAGGCCCCATGTGGAATTGTGGGTGTAAGGGACACAAATTCCCATCAGTCCTACTTGTAGAACAAACTTGGTAGGGCTACTAGATGGGACTAACTCGATTTTAAACCGATAAAAGACTTTTGGTTTTTATATACTTAAATATGTGTGTAGGATGCACCCAGATATGTGGGCCATTGCTAAATAATGGTACCGGTAGGCTGAGGTCTCACAAGTATAGGGTGGTGTGATGATTTGGCGCTTTTTGACAAGACCTGAAAGACCATCGCGCAGATAGAGATCAGTGGTGAACTAGAGAGGAGGGCTTTGCCCAGCAGTGGGACAGTAAATGCTAATAATTTGTTATCTGTCTGTCGAGCATTTTCAAAATAATACTTCTGACTTAATAATTATTTTGCATTCAGAAATAAATACGATCTTTTGTATTAAGAACATATAAAATACCTTATCAATAATAATTCCAATTATATGTTACTTTACTATCTATTATCTATAACATTACTAGTTTACTTTATCGTGTACTTACTTTATTTTGTTTCTTATCATAAAAGATTTTAAAACCCTTCTGTCCCCGTAAACCAATCTACCTTATCATATAACTGTCAAAAGTATTCTATTATTCTTCTTCTCTCTATCAGCCTGTATCAGTCCAACGCTGGACTAAACTCTTCTCCCAAATAGAGGGAAGATTTGCTCATAATCTCTGCAGTGGTTATCCGTCCCAATAGAAATAAGTATATACATAACCCCCTTTCTGAGGCATTCAGGTAACAATTGTATTCTACTCAGCCGTCACCATACCTCAAAATATTTTTTAAATTCTAACCCAATACATCTAGCTGCAATACGTTTGTTGAGCTCGTACTTAGTAAGTCTAGTAACTTCGCGTTCGGTTTATTTTGAGAATCGTCGCAGTGCTATTTATTACACAATCACACTTCAGATGATTGCAGCGCTTAGATGTTAGTAATTTACTATATAGTTACGTGTCTTCGCTACAATTTGTTCTCGTAAAATTTTAGAATTTATTTATAGAAGTTCTTAACCTTATATCTTAAATTTATTACGACTTCTAAGTTTATATTATACTAGCCCAAGCCCGCGACTTCGTTCGCGTAGTCTTTATTACGGGTATGTCCCTTTCACGTTATATAGGTGCTATAAGGTTAGGCTATTGTTATGTTTTTAGTTTTCCTATGTTAACATTTTAGTAACAGGAAAAATATTGTGATTGTTTTGCTTTAATTGGATCAAGAACGCATGCACCAATTTTACATCGCTTTTTGCGTTTCTACGCACACCACTACCTAATTTAGCCTTGCAAACGCAACAGATTTAATGTAGATATGTTAGATCTTAATTTTATGTGCTGATTTATATGTACATTGCCTGTTTTGTAACGATCAATCAGAATACATGCGGATATGGACAAAAAAGATTTCTTGACTAATTAGGTAGATTATTAAAAGGCATAGTATGTATGTATCTTTCCCTTTCCGATACGCAAATGACTAGAAAGATACATCGCATTTAAATTTTGCGTAATGTCACGATTAGGTACGATTTTCAACAGTAGGTGACGTAAATCGCCCCCACCCCACTATGAAACTTAGATGATTTCTTCTTTTAAAATTTTCACTATTTTGCTAAACGAACACAATGGTTCCATTATTTTTGGATAATCTAGTTGACGGACTAAATAAAATAAAGATTTACCCAGTCAACATCCCTACTCTTTCATTACAAAACCGGCAATTTACTTATATATATAATCAGCATGTAAATCTAAGCATGTGTAATGTGTATGGCGAGCGAGGCTAAAGCTAAAAAAAGGACGTAGTATTACACATACTTAGTAGTACCTAATATGTGGTATTACGCTAATAAATGTTACGGCTTTCAACCCTGCGAGTCCTGCGACTTATGCATTGCTACGACTTGCTACGACCTGCTACAAACATCTACGAAGGCTACGAATATTATACGGGTTGTGTCCACCCAAGTAATATTAAAAATGCGAAAGTGAGTTTGTAATATTTGTTTGTTAGTTACCTCTTCCAACTAAACCCATACCATTGACAAATGAGTTTGTTTTACTTTATTAAATGTCAACTTGATTGGGACGGATAATGGTTTAAACCTAGTAACAAAGTTAGTCCTGTTTTTATAATAAGACGGATTAAAATTTGGTACATCCGCACCGAATTTTGAGACCCAGGGAAAGATATCGAAAAGATTTATCCCAACATTCCCACAGGGAGATAAGGGGCCAGATCCTCATTCAACACATTGTTTCCATTGTTCCCACCCACACCAGTGCCAAAGTGGTATTGCATAGACATTCTGGTCCTTATCCTACTAATCCTACTAATATTATAAATGCGAAAGTGAGTTTGTATATTTGTCTGTTTGTTACCTCTTCACGCTTCAACTACTGAACCGATTTGGATGAAATTTGGTATGGATATAGTTTGAGACCCGGGGAAGGACATAGGGTACTATTTATCTCGAAATTCCCACGGGGAGCGAAGCCTGTGGGCACAGCTAGTTCATAATAAGTATTATTGCTATCCAGCAATTTGAAATAAAAATAGGTAAGCGATACTTTTGATAAAGAACAAATACAGATACATCATTACGTCTTAATCCCTAACGGAGCAGACACAGCCCAATGCTGTAAGACCCAAAAGCGTTTTGCGTGATGTTGATAAACAACCACAAAATAAAAACTAGGATAAGAATATCAAATGTAATAGGGTGTAAATCTGTAACATTGCCATATTCTAAATGTACCTACCTATACTGAACATCTTTTTCCAAGGAACATAGATCAAGATATGAAAAAAAATACTTTCCATAATAAACCGATCTGCTGATCAGCAGTTTTGTACGGGGAACACAATTATTTTTTGAAAAGTTGTTCTTCATTTTTTTTTTGTATAAGTATGTTTGAGAATTTCATTATAGCATACTTTCTAATTCACGTAAATCGTTTAGTACTTTCTGGATATTTTTGACTTTCGACGTTCAGTAGGACAGTTGAATATGGCAAGGTAGGTGTACACTCTTTATATGTATCTAGTTTCTTCCTTGCTCCGCTCATTTTATTTGTACGATCCCTGAAGGAAACTCTTTTTGAAGGTACCTAGTCACTAAGTAAGTTACACAAATGCATTATGTGTAATAAGCATCATTCATATGGTCATCCATCTCACAATGCCGCCATGTTTTACCGGTTACTAATTATGTTTCACTGTTGTTTACACTTAGTCACATTATGATCAAGAATTAGGTATTATGCGTCACCAATACAATATTCATATCGAAACTCGTCAGAATAAAAAAAAAGTTGTACCAATTACAACTACATAGCGCTTTAGACATCCTTTATAAGTAAATTTTGCATTTACTGTATAATTTATTGGACGAATAACACTTATACTTATTGTGGGTATCATCATAATGCCACTAGTAAGATGATTATGACGTAAATTCTTAAATTATATCAGTAATGAATACTGGAATGTTTAAAAGACCGGTTGTATTATTACACATTCTATATTACGTTTACTAAGTAGCTGTTGCTAGCGTGATGAAGTCTACGTAAAAATAAAGGCCTCCTCAAAGACATCCAAACGACCTATCGGAAGTGGACTGCATCCAGCAATTCACTGCAACCTTTGGTTATTACAAATTCCTTGTTTTTCATTCAACGCTAGTTGATCTTTTCTAAACCACATCTTTGTTTATAAGGTAGTACTGTATCTGGTGTCACTTTGTTCTTCCAGTGTCTGGGCAACCATTATGAGTTATGACCTCTTTTTCTAGTAATAATACTTTTCGTCTCATATTTCACCCCTGTCTCAGTTGTGATGCATATCTTATCATGCACAGATACTTATGATCAAATAATGTCTTTGACTTTGGTAAATTACACTGCACACCTTATCGTCTGTGCTCATAACCTGTCGGCGTATTTGCTATCTGACTAGTAAATAATATACCTGAGTAGGTATTTCTCCATTCAAAAATGGATGGGATGGGAGCATGTTATACCTAAGCATAACATATCTATTAAAGACTTTCGTGTTCACCAAAAAGGCCGCAATGTAAAGAGACCCATGCCTGTGATCTAAAAGGAGGTAGGTAAAAAACCACAAGTATTACCACTACTTACTTACCAGCTTAATAGCTGATAATTCTTACCTACTTAGATGGGTATATAAAAACTAGCCGGCATATCTAAGCAGGTATCTACCAATCTCACATATCACGGATCACATTGTCCGCCTCGTGTTACCAAATACCACGATAACAGCTAATCCGATAAAGTACAAATAAAGAGCACTGTCTACTCACTTTTCCTTGAAGAAGTCTGATATCTGGCTCATCTTCCAGAAAATCTGTAGAAGCAGCATCAGCACCGTGTGGTTTATCCAAGTGTACAGCTTGTAGCAGCTCTCCATGGCGCCACCGTCACTGTCGCGCTCCCACGCCAGCTTTGAAAACGAAAATTCACTCATCCGTCACTCTATTTGAAAGTATAATTCAAAAATACCGAACGATTGATGCGGACTCTAAATATGATCAAGCGTCTGGCGCGCGTCAAGTGCTGAACGGAATTGCCGAGTTATCGCACGATACGATACGAGTGGTACGAAAATAGTGGCTAGTGGAGCGACGGGTTTGACCGCGCCAGGCCACCGGTGCACGCGTACTGACTGGCCCTGAGCCTGAGCTACCAGGCGCTGACGAGGTGACTAACTCGAATTGATATCGAGTATTTGTTCCGCGAGGAATGTTATATTCGATTGAAGAGATCATTTGTCATCAAAACAACATCGAGTTAATATGTTTTCCTCGATTTTCTGGACGATCAAAGAAATGCAGCGTCATCCTGTTCATTTCACGGGTCAATTAGGAATGAATATGCGTAAACTAAACAAGGTTTTTTGGTAATCTCGTTGGTTAATGAGTATTTACTTGTAAGAGCATAACGATGTTAACTGCTTCGTAGAATTTAAACAATAGTTGGAACTCTGGGGCTATTAGCATTGGATAAATACCGAAGTACTTATGTTCGTGGCTGCTTGTGCCGTAACCTCGAGCTGTGACGAGCAACGGCTCCATTAGTTCTACCTTTCATGTCTAATGAAAGTGGATGGCATATCGATTCGGAGACAGCCCCATCACCCCTCGGCCCCACCTTTTGATTTCATAGTGCTGGGATATATGTAATACCACGGGTTGTATTCAGTATATGTAAGTATGTTGCGAATAAATACCTAGTCAAAGTCATTTTTTTATTCAATGTACGATAAATTTTACTCTTATTAAAAGTATTCTTTTATTAAAATGGTATTAGTGCAAAAGCTGAACTTAAAAAGAAGAGGAAACAACTTTTGTTCACGTTTCGGAACAACCTATCACTGTGTGATACGACCTGGCCATGCCACAATAAAGAATTTATCAGAGTCAGCATAATACTGCTGGGAAGATACGCCGTAAGAAACCCAGTTCAGTATAGGTGGATACCATGCGTGTTTGTTAAATACAGATTTACACTTTATGTTTATGATGTATATTTTATTTTACATTTTTTTAATATTATTTTACAATGTACTATTCTAATATAATTTAACCGAAAAATTATTTCAATTTATAAATACATAAATAACAATATACCGCGAAATTCCAAAATCATATAATACTACGCAAGCTTAATAAATACAATTTTTTATATTATATATTTGAAACCTTTGCTGTCAACTAAATTATTTTAAAAAAAACTGAATTCATTCTCTGTCTTTAGTGATAGATACAAACAACAAAACATTGCTGTGATCTTCACAAACTTATGGATTATGCCAAAACATATCAAAATTAAACAGAAACAGACATACATACAGTCATTGTTTGTTCTAACTTCATGTTGTTTGTATTACAGATTTAGAATAGGAAGACGTGACGTCTCTTGGGCGAAATATAAAATGTTTATGTCTTATGTCAATCAATTTTGATTATGCAAGAGGCTATGTGTTGATGTTTGTAATTGTTTTTAGAAAGAATCACTGGAACTATCTTTATCAAAATACGCTCTGACTTATAATGATATAGGTACTTCGTGGCAGCGAGTGGTGATGATGTCCGATGATGATTGATATGATTTTCGCCAGGACTCTTAGAAGAAGGAGACGTGAAGTTATCAGAATGCAAAGGAAAAATATTTATTAAAAGTAATCTTATTCAAAGAATAAAGAGTTGTAAATTTTCCCCTCATTTCTATTCAAGGTTGACTAGCAGAGATCCCTGTCTAGGATAAGTCCGCCTTTGTTCTCTTTCTTCTAACTTGTATTTTTGTTTTATGTTTTTACAAAGTCTAGCGCGCACTCGTCCATACAACTAGTAATTAAACATAAGTTCTCGTACTCGTTATATAACATAAAACAAAGTTTCCGACCAGTAAAAATCACTTGTAATAAATATCCTACCTTTCTTTAGGAAATTTTGCCATAACTATCTTATTTGTTCGAAACGTTTTTTTATTTTCCATATTTTTATTTACCCGAAATTTCATTTGAAAACTTATTGAGATTGTTTTCAATATCTAAATGTTTTGAAATCCTTACTTGATTTTTGCCTGAAGTTACTAATGGAAGATGATTAGACGTCATAAACATATTTTCCAAATTATCAAAAGATTCTTCTTTTATTGACATCTTATTAAAATCTATCATCTCTTTTCAACACGCAAAACGGCTAACACAAAATTATAATTTTATTTTGTATATTATTTGTTAAGTTACTATAGTTACTAAAGGCTTTCTTCTACCTTGGCAGCTTGGCACGTTGGTTGACGCCTAACATATAAAATATATATATTTCGTTACTAAAGGCTCTCTAACATAATAAGGGTGGTCGCAGTTCTAACATAACCTTACCTATAGTTTTTCCATAACCAGATTTTGTTGTCTTTGTTATTTTCGCCCTAAGGTTAAGTATAAAAATACGTTGGTTGTTTTTTTTTATTATAAAAATATATACTTAGTTTGATTCTTGTTAAACGTGTTTTTTTAATTATGAAATTTATGAAACACACTTGTTTAGAATACGAAACATAACAGTTGCTAAGTAATAATAGTAAATAAGTGACTTCGACCTTTAGTACTAGTGAACAAGACATATGTCGATCGAAAAAAAAAACTTTAATATTCGACTATGTGTTATTCTGGAAAATGAAACATAGGTAAAATGAGTCTATTGATAAGAAAAATTATGTAAAATAATCAGTTTGGTATTTAAAACTTCGTGTATACCGTTTTCGATCATCTGAAATTCGAACAGTAAAGTTTCGTAAAAATGATAGATTACTAATAAATATACCTGGCCGGTACCTGAACACCTAATTTTGGACTCAAGGCAACGATAATTAGCTAAACACCTTGTTGTGTGTTTAAAGATATTTAACGTTACATTTTCTTTTTAACCTTTTCAGAAAGAAAATAATTTCTATGATGCAAATTAATTAAGATATAGCGCATAAGCCTATATACTTCCATCATCATCTCGATGAAATATTTTTTGTACAAATTAATAAAGTTAGGGTACTTAGGTTCTTATATTTACGTTAGGTTTATAATTATATACATAATATATAAAGATAAACCTCTTATGTTGTAACTAGCTGGTGCCCGCGAATTCTTCTGCGCAGGATCACACAATACCTTTATAAATTGTAGGGTATGTGTTATTCTGATGTATAAGCTATATTATAGTAAAGTTTCATTTAAATCCATTCAGTAGTTTTTACGTGAAGAGCAACAAACATCCATCCATACGTACAAACTTTCACGTTTATAATATTAGTAGGATGTATTTTCAAAAAGTATTTCCAACATTCTTAAAACAATGTTAACATCAAACATATGTATGATATAGAATTTTATTAACCATTATTCCAAAAATAAAAATCTATAATATTTAAAATTACACCGCGTTCTATTTTTGTTTTGACATGAAAGTACACAAAAAGGTCGACCCCATGGCCGTTCATCGAACCTAACAATTCAGTTATTTATTTACATATGCTACAGAATAGAAGTATTTAAAGAATTTAGGTGCTTACTTCGTTTGTAGGTAGGCCTATCGCTTTGAGGTTTTGAGACTGCCCTCGATATCGAATGAATTGAGCTACGAATAATGAATGAAATTTCGATCAAACTAGAAATCCGTCAGAAAACAGAACAAACTGGTTATTAGATAAAGCCTTTATTCTAGTACCCCAGTTTAGTAGTTCTATTTTATTTTAAGTAAATTTTGAAGAAACATAATAGGTACTTACTTCAGTATTGACGTAAGAAGCACCTATCTAACATTAATAATCACACTCAATATTTAGAAAATTATTAATATGTCGATAAAGTTGTAATTTCTTCGATATAGTAAATAAAATTATTTTTATAAGTTTTGTTAGGTAAATAACTCGATCTTTAATATATATAAGCAGATAATCATATATAAGACGTTGCCATGACAAAAGTATTTTCAAGGAAATTGAGGACATTTTTCAACTATTTAATCGTAACTCAGCAGAAAATAGGCTAAAAATTTAAATTTTCGGGTAGGTCTATCCGTTATTTATATAAAAGACACGAATTACTCTACTAAATCACCTTGGTTGTGAACAAAATAGAACTCAATACATAATTACATTTTTACGTCTTAATCCCAAATGGGAGACGGAGCAGTTTGCGTTTGGATCTTGCGGCTCTAAGAAAACAGAGCCCAGGCAGGCCTGTGTCACTCCCGTTTAGGTATCCAAACTATACTGTATAAATATCCCACTGCGCAATGGGAAATTCAGCAGGGCATAGAGTACTAATATGCAATAGGGGCTCGCTAGCGAGCAACGTCGCACGTGCGTTTCATTCTCCTATGTTCACGAACTTCATCGTCATGGGAAGAAAAAGAAAAAATGCAATAAAATACTGTGCATTGTTTAATTGTTTGCACGGATTTTTTAAGCTTCCTCAGGACGCTGAAATGCAAGATGTACTGTAAAGTGATATTATTATGAAATAATTATTCATGATACCTAGTAGGTTTAATACCTAGGTACCTACTCAGGTTACGAAAATAAGTAGGAATGTAGATATAGTAAGTAGGTCGGTGTATTATTCTTATATATCGTCAGAGAAATAGGTTCTAAGCACACACTGTAGTAAGGTATAAATATAATTATTTAATGAGATTTTGTTTTGCATAAACTGCGTTTATTTAGGTACTTACAATCGTAAAAAATCTTGACATGAACCCTAGCGCGCCGTTCACTAAATAAGTTTTGCGTAGGTATCTTTTATATTATGAATTATTTTTCTAGAGTAATACGAACGAAATTGGCTTGCAATGGATTTCTAGGTATCTAAACGAAAAGGTGCTGAGTTCTGACGCAAGCTAAAATAAACCATATAGCAAACCACATTAAGTAGATATTTCTTTGAATTTATTTGCTGAATAAGAAGACCTGTACGTAAGTACTTATTCTATGGCCCAGAGCCGCAAGACACGAAGGCAACAGTTAGTGGGATGGTGGGTGCAAAGTTGGAAAAAGAAATAGAAATGGTGACTTATTCGCCATTCATGTGAATACATTATTCTCATTTTTGCCCATTTCTTTGGTCAATTATTATAATTTACAAACTATAACTATAGGTAAGCTGATTTAAAACAAAATAGTTATGCCTACATAATTTTCATCGACATAATATCTACTCAGTAATATAATAATAGGCAAGATTTGGCTTACACAGACCGAAGATTTGTTTTGAGACACGGAATTAATTCATAATATCACATCTTTTGTGAGCTATACGTTCTGTGTGAAAAAATCTGGTAAGCCAACTACCACAGCTCTATTGGCCGGATTTATCTGAGCTCTAGTTTATTCTTTAAAACATTATTTACAAATTCTGACAGTTGTCTGCAAATTTAACATTAATAAAATATCACCACTAATAAGTACTTGCAGCTTAGCTTAATAGGACTTTCTGTATTAAATCGAATGAAGCGATAACGGAATCTGGTTTGGTATAACTATGTGAAGTAAACATTTTTTTCCTTTTTAGATATTGGAAAAAGTTGTTTGAAATGATGGATTGAATCACCCCTCAAAATATTTTTAAGTAGTTTAAAATTCACCGAGTACATAACGTCTAAAAAATTATACTGAAACTATTTCAACGATTGATTCAGTCCATGATTCTTAACAACTTTCCCCAAGGAACATACCGAAGTATGAAAAAAATAATATTTTCCATTCCAACATGGATCAGCTAAAGATCAGCTGATGCTGATCGGAAGCGGATGAGCGTACGGGAAGTAAAAAAAAATTCTTATTATATGTTCTTTGGGGAAAGTTGTTTAGTATCATGAACTGAATTCGGCCTTGAAACAGTTTCAGCATATTTTTAGACCATGTATAATTTAGTTGAAATCTTATAGAGTTCGCCAACATTCGTACCTAGGTACCTAATGTACATACTTAATGCTACACCTCTATATTTTCCATTGTCTTTATTAAACCATTCTTAAACGAAAATGTGTATATGTCTATGTCACCAACTAACATCAACCTGCATTTGCGTCAGTCAATCCTACATATCTACAACGTGCTTTAGCACGTGCAGTTAAAATCATGTTTGAGAAAACTCTTAAACACGATTTTAGATGTTTTTGACACAATAGTGACATGAACAACAAAGAAATAGAAACGTGATCTTAGAAAACTTTCCGCAAAAATATTTGGCAAAGGTTTATAATAACAAAGTCTGCGTTGATATGGTACATACCTTATTTATCATTTTCCAGATCACGTTTCATCGCACGAAATAGTTACTACTAATTTACTTAATTATTATAAAATAATTAATATAAAATTTGGAAGGGAAATACTTGTAATAAAATCAAACCAAGGGCTATACTAGAACACTATAGCATAATAAAATTAAAATAACAGGCGGAAATCCAAAAAAAAAAATCGACATTTCCATACCAATTGCCGGGGCGGCTGTACACTTTAGTATGGAAATGCCAAATTTCATCATCATCATCATCCATGACGATCACCGTCAAGGATAATATGTGTGCCAATGGTCTTCCAACCAAAGATGCAGACCGCAACCGACAAGCCGGAAAGCGGTACCCAGTCTTCGCAGCATTACGGCTGAAAATGCAACTAGAAAGCTGATATGAGTATCAAATTAGCCAGTGAAGAACTCATAGCATCATCATCATCATATCAGCCACAGAAAGTCCACTGCTGGACATAGGCCTCCTCTAAGGATTTCAATAACGACCGATCGGAAGCGGCCTGCATCCAGCGCCTTCCTGCAATATTGTATAGGTCGTCTGACCATCTAGCAGTTCAATATATATGGTCACATAAAAACAGGCCTAAATTAGTCGCTAGGTAATCTCGGAATCGGAATCACGTCTTCCGGTAACGTTACGTGACCCAATTGTTAATAACTTTCTATATTTTTAGGAGCCCATTAGTGTTAAAACTAGCTGAGCTGTCACTTACACGCACACATGGTTGCATGATTCATTGTTGTAGGTTTTTTACTGTCGCAGTTACTTGAGTCTTCGTTTATTAGAACATGATGTTCATTATACTCCATTTGGTTAAGTATAATAAGTAAATGTAAACATTATAAATCAATACCTTTGTAAATTACAAAGTAATTATGTTATAAATTATAAATTACATAATTACTTTGTAATTTGCAAAGGCATTGATTTATAAAGTGTATATTTAAATAAAAAGACATGTCAAGATTGTTTAAATTTATTTAAACCTAACCAAATGGAGTTATAGATATGAGAAACATATGTTGCAAAGGATATTTTTCAATTACTAAATAAAAATATAATATTGCATTATCTATATCTATATCTATACATATAATAAAACAGTAAAAAAAGTGTGTCTGTACATTAAATATATTTCCAAAAAAAAATATTGGGGGCGATGGAGACGTAGTAATAGAGTAAGAATTTTAAAAAAAATGTCTGTCTGTTTGTCTGTTTGTCTGTATGTCTGTTTGTCTGTTTGTCTGTTTGTCTGTTTGTCTGTTTGTACACGCTAATCTCCGGAAATACTGGAAGGATTCGAATCAACCTTTTTTTGTTATATAGCTATTAAGCCTGGGCAACATATAGGGTATAAATGATTTTGGAAAATGGAACGCCTGATGCAGAACCGTAATGGTCCAGCTAAACTATAAGAGATATAAAAATGCCGCCTTAGTAAAAGTTGTTCAGCCGGATGAGCATTTTCCAGAGACATAAAGTCCACGCGAACGAAGTCGCGGGCTTCGGCTAGTATCTAAATAAAAACCGAATAAGTAGTTTTTTGTGGATCTTAAAAAAAACTGAAAAATAAATGTTTACAGAATATAGGTATTTTAGGCTAGCATCTGCTGATTCATCGTAAGTATTTCGTCATAATATTTTCATCCTGTAGGTATGAGTAGTACATTAGTATTACCCACACAAAGAGGAGAACTATTTTGGTAGTACATGTTGGCCAGAAATAGTTCGGCATTGGCCATATGCTCCACTAGTCTCAAACTCGTAAACTGAAGTATGCCGACACGTTGGCCAACAAACAAACTACTTAGTTTATATACAATGTGGAAGGGACATACCCTATAGTGTAGTATTAGCCCATGGTTCGATTTATTACGGGTATGCCCCTTCCACGTTGTATATGATTAGTAAATGTAAATATATTATTATAGCACGGACTTTGAAATATTCAACCTATTTTTAGGTACTCATTCATGTAAAGCCTCTTGAAGGTTTGTACACTCACAAAATGTCATAGTTTGAGTACATTCGGTACATAGGTACCTACTAAATTTACAAATTGACATTAAGGCCATACCAAAATTTGGGTATGGCCTTAAGGCCATACCCAAATTTTCCGGGGTCCAGTGGCGCCGCCATTTGAAATAAATCATTTAAAAGGAAACGGAGATATCATTCAAAATTGTGTCTTGGTCAAGCCTTAGATAACCCTTAAAACTATTTTATGAACTACTGTTTATGATTTAAAGTGCAAACGTGACGCTTTTCTACGCACATTAGTCAAAAGTGGCCGTTTTTCGCAAATGTGCGTAGAAAAGCTTCACGTTCTCACTTTAAACAACAAAAAGTAGTTTAAAAAATACTTTGAATGGGTATCTAGAACTTGACCAAGACACAATTTTAAATGATATCTCCGTTTCCTTTTAAATGATTTATTTTAAATGGCGGCGCCACTGCACCCCGGAAAATTTGGGTATGGCCTTAAGAGGCTACCTGAATTTTCCGGGGTCCAGTGGCGCCCCCATTTGAAATAAGTCATTCGAAAGGAAACGGTGATATCATTTAAAATTTTGTCGTGACCAAACCTTACATAAACTTTTAAACTTCTGTTTACAGTTTAAAGCGAGAACATGAAGCTTTTCTACGCATATTTGCGAAAAATTTCCATTTTTGATGTGAGCAGAAAAGCTTCCTGTTAAATCATTTATTTCAAATGGTGGCAGCACTGGACTTCGGAAAATTCATGTTTTCACTTTCTACCTAATATGACATTATTTATAATTCATAATTATGACATATAACAATGTATTTTCACCCTGCATGTCTAATTTTAACATAGGTATACGTTATTACGAGTCAGACGTTTTTAGACAAAATGTTGCAGTGTAGTTTGTTGCCGTAATAAAATTTGCTGTAAGTAAATGATCTGACGTCAAAAACCATTATGAAATTGAAAAACATTGACAATTACCAAGTTATCCAAATATCTAAAGATAAATAAATGATTTTGACTTTGTGAAAAACGGAATAGACTTTATTACTCACACGATCGTAAGTTTTTATTGTCACTAATTCCATGATTACTTGCGAAAAAAATGCACAACAGAGAAATTAAAAATTATCTTTATATAGCTTTATGTAAGTAGATACTAACCAAATAAACTTATATACATATGGACGGGGTCCAGCTTTACTTGGCACATTTGCCAAAAGTGTCAGTTTTTAGCTAATGTGCGAAAAAAAACTTTCACGGTCTCACTTTACACTGTAAACAGTAGTTCATAAAATTATTCGAAGGGTTATCTAGGGCATAATGAAGACAAATTTTCTATTGATATCTCCGTTTCTTTTCAAATAATTTATTTCTAATGAGGGCAAAACTGGACACCGAAAATTCATGTATGTTAAATACTATACTTACCTAAGTGTTAAGATTCTAATAAATGATACTTGTGATGTGCTGCTATACGAATGATTAAACCTACGAAAACCTAAGTAACTTAAAATGTGCTAGCCTTTGTTACGGACTGTGTCTGGCTAGACAGACGGACCACATCTCGACTCGAGCAGTCGAGATGCTGACTCCAAAGCATCCGAGTCCAAGAGTGCAGTTTCTTTCAGCAGCAGTTCATTTTGACCGCACCTCGACGCTATCCGTACAGGTGTTTTGCAGTTGTAATGCAGCTGAACGACGGTTGCAGTTGGCGTATCGTCTATCAAGACACTAGACTACATTTGCTTACCGTGGTCAAATAATCCGTGACGTCATAGATATCTCCGAACAAGGAAGCAATTGACTCCACCAAGACCTCTAATTCCGCAGTTGAACTCGCAGTCTACAGTACAGCTAATTCATGATAGCAAATGTTGCGAAAATTAACATCAGATGTGAATCATATCAGCAGCATTTAACACCACGCACAAGACTAGTAAACAACTACTCGGAGTTAATTATAAAACAAATCAAATATTACCATTACTTAATATGATTTTGTTTTTTTATTTGTATTAAGTATTATTCAGCAGCAATTTTGACGGGAGGCCATCCTATAAAAGGCACTAAAATTTGCCATACATTCAATTGGTTCAGTTCAGGTTTATTTTATAAATTTAACCAGATGTAAATCAAGCTTACATGGTAGACAATTTTAAAAATAATCAATGTTTGTCATTAATGAATTTCATTTTTGTCATAAAATAATCAATTTTAGTATTAAATTACAAGATTTAAAGGTCAAACCAAACCAATTTATGCAAGTGGCAACATTTGATTCGTTTTATGAAGAACTAGTCCTGTGGAAATGCTGCTGAATATACAATACAACGTAGAAGGGACATACCCGTAATAAATCGAACCACGGGCTTTAAGTACTAGATCGCTATAGTTTATAGAAATTAACATAACAGACAAAATTAAAAAAAAAATGGCATTTCCATTGAGAAATGTGCAGCCGTCAGGGCAATTTGTATGGAAATTTCTTTTTTTTGTTTGTTTTTTGATCGTTATTTTATTAATTATACTATAAGGATATAGTATAATGGTTGTGATTCGTTGTTCGATTCCCGTGGTATGATATATAACGGGTATGGCCCTTCCTCGTTGTATAATCAGCAGCATTTCCACAGGAAGAGGTTTTTATTAAACGAATCAAATATTGCCACTTATATAAATTGGTTTGGTTACACCTTTAAATATATTTCATAGGACAGACGTTACATGCCGATGTGATAATGCGTTTTTATTGCGTACTTGTACAAAAAAAGATAATTTCTGTCTGTATCTCACACATGTACGAGTACAAAGTCCTATGTGTCACGGTTGAAGTAAGGGCAGCAAAGCGTAAATCGTCGAAAATGTAAAAAAAAATGTATTTTAATTTATCGCGAAGAGAATGTGTGTTTTTTTTGATTTGCCGTTCTCTTTACCTTATAGTTTTCAGCCTAGAACAGGACTACTTCACCTCTTCCAATATAAATTTTATAATAAATAATAGATAGACTTAGTATTAGTATAAAGGAGTACTTTAAATAAATAAATACATAGGGACTAATTAAACAGATTAAGCCCTAAAGTAAGGTTTTTTAACTTGTGTTATGGGTTGCTATTTTAACCATATTATATTTTATGAAAAAAACGTAATATTGATAAACACTCAAGACCCAGTGCAATTCGAAAAAGACTGCATAATTGAACCCTGAACCTCCGGAGTGCGGCTAGCGTGTAACAATGCAAAATATCTACATAGCATAAAGAACTTTAGACACAGCTGCGCTTATTATGCATATGCAATCGCAAATTACGCATCGACGTGCATATTATATCCATAAACGGTAGTATCTTACTAATAGACATAACAATGGCTGATTAGAATTGAATAACAAATAGTAAACAACTAATACATCGCCCGACAGATTTAATTAAACACGTGTTAGATCATTGATAGAAATAACTGCGCAAGGTTGCACACATCAGAGGTTTATATACAATTCTACAGTGCCATAAATATTCATTTTTAACGGACTTCAAAAAAGCAGTTATCAATTCGATCCGTATATTTCTTTTATACTTTTTTATTGTATATATTTTATATATGTAGGTTGGGCATATCTTCGCTAGTTGTGAACAAATTTTGAGTATTTTTTTTAAACTTTAATACCTATTTCGTCCCATATTCATTTAGTAAAGATATGGAAGAAACTCTGGAAATAAAATAAAGTCAGTTTCTTTTATTAAATATTTAATTAATTTAATAAATTTCAGACACAAGCTAAGTATATTATTTATTTATTACTATTTATTAGACCCAAGAGCTGGTTCATTTTAAAATTAGTTTTAAGTATTTAAAATACTTATTAATTATTAATAAACCTCAAATAATTAATATACCTTTATACGTTGAATATACAGGGTGGCCAACTTGGAGGTATACAACTTTTTTTTGCCGCCATTTTGTTTTGGCGGTAAATATGACAGTTGTTGCATGAATATTGTTTTGTGTAGATACGGCAAATTTATTATGGAGCGTTTTACGACAGAACAACGTGTTGTAATTATTAAAACGTTTAACGAAACAATTAAAAGAATGTTTCCCGGTCGATTAATTTCGTGAAACGGTGACATCGATTGGTCCCCAAAATCGCCTGATTTAACAGCCCCTGACTTTTTTCTGTGGGGCTATCTAAAGGGACGTCTATGCTAAAAGGCCAATGAACCTTCAGCAATTAAATCAAAATATTCGAGACACAGTCACAGAGATAACGTAGGAAATGTGTGAAAATGTGATGAAAAACGCGATGAAAAGGGTTCACATCTGTGATGCTGCTAGAGGTGGACATGTCTGACATTATTTTCCATGTTTAACTGCTGGCCCTAAATATTATATTTAACAAGGAATACTTGATATATTTTATATTTCATAGAATAAAAAAACAAAACTAAAGTGTATACCTCTTATTTGGCCACCCTGTACCATTAAAGTAGTTAAAGTTGTTAAAGATACCTTTAATTACGCACTTTTGTTTTATTTTACTTTTTTCGTGAGTATCTTATATAGATTTTAGTAGTTTTAGCTTAAATATGAATTATTTAACTTTAATTTAGTTTTAATTAATTTATATTTTATTGGTACTTATTTTAATTTTTTTATGAATAAACTAGCTGACCCGGCGAACTTTCACCGTTCCCATTCTCGTTCTCTCTCTCCCGTTTCCTGTATTTTTGCTACTTTTTTTAAATTACCGTGTGCCTCGTTCCTGGACTGGAAAATTATCCAAATCGGTTCAGCCGTTCCCGAGTTTTAGCGAAGTTAACTTAATTTCACATTTAAAAAAACTATACAGAGTAGTGTCAATTTACAATTTGATTACTTACGTAAGTTCTTAGGTAGCTAAGTATTTGTATGCATAGTTGGACACTTAAAGATTTGTCGTCTACCCGCCGTAGTAGTAATAGATTTACTGTATCACGGTTTACTGTATTACTTTAACGAACTGCAATTCATTTTTATTATCATCTTCATCTTCTTTAGGTCTTTTTAACAGACACGACTCTTTCTGTGCCATACTTAGCCAGAGCAGCCAGAGGTATTGGCCTACAGTCTATATGCTGGCCAGACGGGATGGAGAGATCTCATTGATGTTTTGAAGCTTTGTTTAGCTTGTATTTCCTAAGTCACTGTCTACGACATCCGCGGAAGGACATGGAGTAGTCATAAACTACTCTATCCAAAACCACACGGCATTTTTATTATAAAGCAAACATTATAAAGCACTAGATTTTGAATTAAGGACAGTAACTACACTTCACCTTTATATTTTTATATGGGTAAGGTACTATGTTATACTTTCGTGAAATTGATTTGAAATATCTGTGTCAAGATTAGCATTTTTTGTATGTGATGTCATTCATATTACGACTGTAAAGGGTTGGCAAAAATCAGTAAAAAAAAATATTGACTCCCAAACTATTTTTTATTTATGTAAACCTATACCTTACAACTTTTTCCACGTCACCATATTTTAAGATTTAAATACACATTTGCGACTAGTTTGCCAGTATACCGCAATCTGGAGACATGCGAAAGCCCACGTTAGGTAGGTAACAGAATAACTAGACTTAAGGGTCCCCCGACCCTAGACCAAAATACAACTTTCCATACAAACGTAGTCTACGTTTTATTTCAAAACGACACGTCCGATTTGGGCAAAATTTTGTAATTTCAAAGATTTTGCAATTATCTAGGTTTATATTTAGTTTCCGACTGTAAAAATATGAACTTGAAATAGAATATAGTGTTTTATATCATTTTTGACCATTAGTATGGGAAACTTCTAAATCGTTATATTTTCTTTCCAGTTCATAATTTTACTATAGGAAACCCAATATAACCCTAGATAATTGCAATTTCTTTACAATTACCAATTTTTACCGGAATCTGACATGTGGTTTCAAAATTAAACGTGTACTACGTTTGTATGGAGAAGTCTAGGGTCGCCGGACTCTTAACTCGATTCAGTAAAAGAAAAAGGTCACATATAAAAAACTGAGTGTCGTGAAACACTCGATTAGAACGAAGTTACAAAAATTCAAACCCCTAAAAAGCCCAAAAAAATTTCAGCGCCTAAAAAAGTTCATGACGCAAAAATCTTACACTTTATTTCACGAAGTCTATCCGCCGTTACAAAAACTTGATTTGTTATGTCTGATAGCCCTACTCCGGTACATCAATAGGTACTTAATGGTGAGTCCAGTACGATATGAGTGCACAAGCACCGGTGACCTGTGAGTAAACGAGTTACAATGATTTTTTCCGGTTGTATTTTGATCTGATTATGGTATTTGTTGATATGGTTTGGGGCCATGGAGAATGGTTTATTGGTTTGATTATTATCTAACGTATGGCATCACTGTTGGTGTGTACTTGTAGTAGTAATAAAAAAAATCCTGATGTGTGACATAATATGGCAATGTTTGTTTTGTTTGGTGTTTATTACTAAATCCGACAGTACTAGGTATGTTTTTATTAAATTGTAAAACTTAGATAAAAGATATTTACATAAAGAGAGATTTGTTGTGTATAGTAGATTATGTAATTTATCTACGAATGAAATATGTTTTGTATTGAAAAAAATCCCTCATATTCATTGTGAAAGGGACATAATAATTATAATAAATCGAACCACGGGCTATACAAGACCACTTTAGTATAATAAAATTAAAATAATAGTTAGAAACTAAAAAAAATCGTCATTTTAAAACGAACGTGTGCAGCCGCCCGGGCAATTGTTTTTTTTTTCTTTTGTTTACAGTTATCCTATTATATCCTATCCTGCTAATATTATAAATGCGAAAGTGAGTTTGTATGTTTGATTGTTTGTTACCACTTCACGCTTCAACCACTGAACCTATTTAGATGAAATCTAATATGGATATAGCTTGATACCCAGGGAAGGACATAGGATAGTTTTTATCCCGAAATTCCCACGGGAAGCGAAGCCCACGGGCACAGCTAGTTTTATTATAACTATAATATAGTGATCTAGTATAGCCTGTCGTTCGATTTATTACAGGACAAACCCTTCCACGTTGTATATCTATTTATACTTAGTTGTTATTGGTTTATGTTTAACCAATGACACTAATATTTATAAAGGCGAAAGTTTGAGTGTGTGTGTGTGTTTTTGTTACTTTTTCACGCGCACACGGCTCGAATAATTTTGATAAAATCTGGTAAGCAGGAAGTTGACACCCTGGATTAATACATAGGCTACTTTAGGCGCAGCTAGTGATTTTATAAATATAGCGTTGTTTCGCGTGTTTAACTCGCAAACCAGTTACGAGTATTTTTAGGTTGAGTATTTTTTTAATCCCTTCCCAAACATACCACGCTATTGACAAAGTTTGACCTTCACGTGGTCCTAGGTTGTTAACCTCCTGTTTTTCAGAGTTGATCGTAGGCGTGATTTGACCAAGGTTATCATCAAGTTTAACTATGATAAAAACACTGATTGTTGCAACGTTAATGGATGAAAATTAACGGTAGTCTTACTCTTAGTTTACTTAAATTACACCGGCCAATCAACCAACTCAGAAATCATGAAAAAATCAGTCCTAACGTAATTATCCCTTCTATTCGCTCGGCCATTTTGTTTCGATTACGATAACAGGCAGGGGGAGAGGCGGAAAATTTTAAAAAACTTGACATAAGCACCTTTAAAATTAAAATACATATTTGCATCTATTGGGTTTGTAGGTGTAATAGTGTTATAAAAAATATAATAGCATGTCACTTATTTTTCAGAATATTCGTGCTCCTGCAGTGGAGACTAAAAGACCTGATGATTTAATTTTAAGCATGCCCCTCCCCTTGAAAACTGAAATGACTGAAGTGCACTTATTTTTGAATGTCACATCAGTGATGGATAGATACAAGAGTCGTTTGAAATTATCTCTAAGGATTAAAGGATCTCTTATCTTAATATGTTGCTGAGTTATCATATCAGTCGGAACAAAACATGCCATATAATATTATTATATGTCTTTACCTCATAGATTAGCTGATTCACCTTCTAAGAATGTTTTTTTTGTAGCTAGATAAGTACTAAAAATATACGTTACCTACCTAACTCTTATTTTCCTTCTACACCTATACTCTATTTGGTTAGGTTATTAAATATATGTTAACAATCTTGACATGTCAAGATTATTTAAATACTTAACCAAATGGAGTATAAGTAAGAATAGGGATGATATTCGTCTTTTGTGTCGATAAAGTATTAGGAATGTTGAATGGATCCAAATTATTAGTTAGAATATCCAGAAAATAAGGGACACACCATTATTTTCTGGATATTCTTACCACAGTTCTTACTGACTGACTATATTTTTTATATTCTTAACTAAGATTGGCGTGCCGTCTGCATTTCGACTGCTGCATCAGGTAAGAAGTTACCGTGTGGTTCCCGGCAGAGTAGAATAGGACCACTCCATCTCTTCCTGTGGATGTCGTAAAAGGCGACTAAAGGATAAATTTGACACGAACACCAAAAAAGGCTTCCGACGGGCAGCAGTGTCGGAAGCCCGATAGCGACACAACACTGCGCTCGCCAACCCGCCTGCCAAGCGTGGCGAGTATGGCAAAACCCCCCCCAATGGAGGTACAACAAAAGACCAGGCCCCCAGTCCCCGGCAGCCCCGCTATTCCTGGCTCCGGTAGCGGTCATGGTAACGGCGGGGCAGGGGGTGCTAAGAATCTCCGGTAGAGATCCGGCTACCACTCCCGTCGAAGACTGGCCCTGGTAACACATAACGTCTGCACACTACCATGGACCATATTCATACGCTGCGGCAGGTAATAGAAAAGACGAGGGAGTATAACCGGCCGTTATGCTTGGGGTTCATGGACTATGAAAAAGCCTTCGATTCGATCGAAACATGGGCCGTGCTTCAATCTCTCCAGCGATGCCGCATTGACTATCTGTATACCGAAGTGTTGAAGTGCTTATACAGTAACGCCACTATGTCAGTCCGAGTACAGGAGCAGTGCACGAGGGCAATTCCACTGCATAGAGGTGTAAGACAGGGAGACGTTATATCTCCAAAACTGTTCATCGTTGCACTGGAAGATGCCCTCAAGCTTTTGGAATGGGAAGGATTTGACATTAACATCAATGGCGAGTATATCACTCACCTTCGATTTGCCGACGATATCGTTGTCATGGCAGAATCGATGGAAGACCTAAGTACTATGCTCGGAGATCTTAATCGAGTTTCCCAACAAGTGGGCCTTAAAATGAACATGGACAAAACGAAAGTAATGTCGAATGTCCATGTTGCGCCCCTACCTGTTTGTGTTGGGAGCTCCACCCTCGAAGTTGTAGACCAGTATATCTACCTGGGTCAATTGATCCAGGCAGGAAGTTCCAGCTTCGAGGAAGAGGTCTTTCGACGAATCCGACTCGGCTGGGCAGCGTTCGGGAAGCTACGCAGTGTCTTCTCGTCAAATATACCTTAATGTCTTAAGACTAAAGTTTACAACCAATGTGTGTTACCAGTGATGACCTCAGGCTCTGAAACATGGTCCCTTACTATGGGTCTCATAAGATGGCTCAAGGTCGTGCAACGCGCTATGGAAAGGGCTATGCTCGGTGTTTCTCTACGTGATCGAATCAGAAATGAGAAAATTCGTAGGAGAACTAAAGTCACTGACATAGCCCAGCGGAGTAGCTCGTTGAAATGGCAGTGGGCGGGACACATAGCGCGACGAACCGATGGCCGATGGGGCAAAAAGGTTCTTGAATGGCGACCACGTACTGGCAAGCGAAGCGTAGGACACCCACCCACAAGGTGGTCTGACGACCTAACCAAGGTCGCTGGATGCAAGCCGCTCTAGATCGGTCATTTTTGGGAGAGACCTATGTCCAGCAGTGGACGCTGTGCGGCTGAAATGATGATCAGGTAAGAAGAGATTACATGTAGAACGTCTAACAAAATATACTGAAACTATTTTATATATTTATATTAATCCTCATATTTTATATTCATCCTTAAGGATGAATTCAGTTCATGATACTCAACAACTTCCTCCAAGAAACGCAAAAACAAACATTACTATTATTGCGATATATGTTCCTTGGGAAATTCTTTAGTATCATAAACTGAACTCACACTTAAAATAGTTTTAATAAATTGTGTTAGAAGTTATATTAATTAAAAAAATTGCTTTCAAACGAGTTAAGTAAAAGCCTTCCTGTCATCTAATACCAGCTGTGCCCGAGGGCTTCGCTTCCCGTGGGAATTTCGGGATAAAGAGTACCCTATGTCCTTCCCCGGGTCTCAAACTATATCCATACCAAATTTCATCCAAATCGGTTCAGTATACACGTACACACGCTTAAACTACGTGAAGAGCTAACAAACAAACAAATATACAAATTCACTTTCGCATTTATAATATTAGTAGGATAGGTATATGTCCGCGTAACGATACGCTTGAGTGCACTCCGTATTGTATAAGCTGTTGCCGATTGCACCACCGAGTCAAGTCACCGGTCAGTAGTACAAGAGCACAGACTTGCTAAGTGCATGCCCTTGTAGGACTAGCACATTGGTTTGCGATTCTTTTCTAAGTGGTATTGATCGAATCATCACACAGAACCTTATAAAAGTTGAAAAAGCACAGCTCAGGATAATACAGAAAACAAGCTACACGATTAAGAAAACTTTGAATTTTTAATCCCTAGGCATATTTTTGGAGCTAGATCCGATATATACCCCGGCCGGCAGCGGTAATAATTATTGATCTCATGACTTTACTTTCAAGTTTTAGTCAAAAAAAATTGTATCAGAATTTTTATTTGACTAACTAATTAGGTCTTACTAACGATCCTTTTGAAGTGGCTTTCGGCTCCAAAACCAATTAAAAATCACATATTAAAATTCTGCCGTTGACGTAAGTTCGACACTAAACGTTTCTATTGTTTGACATTATTCAGAAAATACTATTCATTAGTTTATTCATATTTGACTCACTGAAAGCTATACGCGGCTGTGGTGACTGATTGCTTACATTATTGTATGTATATATTGATGAACACAAAAGACTGGAATATAAATGGAAACATAATTTGAGAAATATACTCATCACTTAAAAAAACATACCTACATCACGTGATACATTTTATACATTGCAAAAAATTTACAAGCCCTATTCATGACTCTGATTACATCTCTGAAGAAACATAAAGGCAAGACAGCTAATACTATAGTATATAATGATCTTAAAATCCCTAAGATACGACATAATAAACAATTATATACAGACAAATCACACAGAAACTAGACCCAAAGTTAGTTCGAGAGTTATGGGATAGGTACTTATTTTATAACAAATACATATAGATAAACTTCCAAGACCTAGGTCAATCTGAAAAAGTACATTTTCCATCTTGACCTGATCGGGAATCGAACACGGGACCTCCGGTATGACAGCGTGGCATGGTCGTCGAGCATTAAAGTGGCAGTTGGTTCGGTACACAGCACGAAGAACTGTTGGCCGATGGAGCTTACATATTTTTTCGAATAACAACAGCATACCGGCAAGTGTAGCTTAGGGCAACCTAATGAAATCAGAGGAAAATGTGATAGACTATCACTTGATAACATTTTCCTCTTAATTTTATTTACAGACGCTGCCATTACCCAATGTAAACAATCGACACGAGAAACCATTTACGTAATGTTAACTGTTTATGTAAACATGGATTACTCACACGTTACTTCTATGACGAACGATTACTTGTAATAGTTTTTTTAAAGTAAAAACAAAGATTTTGTTGGCTGTTTTTCAAGTCTGTAAGTAGGCCAAACACACTGCTGTCAGATTTTTAAAGTTGCTTGACGTCTGCCATAGAACGTTGACAGCCGGGACCAAAGGCAACGTGCCTCTCGTAACACGGAGGAGCTAAATTATTTACTATGGGTCTTGTCACGCCAAGGTTGCTTAACTTGTAAAAACGCTAGCAATGCGTGCGGTGGAAGTCTACCGGAAAACACATAACGGTAAAAAAATCCTTTGACCTCAAAAAAGTTCCGCCCATATATATGACAACTCCTAGGCGGATCCAAGGCAATTCAAAATTAGTATTAACGGGTCCATGAGGTTTTAAAGTACAGCTACAGTTATTGTTTGTATTTTAATAATTTAAAATAATCATACATAATACTCTAACTAAATAAAATACAAGAAATTGATTTGCAATTATACTTTTTATTAAATTAAAATCATAGCTCTGATAGGTTTCCTTTAAACTTTGTTATATATAGGTATACTGCTACACTGATTTTTTTTAATTGTTCATCTATAACTGTTTTATAGTATAGATATAAGTCGTTTACAGCTAACAAAAATTTGCAAACGAAATATTTCAGAAACGGAAAAATGGTGTTCATAAGCGGACAATATTTTTAAAGGAGCTTAAAAATATTGTGAGCTTGTGAAAAACGATACCCCACACAATAATAATACATAGGTACCCAAACAAAAACGCTCATAAAGCATCAAAAATACGTACTTCATGGACATTTGATTAAAAAAGAAAATATAATTTTACTAAGTTTGTTATTTTTATCATTCACTTGACGTTCATTTGACGACCTCCGTGGCGTAGTAGTCACCATGCTAGTCCGCCACCCAGAGGTCCCGGGTTCGATTCCCGGTCAGGGCAAATTGGAAAATGACCTTTTTCAAATTGTCCTGGGTCTTGGATGTTTATCTATATATGTATTATGTATTCGTTATAAAATATAGTATCGTTGAGTTAGTATTCCATAACACAAGTCTCGAACTTACTTTGGGGCTAACTCAATCAGTGTAATTTGTCCCTATATAAAAAAAAAAAACAGAAAGCCAAAAAAGTAGTGTATGATATTATACTATACGGTACGGAATCTTAGTAAACAGTCATCATAGATCACACAATTCACACATTGTTAGTTCATTCACATGAGTTTCCTGCAGTCAAAACTTTGTCTCAAGTTTTCAACAAAGTATCTAATTAATGTCATAGACGCTGAACTTGTAATCTGCATCAAATGCAATCTGTATCAGATGACAAAAACAAATCGCGTCATCCGAGGAGTTATTTTTACATCTGAGTTGCACTGCACCCTTTTGGTCTGGGACATTGATCTTACTCAATTGACTTGATGTTTCAAATTCATTAAATTTATTTTTTGCGTTTAAATGTACAAACATACATAAAGTAAATAATTTAACTAAAAAACCTTCCTAAATAAAAATAAAACTAGTTATAAACTAAAATATATCTAATTAAAATAAAACATTATAAAAAATAGACCCCAGATCACTACGGTCGCAGAGCCTAACCTAAACAATCGACACTACTAACCTAAGAGACTTATGGCATTTTCTCGTTGTATGGCCAGACTTAACCTAATAAATTATTTTTAATTTATTTTATTGCTACAATCAACTTTAAAATTAAAGATATAGATAGAGATATAATCTAATATACTCCTTAAACAAGCAAGAATTAAGTGGTACCTATTAAAGAGAAAATTTGGCGTATGGTTTCAGGCAGAGTAAATATGGACACTACAAGTCCTCCCGTGGATGTCGTAGAAAGGGACTCAGGGAATACAAGCTAAACAAAGCTTATAACATCTATGAGACCTCTCCAACCCGACTGGCTAGCGAGGAGTGTGTAGACCAAGGTCATCTGGCTATTCTGGCCAAGTATGACTTTGGTAGTACAGAGAGAGTCGTACTCCTGCAGTAGAGACAAAGGACCTGGTAATGAAGGATAAAAAGTATATTAGTCTCTCACGGTCTGTATGTGAAAGAGTGAGAATCGCGCATTCATCTTAAGAGAGGTGAGATTTTTATTTAACAAGTCGATTTCACAGAAGTCACCAAAATTCAACCGTGCTTGTAAAATCTGCTCAGAAAGAGATGCAGGCTGTATAATACAAGTCTCTTTTTTATTGCTCCAATACAGAAGATAATTGCAAGAATAGAGACTAAACATAATTTTCAGGTGTACAAAAATAGTAACATTCTTATGCTACTATATATTAATTATAATAAATATGTATAATTATACGATTGTGAAGATATAAGTTATTCTATTTCTTTTCCAAAAAACTAAATAATTTTTGTTTTTTTTTTCTAATTAAAGAACTAAGCTCTAATCTGTGAAGTAACGAATCGCCTTTATTCCTCTCTGACCAAAGTCAATTCTTAGGAAGAAATTTAAATAACAATCCATGTAAATGGCCAATTCGATAATAAATTGAAGTGAGTATGAAGTAATTTCCACATAACTAAAAATACTAATGATACCTACTGCACAATTAAGAAGAAAAACCAGGATAGTTGCGCCACTTTTTTAAATTACTTTATATCTCTTTGTCCAAAAAGCAAGATTCTTTATTCTTAAAACGGGTAAGCTTCAAATTTATAAAAGGAATAAACAATATCTTTGATATTTCCAGAGTATTGTCGATTTTTGCGGACCTCTAAATTTAAGGACAACTATCCCATGTAGGGGATAATGGACATGATACATGTAGGTACATTACGTTTAGAATAGATGCACTGTTGAGAAAGAGGACATTTATCCCGCAAAAACTTTGATCGCACCCAGCCGTCCCATGCAATCGTATAGAGACATGCAACACGGTCAACTTAGTCAAAGTTGCGGAGTCTCTCGATAAATAAATAAAATAATGTATGTTTCATTCGCGAAATTAGAGTAAACGCAATCAAGGCAACTATACCCCCGGGGCAACTATCCGGGTTTCCCTATAAAATATACACCACAAGTAATTTACATTAAGTACTGTTTATTATCATGAATTGAATTGACAGTAAGAATTACGGTAAGTAATGTTTATTATCATGAATTGGTAGATATTTTTTGTTCAACAAAAGATAATTTGGTTGAACTCCCGAGGTCGAGGCTGGACTCACGGACACAGATTATCTCGTTGGCGCTAACTGAGAGTTCCGGTGCTCGCGGTGTGCTTGCACTCGACCAGATGACTCAATTGACTTCATTGAGACTTTAAGATAAATAATAAATATATAGGGACAAATTAACAGATTGAGCTAGCCCCAAAGTAAGTTCGTGACTTGTGTTATGGGATACTAACTCAACGATACTATATTTTATAACAAACACATATATTGATAAACATCCAAGACCGAGCACAAGGACAATTTGAAAAAGGCCATTTTCCAACTTGCTTGGACCGGGGATCGAACCCGCATGCGGCGGACTAGCATGGCGACCACTACGCCACGGAAGTTGTCAAATGATGTACCACAGTCAGTGCCAGTGTATACTTAAGTATACACCAAGGGGTGAGTTGTCACAGGCCAGTGTATACTTGAGTATGCACAGTACTATGCCAATTTCGCAGGCCAGTGTGTAGTTCAGAATACACCGTTCCTTACATATTAGTATGGCGTTTGCTCTGGCCCTGGAGAATGTACCAGTGTTTTGGGGTTTGATTATGTATAGAAATGAAAAAGTTATGATTTTTTTTTAACAATGACTTTTAATTTCTATAGGAACATACACAAAACTTAAATTCTTCTTCTAAAACATAATTATTTCAGTCTTAAATCAACTTATTGTCTATGCTGTCACGCAAATAACTTCTTAAAAGCTTCTAGTGCGCCTTGTTAAAACATTTTCGGCAATAAAACCATTTACAAATATTGCATATGGTTATTACTTGCGCAGCGTGTTTTCGTTTTCCATATATGATTTTGCCTTTTTTGCCATAAACTGCATAGCACCCTTTACAACGACCTTTCTTCGGTTTCGGAGAGTTCTCGACGATATTATCAACAAGTTTGTGTACTGCTGAAGTTGAGGCTGGTTGTGGCTCTCTTTGTGGCTCAGTTGCATTTCCCGTGTGTTTATCAATAATCTGCTCAATAACGAGTTCTCTAAATTCGGTGATAGTCAACTTACCGTGCCTGGAATATTTAGAGTATAAGAAATAGGCATTTACGAGACTTTTTCCCCTAGATCAATTAAAAAATAAGCTTTCTATACCACTTCACACAACGCCTTAGTGCTGAACTATAAGATGCCATTTGGTCGCTAACATCAATTGATGATTTTCCTGTATTGAATCAACGATGGAAGATGGTTTCAGAATGGATCTACCAGTTTTAGTCCTGATTGTCTCCATTGATTTCGAAACAAACCAAAAATACACGTTTGCGGCATAAAATTAAAGTAAACAGGAAAAAAACTAGGTGTATACTGTAGTATACACCTGGCCGGCTGAATGCAAATCCGTCGATTCTACATTCCCAGGCCGGTGTATAGTAAACTATACACCTTAAAAAAGGGGGGGTAAAATATATATATATGTAACGACTGACTCAAGTAGAATCCAAATTTGCAATAAAAAAAAAGTGAAAATCCACACATTTTTACAGAAATGGCTTTGGCGCTGACTGTGTAAAGGTTGAGAAAACTGATACCTTTATTTTGCACTCACTTGACAACCCTAAAGTCTATTTTCTGCACTAGCGCTTTGGAAGCAGTAGTATAGTAAACTTAGCTGTAAGTAACCATTTGACCTCAACAATTGTGCAACGAAACAATGACGATTATTAAGAGATATTATAAATATCCTATGATAATAAAGATATATTTGGATTGAATTGAATTAAACTGAAAGAAAGAAAAATACTTACTTAATTTGGTGCTTACTGCCTATTGTGCTATTTAAATTGTATCCTTCTTACAGTGTCGAAATGGTTTCTGTGTAGGCTTATCTTGTAAATTGTATTTTTGTAATATAAAGGTTATCTAAATAAATTAATAGATAGATTGGCCTGATTACAAATACAAAGCTATTTATCTTCTAATCCAATTTCTGACTTTAATAATTGGCCAAGTGCATGTCGGGCCACGCGCAGTGTACGGTTCCGTAGTTCAGAATGCCAACTTTGAGTTTATGCCACTAAAAACGTTTTAAAACTAATTATCTATTGAATTTGTATGAAATTTCTTTTTCCGAGTACATTTTATAAGTTGATCGGCTATAACTTTTTAATTTGTATACCCTACTTAGCTCTGATAGTTTTCCTTTAAACTACATTATATATACTATAGCTATGAATTTTTTTACGTGGCCATATATAACCGTTTAGCAGATAGAGGGAGGGGACACTTGCCTCCAATAAAAATGTTCACTTTAAACCCAAATATTTCAGAAACGGATCCCTAAATCCGAAAATGGTGTTAACAAGCTCACAATGTTTTTGAAAGACCTATTCAACGACACCCCTTACAATGTGTTTGTCGAAAAAAAAAATATTGACTACCTCTTTACTTGTATGACAGCTAACCTAAAAAAAAATATTTTTTCTAGATTTATTTTACGAATTTTTCGCCATGATTAATATACATATCCATGCCAAATTACAGCTTTCTAGTACTTGTATTTTCTGAGTAGGACAGACAGACAGACAGACAGACAGACATGGCGAAACTATAAGGGTTCCTTGTTTACTACGGAACCCTAAAAAGGAGGAGGTTATTAATTCGAATGTAAATAATAATATGTTTCCCGATTACTCGAAGACGCCTGGACTAATATGGACAATTTTTAGTTTAAAAGCGCATAATTATCAGGTAAACGTAGCCATGGCAATTTTATCGAAATCGGTTGAGTTGTTTGGTGTTGATTTCAGATTTTGGTTTTAAAAATTATCGATTTTCAGAACACATAGGTATGTACGCAATGTATGTAGGCACAGACATTAGCTACACTTCTGCCGGATGAGTGATGGTCAATAATGAATTTAATAAATAACTGGATGAACCAGAGATCGGAATAACTGTGAAGCGTATTTGAAACACCTCCAGAAGACAGAACATAAGCATTTGACCGCGAACGAAGCGTCTCATATGTCTGGCAAGCCGCTGCCTAGATGTTCTTATTCTTGAGGATATGGATTCGGGATAAACAAGAATCCTGCAATTAATTAATAACTTAATAAAAACTTTTTTAAACGAATTAATTAATAAATAATTTTATTTCACCACATAGTATGAGACAGTACAATCAACAGCAATATCTACAAATGACAGAGAGAGCTACACATTTTATCAGTAAACCTTGATATAAGTACATTTTCCTCAATACTCATCTAGAGGCTGCATTTCTCTAAACCGATTCACGTGAAATTTTTTGTCAGTTCAGTGTTTTTTAATTTATCAAAATGACGGAGACATAGGGGTCTCAAATTCTCATGGTCTATGGTACAGAATACCTAATATAAGTTTTTAGGTTTTATTCAAATTGTATAAACTATAAGATTTGTTGATTTACAAAATATCCAAGGCCAGATAATTATAAAATTACAAAACTAATTAGATCGTGTACCACACCTAACACTCGCATTGATGATAGTTGTTTATATCGACTAAAACACGTTGGCATTTCCGACTATACTGGGTCAGTAAACCGTATAAAATAATAAAGTTATTGCTAACAGTTTCTTCCGGTATTCAATGTGTCAGCAGTTACCCCACAATCCACATGGTCATCTTACAGACAATTGAAATGATCGAGCACCATCTGCTCAGGGTTGAAGGCCAAAGCGAACATTATATTTCTTGTTATTGCAGGAGTCACCTCACTACAATTTATTATTGCTTCCTACCCAAGATAATATAATTACTTACGTAACAGATACCTAAAGCCATAGAAAGAAACTATTGGAGTGCCGGTAAGTAGACAAAACTCGGGTTGTGGGATAGCCTCACAGAGATGGCAGCACACACGACTAGCAAAAAAGTGAAAAAAAAAGAGTTACTTTAAAAATATTTGTAGCATTTCGTTCATATAAATCGTACTAGCAAAGATAATATAATTACTAACGTAAGTACTAGGAACGCTTCCTAAGTTCCTAGTATACTAGATATCACAGAGTAATATAATATCTTATGCAGTTTTAAAACTACCACCATGTCCATAAAAAAATCGGAGAAATTACTAATTTCAGAAGTTTATTAGTGATTTTAAAAAAAAAACGTAGCATTGTAGGTACTAACTTATTCCAGCTACAGGTTTATCACATTTATCAGATAAGGACATAAGTATAAAATAACTGGCCAAGTGCGAGTCGGACTCGTGCACTAAGGGTTCCGTACCCATATCTATAAAAAAACACACGTGACACAAGTTACAAAAATTTTGTGGCCGATTTTTGCTCGATCTTAATAACCCGTCTTTAATATTTATTTTATTCTGTTGTTAGTATTTGTTGTTATAGGGACAACAGAAATAGGTACATCATCTGTGAAAACTTTAACTTACTGGCTATCATGGTTCATGAGATACAACTTGGTGACATACAGACTTACAGACGGGTGGACGGACAGCGGAGTCTTAGTAATCGGGTCCCGTTTATACCTTTTTGGTACGGGACCCTAAGAAGTACAAAGACCTTATTTACGTCATTTTACACAATATATGACGACATATCGTAGGTAAACGACAATATTAGGTAGGTATTTGCATTTTCTCGTGTACGTACTGAAATAAATATAATGACGATACAGGAAAAAAATATAGCTCTTTTGGTATTAAGTATTTTTCAAAGCGAAAGATGATCTGGATTTGAAGCACAATTTCGAAAAACGATACTTTTATGTGTTCTTTTATTCAAACAAAAAGCTGTTTTTTTTTTATTAAATAAAAATCACTTTTTTTCATACATCAAATGAATGTTGGTACATTTCTTTATGAATATATAAAATGACAGTGTTGGCTAACCTGCTAAAGGAACCGTGGAAATACTGATTTTCTCATCAAAATGTAGATATCTAATTCATCTAAGTATTGAAGCCAACATTGTTGCGTACCTAAGTACTACATATGATTTTAGAGTTTCACGGTCACAATTACTGTTATTAGTATTACGGGACTTACCGCGATTAAAATTTAAATTTTGAAATTAAGAAGCATCCCAATTTTAATCGAGAAGATGGCTTCAAGTTGTTGGGCACGTGGAATCCAGTGATTGAGCTTTGTAAAAAGAGTGTGCGAATAACTAAAAACAATTCCCGAACGGACACCGTCAGTGTTGTGTGTAAGGACTTATGCAACAAACGACGAAGAAAGAGGGTAGACCGATATGGTTACCCTTGACAGCCGGACATCCATCGCAGTTCCTCAGTCGGCCAGCGACGATGATGGCAGAAGGGCCGTCGAAATATCTGGCAAAAAACGATATTAACCTAAGTACTACATTTTACTGCGCAGTAACTTTGTTTCTTTGATTAAAATCAATTCCTAAGTTATTCTTCTTTGGTATCGGAGTGAATCGTTGCATGCCTGCCATACTAATGAATATGTACTTACTGCTTGTGTACCTACATAAGTACAAGTTAATGTAATAAAGTGAATTTGTCTTTCTGTAATAGCGCTTTGTACCTACCAACATCGCTACAAGCAAAAGCATTTTCATCCAAAAGCTACATTTTCGTATGCGACCATTCGATACTAACTCGTTTCTGACCACTGATAAGCATCTTATAATCTTCATTATATTAACCTACTCATGTAGATAGGACTCTTTCTTTCCTATACTGGTCTAGGAGAAAAAAAAATCGTACAACGCACCTTTTTCGAGATATAAGCAAAAAACCAAAAAACGGGACCTTCTTTGTGCCCTCCCCCTGCGGGCTCACCTCCGAGGGGTAAGGACTTTTAACATGTTTATGCCCTAACTAGTCCTAACAAAGTTGCCGAGTCAAAATTTCTGCTTTCGACTTTTCTATCCACATGTCCTTTTTGAGCACTCATTGACCGAACTATAAGCAGTGGTTATTGCACTGATGCAGAGCCAGATTAACCGTGTGCGTTACTCTACCTAGAAAGTAGCTCCTAGAGAGATATGAGTGGAATATATAATTAGTACCCAATATGCTGTAAATGTGCCCGGCATAAATAATTTGTGGGGGTTGTCGTTTTGGAAAAAAATGGAAAAAACGGTTCCTGCTAGGGTAACGTTGTTCCAGCAGGAAAATTCTAAACTACTGATCGAAAGGAGAAACAATGTGCATGGTCAGATAGCTTATATTTGTGGAAGTATGTGCGGCGAATATGGAATATGTGACGGTTCAGGTTTTTAAGATATCGAGTTTCCTGCTGGAGTAACGTTTAGCGAAATCGTTGTGCTCTAAAACTGTTATATGTGCGCATGTAGAATAATTGCACATGAGTAGCTCTTGATTTGTGCTAATGGCACACATAATTATATTTAAGAAAATATTTATAATTTTCGAGTAATTGCGCTTTTTTTAAAATACAAAAAAAAATTCGCAGCGCCGTTAAGAGAAAACGTATAAGCTCATTAAAAACTGTATTCGATCCATCTCGACTCCTATTAAATCCATAAAAAAATTGGGAAGTGTAGGTACATCAGTTATCAAATAATATTACAAAAATCAAAATTATCCTATCATAATTTTGACGGTCAACATACAAGAAAACGGATCAACGCAAGACGTGCGGGTATGAACTAAAAATTAGTACCTATAGTCGAATAACGCATTGCGAATTTTCAGCTAGAAATGTTTCGTATGTAAAAAGATATAAACAAAAAACAAAACCTGGAAACAAGGGCCGATAACCCGACCAACTTCGAATGACTACAAAAAAGCGGCGGTTTCATACATATCGATGACCTTCTTAACTTAGTCACGAACCGGTTGAAACGTGTTGAGCCAAAGTACACTCAAGTAGAAAACAGACAATTCAACAATAAATAAACTTGTATGTATACTATACAATATGTAAAAAAAACCTGTACGATCCGTTAGGTAATAATTGCTATTTTTTTACAGGGGTTATTTTTATTAGAATCTTTCATCTATCATACATACTTACATATATACATGTTATCACGTCTTTATCCCTTACGTGGTAGACAGGACCACGTTTAGCATACTGGTGGGCGTATAGGTGGAAAATGTAATCAAAATAGTGATGAATTGCTAGCCCCATTTTTTGGAATTTTTTTTACATTGACTGCTTTTGGTTCTCTAATATATGACCCAGACCCAGATTTAATTTCTGGCGAAAAAAAAAAAAACAACGCGAAGAGGTTGCATTGGCTTTTTAACTGTTTAGCTATCACGGTTCATGAGATACAGCCTGGTCACAGAAAGACAGACGGACAGACAGACGAACAAACGGACATTGGAGTCTTAGTAATAGGGTCCCGTTTTTATCCTTTGGGTACGGAATCCTAAAAGTAGTTAAAATCCACAAATAGAGTTGTAAATCACGCAAAAGTAGATGCACTACGCGTTTATTTATTTAAGTAATACCTATTGCCGCCCGGTGCCGGGGGCGTTAGCGGTATCGATGCATTGAATCATCATCGGGCGAGTTGTCATGTCATGTCATGTTCGGACATGACATGTCATGAACGTTCATTCAGCGCGTCACTTCATTCAGCAGTAGGCGGCCGGCCGGGCGCACGCGAGTTTGCTTGCCAGCGGTTTATTCAGCAGCGGGCGGCCAGCTGGGCGCCCGTAGGTAGATACTTGCAAGCATAGTTTACGCTCGACGATTTACGGTGAGGTGCCAAGTGGTAAGTATTTATGTTTTAATGTAGTTTGTATTTTCAAGTGTGTAAATTATATGCATAGTAATTATATATAAATATTATTTTCGTACTGTAACCCCCCCTTAAATAATATATTTTTTTCATTTTTCAACTAACCCAACTTACCCTATCAACTTTGCTAACTTACCCTATCAACTTTGCTATAAACATTACTTCATTTATTTCTAACTCACTATCAACGCTATAAACATTATTTCTAACTCACTATCAACTCGCTATTTTGAACTTGCTATCTATACTCGCTGTGTTTGGAATGACGTAATGGCAATAATCATCTAGTAGAGGACCCAGTTGTGTTTCATAGTAACGCAAATTCTAACATAACACGTTCAGCACTTATTCTTCTCATTAGTACATCTATCTAAACTATAAGTACGTTTATTTAAATTTTATTAAATAATTATATTTATACCTTATTTTGTAATCAAATCAAAGTTTATCTAAACTACAAGAAAGTTTATTTAAATCCTATCAAATAATTGAATTTATATTTATCCATAGTTTTGTAACAAAGTTAATGTTTATCTAAATCCTATTACATAATTGAATTTATATTTATCCATAATTTTGTAAAACTTCTTTAAAGTTTATACGACAAATACGTTTCTTTAAAGTTTATTAAATAATTGAAGTTACGCATAATTTTGTAACCTAATTAAAGTTGACCTAAAGTATGTTCTGTTTTACATATGAGCATATATTTACGTTAGTATATTCATTAGAAGCTCAGTTTTCTAGATTGTGGCCCCCCGTAGGGGAAGTTACAGCACCTCCACCGCTGAACTTAGTAGACTTCGACTCCAGACTGGACAGTCTTCCTGCCTTGGGACCAATATGCTCAAATATTTATACCATTATATACTCAAATGTAATAAGCCTGATACAGGCAAGAGAAAGCTAAAGAGGAGCAAGATAATCTTGCAACAGATTCAGCTACTTCGGAACTTGCATCTTCACAATATTCCGGGGTCTGAGCAGAAAATATTATTTTTAAATCTTCAAATCAACTGAATCCCCGATTGCTAAAAGAGCATACTACAAATATATGATCCAGTCTGTCTTGTCAGTCATAATATGTCAATTAAGTATGACTAATAAATACCAAAATTACTTTTATTGAGGTTTCTTTTTAATCCCTATTATTTAGGTTTTAATTCCTACAATAGTTTACACGGGAATTGGATTTTAATTCCTAGAATTTTATTTATACGAGAAAATATATTTAAGTTTAATGAAAGTAAGGATTTTAGTTAAGTAAATGGTAAATATATCAAACATTACATTTTTATAGTTAAATTTAAATAAATGAAAGGTATTTCAAATCACTCCAGAAATATCACTCCAAAGAATAGATTTAATTTAAAATTGCATAATTAAAATAACATTAAAACTTAATTTTTCTCAACAAACTTTTATTATTATTATAGATTTGCTTTAATGCATAATTATAGAAGTATTAAAACTTAGTTTGTTCAATAAACTTTTTTTTTATTACTATTGATTTACTTTGATTATAAAGCGACTTTAACAATTAGTTATTGCTTTCTCTAAAACAAAGAGATATTTATCAAACATGATTTATTTAAACACTAGGAAATAATTTTAAAGAAATAAGTCCTGTTTTCTCTGAATAAACTATTTAAGTACAAATAAAGGAATCGCCTTTCTTACACGTATGTATTAAGAAGTGAGCCTAAGTTGAATTGCAACTAAAATTAAATATAAGTAATTAAACATTTAAATTGATGTAAAAATTTAAATCAAATTTTAGTCAAAGATTTTACAACAAATCACTAATCTATTGAACAAATTAATCTTTGTCATAAATAAAAGAAAGTTGAAATGTAAAAGTAAATCCTACATAATTACCTATACCTATCTCCATTTCTATTCTCCTATTGATTTCCTAATTTCCTATACAGAATACGATGCTACTGTGTTAAGTTACTTTCCAATCTAACAAAATGTGTGTTTCTAAAATGATCCCCGGTGTAAGGAATCATTTCCTAACATGGATATTTTCCGGTGTAAGAAAATATCCGCCTAGAGCTAAGCTAGAGTTTTGAGAGAGCCTCTCTCGCCCTAATCTAAAGCTGCCTATCTAAGAAAATCCCGCCTACAAATGCCTATTTACAAATCCTACTCTGGTGTATGTTGAATATGACTAAAAGTCATATTCCCTAGCTGTTATAAATTCGGAGCTGATCTGGGTTGATCCTTCTACCTATAGCCCGTCGAGTTCTGAGTGAAATCTCATAGGGATTGGGAGATTCCAAACAGCCTAACTACACAATCTAAAGGGACCACAATTGCGTCTGTTCTCCTTAATTCTAAAGCGGATTACAATCACACGCCTTTCGGAACGTCGGCTCTTTAGCGTTAAGGAAACATTATAACAACTGTGGGTAGCTAACAAGGCTAATAAATTAAGCCCGCCAAATTCGCTACAAATCTGGCTATTTTACCTAAAGTCTCTATTCCTTTGGAGATCCCTCCATTTCTGTAGGCCAAAGGAACAGAAACTAACGAAGGTTTGACCATTAAAGCCCCAAACTGACACAAAATTCAAACTATAAAACCAAATATAAATTAACAACAAATCTTTAGACACCGAAAGATAAAATAGAACGAACAATGAATTAATATAAATTCATTGAACGAACCAATCCATCCTCCGAAATCAAAAGACCATCACTAAACTGAATTTATACTGAAATTGCTATTAAAGCACTATACAAAAACTAATTTCTGCAAATGTACACTAAAATTATTTATTAAATTATTATAATTTACTTGGGACAAACTAATTTATTTTTAAAATTTACTAAACTTTAATTTCAGAATATTTTTACCACATATTCCTAATTAAAGTTATAATCAAGGGACCGCGGGATAATTTAAACCACCTATACTGTCAAACCAACGTATTCCCCACACAAAACACTATTTTTTCAAGACTTCTTCGTTTCTTGAGTTAAAATAAAACTTGACGTAATTCACCAGAATTAACACGAAGACGTCCTAGTTGATCGAAGCTCGAAGCGCCAGTGATTTCGTTTCCTCCCCCCAAGGATCCTTTAAAGGGACGTTAGTCCACACATAAACCACGCCCTTTTTCTTGAAATCGGCCAATGGTAATCGTCCTGCGTCCGAGTTCCATTTTTTTTACCTGCGTCTACGACTGACGCTGTCCCAAAATATCACCACGTTTTTATTTGCAACGGATATTTTACTTAATATAAAAATTAAGAAATGATGCATTCGTTTTGCACACATTATATATATATGAAGTAGGTATGTTGTAATTTTATAAGCATTCTATGAAGAATAGAACGACATAATAGGAATAAATTGTGTATAAATTTATCTCACATTTTGTAAGACAAAATAAGTCCAAAACAGACTGATTCTGACTAATATAAAACTCATAGTTTATTCCAGTTCTTATTCTCTATTGAGAATTGAATTCAGAATATTTAGGTTTTGTCTATGACCTAGGTCACAGATCTTCAATTGGTGTGTCACAGAACTTTCATAAACTGAGAAGTGCGTCAGGTCAAAACGTCTGGTCAAGATAGACTTGATTAACATGATATACAAATTGTTGATATTTTCACCATATTGAAAATCGAATTCAGATGAACATAGAAAATATTCTCAGATAATTCCATACGTCATACATTATGGAACAAAATTCATAACTATCATCTGAAATTCTAGTCAAATGATGGCGTTGTATTAAAATAAATAGGTATGTACCCAATAATTACCACGAGAAATTCCATTCTCACGGATTTTTTAAATGCTTACTTGTAAAAGTATGCAAGTCATAAAGTATATAAATTTATTACATTTTTTGTTGATTTCTAGCGCTGTACTCAGAATTTTAGTCAAGTGTTCGAAATGGTTTATAAGTAAAAACAATATTTATGAGTTAGAAAGAGAAACCAATATATGTTGAAGCGAGACAATATCTCAGCTTGCATCTCAACCCATTCCGACTAAATTAAACCATCTCTTACACTAATAGAGATCAAAATTCAATATCAGACTAATAGTTTTTTACCAATTCAGCCAATATGCACACAAAGAAAGTCTATTCGTTAGTGGATAAATGAACGTTTCTCATGATTGTTACACAGAATCACTTAGGCAAACATGGGTCAGCCAAACAACTTTTGAAATATTTATTACCTCCCTTAGCAAAACGAGTACCTGATACAAACAAACCCTCATTGATAAGAACTTTTACCGACTAATGTATGAATCATGTTACATTATTGACTTGAAATGAGTATCGTATGAAGTTGGTATACATTTATAAATATTTGAGAATGATATGACGAGAACGTAAATTTGCGGATCGTCACAGCCGACCCCTAAAATTTTATGCAGTTGTCCTTTTTTATTATAAGGACCGGAATAAAAATTTTACCTCCCTAACATTCTCAAATATTGCTTTTTTTTTTAATAAGTGAGAACGTAACAAATTTTATTTTCCCAAATCATAGAATGTATCGAAATATAAGTGTATCCCTAATATGTGGTTTGTACCTTGTGTAGGGTGTATACGAGTGTGGAGTGTGTTTAAACCAACAGAGCGTCTTTCATCATCAAGATCTCTGTTTTAGCTCAAAACTTCGTTCAATGAACAGGAATCAACTTTCACCTGGATGAACTGGGTTCTCGTAGAGCGTGGGTTGTGAATCCACTAATTCTAGCAATTACTGTTGAAGTACATCCGCCCGGATTCAACATTACAATCAAGGTCGCAAGATAATTCAACATCTCCCGGAAAACAAGGTTCTCCATTAAAGGCTAATTATTCATTGCTGCGCATGTCCAGAAGCCATGCCAAAACTTCAATCAAAACAAGTTCCAACACTGTCTTGGCGAGTGTGAAGTTGCCGAGTTCATGATTGTAGGCATGATCCGCCTAGCTTCTTGTCCAGAGAAGAGCATTTTACAGGTGTTGTAACACTTGGGTACATTTCCAAAGGTCTACAATATTATGTATCCTCGGAATAAAATTAAACCTAGCATCTTGTCCCCCTATAAATTGCTCTTTTGTGATGTGTAACTTCCAAATAATTGGGCTAATAATATTTAGAGTAATCTGGTTTCTCATAAGGTATGAACCGGGGCCCTCCCTAGCTAAACATGTCATCATCTTTCAGATTTCTTCTCTCAGAACGCCAACCTACTCTAAATACAATAAATGATCATACCTTCCTCTTTCTCAGATACGCGCAACCCAAATTCACAACAAAGTCCATATTTTTTTATTACCCTTTTTCGTAAAACCTTTTAATACCTCCCTTTTGTTACCTTTCTTTACCATATATTTACCAAAATTAACTAAAATTAAATTGATAGCTTGACAGAAAATAAAACAATTATTTTACTTTCCAAGATTTTAATAATTTTAAGGTTAATAGTGAAAGAATTATTTCATGATCTCAGGATTTTAATTCAACTTCGATACAAAATAAACAATTTAAAGTTTAAAGCTCTTTTAAATCTAAAATAAAAACAATAAAAAAAAATCTGTTTTAAAGTATTTTATTAAGTTTTTTATAATTACATGCTTTATTTAACTATATAAGATGTAATATTTAACGTATTTATGCTGATAAATCCCACATATTACTTTATAAGTAATTATTCGCCAACTCAAAGAAACTTTATTTCGATATAATCTGCAAAAATAAATTTACACTTTAATTCATAAATTATTATTATAATAGAAGAAAAAAAATCAAACTACGTAAAAACTTCATAAAAATCTGAAAAGAAAATAATATAATTTAAAATTTTATTTTGAAATAATTAGTTTAATTTTAATTAAAATAAAATTGTATTTGTCGTGTCATATTTTATCATAACCGATTACTTTTATAAACTGCAGGTAAATAAGACCCATTCTCCGGAACTAAGAACCCCCACTGCAATCCGAAACACCTTTCATTCATATATATATACACTCTAAGATTTGATAGCTCGAAATGTAAACAATCGAAATGAAACGGCCAGGGGTGCCATTCCTAAATTACCAGTCCGGTAGTTTAATGGATATGTCATACGGGGACGCGGACCCGGCCTCCCGAGCTGCTATGGACTCACTCCTTTTGTTTTCCGAGTCAGTAGTATCCCTTAACCTTTTGTCCTATCCCAATCCCAATTAATCCTGTCCTTATATATTTATATCTCTATATATGTTACTTTCTCCCTGCCTTCTTTTTCCATGCCAATCCAAGGTCTGCCGTGCCGAGGGATGCGTGGCTAGGGGCGAGCCTAGTCTCGAGCGTGCTGTTTTACCCTGGGGTCGGGCGCCCCCAGAACAAGGCTAGCCTTCGCCTGACAAGGGGCTCTGTTAGGTGCGACCGAATAGATCCCCATTACTCGTGGGAACGCAATGATCCAGAAACATTTAAGCAATCAGTATGGCGGCGACGCGGTTCGCAACCCGTCACGTCCCGTTTCCCGCAGGTGCGAAAAGCGGTCTTTGGACAGCCGCTTGGCTACTTTGAATATAAGAGGAGGAATGAATGGTAAAATAGATGAGGTATATCAGATGATGAGTGAAAGAAAGATTGATGTGCTGTGTGTAAATGAGACGAAACGGAAAGGATGCGGAACCACTGAGAGTGGTTCATTCACGGCATATTGGTCAGGAGTACCAGAAACCGCCAAAGGCTGTCAAGGAGTTGGCCTCATCCTTTCCAAAAGAATGACAGAGTGTGTGAGTGAGTATGAATTTGTAAGTTCAAGACTTGTCTGGATTAGAATGAAAGTTGGGTTGAATCGAATATTTATATTGGGAGCGTATGCGCCTACAGAAGGTAAGTCTAAAAGAAATAAAGAAGAAAGAAAGGAATTTTGGGATAGTGTGAATGATGTTTTGAGTGGTTGCAAAGACAATGAGAAGATAGTTATGCTAGGTGATTTTAATGGATGGGTTGGTATTAAGCGAGATGGTTATGAAAAGATATTGGGTTTGTTTGGCGATGAAAGGGAAAATGAAAATGGGAAAAGTTTGCTTGAGGTATGTCTGCAAAAGAATCTTTGTGTGACAAACACTATGTTTGATCACAAAAAGATTCACATGTACACAAGGGAGGAAAACGGAGTGAAGAGTATGATTGATTTTATAATAGTGGACGAAAGAATGAAAAAGAATGTGATTGATACAAGGTCTTACCGTGGAGTAGGGATTTCTACAGATCATTATTTGGTAATCTGTAAAACTAGAAACATTTTTAAAAAATGGCGAAATTTTATATCTAACCCCTCCAACAGGTTGGAACGGATAAAAGTTGAGAAATTACAAGAGGAAGATGCAAAAAAGAAATATAAATCAAAACTAATAGAAAAATTTAAAGGAATAGAGGACGAATGTGAGATAGAAAACGTGTGGACAGTATTAAAAGAGGGAATGATTGACACCGCTATTGATGTATGCGGTATGACAAAAAGAAGAAAAGGCAAGGATGTGGTAAATGTATGGTGGGACAAGGAAGTACAAGACGCTGTAAAAAAGAAGAAGAAAGCATGGAAGGATTGGTTGTCAGTACGAGCTGATCGAAGAAATCAGAATGCAAGGGATAGTGATGTATTTGCAGCAAAGCAAGAATATAAGAGGATGAATGTGATTGTGAAAGAGATAGTAAAAGAGAAGAAAAAAGAACAAAAGGATGATTTTGATATAAGGTTGTCTCAAGACTTTAAAAGTAATATTAAATATTTTTGGAAGAGCGTTAAAACAGCTAGAGGTAAAAATACGACCTCTGAGTTAAACAAGATCAGAGACAAGAATGGAAGATTATTAGTTGGGTTACAGAGTGTAGTAGATAGATGGAAGGAATATTTTGAAGGACTGTTTGAAAAAGATGAAATGAGAGTACCGGAGCCTGAAAATAACGCACAAGAGAGTGATATGCAAAATATGATGAGGAAATAAGTATGGATGAAGTAGTGAAAGCATTAAATAGTATGAAAATGGGAAAAGCTGGAGGGTATGATAGGATTACTGTCGAAATGCTGAAGGCTGGACAGGGCATAGTAGCAAGTCAGTTGTGTCACCTTTTCAATCTTTGTTTTAAAAACTGTGTGGTGCCAAAAGATTGGTGCAATGCGGTAATTGTACCGCTGTATAAAGGAAAAGGTTCACAGCAAGACTGTAAAAACTACCGAGGCATTAGTCTTCTCAGCGTTGTCGGCAAATTGTATGCAAAGGTCTTGATAGAAAGGGTGGTGAAAAATACCGAAGAGAAGTTATGGGATGTACAAGCGGGATTTAGAAAGGGTATGGGATGCACGGATCAGGTCTTTTCTTTAAGATGCATTTTAGAGAAGCTTTTGGCCAAAGGTCGAAAAGTCTATTGCATCTTCGTAGATTTAGAAAAAGCCTATGACAGAGTGGTGAGAAATGAATTGTGGTCAACATTGTCTGCGTATGGGCTGAGCAGCCATCTGATCCGAGCACTGAAATCTCTTTATAGGAATTCCAGTGCTTGTGTCAGAATTGACGGCGAATACACAGACTGGTTTAACATCGAAAAAGGTGTTAGACAGGGATGTGTAGCGTCGCCTTGGCTGTTCAACTTATTCATGGACAGTTGTTTGACAGATTTGAAAGATGATGAATGTGGTGTTAGAATGGATGAGTTATTAATCAAATGCCTTCTCTATGCCGATGACCAAGTAATACTTGCGGACTCAGAGGAGGAATTACAGAAGATGATAGCTGTTACGAATGATGCATTAGAGAAAAAGGGTATGAAAGTTAATGTCAGTAAAACCAAAGTTATGGTGTTTGAAAAGGACGATAGTGCAACAGAATGCAATATTTTAATAAATGGGGTGAAAGTTGAGCAAGTGAAAGAGTTTGTATACTTGGGATGTATGTTTACAAGGGATGGTAAGCACGAGGGTGATGTTGAAAAAAGAGTGAATGCGGGTAACCAAGTGAATGGAGCGTTGCATTCCTTTATGAGCAGTAGGAAGGTATCAGACAAGGCACGTCTCGCTGTTCATAAAGGAGTACTGATACCTACTTAAATGTACGGTAGTGAGAGTTGGGTATGGCAGAGAAAGCATGAAAGTAGAATAAATGCAGTTGAAATGCGAGCGCTGAGGAGTATGTGTGGTGTTACTTTGAAAGATCGAATACGGAATGATGCCATAAGGGAGCGGTGTGGAGTAAAAGAGGATGTTGTGACAAAAATAGAGAAAGGGATGTTAAGATGGTTTGGGCATATAGAAAGGATGGATGAAAAGAGATTGACGAAAAATATTTATATGACGAATGTGAAGGGAACAGTAGGAAAAGGTCGGCCTCGGCGAACTTTCTGCGACCAAATTGCAGACGTTCTAAAAAAAGGAGAGGTAAAAAGTACCCGTAACCGAAGGGCATGTATGAAGAGATTGATGAGTTTAGATGAAGCAAAAGAGGTTTGTCAGGATCGTAGCAAGTGGAAGTCCATAGTCTCTGCCTACCCCTGCGGGAAACAGGCGTGATATTATGTATGTATGTATGTAAATGTAAACAATCAGTTTATCTTGAGAAATATGTTAAAGTAAAATTTTACAATAATCAAGAAGTATGTTTTTGGTAGAATTAGATAATATAGAGTATTTATGAGTTTATAGATTTATAGAAAATTGTATGATAAAAAAAAAATTTTTTTTTTTACGACCCCTATACTTTTTATGTTATTGAACTTTTATTTAAATTGTTTTTATTAAGTTGATTAATTATTATGAATCTAGTTTAATTATATTTTATATAATATATGGTCTGCATTAAACATACCATAATAGTTATAACAATGTCAAATGACTTTTATAAAATTAGATACAATTTCAATCATGAATTATGAGATCATTGAATGATGAATAATAATCACCCTCCCCATTAAAGAAAAGCCGCCAACACTCCTCTCTATCTGACCTTACAATTGTTCAGGCAGTAGTTATCTCAGTCATAAGAGATCTGACGTTAAGTTATATTTAAAATAAAAATTAATTGTTTTATAAAGTCTAAAGTTTAAATGAATAAAATTATTAATTTGCCCTGAACAACTTTGTGAGATCAAACAGGCTTTTCCCAGTCCCATCTGATTCTATATATTTCAACCCCAATTTTTTATTTAAAAAAAAAAATATATAAGTATAAAAGTTCTTATAAACAATAATATTACTAATTAATTTCTAAAAAAAAAACTAAATTTCTATACTAAAACAAGATTAAAAATAAAAAATTAAACATTATTTGTGATTGTAAAATATAAAAATGTAAAGAAATATAAAAATGTAAAAAAAATATAAAAATGTAAAGAAATATAAAAATGTAAATAATGTAAATAATGTTTTCACGCTATTAATTCGACTTAACGAATTTATAATAGATGAAAACATTTACCTAAATTATAATTAACCTTAATTAATTCTGGAGTAAAGAAGAGAGAAAAAAAAAAGAAACAAATCTATCTTTTACAATAGTACCTTGACAAATGAATTGTGTTAAATCTACCTCTTTCTTTATTAGTTTTAGGCCCAAGTCACACTGGCACAGAGTCGAAGCGACGCGGCGCGTCATGTTTTGCATGGCGATGCGCGCCTTCGCGCGGCGACGCGCACCTTCGCGAGGCGACGCGCGTTTGTGCGCGACGGGGCGTAGTGCCGGAAGCAGTTCAGAAACTTTCGAACATTCGTGAGTGGTGCTCGCTCGATAGTATTGTGATGGTTGATATGGATCTTATCATGATTGCTCTAATATCAGAAGCTGAAGAGGAAGAAAGTGAATTTATACCAGAAGCTGAGAATAGAAAAATAAAACGAAAATTTTGGGTTCACGAGTTATGGAAGAAAAGACATATACTTGGTGAATTCAGAACACTATGTAGTAATGATTTAAGTCTGGACCCAAGATATTTTTATGATTATTATAAAATGGGTGTAGATAAGTTTGAAAATTTGGTAAATATTTTGAGGCCTCACATCCAAAAGCAAGAAACAAATTTAAGAATACCTATTTCCGTTGAAGAGCGGATATCAATATGCTTGAGGTAAGTACATTTTTAAGCTAGCTTAGATTTCTATTCTATTCTATTCTAAAACATTAAAAAAAAACATTTTAAAAAATGTAAGTAGGTTAGGAAGAGTCAAAAGCATTTATTTTAATTTACATAGATTTATTTATCTTTAATTTTACGCATTATTAGGTACATAAGCACAGTTCTTCGAAAACTGATACCATGCATATTACCTATCACATCATTTTAAGCTAAAATCTACATCACATCATTTCCGGAAAGTACAGGTAGGTATGTAAAAAAATAAGTATTAATAATTTTTTGGAGAACCGTCCCTTATACCGTAAGTCATGGCATTAAATTAGCCATACATAACGTCATTCACTGTAGTCATTATCGCCATCCCTGTGTTGCCGCGTCGTCGTCGTCCCAATCGGCAATGGTATGTACGGTGAAGGTGGCAGGTCGAGATCTTCCATACGATATCTCGAAGAAGTACTATTTGCGAACTGATTAGGACTAGTTGACGTATTTGGCTGCATTGAGTATGTGTCAGAAGGAGTAGTGGTTGGTAGCTGTGTTGTATAATACCCGGTATTTGGCTGCATTTTATATGTGTTGCAATTAGAATTACAGTTAGTGGAATTAGATTGTAGCTGAAGACTTTCTGATTCGGTTCGTAGTTCTGTTGTATAGCCGATGGATGAAGAAGTATTTGCTTGCATTGAGTTGATAATAGATGTATCAGGTTGAAAGGTGCACATTTCATTCGAAGCAACTTTTATTTCCGCGTCAGTTACTAAAAGCAGTATCTGTCGTTTCAGTAGCGCTTGCATTTGTATTGGCATCCGTTTAACCGTTTTAGACATAGAGAGAAAAAAAGTGTCCGTTGGATCTTCTTCTGTTTTCTTATTTTCCAGATATTGCGCGAATAACATTTGTGATAGTGGTTGTGACTTTTTTCGAGTAGTATCGGAATGGCTGGATAATTGTGATTCGGGTCGAGATGGCGACGCAACGGACAAGTTTGTGTCGGTATCAGTGTTTAGGTCATTTTCTTCGGAGCTATCTAAGTTAGAAGTCTGTGGTTTGTTCTGCAAGTATGGTTTTAAAAACTCCAATTCTTTTTCAAATCTTATTGGCTTATCATTTGATCTAGCAGAACCACTCTTGAACTGTCTTAGCCTAATTGCTTTCTTGTAACAATCCCTTATTCTTTTCCACCGCTTTTGACACTCTGCCTCTGAAAAAGGAACACAAAATTGTAACTCTTATTTTAATTCAATAAAATGTTTTACATATTTATGTGAAAAAGGAACACAAAATTGTAACTCTCATTTTAATTCAATAAAATGTTTTACATATTTATGTGTATTTTTTTTATTGTTACAGATTTATGACTACAGCAATTAGCTTTCATGCCTTAGCTCAAAGTTATAGAGTAGGATACAGCACTGTTTTAACAATTGTACATGAAGTTTCCGCAGCAATATGGAAACATTTACAGCCAATTGTTATGCCGAAGCCAACACAAGAATTATGGACTAAAATAGAGGAGGAATTCAGAACCATATGGAATTTTCCTAATTGTATAGGGGCAATTGACGGTAAGCACGTCAATATAAGAGCTCCCAGGAATAGCGGCAGTTTGTACTTCAATTACAAAAAATTTTTTAGTACTGTCTTGTTAGCTGTTGTTGACGCAAAGTACAGATTCATTATTGTTGACATCGGAGCATATGGACGTAACAGCGATAGTGGCATATTAAACAATTCTAAATTTGGACAACGATTACAGAATAATACGATTGGTATACCGCCTAATAAAAGGTTGCCAGGTATGATAGAGGAAATGCCACATGTTTTTGTAGGAGACGAAGCATTTCCCTTGTCCGAACACATCATGAGACCATATCCTGGAAATCAGCTGTCTGACAATGATGAAAAGAAAATTTTTAACTATCGCTTAAGCCGAGCAAGGCGCTTAGTAGAAAGTGCTTTCGGAATTCTGACAGAAAAATTTGCGATTTTTCAAAAAAAAATAAAAATGCAACCGATGTATCTTGATTCTATGATTCTTGCATGTACATGTTTGCATAATTACATAAAAGAAAATGACGAACTCGAAAACTTGGAATTGCCAAATAATAATATATTACAAGATATACGGTCAGTCGATAACCATACTCAGACAAATGCCATGGTGATCAGAGAGACATTCAAATCTTATTTTATATCCGAGCATGGGGCAGTATCATGGCAAAATGAAATGATCAGACGATGTTAAAGAAGTGGTCATAATGTTGCGTAAATGTAACTGTGTATGTTTTGTACCTAAATGTAAATAATAAATATATAGTGCTTACCAGAAATTTTCATTTCACCGCTTACTTTTTGCCAGGCATTTTTCCTACTATTTTTATCACTGTAGGTTTTCGCCTTGACGTTAAACAGACAATCATATTTCTGTACTAAATAAATTAATTTTTCATCTTCGTCCATTGTCGTCGTAGTTCAGCACTGTCGTCCGTCCGTTGTGGTCGGCGTCTGACGCGTCACTGCGCCTGAGTACGCGCGGCGACTCGCGAATCCATTCGACTCCAGCTGAGCGTCGAAGCGCGAATGCGCGCGTCAACGCGCTTCGACGCGCGTTTTCATATTTACATAGCACAAATTTGTACTTAAATAGTAGAACAATAAAGATGAATATGCTTAAGGCGGAAAAATATGACGCGTCGCGTCGCTTCGACTCTGCGCTAGTGTGACTTGGGCCTTAGGATCAACTAAAAGATAAACATTTTTATATGGAATCGCCGCAATAACATAAGGACCTTCGTATAATGGCTCAAACTTTTTAGTAATTTTCTGTTTAGCATCTGATTTATTTAATTTTCTTATTTTAACCAAATCACCTATTTGATATTGGACAATTCGATATCTTTGATTAAATTTTCCCTGACGCTTCTGACTTGCTAACTTTAAATTTTCTCTAACCTTTTGTCTTATAAAATCTACATTTAGGTTTTCTGAATCTAAATCTAATTCTTTAACGAAAGTCAATTGAGTGCGATCACCATATAAAACTTCACACGGTGTGAAACCAGTACTTTCGTGATAGGTGTTGTTGTAGAGTAACTCTAATTTTGGCAAAATAGTAGTCCAACTTTGATGTTTATCTTTACAATAAGTTCTTAAAAGACGCCCTAGTTCTTTGTTAACCCTCTCAGTTGTATTTGGCCTAGGATTTCGTACTGTAGTATATATTACCTTTACTCCTTTCTCTTTCATAGTATCGCGCCAAAGTTTACTAGCAAACTGTGAGCCATTGTCGGACATTATTGCTTTTGGTTGAATAGTATTAAAAAACTTTTTTACTTTTCCTATAACAGAACAAGCGGTAGCTTTCCGGAGTTCGCAAAAATTAACAAATTTACTAAAAGAATCCTGAATAACTAAAATATAAGTCATACCAAATTTTCCTGCAGGTAAAGGTCCATATAAATCTACCATTACTATGTCACCAATATTTTCTGTAACAATAGACTGACAAGGACCTACAAGTTTAACTGTGTCGTTCTTTGTGATTTGACAATCATGACATCCTCGTAATATTGTTTTAACTTGTTTAGAAATTCCTCTCCAATAAAATCTATCTCGTATATATTTTATAACCTTATAAGAACCTTGGTGTCCCATTTCAAAATGAATTTGCCAAATTATTTCTTCCCTGAGTATGTCTGGTAAATAGAGAACCCTCTTCTTTGGTCCTCCTGGTACAAAGTATAATAAACCGTCTTTAATTAAACACCTTGGTAAAAGTTGCTTTAATCGTTTAGTCACTTCTTTTTTATTTTGTAAACTATCTATTAATTCACTAATTTCTTTATCTGCTTTTTGCAATTCTTGTAATTTTCTTAGTTTTAATAATAACTCTTTATTAGGTCCTAACTCAGTATATGAAATTCTAGGTCTGTCAATCTTATCTTCCTGCAATAAATCCTTTTCCGGAGGGTATCGTGATAAAACGTCAGCTAAAATATTATCGCGACCTTTCACATGTTGTACTTCATATTGAAATTGTTCTAAGTAATTTATCCAACGAGCTACTCGTGCATTATAAAGTTTACTGTTTTTTACAAATGTTAAAGCCTTGTGATCGGTTTTAATTATTACTTTAGCTCCCCTTAAATAAGTTTCAAATTTTTCTAAACAACAAATTATTGAATAAAATTCTTGTTCGGTAACTGTCCAATTTAATTGTGGCCCCTTTAAAAGTTTACTATGAAATCCTAAAATTTTCATGTCGCCTCGATTGTCTATTTGATATAAAAATCCTGCTAATCCTATTCCAGAACTATCAGTTTGAAGGTAATAAGGCTGATTAAAATCTGGATGATTTAACTCTACCGTTCGTACAAACAAAGATTTAATTTTTTCAAAAGCAGCTTGTTCATCACTACCCCATTTCCAAGGCTTTGTTTTCTTTAATAAATCACATAAAGGTTGAATATAAAAGCTATATTTTGGTATGAAACGTCGATAAAAGTTACATAGACCTAAGAATGCTCTGACTTGTTTTAATTTTTTAGGAATTGGAAAATTCTGAATCGATTTTACTTTTCTAAATGTTGACATAAGGTCCCTGTAGTTATGATAGCCAGATCATCTAAATAATTAACACAAAAATCTCTGACTTCGTGTCCTAATATGAAGTCCATTGCTCTACTAAAACTGAAGTTTTTAATCCTTGTGGTAATACATTGTAAACATAAGACTTTCCGTTAAATGAAAATCCTGTATATATTTTACTAGCTTCTGACAAAGGAATTTGAAAATAAGCATTATTTAAGTCTAAAATAGTAATGTATTTAGCCCCTTGAAAAGAGTTCATGACATCTAACTGTAAAGGCGGTTTTTCAGTCTCGGCTACCATATATTTATTTATTTCCCTAGCATCTAATAAGACTCTAAGTGAACCGTCTCTTTTTAAAGTAAAAGTTAATGGACTACAATAAGGTGTTGAAGTTCGACTGATAATTCCTTGTTCCTGCATTTCTAGTAACTTTTTGTCTACTTTTTCCCTATAAGCATATGGAACAGGATACGTTTTCTTTACTATAGGTGCATGAGGTTCCATTTTTATAACATGTTCATAACAATTTGCCCTTCCTAATTTAGATGCAAACAATTCTTTATGACGCAGTAAAATCCTTTTAAAACTCTCTTGTTCTTTCGAGCCTATTTTTATTTTAGAGACTATATTTTGAACAACGTTTTCTACACTTTCCTCATTTATACTATTCTCTACATTCGTTTGTATAGATAGGCAATTTAACGGTTTTCTTTCATAAAATTTAAACAGATGTTTTTTATTTCCTATGGATATTTCTAAACCTTGACTTTCTTTATCTAATCTTATGGAAGCTTCATTTTCTTTCATCCAATCGAAACCTAATATTAAATTGGTACTCAGCCCTGGCACAATTAATACTGAAAGATCCTTTTCATAAGGCCCAATCCCTAAGGTAACTAAAGCTATTTTTCGAATTTCTACGGTTTTACTACTTACAGCTGTTTTAATAACAAAAGGTTTAATTGGTAAACAGGGTATTTGTGTTCTCTTAGTTAACAATTCTGTCCAAAATTCTTCGGATATACATGTTATATCGCTACCGGTATCTAATAATGCTATTACTTCTATATTGAAAATAGTAACTAAAATTTCTGATTTGATATTAATATAAAATGTCTCTACCTCAGTTTTTTGTTCTTCAAATACCCCAGCTACTTGATAACCTGTTTTGCCGTTGTAATAGTTTTGGTCTATTTTTAATTTTAGAACTTCAATTATTGAATGACTAATACATTTTTCTCCTAATTCTATCGATTCATATCCTAATCCTACTCCTTTATCATTAGAGTACAATTTATTACTTAATGGAAATTTTAAGCCTTTATTATTTTTTCCTAATAATTGACCTGGTTTCCAACTCATTTGAACCATTATACGAAAACCTTTGTCTCCTAATTTTGAAGCTGACTCGGAGACTTTTTCAGCTCCCTTTAGTTTAACACAATATTATCTACTGTTTCCTTATTAGAAACTTCCACAGAATTTACATGTTTATTTTGGTTTTCAGGAGCTCCGGGTTTTTGCCATTGACGATATCCGTTTTGATAACCCTTCTTCTTCTTCTCCCACTCCTTAGAAGGTTTAGAAGTTGTTTGACCTGAAAACTCTTGTTTTTGTATGTCATCCATACTTCTTAGAAATTCCGCTGTTCCTATAATTGAATCGATTTTAGAAGTTGCCCACACCTGTTGTATTTGTTTTGGATAGTGACGCATTATATCAGATATGAGTTGACTTTCTGGTATGTTATGGTTCAACATCTGTGCTTTTCCGGTTAATTGTAAAAAGTGGGCTAACATAGTTGAAGTCGCTACCCTGTCCCAATGTCCGTGTACTATTTTACGACGTAGATCGTTCTGTTCATTTTCTCCCCAATAAGCTTTTAAAAAGTCTTTTTTGAAATCTGAAAAATTTTCCCATCTTCCTTTATAGATCCTCGCCCAATCTCTTGCTTCGCCTAGTAAGCATTCTTGAATGAGGTCCAGTTCATTGTTTATTCTTCCAACCCTTTTAAGATATGCTTCTAAATCTTCAATAAAAGTTACCGGATGAATATTATTTTTGTTATTAAATTTAGGTCTCTCGAGGTTTATATTTTTCAAATTATATATTATAAGCTTCTCCCTTGCAGATGATGATTGCTCAAGTACATCCGTATTATCTGTGACGAAAGTTTCCGGTTCCTCCTCTATTGATTGAGAATTGTCATTATTTGATAAATTTGTATTCGTTAGATTTTCAATAAAATTTGGATTTTTTATTTGCTAAACATCCTCACATAAAGTATTGATCTTCTTAGATAACTCTACTACTGTGCGTTGCATCACTCTTATTAAACTGTTGTTTTTTAATGTAGTTTCTTTAGATTTTTGAATTGGTGAATTCCTCTTCATTAAACGAACACTAGTTGGCTCTAGAACTTGGCTAGTTCTCTTTTCAGGCATTGTTTCTTTATAGTAACGCAAATTCTAACATAACACGTTCAGCACTTATTCTTCTCATTAGTACATCTATCTAAACTATAAGTACGTTTATTTAAATTTTATTAAATAATTATATTTATACCTTATTTTGTAATCAAATCAAAGTTTATCTAAACTACAAGAAAGTTTATTTAAATCCTATCAAATAATTGAATTTATATTTATCCATAGTTTTGTAACAAAGTTAATGTTTATCTAAATCCTATTACATAATTGAATTTATATTTATCCATAATTTTGTAAAACTTCTTTAAAGTTTATACGACAAATACGTTTCTTTAAAGTTTATTAAATAATTGAAGTTACGCATAATTTTGTAACCTAATTAAAGTTGACCTAAAGTATGTTCTGTTTTACATATGAGCATATATTTACGTTAGTATATTCATTAGAAGCTCAGTTTTCTAGATTGTGGCCCCCCCGTAGGGGAAGTTACAGCACCTCCACCGCTGAACTTAGTAGACTTCGACTCCAGACTGGACAGTCTTCCTGCCTTGGGACCAATATGCTCAAATATTTATACCATTATATACTCAAATGTAATAAGCCTGATACAGGCAAGAGAAAGCTAAAGAGGAGCAAGATAATCTTGCAACAGATTCAGCTACTTAGGAACTTGCATCTTCACAATATTCCGGGGTCTGAGCAGAAAATATTATTTTTAAATCTTCAAATCAACTGAATCCCCGATTGCTAAAAGAGCATACTACAAATATATGATCCAGTCTGTCTTGTCAGTCATAATATGTCAATTAAGTATGACTAATAAATACCAAAATTACTTTTATTGAGGTTTCTTTTTAATCCCTATTATTTAGGTTTTAATTCCTACAATAGTTTACACGGGAATTGGATTTTAATTCCTAGAATTTTATTTATACGAGAAAATATATTTAAGTTTAATGAAAGTAAGGATTTTAGTTAAGTAAATGGTAAATATATCAAACATTACATTTTTATAGTTAAATTTAAATAAATGAAAGGTATTTCAAATCACTCCAGAAATATCACTCCAAAGAATAGATTTAATTTAAAATTGCATAATTAAAATAACATTAAAACTTAATTTTTCTCAACAAACTTTTATTATTATTATAGATTTGCTTTAATGCATAATTATAGAAGTATTAAAACTTAGTTTGTTCAATAAACTTTTTTTTTATTACTATTGATTTACTTTGATTATAAAGCGACTTTAACAATTAGTTATTGCTTTCTCTAAAACAAAGAGATATTTATCAAACATGATTTATTTAAACACTAGGAAATAATTTTAAAGAAATAAGTCCTGTTTTCTCTGAATAAACTATTTAAGTACAAATAAAGGAATCGCCTTTCTTACACGTATGTATTAAGAAGTGAGCCTAAGTTGAATTGCAACTAAAATTAAATATAAGTAATTAAACATTTAAATTGATGTAAAAATTTAAATCAAATTTTAGTCAAAGATTTTACAACAAATCACTAATCTATTGAACAAATTAATCTTTGTCATAAATAAAAGAAAGTTGAAATGTAAAAGTAAATCCTACATAATTACCTATACCTATCTCCATTTCTATTCTCCTATTGATTTCCTAATTTCCTATACAGAATACGATGCTACTGTGTTAAGTTACTTTCCAATCTAACAAAATGTGTGTTTCTAAAATGATCCCCGGTGTAAGGAATCATTTCCTAACATGGATATTTTCCGGTGTAAGAAAATATCCGCCTAGAGCTAAGCTAGAGTTTTGAGAGAGCCTCTCTCGCCCTAATCTAAAGCTGCCTATCTAAGAAAATCCCGCCTACAAATGCCTATTTACAAATCCTACTCTGGTGTATGTTGAATATGACTAAAAGTCATATTCCCTAGCTGTTATAAATTCGGAGCTGATCTGGGTTGATCCTTCTACCTATAGCCCGTCGAGTTCTGAGTGAAATCTCATAGGGATTGGGAGATTCCAAACAGCCTAACTACACAATCTAAAGGGACCACAATTGCGTCTGTTCTCCTTAATTCTAAAGCGGATTACAATCACACGCCTTTCGGAACGTCGGCTCTTTAGCGTTAAGGAAACATTATAACAACTGTGGGTAGCTAACAAGGCTAATAAATTAAGCCCGCCAAATTCGCTACAAATCTGGCTATTTTACCTAAAGTCTCTATTCCTTTGGAGATCCCTCCATTTCTGTAGGCCAAAGGAACAGAAACTAACGAAGGTTTGACCATTAAAGCCCCAAACTGACACAAAATTCAAACTATAAAACCAAATATAAATTAACAACAAATCTTTAGACACCGAAAGATAAAATAGAACGAACAATGAATTAATATAAATTCATTGAACGAACCAATCCATCCTCCGAAATCAAAAGACCATCACTAAACTGAATTTATACTGAAATTGCTATTAAAGCACTATACAAAAACTAATTTCTGCAAATGTACACTAAAATTATTTATTAAATTATTATAATTTACTTGGGACAAACTAATTTATTTTTAAAATTTACTAAACTTTAATTTCAGAATATTTTTACCACATATTCCTAATTAAAGTTATAATCAAGGGACCGCGGGATAATTTAAACCACCTATACTGTCAAACCAACGTATTCCCCACACAAAACACTATTTTTTCAAGACTTCTTCGTTTCTTGAGTTAAAATAAAACTTGACGTAATTCACCAGAATTAACACGAAGACGTCCTAGTTGATCGAAGCTCGAAGCGCCAGTGATTTCGTTTCCTCCCCCCAAGGATCCTTTAAAGGGACGTTAGTCCACACATAAACCACGCCCTTTTTCTTGAAATCGGCCAATGGTAATCGTCCTGCGTCCGAGTTCCATTTTTTTTACCTGCGTCTACGACTGACGCTGTCCCAAAATATCACCACGTTTTTATTTGCAACGGATATTTTACTTAATATAAAAATTAAGAAATGATGCATTCGTTTTGCACACATTATATATATATGAAGTAGGTATGTTGTAATTTTATAAGCATTCTATGAAGAATAGAACGACATAATAGGAATAAATTGTGTATAAATTTATCTCACATTTTGTAAGACAAAATAAGTCCAAAACAGACTGATTCTGACTAATATAAAACTCATAGTTTATTCCAGTTCTTATTCTCTATTGAGAATTGAATTCAGAATATTTAGGTTTTGTCTATGACCTAGGTCACAGATCTTCAATTGGTGTGTCACAGAACTTTCATAAACTGAGAAGTGCGTCAGGTCAAAACGTCTGGTCAAGATAGACTTGATTAACATGATATACAAATTGTTGATATTTTCACCATATTGAAAATCGAATTCAGATGAACATAGAAAATATTCTCAGATAATTCCATACGTCATACATTATGGAACAAAATTCATAACTATCATCTGAAATTCTAGTCAAATGATGGCGTTGTATTAAAATAAATAGGTATGTACCCAATAATTACCACGAGAAATTCCATTCTCACGGATTTTTTAAATGCTTACTTGTAAAAGTATGCAAGTCATAAAGTATATAAATTTATTACATTTTTTGTTGATTTCTAGCGCTGTACTCAGAATTTTAGTCAAGTGTTCGAAATGGTTTATAAGTAAAAACAATATTTATGAGCTAGAAAGAGAAACCAATATATGTTGAAGCGAGACAATATCTCAGCTTGCATCTCAACCCATTCCGACTAAATTAAACCATCTCTTACACTAATAGAGATCAAAATTCAATATCAGACTAATAGTTTTTTACCAATTCAGCCAATATGCACACAAAGAAAGTCTATTCGTTAGTGGATAAATGAACGTTTCTCATGATTGTTACACAGAATCACTTAGGCAAACATGGGTCAGCCAAACAACTTTTGAAATATTTATTACCTCCCTTAGCAAAACGAGTACCTGATACAAACAAACCCTCATTGATAAGAACTTTTACCGACTAATGTATGAATCATGTTACATTATTGACTTGAAATGAGTATCGTATGAAGTTGGTATACATTTATAAATATTTGAGAATGATATGACGAGAACGTAAATTTGCGGATCGTCACAGTACCACTTGCTCAAAAAAGTCACATTCTATGGCACAAAAAGCGAACATAACAATAGTCATTTTTAATCTGTTAAAAACAGGGAAAGTAAAATGTATTGAATTTCATTCATACTCTAGAGGGAGAATGTGGTTTAAGTTTGGAATACTTACCGAAATTTATACTGAACTGAAATCATTTCTATATCGTTAGGCGTTAAAAAATAACGATTTTGAATCGACAACATGTATCCACAAAATCCACAAAACCACTTAAATTTCATAAAATAAACAACTAAATCAACTTATATCATTGTTTGTTTACACCAGCTGTTTAGTTTTCCAAAAAGAAAAAGCAAAGGGCCATTTGAGTCTCACACATACAGCCAAGTTGCGTAACTATATTTATTTACAACGTAAAACATTTTGTATTTTTTATATAACTGAATATAGAATTGATTTAAGTCCGTAGTAAAGAAGGACCTTATAGTTATGTGAGCCATGTCTGTCTGTCTGTCCGTCCGCGGTGTAGCTGCCATACAAGTAAAGAGGGAGTAACATTTTTTTCTCGACAAACACATTTTGTGACATATCGTTGAATAGGTCTTTTAAAAATAATGTGAGTTAGTGAATACCATTTTTCGATTGATGAAATATTTAAATTACCATTAATTATTATTATAATTATAATAATATTAAGATTCATCATCATCCGAGCGTATTCCCTGTTGCATCCTTAACCGTAACGCTTCCGAAACCGGGGTCCGCTGCCTAATCTATGTCATTTTGACGAGGATACTGGTTTTTACATAGTTTTTATTCTTAGGAATAAGGTTATAAAATTGCCAACAAAAAACGCTCGGATGAAAAAAAAAGAAATGCCAAAATACCTTTGAACGCGACTGTATGACAACGTTTTAGGTATAAGACGTCCAATAAAGAAGGTCATCGATATGTATGAAACCGCCGCTTTTTTGTAGTCATTCGAATTTGGTCGGGTTATCGGCCCTTGTTTCCAGGTTTTGTTTTTTGTTTATAACTTTTTACATACGAAACATTTCTAGCTGAAAATTCGCAATGCGTTATTCGACTATAGGTACTAATTTTTAATTCATACCCGCACGTCTTGCGTTGATCCATTTTCTTGTATGTTGACCGTCAAAATTATGATAGGATAATTTTGATTTTTGTAATATTATTTGATAACTGATGTACCTACACTTCCCAATTTTTTTGTGGATTTAATAGGAGTCGAGATGGATCGAATACAGTTTTTAATGAGCTTATACGTTTTCTCTTAACGGCGCTGCGAATTTTTTTTTGTATTTTAAAAAAAGCGCGATTACTCGAAAATTATAAATATTTTCTTAAATATAATTATGTGTGCCATTAGCACAAATCAAGAGCTACTCATGTGCAATTATTCTACATGCGCACATATAACAGTTTTAGAGCACAACGATTTCGCTAAACGTTACTCCAGCAGGAAACTCGATATCTTAAAAACCTGAACCGTCACATATTCCATATTCGCCGCACATACTTCCACAAATATAAGCTATCTGACCATGCACATTGTTTCTCCTTTCGATCAGTAGTTTAGAATTTTCCTGCTGGAACAACGTTACCCTAGCAGGAACCGTTTTTTCCATTTTTTTCCAAAACGACAACCCCCACAAATTATTTATGCCGGGCACATTTACAGCATATTGGGTACTAATTATATATTCCACTCATATCTCTCTAGGAGCTACTTTCTAGGTAGAGTAACGCACACAGATTAACCTTGTCAGCACTTTTAGACATCAAAATGTTTGATTTACTAGAATTTATTTCGAGGTGGGGGCAAATCCGCCTGAAAATATTTTCGCTCGCCAAGCTTGGACCCCAGCCGATGTGGATCCAAATTTATACCCTAGACAGATACTTATATAGAATTATTCGTCTTAAACAGGGCACACGTGCACAATCAATACAATAGTAATAAATAATAAATGAGACTACTAATATATGCAGGGGACTGCGAATACCTATGTGACGCAGTGACATAAGCAGCAACTCAGCGCATACTCGAAGAGCGAGTGATAAACCTAGATTACCTAAAGATTTACTGTAGGTAGGTTATGTGGGCTCGGGTCGGTAGGTCGGTATAGATATGAGCGCCGCGCCGGCGCGCCGTCGTCGCCGTGACTTAGCGTCAGCGCGCCGCCGCCGAGCGAAACAAGCGGCGCGCCGTCGCGGCCTGTACTGACCAGGGGGTTACTCCAAAGCGGTACGCAAGACGGACGTTACTGCATATCCGCGTTTCTGTGTCAAGCAACATTAAGCACTGACGTATATTGATAAAGTCTCATTTGGTTTGACATAGAAATAGGACTTCACTATCGTACGACTAACGAATTATTTTATGGAGTAACCCGCATTGCAATCTATCGCCACTCGACTGCGCTGCGCAAGCTTAGTCGAGTTGATTGATCCTAATTTATGTCTTTAGAAATGTTTTTTTATTTTATTTCTGTTTAAAATAAACAAAATTTAAAAACAATGAATGTGGAATTGTGGAGGAGTTAATATTGGTCGATCTTATTATGTAATAAACTTCACGACCGATTTTGATATAAATAAAATCAAAATAGGTCAGATATCAAATCATCTATGGGGCCACCTGACAAGTAAAGGGCCTGAAAGGGCTTCAACCAATAAAATATTTTCCAAATCGGCCCAGGCGTCTTGGAATCGTCGGTGAACATACATCAGAAAAAAGATTGCAAGGAACTGATAACAGCCCCCTTTTATTTGTCGACTAAAAATTACTGATGCTAGTTTTTGTCCTTATAAATGTGATTTATTTTAATTCTATTGAAAAAATTAAAACAAGCAATTTTGAGGAGTTAATATTGGTCGATCTCCTTAAAATGATTGATGCTAGTTAGTTTTATCATTAAAAATGTGATTTATGTGATATGAATAAGCAATTCTCACGAATATACCTTCTGTTCCTTTATTTAAATATGTCGTTTTCTTTAGTATAAACAATATATTTTTTTAGTAAAAACAATATGGTTTTCTTTTCTTTATTATTAAAAAATAGTCCCCCCTCCATAAAAAATTAATACGCGCCGGCGCGCCGCCGCCGCCTCGCAAATTTTTAGTCCACGCCGCCGCCGTGGTATTGGCCATCGGCGCTCATATCTAGGTCGGTACTGTATTTGTCTTGTCTTACTACTCAAACTATCCCCATGTCTGTCTGTCTGTCCGTCCGCGGCTTTACTCAGAGACTTAAAGTACTAGAGAGATGTAATTAGGTATGGGTATGTATAATAACTATGTAGAAAACGTGGTAGAATAAAATGTTGAAAAAAAATTTTTTAGCATAGCTCCTGAGTCTATTATTTTTTTCTTGACTATTCTATCGTGTGGAGTATTATTGAATAGATCTTTTTGTAAGAGTCAAGTGTCCCTCTATTTACTAAACGGTTATATATGGACACGTGAAAAATTCACAGCTGTAGTACATATAACGAATTTTTAAGGAAAACTATCAGAGCTAAATAGGGTTAACAAATTAAAAAGTTATAGGCGATCAACTTATAAAATGTACTCGGAAAATAAAATTTTATAAAAATTCAATAGAAAATTAGTTTTGTGACGATTTTAGTGGCATGAACTCAAAGTTGGCATTCGCAACTACGGAACCCTACACAGCAAGTGGCACGACACGCACGTTGCCAATTATTATTTTATTCATCTCAAATGCTGCTCTTCTGCCCTATCAGGAAAAAAGACGTCATAGTATATTAGTATGTCTTATATAGAGCAAGTTTTTCGAAAATTTTCAAAACGGGTGTAATATGGGCGTTGAAAACTTAAAACATAGGTAGAGAAAAAATTCATAAAACTTTTTTGTTACATATTATCATGGAACTTTTTGTCTGAACAGCTTTTTATCCGATAAACCTGACGAGGTCTACAGCTCATAGAGCCACTAATTAATAAGTGATTATCTAGATGAAATTCGTATTCGCAAAGGGTGTTTGTTCCTCAAGGATCCATATTTTCGCCGATATTCTAGTTTTTTTAAAAAGTTTATCTACCTAGACGCCATCTTTTAAGTCTATTTTATACTATTTTACTTTAAACGTCGACTGGCATAATCAGCTATGCAGATTTGTGAATAGTGTATAACGATTACTAAATTTTAGATCTGTTCAATAGATGGCGCTACAGATTATGATTTTATCGCAAAAGTTTATAGCTATGTACACTGTGTATATTTTTAAGTCAGTATAAGTACGTAGTATATAATTACCTCTGTGGTTTAAGTACCTACCTATATAATATGTTTATAGTATTTCAAATAGATAAGTATTTTGCTCTTTTGCACTGCACAACTTTCTCTGAAGAAATCTTAGAAAGAAATTATTTTCCATACTAGCCGAAGCCCGCGACTTCGTTCGCGTGGACTTTATGTCTCTGGAAAATGCTCATCAGGCTGAACAACTTTTACTAAGACGGCATTTTTATATCTCTTATAGTTTAGCTGGACCATTATGGTTCTGCATGAGGTGTTCCATTTTTCAAAATCATTTATACCCTATATGTTGCCCAGGCTTAATAGCTATATAACAAAAAAAGTTTCATTCGAATCCGTCCATTATTTCCGGAGATTAGCGTGTACAAACAGACAAACAGACAAACAGACAGACATTTTTTTTAAAATTCTTACTCTATTACTACGTCTCAATCGCCCCCAATATTTTTTTTGGAAATATATTTAATGTACAGACACACTTCTTTTACTGTTTTATTATATGTATAGATATAGATTAGCGTGTACAAACAGATAAATAGACAAACAGACAAACAGACAGACATTTTTTTTAAATTCTTACTCTATTACTACGTCTCAATCGCCCCCAATATTTTTTTTGGAAATATATTTAATGTACAGACACACTTCTTTTACTGTTTTATTATATGTATAGATATAGATTTCAATCACAACCCCTGGTCACCCGGGAAGAGGTCAAACAACTATATCAACTCACTAGGATAATATAATATATCTAATTTACTAGCTTGGTCTTCTTTAAAATTCTTAAATGGTGCTCAATGCTAATTGGTTTAAAATAAAAGAAAATATAGCAGTAAAATACATTTGTATTTGATTCAATCGTAAGTAATTTTAAAATAATAATTACATTTTAACGATTTCATTTACTTAATAGCTAAAAATAAAATTAATGAGACACGATAAGACAGTGACATGCTTTTAACTTAACGTGTAATAAACCTTAATACTGAATAACACAACTGAAATAAAATAAATAAAAATTTACTAATGGAATAGAAGAAAAATGCACGGCTTTACATGTCAGCAAAAAATAATTAGTAAAAGCTTACATTATAAACAGGGGTTTTACTATTCTGCTTAATGGAAAATAAAATACCTGTAGAATGTAAAAAAATACTACATAATGATAAAACGCAATACTTTTACTTTTTTTGTATTCACTGGTGACAATGCATCTAACGATAACTTAAGTTTTCTATGTGTGTTGTTTATTTATATCCCCTGTGAATAAAATCACATTCGCTTATTTCGAACTAAAGCTGTCTCTAGGAAATAAGTAAGGCATTTAGATTAAGTATTTATGCTCTGTTTTAACATATTTTCTGACCCGTGGAGCGTTACTGTTGGGCAAAAACCTCTCATCTAATCATCCACTAACATTTATCTGGGGGGTAAGTCCGTCAAGTTATACTTTAGTTGTACGATATAACAGAATCGCGAAGGAATATCCAGTTCAATATAAAAATTTGCTATACTTAGTTGTTAAAATACTTTCTACAAACATAATATGTTTGCTATTTTAAATCTTTCAGGGGTTATACTATTTTCTTTTTCACCATGCTTAGTGAACATTTTAGTTTTCATCATTTTTATAGGTATAATAAGAAAACAAAGTTTCACCAAAATATCCAAAGATAAAACTGTATAGGTACCTAACCTACGTTTCTGTAAACGGATAGCCTTACATATTTCCCAAGACTTAATTTCCTATCTACCATTTATCTATAAGAATCCAGCTTTTTCTTCTCCATTTCACAAGGTTTTGCCGAAGACTTTTTCTTCTCCATACATAAAATGCTAGTCTTAGTTGTTATGCAGAATGCCGATTCATGTACGGCGTAGGTTTGTATGAAGAAGAAAAAGCCGGAAAGCGCGTCCGGGTTCCGAAGAAGTATACACTGAGAAAAAAGAATGGTTGCTAGTAGCAAAAGTTTTTGCTACACTTTACCAAAATCGAATGACTGCTGAATCAAGAGCTACTACTATTTAAAAATGTGTCCTAATTAATATTTCTTTTTCACAGTGTAGTGCATGCAACCGAGGACGCGCTCAAGAATATAACCTATGAGAATCATAACCCAGCTAGCAGGCCAGGCCGCCACCCTCGTTGCGCTCCAACTCCCTACGAACGTACTCCGCCTGCTTCTCACTCAGGCCTAGATGGGCCACTTCCTTTTCGAACTGGCCCTTGCCACCGACGCCTACGAGGTAGCCGTTCAGCCTCGCAGCCAGGTGGGAAGTCTGCAGCTTCGAAGAGTCCAGGCCGAGGCTTCGGCAGAGGTCTTTGTGGCCTTGCAACCGGTATTTCTGGTGGTAGCTGTGGAATTACGAGTTTAAAAATTAGCATTTTCAAAAACAGTACCTATTTTAAAAAATCTTTAGCTCATTTTTCTCTATCCCTTTTAAGTATGTATACCTACTATACATAGAGTCGTCTTTCAGTTAAGCCACTAAGATTAATAAATCTGTATACTTATGTATTCAACTAAAATCCTACTATCCTACTATCCTACTATCCTACTATCCTACTATCCTACTATCCTACTATCCTACTATCCTACTATCCTACTATCCTACTATCCCACTATCCTACTATCCTACTATCCTACTATAATATTATATTCCTACTATTCCTACTATATAATATAATAATATAATATTATATAATATAATAATAATAATAACTATAATAAATGCGAAAGTGAGTTTGTATATTTGTTTGTTTGTTTGTTTGTTTGTTACCTCTTCACGCTTAAACTACTGAACCGATTAGGATGAAATTTGGTATGGATATAGTTTGAGACTCGGAGAAGGACATAGGGTATAATTTATCCCGAAATTCCCACGGGGAGCGAAGCCCGCGGGTACAGCTAGTGTACATATAATGATGACATTTTATTTATTTATTTATTTATTACATTTTAGGAAGACTTACAGCTATAATACAGGTTATATAGAAACAATAAAAAATAGAAAGCCATTTAGAAGTCTCCACAAGTAGAAATAAATTAGAAAAAAAGAAGATCAAGGAAATATAAAGAAGCAAGAACACGGTAGCCAGTGATAAACAATAATTACATAATAGCAAATAACATGAGTGAGTAGAAGGAAGAAATAAAATAATACAATTTACATATGAAATAAATACAGGGGAAGAGAAATCTAAAATTAAACTAAAAAATACACACCGCGAAACTTTAAGCTGTATAACTCAATACGAGTACCTATATAAAATAATAGTAAAAAAGAAATATCTCAAAGAACGGCAAATCCCAATATGCATCTACCTTCAATCGTGCAAGTCAAAAAAACCACTACTGATTCGACGCCGAGCCGCAGGAATAGAAGTAGTGAATAAGTCAATGTCGTAGTCGCCACATATGTCATTGAAGACATCAGCCACTCGCCATACGTATGAGTTTTTACGGTAATTGGTTGCAACAGCATCAAACGCGAATACACGTGTATTATGATGTATGTAAATAATAAATAAAAAATAAATAAACATTGATTGTAAAATACAAATTTTAATATGTAAATAAATTATTAAGTGATGTAAAATTTAAATAATGACGTAATGTGTATATTCCGAATTTTACACCTAGTATTCATTAAGACTTAGTTATATTGATTGGTAACAAATTTTATCAACATGCACTTAATAAACGATATAAATAATTTATCCCATTTTTTTTTAACTTTGCCTTCTTTATGCATCTGTTTATTTACGGCCATGGTATAATAATTTCGGGCGATAAAATCTGCAGACTTGTAATTTTAGTGTATCATATAAACCTAATTATTTATAGATTAAAAATACAATCTAGCTCATTTCCTGTTAAAAAGAAGCAGTAATCTTTTAATTATTTGTTTGACCTCCCCGCGGTATGTGATAATATCAATCAAAGATTTGGTTTTCAAGGCCCTTAGGCGCATTAAATAATAATAGTTAAGGAAAATAGCTGTAGATTGTTGTAACTACGAGTATGAATGTATCATAAGTAATTTAGATCCTATAATTTCTTCTTTACTTTGAATTTTCTAAGTCTTTGGCACGTCAAGCAGGGAGGTGTACCCTGTGTTTCTAAGCAATATATCTGGGGAAACATCGTCTTCTTATCGTGTTGAAAGCTCAAAATAAAATCAATTTGTTCGCTCTCTCGCCATCAATTCTCTCGTCAATTTCACAGCGTTGACTAAGACCTCATATAGGTCACGCTAAGTGCAGCTGAGGTACGATGGGCAGGAGAGGAGGTGTGACATACATACATATCAACATCGTTCAGGATTAAGATGTTACTCACTCTTCAGCGGGGTAGAAGGTGCCGGCCGGCGCAATCTCCGTCCGGAGTTGGCCATTGCATCTAATCTGCATGTCTTTGTACGACGCCTCTGCCGCCTGTCTCTGCTCCTCGTCGTGGTACAGGATCATGGACTGGTACTGCATATGAAAATTAAAAAAAAGGTCTGTTAACATCGAAATGGTCGTGCAATGCTTTATGGAAAAGGCTATGCTCGGTTTTTCCCTACGTGATCGAATCGCTGTAAATGGCAGTGGGCGGGAATGGTGACCACGTACTGGCAAGTGAAGCGTAGGACATCCACCAACAAGGTGGTCTGACGACCCGGCCACGGTCGCTGGCAGTCGTTGGATGCAGACCGCCTATGTCCAGCAGTTGACGTTACGCGGCTGAAATGGCGAATACCGAAACTATACAATCGCATGGATTGATTTCATTTGGCTCCTGTTAAAAAAAAAAACTTACCAATAAATAAAATTTATAGAACATTCTAGTGATTCCAATAATCCCAAATTAAAAAATCGGAATACATACACCATCTTGGTTCTATCCTTAGACAGTGAATTTTGGGTATAAGTAGATGAAGCCCAGGACCGCAAGACCCATTGGCCACTTTTAGCGTGATGGTGGGCGAGAATGTAGAAAAAGGAATAAAAATAGAAACAGGTTGCTTGGCGCATCGCCTATTAACATGATTATATGCGCGGGAGAGAAGTTGCTGTTACATTCCAAGTTTTTTTTTATTTCCTTCCAGACCAGCATGGATGAGATCCTAAATCAAACGTGACTACTATGTCAACGATAAATCTAATATTTTATAGAATTTCTGCCTGTGCGTACGAGTATATCTGTCTAAATGTTTGTTTCGTTTAAAATAAAATTCGTTCCAGTCACAAGTAGATAGGTACCTAATCTCGGACAAAACAATTGTCTATTGATGCAACAATGAGTTCTAGAGCTCTACGAAACTAAACGACACGTTAGAGCCGTCAAATTGTTTCATGCATCTCATTTGTCATCGTTACTTTTTGTGAATAACCACAAGAAATAAACAACCATTGAACAATGTTGCAAATGGCGGTAGTCACGTTTTATTAGAGCTACTTTTTGTTCTTAACATCTACTAAGGAAATAACCTTTTATTGTAAAATTGTTTCAAATGAGATTTTAACATGTAGATACTTAAATATAAATCACCATGAAACTTGTTCACACAATAATAGATATTACGATGTCTGTGATGATATGAATGATAGATATAAGTAGGACACAAGATTTTTACAATAAACAAACAAGATATTTTGAACAATTAAGTGTCCGCTTTTTATGTTATATTTTTATAATATAAAACGTGGAAGTGACATATACGCGTAATAAATCGGACCACAGGCATACTAATAGATCACTATTATATAATGACAATAAAACAACAGTCAAAAAACAACAAAAAAACACTTTCCCATTTAAATTACCCGGGCGGCTGCACACTTTTGTATGAAAAACCCGTTTTTTAGTTTTTGACTGTTATTTTAAATTTATTATACTATAGTACTAAGCTCTAGTATAGCCCGTGATTGATTTATTACGGCTATGGCCCTTCTACAATGTATAAAAACGATTTTTAAATTGTAAAACATAGATAATTCCTATAAGAGAGTATATCTATATAGAAGTTCTATCTTGTAGGAATTATTTATTTTAACAAAGCCATTATCTGTTTGAATTTTTTTCTAGTTTAGATTTCGGCTGTAAATACGATTTTATTTTTGGCCTATTTACGTCTCAACATTCCAAAATTTCATTATGAATAGCCTTGAGACTTTAGTAATTACGAAACAATGTAATAATGTCATAAAACCTTGGCAAAGTTTACATACAGTCATTTAGCAAAAAGTCAGTAATGACTACACGTGTAGGCTGCATGCTATAATAAGCAAAAATCCTGATGCAATACTTACAAGATAACAAGAGTAAGAAATCAACATTCAACATAAAATTAAATAAAAAATATTGACTAAGTATATTATTACTAAAAAACCCAATCTTATCCTTAAAATTTCCTGGAACTATTATTGTGCGTGTGTACAAATAAATTTTATGACGCGTCTTTTTAAACCGAAAAAAACAAGTAGTTTCATCTTATCTAGTTGTTGTGAGCCAAATAAAAACAAAATATAAAATAATTGGCCAAGCGCGTGTCGGGCCACGCGCAGTGTAGGGTTCCGTAGTTGTAAATGCCAACTATGAGTACATGCTAAAACGTCTAAGAACTTATTGAATTTGTATGAAATTTTCCTTTCGAGTACATTTTATAAGTTGATCGCCTATAACTTTTTAATTTGTTAACCCTACTTAGCTCTGATAGTTTTCCTATAAACTACATTATATAAACTATATCTGTGATTTTTTTACTTGTCCAAATATAACCGTTTAGCAGATAGATGGGGGGACACGTGGCTTTAACAAAAAAAATCACTTTAAACCTAAATATTTCAGACACGAATCCCTTAATCGAAAAATGGTGTTCCCAAGCTCACAATATTTTTGAAAGACCTATTCAACGATACCCCACACAATGTGTTTGTAGAGAAAAAAAATATTGACTTCCTCTTTACTTGCATGGCAGCTACCCAAAAAAAAAAATTGTTTTCATATTTTATTTTATGACTTTTTTGCCATGATTAATATACATATCCATGCCAAATTACAGCTTTCTAATACTTATAGCTTCTGAGTAGGACCGCGGACGGACAGACAGACAGACATGGCGAAACTATAAGGGTTCCTTGTTTACTACGGAACGCTAAAAATACGAAGGTGAATTTAAATAGGTAATCAGTAGATAACTTTATTTGTATGAAAGAATAAAAACATTCTCACGTATGCGAGTGTCTGTAATTTGTGTACATTTGTTTTTTCTACTTTTCGTTACTCAATCAAAAAATAGCAAAAGTCACTTTCAACTTTTTCAATGTCAATGTGACTTTAGAAGAGGAAAATGTGAATTTTGTTTATCTATTATGTATGTATGTATGTATTACTACCTAACTAAAGTTGCATAGTTTCAACTATTTTGTTACAATTGCAACCATAAATATTAGCAAACAATTATAAACAAGTACCCATGCGTAATAGTTACAATGTAATAATGAACATTCTTCGAATAGATTTCAATGATCACGTTTTTTCGTGGAATCATCAATGTGATGAAAATCATTAGGAATTTCCTTTTACATACTTTTCCGGATAATTGCATCAGTTGTAACATTGAATTGCTCTTATTTATGTGAGAACAAATTCAATAGATACATATTTCGTTATTTATATTTATGAACTTGGGTTAAAAATCTGTCACAATACGATTACTGGAGAGTATTACTGCTCTAATTTGTAAATAAATCATTTGTAAATAAAAGTTCATCTTATCTATTCAAAAGGTCTTTCCTCAAATAAATAGCGCGAAATTCAAAAAGAGATTCCTCGCCAGGCTCGTGATTCTAATATGGATCTCTTCGTTTTGCTCTGCGGATTCAAAGTTGCGCCCCCGCGTTAAAAATAAAAGTATTACCTTACCATCTAGTACTCGTAGCACAATCTGCTATTTTTATCATTCAATTCTTTAGCCAGTTCGTTAACACATGAATCACACACATTAGTTTTAAATTAAAAATAAAAATTAAGAAAAGAACTGTAATAATGACCTGTCTCTTGAGCTTGGTGGTGAGTCCGTACTCGTGGTTCCCCCAGAACATGTCGAGAAGCTCCTCGTACGTCACTGTCTTGGGGTCGAAGTCCAGCTCAATCACCTCGGTGTGGTCACCACTAGAATTAAAAAGAAACAGTACTTTAAAAAAGGTAGAACTTTTTTCAAAACTATTTAAAGATTCACATGTTTAAATACTTTTTGTATAATACCAAGGCTACCTTTGTATCTTTTAGAATTTATAGTTGTAATAAGTAATAAGTAAACTTATATGGTGAATTTAAATATATTGTTTATAAGTGTTCGGGATTTTATTTGAATTTGTTTACGAACTCGTTGATGTCTTTTTTGGATTTTTTATCTGAAAAGACATCAACGAGTCAAAAATGTCATAAGATAGTAAGATTTTTTAAAACTTTTATATTGTTTCACTCATAGACATAATATTTTTTTACTGAGTTAAATCTATGGTTCCACTGCTGGGCAAAAGGTCTCTCCCACCACGAAATTACCTCGATAAATAATCGAAGTAATTTTGTAAGTATCTATATATAACATTTGTACTCTATTTAAACTTATACTACCTTCTGTAAGGGATCTAGCAAACCGTCTGTATTTGACTTGTAGCATCCAAAAAATCGCATGATGCCTCAAATGTCTACAAATATAATTGACCGAGCGAGCGAAGCGAGCGAAGGTCTCTAAATCGAGTAGGGGGCGAAAACACATTGTATGTATGTATGTATGTATGTATGTATGTATGTATGTATGTATGTATGTATGTATGTTTGTACCGCGATAAAAGCCGAACCGGTGGTTTGATTTTGATGAAATTTGGTAGGCATGTAGGACATATCAATAGAATTTTCAAGTTCGTTGGGCATCAAAATCGGTTCAGTAGTTTTTGAAATATTAATAAAAATGTCCGCGATTGTGTGACCAAACGAAACCATAGCGCGTTCTAACTTTGGATAGCACCATCTAGGGGATATTTAGGAAACTGAATTGCGGATAATAATCGCGACGTCTAAGTTCGCGGCAAACTAGGTAGTTTACTAAATTTAGCAATTTTGTTGAGCGAACTTTGATACAATCGATATCGCTACTTGTCTGTGCTTCTGTGTAGTATTAGTAATAATGCCACAAACTAACAAGAGATTAACGGCAACCAAAGCCAGCGAAGTAATTTTACGTAGAGTCACAACTAAGGGAATATGCTAGTAGGTACTTCTCATGCCAATAAGAGTTTTGTCAGCAAAAAACTTCGCCCGAACGCTCCAAACGCTTGTGTTCACAGCGTAAGTACGCAAGGGAAGTACGAAATCAGGAACTATACCCTGAAAGCTTAAAGCGCTAGCGTTCAATGCGTGAGCACGCTGTGGAGATTCGAGGGCAAGGATCCTTACAAGAACACGGTTCCTATCCCACGCATGACCCGATCGTGGAAGGCTGGCCAAGTGTCATGCTCACGAACGCAATTTCCACTGTTGCTTGCCTGGGCAATAAATGTGCACAAATCGCAAGGACTCACTTTGAATAAAGTAGTCGTAGACGTTGGCGTTTGCCCAAGAGCCAAGCTAATCCGAAACTATACCGAAAATGTCCCGGACATCAGCCTGTACTAGATTAGGATGGCCCTTAAACAGCTTAAAAACAAAATGGCGCCGAGCGAGGATGGAATCATCCAGAGCTTCTGAAAGCGGGCAGAACGCTGCTACTGAAAGTCCTTCAGAGGCTCTTTAAATCCATTCAGCTCGAGGGCGTAACGCCAGAAGCGTGAAACGGGGCATTGTGGTCCTGTTCTTCAAAAAGGGAGATAACACTCTATTGAAGAACTATAGGCCTATCACGTGTCTTAGTCATGTATATAAGTTGTTTTCGAGGGTCAACAGGAATCATCCCGCAAACAGGTTTGATGCCTTCCAGCCTTCCGAACAAGCCGGTTTCCGCAAGGGCTACTTTAGCACCATGAACCACAATTATACGCTGCGGCAGGTTATAGAGAAGACGAGGGAGTATAACCGGCCGTTATGCTTGGGGACAGTGGACTATGAAAAAGCCTTCCATTCGATCGAAACACGGGCCGTGCTTCAGTCTCCAGCGATGCCGTATTGACTATCGGTATATCGAGGTGTTGAAATGCTTTTACAGTAAAGCACTATGTCAGTCCGAGTACAGGAGCAGTGGACAACGGCAATTCCACTGCATAGAGGTGTAAACCAGACGTTATATCTTCGAAACTGTTCACCGTTGCACTGGAAGATCAAGCTTCTGGAATGGGCAGGATTTGGCATTAACATCAATGGCGAGTATATCACTCACCTTCGATTTACCGATGATATCGTTGTCATGGCGGAATCGATGGCAGACTGCAACATTAAGTATGTATATACTATGCTCGCAGACCTAAACCGAGTTTACCAACAGGTGAGCCTAAAAATGACTTCCATCTAGCGCCTTCCAGCTATTCTAGATCAGTCATTTTGGAAATCTTTGGGAGAGGCCTATGTCCAGCAGTGGATGTTATGCGGCTGAAATGATGATGATGTTGATAAGCCTTAAAATGAACATGGACAACCCTCGAAGTGGTAACCTGGGTCAATTGATCCAGGCAGGAAGCTTTAGCTTCGAGGAAGAGGTCTTTCAACAAATCCGACTCGGCTGGGCAGTATTCGGGAAGCTACGCAGTGTCTTCTCGTCAAAAATACCTCAGTTTTTTAAGACTAAAGTTTACAAATAATGTGTGTTTAGTGATGTCTTATGGATCTGAAACGTGGTCCCTTACTATGGATCCCATAAGAGGGCTAAAGGTGCAACGCGCTATGGAAAGGGTAATGTCACTGACATAGCCCAACGGATTAGCTCGTTGAAATGGCAGTGGGCGGACACATAGCGCGACGAACCGATGACCGATGGGGCAAAAAGGTACTCGAACGACCACGGCGATCACGTACTGGCAAGCGAAGCGTAGGACACCCACCCGCAAGGTGGTTTATCGACCTGACCAAGGTCGCTGGAAGCCGCTCTAGATCGGTCATTTTGGAAATCTTTGGGAGAGGCCTATGTCCAGTCCAGCAGTGGACGTTATGCGGCTGAAATGATGATGATGATGATGAGACGTAGGCGTAAAATAGTTGGCGGCTGGATGTACATACGTTGCTCTTTCAAGATTCAAATTTCTTGGGATATTGAATTTGATCCAGGTTTTGATATAAATTGTTCGAAAAAAAATTAAAAAATGAAACTTTTGCAGCTCAGAATAGAAGAAGAAAGAAGGTTGGAAAATCTGTTTCCTGCAACGGTATCGAATTGGTAGTGAATAATGTATCACAGTTTCATTAAATCACAGTTTCACTGGACATTAAAACTGGTTTAGTTTTGGAATAATATCGCGAGGTCTTAGTTCGCGGCGAACCACTAGTATTATATCTTGTCAAAAGTGGAAGGATGATGAATACGCGATCCTTCCGAAAATCGAAATATTTTGAAAAATTCTTGTCCTAAACGGGTTTTATACCTTAGGCATTCAACCTGAACCAATTATGGTAATTGATACATGCTACTGCTCCAGTCAAGGAATGTACTTTGGAACCAATTCCTGTCTTTCCGACCCTCGTGATCAATTGCCAATTAATTGAAGTACAAAGTACTCAAGGTAGTAATTGAAACTTATATCAATAAAGTAGGGCCTGGCTTTGAAAAATATCGTTACTATGTCTACAAATTTTATAGTTTGTAAGTTATTTCAAATTCGACACATAAAATGATAAATTTTATATTTCATCCATTTAACCACTGATATTCTAGTTCCCAAAAATATTTCTCAAACCTTCTTTAAGTGTTATTATTAAGTATACATTAGTAAGTGCAACACCGGTCAATTTCATTATTTATCAATTTGACTGATTCACCAGTTTTTTATTAGATCCAATTTCCTTATTTGCCAGTTTCATTCAGAAGTTTTCTAAAGTTTATGTATCAATACCCATATTGTATACACCTATAAAGCTGCCTTCGTTTAACAAGTCATATACCTATGTATATACCTAAAAAGATGCAGTTCGGAAGTCAGTTCTATAAAGATATAATATCAATCTTATTTTATTACATATTTATCATGCAACACAAGTAGCCCACCTTGGCCTTGCGTTGCCACCCGGCCTTGCCTAGATGCGCCTACGAATTATAATTAAATGCAATTATTCGCCGATCAACAGCTACATTGTAAATTATTAAACTATACATGAACTTGACCGAGTAAAGTTAATGTAGGTGATAGGTAAGCTACAAAGTACTATAAAAATGTATAAATAAATAAAAATACTAGAAGACTTTTTCGTCATTTAATTATGAAACTCAGGGGAGAATGACATCAAAAATATTTTAATTTCTTACTTGTTAGCACTATTATGCTTTAATGAAACTATTATATGGAATTACTCGTAGTAAGTATTTATTCACAAACACACACGATACGTCACAGGTACATAAGTAGGTATCTCAGGTAACACGTCTTATCTGGAAGCCTCGCTAGGCGGCTCTGGGGACGAATCTAGCCCGGGCCACATTGTAGGCACCGTGACCTTCAGCCTCCTATGATCTTCTAATACCGCAGATAACACGGCCATACTGACGACAGCTTCGCCCTCGAAGCTCAAAGCTCAAGCACCACACCTTCAGTAGCTGAAACGTGGGGGAGGGGGTTACGGTCCTCCCTGCACCTGCCTGACTCATAGTCAGATATAGCTGAAACGTGAAGAAGGGGGTTACGGTCCTTCTGCACCTGCCAGACATTAAGTCTGAAAATGTGAGAGAGGGTTGATAGACCTCTAACACCTGCCGACGCTATGTCGAAACTGTCAAGGTGGGTTGATAGCCCACCGACAACCGTCTGACCAGAAATCAGAACCTGTTAGAGAGGGTTGATAGCCTTCTATCACCTGCCGACGCTATGTCGAAACTGTCAAGGCGGGTTGATAGCCCACCGACACCTGTCTGACCATGAGTCAGAAACTGTGAGAGAGGGTTGATGGCCCTCTAGCACCTGCCGACACTATATCGAAACCGTCAAGGTGGGTTGATAGTCCACCAACACCTGTCTGACCAGGAATCAGAAACTGTGAGAGAGGGTTGATGGCCCTCTAGCACCTGCCGACACTATGTCGAAACCGTCAAGGTGGGTTGATAGCCCACCGACACCTGTCTGACCAGGAGTCAGAAACTGTGAGAGAGGGTTGATGGCCCTCAAGCACCTGCCGACACTATGTCGAAACCGTCAAGGTGGGTTGATAGCCCACCGACACCTGTCTGACCAGGAGTCAGAAACTGTGAGAGAGGGTTGATAGCCCTCTAGCACCTGCCGACACTATGTCGAAACCGTCAAGGTGGGTTGATAGCCCACCGACACCTGTCTGACCAGGAGTCAGAAACTGTGAGAGAGGGTTGATAGCCCTCTAGCACCTGCCGACACTATGTCGAAACTGTCAAGGTGGGTTGATAGCCCACCGACATGTGGCTGATATAATATAGAAAACGTGAGAGAGGGTTGATAGCCCTCTAATATCTGTCGACACACAGTCGACACCGTGAAGGTGGGTTGATAGCCCACCGACACCTGCCTGACTATAACTTATAAAAAACGTGAAAGAGGGTTGATAGCCCTCTAACACCTGTCGACACACCGTCGACACCGTGAAGGTGGGTTGATAGCCCACCGACACCTGCCTGACTATAACTTATAAAAACGTGAAAGAGGGTCGATAGCCCTCTAACACCTGTCGACACACCGTCGACACCGTGAAGGTGGGTTGATAGCCCACCGACACCTGCCTGACTATAACTTATAAAAACGTGAAAGAGGGTTGATAGCCCTCTAACACCTGTCGACACACAGTCGACACTGTGGAGGTGGGTTGATAGCCCACCAACACCTGTCAGGCCAAAGTCAGAAAACGTGTAGGAAGGGTAATAGCCTTCCGACACCTGTCAGGCTAGAGTCAGAAAACGTGTAGGAAGGTTGATAGCCTTCTAACACCTGCCAGACCGAAGTCCGAAATCGTGAAAGAAGGTTGATAGCCTCCTAACACCTGCCAGACCGAAGTCCGAAATCGTGAAGGAAGGTCGATAGCCTTCCGAAACCTGCCAGACCGAAGTCCGCAATCGTGAAGGAAGGTTGATAGCCTTCCGACACCTGCCAGACCGAAGTCCGAAATCGTGAAGGAAGGTTGATAGCCTTCCGACACCCGCCAGACCAAAATCAGATATCTTCTTAAGTGGCCAATTCCAAATATTTTCACAAATCTTTATTACATTTTAGTACAATCAATTGGTAAGTGCATATCACTTTACTGAGTCATACACTTCGGAATTGGCTCTTAATATTCTTATACCCCGGCTTTCTTTACTAATATACATCAAACTTTGTGGTACGGGGATTTCAGATATCTCATAACATTAAAACGAGTCATTTGCTCACTTTGGTCTGAAACTTGCTCTTGTCTTAGTCTTGGCCCTTGAGATCTTACCTCTGCCCAGACTATGTGAGTAGTAGTCCCTCATAAATTTTACTTCTAGAGCGTCAATCTATCTGAGAGCGTATACTAGCTTACTGATTCTCATTAGTGATCATGAAATACAGGCGCTCTGTCTTGTGTTGAGTCAGCCTCATATGAGAGGGTTTGCCAGTGTTGTCTGTTTTACTTACATTCCTCATTTTAGACATGTAAAAATTCGCCAACACTGCCTTTGAACTCGAATTCTAATCTGATTTTGTGTGCCTATGTCTCTCATGTGTTAGACATTCACTAATTCTATAGAGTGTAAGTGACTCTTGTACTACATTTTATTCCATCTGCTGTACTGCACAGAACCATTCATGTTCTCACATTAGGTATTTTCTTCAAGCTCCCTGCTTACACATAATCTCAGATTGAAACATGAAATGAAAGGTCATCTCAGCAGATCACATATAACTTTCGGGGTGGGTATTCAACAGAGCGTCATTCATTATCTTCAAAACACTTTACAGTTTTTTTTTATGGATTAAGCAATCGAGATATTTTTTTTAAGCTGTATATGTGCATTTAACCTTATTTCACGATTGCCATAATGTGCTGATTCTCAGGACCTATATATTTTATACCCTTCGGGAAATTAAGTTATTACTAGTGTTCACTAATCCAAGAGCGGGTCAAGCCCTGTGTTGCTTAACATGCGTAATCGCTAGTTACGAGTATTTCCGCCTGGGTCATCGAACCCCTCACACTTATAAATTTAGAATGAACTCCTGCCACACCATTGACAGCAGTAATTCTTAGCAGCTTCTTCTAGGTCCGTAGCTAATTATCATCGCAAATAGGTACTTATAAAATCTTCTGCCACTTCCTTTTTTAGTAGCAAGTATTTCTTAAAACCATCTCGTATTTGCAGGCTGCCAAAAGACAACTTAAAAGATTTGTCAGAAACTGATCTAACTGATTAGACAATACATGGACATTACAGTAGGTGCTTGACACTTTCAACTTGTGATTTTCATTGTGGCTTCTTGCAAGACTCGCATAATTTGCTACTGATCCATTCTATTTGTACTAATGCAATTTCTGTTGTACTAAAAGTATTTCAAAAGACATCCAAAACAATCTAACTCTGGACATACTTTGTTTTCACTCGAGTCGTCATCAAATTCAGATGATAACTAACGTGTCGATATCTCGACTCCGTTTTTAGAGAACATTACACATACTGTACTGACATAACTTATTTTGTATCAATTTATTGTCATTGTAACAAGTTGAGAGCCTTTACATGTGACGTATCTAATATCCACCATAGCTTGGTCAATACTTATCTCTCAGGATATTGTTTTTGTAACCATAGACTTAAGAAAAGAAATAGATCCTTCTTGTAATCTTTACTATTCATCTCCTCATTTGCTCTATCAGAAATCTATAACAGATTTTCTGTTTTCGACATCTTCAAAAATTCTTATATTTCAACAACTATAATCTTTTCAAGTAAATATCTATTTCATTGTCATTTGCTATTTCACTTTTTCCAAGATAAATAAAACTGTCGTTTTCTTTTACTAAGCAAATTCGTTTACCAAGATTTTAATTTTTGAACATTACACCTTTTTCTGCCAATATTTTCAACACGAGTGACCCAAACTTTTATATTATAGTATACTGAGCTTCATAACTTGAACAACAAGTCTGTTTCTTAACATCGAATAATAACAATAAATTATAATAAGTTAGCCGACTTTTGTTTATAGAAACATTCCTCTGTGGCATCGGCGACAATCATGGTCATAGTAATGTTAACATTATATTAGAGTCAGAGGCCCTGATTACCTGCGTTGTAATCGCCTCACACGTAGAGTTGGAATTGGGCTTACACCATCTTCTGAGCCTGTACTGAAGAACAAGCGCCCTTTGTTTGTCACAACGGCTGAATGTTTATGTTTCGCCGGACGGTAACTGATAAGGCGTCGACATGTCGTGATCGTGATTGTTGGGAATGATGAATAAGTTTTAATGATCATACAACTGATTTGATCCTCATTTTCTTTTGTTCTTTCGCAAAAGCTTTCCAAAGTTAAAACTGTCGGTTTGCCAGTCACCAAATCAATGGCATAGTGGGAAATTATACTCAAGGAAGAGAAATATTTTACATCAAATGTAGAATAGTCAAAACACATCCATTGCCAACTTATAGGTCGTAGGTACTTGAGCAAGCATCCACTTTACATTTAACATAAAGGAGATTTACAGTTTTAATCAACATCCACTGTAGTGAAAGGAATTACGATTTAGCCAGTTTGAGGTAATGAGAACTTCTTTTCCAAGTAATTGTTTTACATAACCAAAAAAAAACAATTCAAGTCATACCTGCATTTTGAATCTTCATTATTTTCACATAACGTTAGGGTCATCATCTACCAAAAACTACTTCTTGATCATCACATAGCATCATCATCATCATCATTTCATCCACAGAGCATATTCAAACAGAAGCTTTTCTTGTAACTTTGTTCAGATCGTCTGATCACTTATAGCAGGTGGGTGTCCGACAAACGTTTGTAGGTTTGTACTACTATTAGTCCCGCCCACTGCCGCTTCAATGATATAGTTCGTAGATCTATGTTCACATATGCTTCACATCACTGGTACCCTTCTTAATAGGAATAAGCTGAGGAATAAAACCTAGTTCCTTACTTGCATTTTTCAATGCCGACGTACCTTTTTTGTTAGGAACACATATCCAGTTCCAATTCACTTTATCCAAAAAGTATTGTCATAAAATCACTTTTAACTTTCACATCAGTCTCACATTTTAACGATGTAAAGTCCTCTTCGGTTAAGCGTATTTGGGAAACTATCCCACCGCTGTGTTAGCACTATTATGCTTTAATGAAACTATTATATGGAATTACTCGTAGTAAGTATTTATTCACAGACACACACGATACGTCACAGGTACATAAGTAGGTATCTCAGGTAACACGTCTTATCTGGAAGCCTCGCTAGGCGGCTCTGGGGACGAATCTAGCCCGGGCCCCATTGTAGGCACCGTGACCTTCAGCCTCCTATGATCTTCTAATACCGCAGATAACAATATATAACATTTGTACTCTATTTAAACTTATACTACCTTCTGTAAGGGATCTAGCAAACCGTCTGTATTTGACTTGTAGCATCCAAAAAATCGCATGATGCCTCAAATGTCTACAAATATAATATTATATCTTGTCAAAAGTGGAAGGATGATGAATACGCGATCCTTCCGAAAATCGAAATATTTTGAAAAATTCTTGTCCTAAACGGGTTTTATACCTTAGGCATTCAACCTGAACCAATTATGGTAATTGATACATGCTACTGCTCCAGTCAAGGAATGTACTTTGGAACCAATGCCTGTCTTTCCGACCCTCGTGATCAATTGCCAATTAATTGAAGTACAAAGTACTCAAGGTAGTAATTGAAACTTATATCAATAAAGTAGGGCCTGGCTTTGAAAAATATCGTTACTATGTCTACAAATTTTATAGTTTGTAAGTTATTTCAAATTCGACACATAAAATGATAAATTTTATATTTCATCCATTTAACCACTGATATTCTAGTTCCCAAAAATATTTCTCAAACCTTCTTTAAGTGTTATTATTAAGTAAACATTAGTAAGTGCAACACCGGTCAATTTCATTATTTATCAATTTGACTGATTCACCAGTTTTTTATTAGATCCAATTTCCTTATTTGCCAGTTTCATTCAGAAGTTTTCTAAAGTTTATGTATCAATACCCATATTGTATACACCTATAAAGCTGCCTTCGTTTAACAAGTCATATACCTATGTATATACCTAAAAAGATGCAGTTCGGAAGTCAGTTCTATAAAGATATAATATCAATCTTATTTTATTACATATTTATCATGCAACACAAGTAGCCCACCTTGGCCTTGCGTTGCCACCCGGCCTTGCCTAGATGCGCCTACGAATTATAATTAAATGCAATTATTCGCCGATCAACAGCTACATTGTAAATTATTAAACTATACATGAACTTGACCGAGTAAAGTTAATGTAGGTGATAGGTAAGCTACAAAGTACTATAAAAATGTATAAATAAATAAAAATACTAGAAGACTTTTTCGTCATTTAATTATAAAACTCAGGGGAGAAATACATCAAAAATATTTTAATTTCTTACTAAAGGTTCAACATGATTTAATTTAAGAAACTAGTAAAACTATTATTGTTTATATATTATATTGTGTCAGATGTGAAGAAGATTTTCTTCCTATCCCAATGATTACTACTTTTTTAAAAGACTTGCTATATATTTAATTAAATATATTATTTTTATTATACAATCAACATTTATAAACCGCAATAAGCAGATAAAGGCTTTATACCAAATTCGGTTGTCTCACTTGTTCCATTTTGGTAAATCCGAGACGAAACTAGAGAGATCGATACGTCTGTTCCACTCGTGTTTGGCTTCGTTTTATGTTATCTAGTGAGGCAAACAAACAACACTCTTTTATCGTCCAAGCTATACAACTATGTAACTATTTAATTAATAGTTGATAGGTAGTAGTGGGGAGGCTAAATAATACCGCTTTTCATTATAGATACAGGTGAAGGCACATTTTCTTTAAAAAACTGTTAGATAGATCATAGTGTATATATATGTATATGCTTAATAGTGTATATTATTTGTATGTAGTTTATTATTTTGATATTTTTTTACATATAGATTTTGTACCATTTACTCAAGTTTTGCACTTCCTCTGCCCACATCATCCGTTTGCTTGACTGGTAAGGCCTTAGGCTTTAAGACCGCTATTACACTTATTTTTGTGTATAAAGTGAATATAAAATAATAATAAATAAACAGTAAAAATAGCTAATATGTTTACGTAATACGCAACTATACATGACAGCATGACACGCATCTGTAGCGTGAACCAAAGAAGCCATACAAATATGTAGGTGCCTATCGTGAAGTGTTTTTATAACGATGTTTTATTGACTGTGATACTTATAAGTATATATTTTAACGCCACTTGCGAATTAGTAATCTACATAGACCAAATTTTTTTATAGTTATCAACCAGCCGTTAATCTATTAAACTCGTTTATTCAACATCTAGCGGAATATAAAGGATTATTTGGTGAGATACAACAGATATGCGTACATTGCAAAAAAGACTACGGTATGATCACGTGTTTTGGTGTTATTTTTTGTGACGTTTTATTACATATTTTACTAGGTATGAGGTTAAACTAAGTATTTCGTTTAAATTTTATTAATAAGATTTTATTAAAGAAGAGGCCAATCCAAGATGGGGCTTCACAGGCCATATTTATCCTCTATCCCCTTCTACTTCTTCTACGACATTTACTATGTTTTTTTTTAAATCTTATACAAAATAAAAGAAAGTTTGTCGTGAAATAGTGACGCATCGATTCACGCGACTTCGCCGCCGCTGCGAGAAATCACGCGATCTCGGGTTGTCACGTGTGCGCACATTTTGGCAACCAACGCACTTGTCACGCCTACCAAAATAACCGGCCAAGTGCGAGTCGGACTTACACACAAAGGGTTTCGTACAAAAAAAGTCTGTTGTATAGGAGCCCCTATACAACAGACGTAATTATTAAGTATGAGCCCCCTTGAATATTTAGTTTATACTGTTTTAGTATTTTTTGTTAAAGCGGCAACAGAAATACATCATCTGTGAAAGTTTTAACTGTCTAGCTATCACGGTTCATGAGATACAGCCTAGTGGCAAACAAACAGATTGACAGACCGATTAATGGACAGCGGATGCTTGGTAATAGGGTACCGTTTTTACCCTTTTGGTAAAGAACCCTAAAATTTATTTGAAATATATTTGGAATGCGGAAATACTTAGACGTTATAAAATTGTCGGTTCAGTCGTAAGAGACGTCCTTGGAGAAACTGTTGCAGTGCAAATTTTTGCTGCTTTTTATACTTGTCTTATAAGAAGGAAGTAGCACTAAACTTATCCTATTGTAAAATCAAAACAAAGTGACTATTAATTAAAAAAAATTACAAATATCCTACGATTTTAGTTATATTTGAATTTAAATGAAATTGAGACTACTTAATTTACGTGGTTCTTATTCTCTATCCCTAATTAAAATTAATGAATAATAAAATTAATTTAAAATAATTATATAAACAACTTTTGTTTTAAGAGTTCAATTAATAAGTTCAATACCTGGGTGACCGAGCTTTGCTCGGTCGGTTACATCTCAAACATTGTCTACATTTTTTTAAACTTGTCTAAAAACAGTACAAAATAAAAGATTATATATAAACTTTAACATAAAAAAAACAAAAGTAAGTCACCAAGTGATAATCGAACCCGTAACACTCTAGCGGTCAGCATCCTTAACCGCTGAGCTAAGCGGATGGCGGCCGGCGCGTCGAAATTAGCGACCATATTCTGCGTGGTAAGAAAAACGAATGAAAACTCGAAAACACGCGTTTTCCCAAACATAAGACTAATCTAGATCGATTGTTTACCCCCAAAAACCCCCATATACCAATTTTCAGCGAAATCGTTAGAGCCGTTTTCGAAATCACAGAAATTTATAAATAAATAAATATACAATAATTGCTCGTTTAAAGGTATAAGATAGAGCTCTCGAGATGCGTATCCGAGCATATTGTAGGCAAGGAACTGACTGTCTAATAGATATAAGCTATCAATGAATTCTAACTCCAATTCCTGTTTTCAACTAAAAAAATGTAATGCCATTAGGGTCTTGGAAACCTTGGCTCTACGCTATACCCGATGGTAAACGTGTTTGTACAATACCTCCAGAAAACTCCTAATAAACATTATTTTGTGCTATAAATATAAATAAGCATAATTTATTTTTATTTGATTACTAGATACCAGATAATATTAGTAAGAACAAACATAAATATTAATTACTAAAAGATGATCTTTTAAAATGTTTTATCCATTTTATTAAGTTATTTTCCCTTTTAATAGAGACAGTAAGAAAAGTGTCGATGGACAAATTCTTATAAAATAAGTACTTTATAAAACTAGGTCAATGTAAAATTACTCATTAGTCTTGAGTTTAGGCTAGATCGTAAATGATTACCGTATTTTTTTACAATATTGATACGCTATCATATTATGGAAAAAATATCAATTAGTGTGCTTATTTAGGAAAAGCCCCTAATCTCGGTGTATGCATCATCACGTAAATACTTGCAGGTGTTTATAACGACTGATAGAATTTGTTTTAGGGTCATATTATGACTGGCAAAAATTGAAGCATACTGTTTTCAAGCACATAACAATTAAAGAACAAAACACGTAATTGCTAAAAACAATTCCGTGGAAATAATTAGTATTTGTTAATAAATGATGTTTAAGTAAATGTTAGTACCTACATAAAGTTATTGATAGTGAGAAAAATGCGTGCGTATATAGATAAAATACTATAAGAAGAAGGCAAAAAAGTATGCTTCTAGTCTACTGTCTATTAACATCGTTATAGATATCTGGATGTATGTATGTCGTTAAGGTATACATACCTCCAGAATGTCTTACATGTAGGTATATTTGTACAGCCATTAATGAAAACCCGCATAAATTTGGTAAGTATCCAATATATATGTAATATCAATGTAGGTATCCGGTACATTTTTGCGACGCACATTTTTTTTGACCTAAAATGTAGTAAATTCACCTACTGGTCGTCGATCGGTGTTTCTTTGAAGAACTGGTATCAAGGGCGCCTGTTATTGATTCATTCGCGCTTTGCGACTGCTCGCCCTAGTCTACAACCCTCTCTGTTAACCTATAGATATAACTTATAAAATATATCTACGTACTTATAAGGATATTTCTCGTACATATTTAAAAGCTTTGTAGACACTATTCAATAATAAACAACCAACATCAATCAGTCAGAATGATACCTATAGTGTTATAAATAATGCACAATCATAAATAGTATTCATAGTATTATTATCTAATCGTACGCAGTAAAATAAGTAAATAATTTTCTAGAGAAGTGATATTCAAATAGTCTCTTAACCCCATGTAAGATAAAAAGTAGGTAATAAGATATGAATGACATTTTACATTTACACAGAGATAAGAATTCACAGTCCGTAATATTTAATAAGATCTGCTCTTTATTCTAAGATTAAAATTAAAAATAAAACGAAAATAATTTTTTTTTGTCAAAAATGTCTGTTAGTTAATTGCTTGATTTATACGTAAAAACGATAGCTATTCTCTACCAGCCAATAGAAAAACATAATTTTTCATAAAATCTTAAGCTTTTTACACCTTGTACGCCACGGAGTGTACACATTTGATGACAGAAGACTGTCCTGCTGAACTTCGAATAGGTATATCTATTGTGTCTGCAATAACGCCAATGACAGCTGTCAAGATGTTAAGCATTTACCAAAAAAATGTTACTCACAGGCTTCTGTAATGTGGGTTCTTGGTGGTACCTCCAGAGTATCCCACCCTGGTCCTGATGACGCCGGGGCTGGCTCCGAACAGCGAGTCGTTGGACCAGAAGCAGCCCATCCCAAAGGTGGCCTTCTTTGTTGGGATGTCCACATCGTGGAGAAGGGCAGCCTGTGCGTAGTACAGAAAAATATATTTAAGTTTATTGGGCACAATCTTATACCACAGGTTTGGAATTAACTTAACGTATTATTATAGATTAGATTGTGTCGTTTTTCCTTAAACAGCTCGTTTGTTTGTTTTTTCTTATATAGAAAAATCAAAATACAGCGTGGAAGGGACCTACCCGTAATAAATCGAACCGTAATAAATTAAAACTTTATCTGTTGAAAAAATAATATATTGTTGAAAAAATAATATATTGTTGAAAAAATAATATGTATATTGTTGAAAAAATAATAATAAAATAATATTTTAAAGGTTAGTATAATTATTTTAATAAAGCTGCGACTCAAGGGCTGAAAAGCGTATGGACCTCTTTGGATCAGCTTATCCGAAGGTAGAGGACTACAGGCACTTTTTCAGAAATCCCAAATGCGCGTGAGCAAGGGTGTAAGTACAATAATGACCCAAAGGACGTTCTTCCAATTTATGCACCCCATAGCAAGATAAGACTCTACAAGTTGTGTAACTATGACTACACTAAGACTAGACTACAAGAATCTTTGTTTTATTTTAATTTATTTTATTCAAGTATTTAGTTACGATTATTCGAAGCATTTTGTAGTATATTGGTATGTGACATTGAAAAGATAAAAGGATAAGCAAAATGATTATCCAACCAACCTCTGCTAGCGTCTACCTAAGTAAGATAAGATTTTAGAGAAGTAGATAAAATAAATATTGAAAAGTAGTTTACTTCCATATTAATATAGGTTTAACTTAGGCGTATCTAACCGTTTCGTATATTAACACTATTGATGTCCATTTTATTTTTTAATGAGTATGATTTGTATCTCAAGTGTTTATATTTAATGTGCAATAAAGAGTTCAAACAAACAAACAAACAACTATTTACATTCACGTACCAGTATTTGGTATTTCAATGTTTTTTTCTTTGATGATTTAACTATTTAAGTATTATGGTCTTGTTTCTTTATCTACAAGCAAAGGTCACGTTCAAGTTTGTCAGAGATATGAAAATTGCGTCGCAGTATTGTTATCAGGGACCTCTTATAATCCACTACATTATCCCCTCTGGTGGTGCACGGGCCATGAGTAGCCACTAATTGCTGATAAGGGTGGTCGGGTTATCGCTTACTCATTGTTGTACAATAGTATCTATTCTTGTCGTTATTGCGTGTAGATAGAATTTCTATAGAGTCATTGACAGTTGTAGTAAAAGAGATTGCGTTGAGGAAAGAATAGTAGTCATTGTTAGATAAGTGTTATCTGGTGGTATTATATTCGAAAAACGTGGCTTTATTATCAAAGATTAAAGTAAACATCGAAGTCTTAGAATTCTTTCGAAAAACGTGGGTATAGAGGATAGTGGTTTTATCATACACTAAAATAAATATCTAAGTCTAAGAATTATTTTTGTTTAATCTACAAATAACAAAACTAAATAAGACTTGACTTTGGTGACATTTGTGGCTTGCTTTGTGCTCATAATTATAATGCTACGCCACAGAATAAATACTAGCTATGCATCACACCGGAGGTCCCGGGTTCGGTCTCCGGTCAGGTCAAAATGGAAAATGATCTTTGTCAGATTGGACCTAGTCTTATTACTAGATGCGGCCCGCGGTGTTACCCGCGCCTAAAGTAGCCTATGTGTTAATCCAGGGTGTCAGCTTCCTGCATACCAAATTTTATCAAAATTATGCTTGTATAAATCGATTGAACAAAAAACTAGATTCAATTATGTTAAATATCTTTTTTTTTAAGTTATATTTTAATATCTTTTTCGGCAGTTATTTTTTACTGTAAATCGCTGATCCATTCGTAGCAAATGCAGATAATATTCGCACGAGCAAGCACTGCATATTCGAATCGCATAAAATTGTCCACATCCGTATTGAGCAGTGACTCGTGAGTCTCCTATTACATCTTTGCTCACGTGCGGACAGGGTGGCACGGCAATCAGGACCCATCAGACCCCATCAGCTAGCATGCGGGTTGACACTGAACCCATTGTACTCTAATCAAAACTTATTTTTAGATCGATTGGAACGGGCCACCCGTGTACTAGTGGGTGCAATGATCGAATGCTGACATTATGAAATTACCGAAATTATACGAAATCTATAAAGATATTCGATTTTACATCGATGAAATTTGGTGATATTTTTTATTTAACTGAATAACAAGTACCCTTTTGACTTCTAAATCTTACATTTTATTACACAGGTGTCTTCTTCTTCTTATGTTTAAGAGCTGGGGCTCTTGTCGGTGCATGGTGTATGGTGTCGATAAAAAACTACGTAATTGTTTTTTACATGCGATGGGTAAATTATATTTATTGACATACTAAATTCAAAATATTTATTAGGGTCAGCAGATCTGTACCTAATACTCAGATTGAAGAATAGAAATACGAGTAAATAAGTACTCATATACTTAGGTACCGTACCGTAAGGTACGTATAAGTATTTTTTGAAATCTTATTTAAGTTCACCGTACTATATTATAATTTTTTTAGACGCATTACTTCATTGCCTGTGTTAGTCACAAGGTCGTCGTTCTACAATAAGAACTTTGAAACACACATAAATAGTTGCTAAGTGGCTTTGAAGAAGTATAGATGAAGCGAAGAGGCATGAGAAATTACAGATACTTAATCTTTTTATTCTGTTTTCCAATCACTACGGTGTATTTGTAATGTGACAGAACCAATGTACGGTGTACGGGTGTTAGAGCCGCAAGGTATAAAAATGAATTGAATGTTTAAACTACCGGTGTTTCTTATATTTTTTTACAAGAGAGACAGAACCAATGCTATACGGGTGTTTAGGGTCGTAATGTACAAAAATTAAATGAATGTTTTATAAAATAAAACAGATCTGTCAGGATTGTAGTAAGTTAAATTCTGTCTCTACGTACTACTTACTACAGAAGTTGCGGGCACTAATTCTATCCATGAGTAGGTTCTGCTTAGTTTTTTTACGCAATTGAGTACTTAACAATTATTCAAATAATCATGTAAACTTTTGACACTTTTACTAATGCCTAAGCCTAAACAATTATATAAAAATATTTTTAATAATAGAAAGTATTCGTAGGTAATTAAACGGTAAACATATTTTTACTTTCAAAAAGAACTTTCATCAGATATCTAATAGCAAACACCAATATAGATTTTAGATATTTAGGTACTTAAGTAATAATTATTTTATGATCACAATTTTTTATTGTTTGTTTCACGAAAGTACCTACTCAAAATATTTTATTAAAAATTGACCTGCATCATATGGAATTACATGTGTCTAAACTTATAAACTATTTATAAAAATTAAAAAAAAATGTTAAAAAATACTCACATTCACTGGAGGCTTCATATTGCAGAAGGTTCTTATAAATCTCAGCATACACAGCGTGAAGTTATTAAACTTTTATTTTTTGGGAAGGGGTTTGAAATTCGCGTAATTTTGTGTGGTGGAGTGCCCGCGACGCGTCTGGTTACACTGGCGGTGCGGCTTACACTGTCAGTATATATAATGTACTCTGTAGCTTACACTGTTGGCTTTTTGGATTCCAGCGACAATGACTTCGCTCATCGATACAATCCTTACTATATCTGTGACGTGCTTAAAATACCTAGATGAAATTGCAATTTGGTTATCATTGTAGGTCTAGCTAGTCACTTTCTTAATCTATTTGTTTATGCACTCTTTGTAGGTAATAATCAGAAATGTCTACTTAATATAAGGAATAAGTATGATTTTTTTAATTATTGCCTTTTTTGTGATTGATTAATAAATATAAACATTTTGGTATGTCGATAAAAAGCAAATTACAATAGATGAACTATTTACATCATAAAACTATTGCGCAATCAACACGTGTAAAGAAACGATAGATTTAAAAATGATTCATCCAACTACACATGTCTTACGTAGCTACCTACCTTATAAAGAATGTATAACGGTTACTTTCATAAATATATAGGTGTAAGTTAAATAAGAGGAATTTGTATATTTTATGTAATCGAGCAGAAAAGCCGGAATAATATAACCTAAGTACTATCTATAATTCAGAATAGTTTGTTTCTTCTGAGCATGCGTGTTTCGCATTAAGCTATGGTTTGCCTTTGTGCGATAGACTTACTTGAAAATAATGACTTACTTACCTAGACTACTTCACATCTGTTACAGGTTTTTTCATGATTCCCGATCTCTACCTACTTACGATACGACATCTATCGTCAATGAACGATTCTTACAGTGCCGTACATAGGTATAAACAGACTACGGCCTTTCATTCTATGAAGATTTCATTGAAGATTCAATCTATTTATTGACCTAGCGGCGAAGCGAGAGAGGTCTCCGTTTTAGCTTGGCCAAAAATGCTTTCGTATGTCTGTGTGTTCTCCTCTAGAGGTCGCATTTCTCAAGCGACTCCCGTGAAATTTTGGGAGCAGGATCGATAAACATATGAAAACCGATAGTCGAGCTATTTTTTTTTTAAATGGCGGTGTTGGCACAAGATGCCTAAGCGCCTTTGGATTATATGGCTCTTACGACCATTTTGTGTTTGTAGTGACGACGAAATAACAGAGGAATTTTATTTTCTGTTATGACATACAATAGACGGATTTTTTCACCAGAAATGTCAAAGGATAAATAGTCGATTTTATAGTAGAGTTCGGATTGACTTGAGCGTCTAGAGTTTGAGTCCCACCAGAAGGTGTTCTCTTTTTAGTGCGATGTATTTATTTTTATTTTACGACCGGTATTTTGAATTGTAAAAAGTTTCTTCGCTCTGCAATTTTTAAGCTAGCGAGGTCTACAGCTCACAGAGCTACTAGTTTATATACTAGCCAAAGCCCACTTCGTTCACGAGGACTGTATGTCTCCGGAAAATGCTTATCAGGCTGAACAACTTTTTCTAAGGTGTCATTTTGATATTTCTTATATTTTAGCTGGACCATTATGGTTCTTCATCAGGTGTTCCATTTTCCAAAATCAGTTATACCCTGTATGTTACAAAAAAGTTTCATTTGTATCCGTCCAGTATTTCCGGAGATTATAGTGTACAAACAGACAAATAGACAGACATTTTTTTTAATTCTTACTCTATTACTATTTCTGCATCGCCCCTAATTTTTTTTGGAAATAAATATATTCAATGTACAGATAATTTTTTTTAACTGTTTTATTATATGTTATTATACCTAGTTATAGATTATTTACAATATAGTCTAGCAATAAGTAAAGCAGCGGCTTTACCGGCGCAAATCTACGCCGCGCCGTACAAACTTGCGTGCCACTGACGTAACCTTGCCCGAGACACGGCCGCGCGCCGTCTGCCGCGCACACGCCTCGTGACGTCGAATTCCTTTACAATATCTAAAAAAGCCTCTGATTTGAACCCCTTCTAGGCTTCAGAATCAATTTTTGACTTTAAATATGCGGTCTATGTCGAATTTTAGGCCATAGGCTCAAAAAAAACAGAAAATAATTTTATATAAACTTATTTCTTTTTATTTCTGCATAGAGGTCGATTTCACCGCAAATGTTTAAGTACTTACAGAAAAATCATTATACAGATTCATTTACCGTCGCCTGCGTCTCCCGACTAGACGTTGTGATGCGACGCGTCATCATCATCACGTTACATTTAACAAACAACAAATACTATTGTATTGAGCCCTATTCAATTATATAGGTAAGTATTTATTCCAGGGGCACAAATAGCAAGAGAAACGGGACACCATCTCCCCCAAACTTCACTGCTGCTCTAGACGACACAATAAGGACATGACTGGGATTCTACAGGCATTAATATCCAATGGAGTAAACTTATCTGCCGCAGATAATCTGCGTTACGGTGACGATTGGATATTGTTTGCTAACAAGCAGATTTTTCAAAAAATGCTACATGAACTGCAATATGCATCACTTAGGCCCAAGTCACACTGGCACAGAGTCGAAGCGACGCGGCGCGTCATGTTTTGCATGGCGATGCGCGCCTTCGCGCGGCGACGCGCACCTTCGCGAGGCGACGCGCGTTTGTGCGCGACGGGGCGTAGTGCCGGAAGCAGTTCAGAAACTTTCGAACATTCGTGAGTGGTGCTCGCTCGATAGTATTGTGATGGTTGATATGGATCTTATCATGATTGCTCTAATATCAGAAGCTGAAGAGGAAGAAAGTGAATTTATACCAGAAGCTGAGAATAGAAAAATAAAACGAAAATTTTGGGTTCACGAGTTATGGAAGAAAAGACATATACTTGGTGAATTCAGAACACTATGTAGTAATGATTTAAGTCTGGACCCAAGATATTTTTATGATTATTATAAAATGGGTGTAGATAAGTTTGAAAATTTGGTAAATATTTTGAGGCCTCACATCCAAAAGCAAGAAACAAATTTAAGAATACCTATTTCCGTTGAAGAGCGGATATCAATATGCTTGAGGTAAGTACATTTTTAAGCTAGCTTAGATTTCTATTCTATTCTATTCTAAAACATTAAAAAAAAACATTTTAAAAAATGTAAGTAGGTTAGGAAGAGTCAAAAGCATTTATTTTAATTTACATAGATTTATTTATCTTTAATTTTACGCATTATTAGGTACATAAGCACAGTTCTTCGAAAACTGATACCATGCATATTACCTATCACATCATTTTAAGCTAAAATCTACATCACATCATTTCCGGAAAGTACAGGTAGGTATGTAAAAAAATAAGTATTAATAATTTTTTGGAGAACCGTCCCTTATACCGTAAGTCATGGCATTAAATTAGCCATACATAACGTCATTCACTGTAGTCATTATCGCCATCCCTGTGTTGCCGCGTCGTCGTCGTCCCAATCGGCAATGGTATGTACGGTGAAGGTGGCAGGTCGAGATCTTCCATACGATATCTCGAAGAAGTACTATTTGCGAACTGATTAGGACTAGTTGACGTATTTGGCTGCATTGAGTATGTGTCAGAAGGAGTAGTGGTTGGTAGCTGTGTTGTATAATACCCGGTATTTGGCTGCATTTTATATGTGTTGCAATTAGAATTACAGTTAGTGGAATTAGATTGTAGCTGAAGACTTTCTGATTCGGTTCGTAGTTCTGTTGTATAGCCGATGGATGAAGAAGTATTTGCTTGCATTGAGTTGATAATAGATGTATCAGGTTGAAAGGTGCACATTTCATTCGAAGCAACTTTTATTTCCGCGTCAGTTACTAAAAGCAGTATCTGTCGTTTCAGTAGCGCTTGCATTTGTATTGGCATCCGTTTAACCGTTTTAGACATAGAGAGAAAAAAAGTGTCCGTTGGATCTTCTTCTGTTTTCTTATTTTCCAGATATTGCGCGAATAACATTTGTGATAGTGGTTGTGACTTTTTTCGAGTAGTATCGGAATGGCTGGATAATTGTGATTCGGGTCGAGATGGCGACGCAACGGACAAGTTTGTGTCGGTATCAGTGTTTAGGTCATTTTCTTCGGAGCTATCTAAGTTAGAAGTCTGTGGTTTGTTCTGCAAGTATGGTTTTAAAAACTCCAATTCTTTTTCAAATCTTATTGGCTTATCATTTGATCTAGCAGAACCACTCTTGAACTGTCTTAGCCTAATTGCTTTCTTGTAACAATCCCTTATTCTTTTCCACCGCTTTTGACACTCTGCCTCTGAAAAAGGAACACAAAATTGTAACTCTTATTTTAATTCAATAAAATGTTTTACATATTTATGTGAAAAAGGAACACAAAATTGTAACTCTCATTTTAATTCAATAAAATGTTTTACATATTTATGTGTATTTTTTTTATTGTTACAGATTTATGACTACAGCAATTAGCTTTCATGCCTTAGCTCAAAGTTATAGAGTAGGATACAGCACTGTTTTAACAATTGTACATGAAGTTTCCGCAGCAATATGGAAACATTTACAGCCAATTGTTATGCCGAAGCCAACACAAGAATTATGGACTAAAATAGAGGAGGAATTCAGAACCATATGGAATTTTCCTAATTGTATAGGGGCAATTGACGGTAAGCACGTCAATATAAGAGCTCCCAGGAATAGCGGCAGTTTGTACTTCAATTACAAAAAATTTTTTAGTACTGTCTTGTTAGCTGTTGTTGACGCAAAGTACAGATTCATTATTGTTGACATCGGAGCATATGGACGTAACAGCGATAGTGGCATATTAAACAATTCTAAATTTGGACAACGATTACAGAATAATACGATTGGTATACCGCCTAATAAAAGGTTGCCAGGTATGATAGAGGAAATGCCACATGTTTTTGTAGGAGACGAAGCATTTCCCTTGTCCGAACACATCATGAGACCATATCCTGGAAATCAGCTGTCTGACAATGATGAAAAGAAAATTTTTAACTATCGCTTAAGCCGAGCAAGGCGCTTAGTAGAAAGTGCTTTCGGAATTCTGACAGAAAAATTTGCGATTTTTCAAAAAAAAATAAAAATGCAACCGATGTATCTTGATTCTATGATTCTTGCATGTACATGTTTGCATAATTACATAAAAGAAAATGACGAACTCGAAAACTTGGAATTGCCAAATAATAATATATTACAAGATATACGGTCAGTCGATAACCATACTCAGACAAATGCCATGGTGATCAGAGAGACATTCAAATCTTATTTTATATCCGAGCATGGGGCAGTATCATGGCAAAATGAAATGATCAGACGATGTTAAAGAAGTGGTCATAATGTTGCGTAAATGTAACTGTGTATGTTTTGTACCTAAATGTAAATAATAAATATATAGTGCTTACCAGAAATTTTCATTTCACCGCTTACTTTTTGCCAGGCATTTTTCCTACTATTTTTATCACTGTAGGTTTTCGCCTTGACGTTAAACAGACAATCATATTTCTGTACTAAATAAATTAATTTTTCATCTTCGTCCATTGTCGTCGTAGTTCAGCACTGTCGTCCGTCCGTTGTGGTCGGCGTCTGACGCGTCACTGCGCCTGAGTACGCGCGGCGACTCGCGAATCCATTCGACTCCAGCTGAGCGTCGAAGCGCGAATGCGCGCGTCAACGCGCTTCGACGCGCGTTTTCATATTTACATAGCACAAATTTGTACTTAAATAGTAGAACAATAAAGATGAATATGCTTAAGGCGGAAAAATATGACGCGTCGCGTCGCTTCGACTCTGCGCTAGTGTGACTTGGGCCTTAGGGTCGGTCTCAAGCTGAAATGAACATGTCTACGAAAGCTATGGTATCGGACACAACAAGCATCTTGAACATAAGCATTAAGTATCTACATACTTATCTTATACCTTTAAACGAGCAATTCTTGTATATGTATATATTTATAAATTTCTGTGATGTCGAAAACGGCTTTAACGATTTCGCTGAAAATTTGTATATGGGTTTTCGGGGTAAACAATCGATCTAGATTAGTTTTATGTTTGGGAAAACGCGTGTTTTCGAGTTTTCATGCGTTTTTCTTTCCACGCAGAATATGGTCGCTAATTTCGTCGCGCCGACCGCCTTGTTTTTAGCTCAGCGGTTAAGGATACCGACCGCTAGAAAGAGTGTTACGGATTCGAATCCCACTCGGTGACTTAGGTACTTTTGTTTTTTTTTATGTTTAAGTTTATATATAATTTTTTATTTTGCATTGTTTTTAGACAAGTTTAAAAAAAATTAGTTATTAATGTTTGACATGTAACCGAGCAAAGCTCGGTCACCCAGGTACTTTGTGGAGAGGCTGTATGTAGTCAACAAGTATACGTTTATCTTGGACACGGTTTATTTTTTGACAAACATCTAAGAACCCAGGAGATTAAGAGTCCGGCGACCCTAGACTTCTCCATACAAACGTAGTACACGTTTAATTTTGAAACCACATGTCAGATTCCGGTAAAAATTGGTAATTGTAAAGAAATTGCAATTATCTAGGGTTATATTGGGTTTCCTATTGTAAAATTATGAACTGGAAAGAAAATATAACGATTTAGAAGTTTCCCATACTAATGGTCAAAAATGATATAAAACACTATATTCTATTTCAAGTTCATATTTTTACTGTCGGAAACTAAATATAAACCTAGATAATTGCAATATCTTTGAAATTACAAAATTTTGCCCAAATCGGACATGTCGTTTTGAAATAAAACGTAGACTACGTTTGTATGGAAAGTTGTATTTTGGTATAGGGTCGGGGGACCCTTAACCAGCGTATAGAGCTGTGTCGGGTAGTAGGTTTTGGTAAGCTCGCGATTTTTTTATAACAGAAAAATACACCACAATGCCTAAAACGCCTCTTCAACCAGTGTGTCCTGTCAACCTTAGACTTACGGTGCTGAGTAACATGGACGAAAAGAACCATGCACAAGATTGCGGTTTCGCAAAGAGCCATGCCATGGAGCGAGTCATTCTCGGCATCAAACTACAAGACAAAGTTCGCAAAGTGGAGATTCGCCAACGGACGAAAGTTCACGACGTCGGTACTCTCTAGGATTGCAGCTCTTAAGTGGACTGGGCTAGACACCTGGCTGAAGGAACGATGGTAGGTGGAGTAAGGCCGCCACTGAGTGGTATCTTAGAAATGGTATACGCGCAGTGTGGGACGTCCAGGTGGCTCGGTAAGTGGACGATATCAAGCCAGTCGCTGGAAAGAACTGGGTAGCAGCTGGCTATAGCAGACCGGGATATTGTGGCGCAGACAAAGGGAGGCTTATGCCCAACAGATGATTTTTGAAAGCTGATGATGATTAATTCCAGGGACTCAGGATTCCCGAGTCCAATTCTCGAATTCAAATATATCTTAATTGACAAAGTATACACATTTATAATATTTAATAAGTAGGCACATAATCGTCGCTTTATATTGACATCGATGTTTATTTACAGCTAAATTTACTGCCTTGACTTTATTACCTCACATTCAGTCTCGAAAGAGCCAAAAAGTTATTAATTTTTTTAATAAAGAGTCATAAAATCGCAGCATCCCCGAAATTCGAGAATATTTTGACTCTGTATCGTGTATGTTTACTCTTAGGTACATAAGTACCTACCTAAACATTATCATCATCCCAGTCCTTTCTCCGCCCACTGCTGAGCCTAGGCCTCCCTTGGTCGACGCCACCACCCATCTTGGTCCTGTGCTGCTCTCATCGGGTCGATCGGTCAATAGCTATTAAGTAAAAAGTCTGTGTCGGCCAAAGCCCACTTCTTATATTTCCCTCATAGTATATGGACAGGTATCTCAACCGCTACGAGGTACTTGTACGAGTGCGAAATATTTCGTGATGATAGTATTTTGAACTTTATTCGTATAAGGAAAAAGTTTAAAATATTTTTGGACTCGTGTCGAAAGATTGGAATATTTTAGAATTTAATAATTTGTGTAAAATTCAAAAGTTTTATCATCGTGTCAGCCACAGGAAGTCCACTGCTGGAAATATAAATGTAACATCACCTGCATAATAAAACAAAACAAATAGATTTAAACAAACGATTTATTTTTACGTTCAATGAAAGTAGGATTCACACTACTGTTTAAAGTCAACGGTATTTAATACCAAACACCTAATTATTTACAATCAAAATAAATAACAACATAACATAACAGTAGGCGTTTTGCATTGGTTTTGCATGTGTGCTTTAAGTACTTGGTCGGCACTGGTTGACACTTGTACTACACATAGCAGCGTAACTATATATTAGTTAAGCAGGCTAAAACAAAGTATTATGCCTAAAAGATATTTAACATTTCTTAACTATCCTTTTCTACGACACTCCTCCAAAAATATACAAACTTTCAAATGTTCACATTATTTCATGCAGAGTGAGTATCAATTTATAGTGATGGATTAATGTGTCTGACTTTGCCGTACACACAAATGTCACTGTAAAATACACAACACTAACCGCATTTTAACATTTACATGTTTTTGTGTGTAGTGTGCTTTGATTTTTTGTAGTTCTTTTGAGAACACTTCTTAGCCTTCCAATACATAGGTAGTTACGCCTATTTACAGTTTGACATTCAGACAGTAGTGTAAAACATATTGTCTATCCGCACTCGCGTCGTTTGCCGGTTGGTGCCACTTGTCTTGGTATTGATTTAACCTTGACCGTAATCGAAAGACTGATTGATGATATAGACGTCAAGGGTAGCTCATTTTCATAAAAAGAAATATACTTGCAAATATAATTATACCACTTATATTTTATGTTTGATTGAGTCTCTGCTTGGTAAAGTGGAAAAAGGGAAGAAATGTGAGAAGCACATGAGTGACAGGCAGATTATTTTACCACTGCACGCTTCTCGCATTCGCCGCCATATTGGTCAGGTCTAACGACAAAATCTGCGTCACGCGTGTGCGTGCACGCAGCAGAGTCAGTCTATCTCTGTTGCACGTACGGTTCGTGAGTGCGAAAGGCTGAATCAATCGCATGTATTCGCCGACGCAGAGTTGAACATCAGACAAGGATCTGATTATTCATAAAAACATACAAATTACTTAACCTATTTTAGTTGAAAAACTTTTTGTCCCTATCACTCTGCTCAATATGTGACAGTGCAAGAACATATTTTATCTAAAACGGGTTAGGCTTACGTATTTCTTATGAATATCTGTAAAGGACAAGTAAGTACACACCGACCAACGTTAACAAATGGAGATATGGCTTTACATTACAAGAATAAATACATGTTCACATTACCAGTGTATAGCTTCAGAGATTGAATCGACAATCTGAGCATGATAATTAATTTCAATAAGATAAATCACATATTTCTTATAAGGTTTAGATCTGTCAAGTTCAATTGCTGTTTCTCTCTCTATATATTATATAGGATGAATCGTTTGTTATAGAGAGAAAATTATACAAACAAGCCAGGCCTAAACCTCAATGTTTTATTTTTATTCAATAATAATATTTTTAATAATGATCATTTATAATCCTTGTCAGACATAAGTGTTTTATTTACATAATCTTTGATTTGTTCAGTCGAAACTCTAAATACTACACCTGATTTGTTTTCATCTATCTCCACCATAAACAACATGTCAAGTATTGCAAATGACCATACTTAAATCGGTAAAGTTTTATAATTGGATATAATTTACAACCTGGGGTTTTGATATGAACCTTAACCTAAGAAGCTCGGCTGAATATGTTTACTTCCAGGAATATTGAAGAGAACCTGTGCCCTAAAACAAACCGCAGTACAAAATTTTTAAATATAGTTGACATTTTATAAATAAATTGACAGTCAATAAAGGTTTTCCAAAAAACACTCGCATTCCGAAATGTCTGGTCTACTATGTCAATAGGAACTACTATTTCAGTTTTGTAATATTTTGAAAAACCTTTGGAAAAGTACACAGTAATAAATAGTAAATACACAGGTGTGCGTCAAAGGTTCAATTTGCTTTTTTAAATAATATATCAAGGATATGGCGATGTGGTCCGAGGAAGGGCAAGACGATAGCTGCGATTTTGACTTCAATATGTTACATCACTTCTATTATAACCACTACTATTGAGCTTAAAGTACTTTCTACTATTAATATGGGGTAAACAGTGTAGGCGGAAAATATCATTTCCATTTAAATAGTTTACAAAAACTTCCAAAAAACCGAGTAGAAAATTCTAAATATATTGACTACTCTATAAAACAATGTTATTAAGTGACTGTGTGATACTCCACTATAATAGAACACTTCGCTTTTGACACAATTGTGACGAAAATCCTGTAATAACAAATAAATCTAATACATTTTATATACACAGACGCACAACGTACATTTATATCACTACGAATAATACGTACTTTACATAAAATAGGATTTATATATATTTATATACACCCATGCTATAAATCCTCTATAAGTTTCTAAATCAGCTTATTGCCAACATTAAAACAACAAGTGTCATAGTAACCATGATTTCATCCAAACGAATGTTTAAATATTGTACTAAATTTCACTATGCAACTCATGGTATCTTATGAATTTCTAAATAACATTGTCATACACGCGCGTTTCACTGCCACAGCTCTGTAATTACCAAAAAAAATCACGTCATACTCCGCCATTTTTGTTTGATAGTAGTATAATTTGCGTTTCAATAATTGTACGATCCGAAATGTAAATAATTATTACAATTAATAATTCAATTATTACCAAAGTTTGTTGATATCAGATATTCAGCAACTACCATGAATTTACATAGAGTTCTTACAACACTGTACAACACCCTATGGTTTTTAAACCTTTTATAGAGGATTCATATCATGGGTTTAGATAAATTCTTGTATGCAACTGTACATAATTAGATTTTAAAACACTCATGTGATAATAAAGTCGCATTCGTGTTTTAATACCCCTTAAAATACAATAGATTCATAAGTAATTATTCTTACCGATACGAATTTAGTTACTGGATATGCTATACATAATATAACAATGATATCAACACAAGATTAACATTTTGTTAAGGCAAGACAGATTAGAGGCACTGGTTTATAAACGCGTTAAAATAAATATGAGCCCAATTGAAAACTCGCACAGTTAAAATACAACACAAAATCACTCGGATGAAATTAAGATTAATTAATATTACAAAGATAATTTTTTTTGGCAGTTTTCATTTTGAGACTGAATGAGTAACTGAATTTAGGAATTCCTAAGAGTTTGGCCATTTGGCGATGCCACAGCGGCACGGCAAGTAAACATTTATAATAATTAATTTCCTATCGAAAGGCTCCTACACACAACGTCTAAGGCCGACTTTTGCTAAGGCCGGCTCATATGTATGCCGCGTGTCTATTGTCTTAAATATAAATATTTATAGCCGCCGTGCGCACAGCGGCTTGGCCGGCAGCATGGCTGGCGGTGTGTGCAGGAACCTTTAATTGGGAGGAGTACTATGGATATTGTGCAGCTTTGATTTGTAAAAGAAAGTGCTATTTTTAAGTACAAGGGGCATAATATAATTATTATAAATCGGCTGGGACTGTGAGATGCTACATTTAAATGGTTTGCTATAAAAACAAACGAACGATAATTTTATTAACAATCGTAGTTTGTTGAATAGATCACGCTACGATAAACTGCAAGATCCGTACTCTCATGACTCAAGAATTATAACTTTGTTTGAAAACTGCAACCACCAGGTAATAAAAGTATTAGGTATCACATGACGTTTATATTTGTATCTGCAATAACCATAGGATTTCATATACAATTTGTAAGTGAATTTATATTATAGCGGACACGTGTTGCTTGCACGAGGCTTTCTTTTACAATAAGGCTTTTGGAAACTAAGTACCGGCAAGACTATGTCATCACAACCCAATGACAATTTATCACAATATATACACAGTGAATGACAATTTATCCAATTAACGTTTCACATTTTAAGTTTTTATAATAATAATACGTGGATTGAATACAATAGTATCACAATATGCTGCAAATGCTCTCAAAAAATAATACTGAAACTAAAAATATGATCTGTTGTAACACCACCTTCAAATACTTGTCATTCCGATATATTTCACCTCTCATAGGTTAAAATGTACAATCTAAAATCGACCTTCGACCAATAATTTTCGGACTCACAGTGAGTTCTTTTTAAACATTATCGTCTAAGTTGAATTTGTCAGAGGTAATATACACTGAATGGAAAGTAGCTATGCATATATCCAAAGGTTTTATATTAAATAGATTTTAATATGAAATACATAATTTAAGTACTAAAATACTCAATCTATAAGAGTTATTCTAATGACTAAGATATGGACGAATAGATTACAATGGATGGGAAGTATAAAATCTAACGATAAATACATCATCGAAATGCTCTTTATAATGTTACCGAGACTGGAATGTAAAGTTAACTTTAAAAGTAGCAAGGAACACTGGATGAGTTAACATTTAAGATGCGGTAGAAAGTATTTTTGCTAATTAAGGAAATAAGACAGTAAATCAATTTAACGCGAGCAGGATTTAAACCAACGATCAAATCTATATGCGAACATCCTGTTGAAAGAACTAAGCTACCACACCTCGATTTATTTCCTTACTTAACAAGAATCGACACTGGTTTACTTGAAATTTATCAAATATTAATTCTGTCTAGATGACTACGACTCTAAGCTAACGTAAATACATACATTTAAAAATTGGGGTCATAGGTTTTCAAAGAGGGTTACCACATTTGATATTACATATAATTGTAACAATTATACCAAAATATACATAGTACATAGCACTTAAGTACATAACTAGAGTCAAAAAATGGGTTCAACAAAAGGACTTTACATGCGAAGTTCTGTTTTTGATATATGATTTTGATGATTCTGTTTTAGACTCTTTATGAAAAGTTCTAGTATTTTTGGCAGTTTAAAACTAATTTCACCGTTTAAAGTGGAAAGTCAAAAAGCGATATGTCACTTGTTACATTTACTATGAAAATGGTAAATCGTGTAGGTAATCAAACAGTTTTAATATAACAAGTACAAGGCAAAAGCTTAATGTGAAAGTTAACAAATAAAAAGTTCGCTTGCTTTGCCTAATAGCCGCAGTCTTAAGGGTTTTAGTTTTAGCAACATATTTCACTAGATGGCAGTACTAAAATTGACTATGTGACAGCACCTTAAATCTGACAAATATTTTTTTTTATTCTTTACGCGAAGAGCTGTGCCCTCTCTTGTCGTTTAGTGCATGATATCCCATATAATACGAGTAGATACATATAACGAATACGTTGTGAAGCTGTTATCACTAAAACACCTTCACCATTTATGCGAAGTTGACTTAACTTTTTGCTTTAGTGCTGCCATTTAGTGTAAAACATTAAAAACAAACTTCTGCAAGTACCGTCAAAATCTACGACGGTACGTTTTCAGTTTAACGGTAGAAAAAATTGGCACAACTTGAGTATATAGCCTTTAGCACTACAAAACAATAGGAAGGCACTCGTGACTCGACTATTAATCCGTATGTTACTTGCAACATACTGTAGGAGTTATCGTTATTTATTAATCAGTGCAATAAGAGTAACCTAGCCACTTAATCTCATAAGTTGTTTAAAAGATTAAAATATTATGCTCATTGCTTTGATAAATCTACTTACTTGGGGCTTAAATATTATTAATTTAACCTTTGCTTTAATAGCTTTTTAGATTAAACGGTTCGGTCGGATTAGAATATTTTTATTATGCGAAATAGACTTTGTTTTTTTACGCCACCAATTCCAAATATTCTAAACAATATTTTTACCAGATAATTTTTTAGATTATATAATTACTAACGTAACTGATACCCAACGCCCTAGAAACTATCGGAGTAAGTAAGTAGCCAAAACTTTAGTTGCGGGTAGGTACAGAGATGGCTGCTGCCATCATCTGGTGATAAGGAGAAATAAAGGAAGACAAAAAATAATGTTGAATATATGACCGAAATTTAAAATAATACTTATAAGTTTATACCATTGGGCGTGCTCATAGCAGCTTATATTAGTATGTTGCAGCAAAATACAGACGTGAAAGAACAGCACGAATGCCGTGGCCCCCCTCACTCCGTCAACGAACAGCTGTATATTTCTCAATTAATCTAAACATATGCGCAACTTATACTTACTCCCATAAATTAAATAAGGGTTGGGCTTCACCTGTTAGCACAGAGCAGCACTTTCGTATGCTGCTATCCTTTTCTGTCGCTCAGAACCGTCATTTGCCAAAGCAAGAGAGCGACGGAACGCTACAGCACGGCCAGTGCTATAGCGTAACGACGTTTCTGAACGACAGAAAAGGATAGCAACATGCGAAAGTGCTATTCCGTGCTGACAGGTGTAGCCCAACAATAACTATAACCCTTCAAACCCTTCAAACGTCAGTGCAGACGTCCTCCGGGCGTCCGACGTTTGAAGGGATAACACTATTTGTAGAAACATTTATAAAGTGCCGCCTTGCTTATAAGATTAAATGTTGTAATTTGAAGCACACACGATTGACTTAGTGCCCATTAATTAAATATCTAACTTGATTATATTACAGTTACAGTTAAATTATCACGTCTTTATCCCTGACGGGGTAGACAGAGCTCAAAGCTGCAGGACCCAAAGGCCAATTAGCGTGATGGTGGGCGTTAAGATGGAAAATAGAAATCAAGATTTTATTTTATTGATTTAATTATTTATATTTATATTATACATCATAATATTCATAATATAGCTGCCACCAACCCATTAGAGCGCAATAATTTTGTACAAGTTGCTCATACGCTTGATAAATTAATTATTTACTGGTATAATAACACCTACATAACAAATCCAGTCTTTTGTCAAACAACTCTAAACTGGGCAACGACCACTCAAATTCACTTTGGAAGATCGAAATATCTACAAAATATTTATGATTTTTATTTATTAGTAATAGATAGGAAGTTTTGTGTTGTTTACATTACGAATCTGAAAAAATTGATCTAATCTTTATTTAGTACGTTATTTAATTATTTATGCTTTATAATACTTTAGTTTATAATTTAAAACTGACAATGATACCGACCTGATGTTCACGCAATACACAATAACAAATTGCGTAAAAAGTACGAATATAATAGGAATGTAAATTTTAACTCCATCCATTAATTTAATAATGTCGACGTAATTTCCGCTATGCGTAACAGTAGCTATTGAATGCGTAAAAATGTTACAAAATAAATGCGTTGTGACCTCTTCGACTTTACATGACAAAAATGAGAATTTTAAACATATGCGACCAGGATCAATCCAGGAGACAAGTGACGTCAAATGTACCCAATAACAGACGATTATTGGATCTGACTTCACTGTGCTGCCATCCCATATTTTTTGAAACACCTCATTACTCAAGTATAAACTGAGTAACACCAATATATCACAGATGTACCTACTTAGTTCGCTTTTAAATGTAGAGTTATAATATCGTGCGAAAAGCATGTAGTGTGTAAATGCAAATTTTGTACTTTAACATTTTTGGATATTTTAGGGCTCTCTCAGACGAGCGACAGTGTGCCGGAGAACTTTCCAATCTCGGCAGTCTACGAACGTTCACGCAATTATACAGCGGTGAAACAGTCGACGACGGTCGTCTGTCTAAACCCTTAGGCAAATCTGACATCTTTGAAGCTATTTTAAAAACTTATGGTCGCATAGATGTGATGATAGATTTGTTTGATACCAATAAAGGAGTTCAAGCCGACAAAATTAAACTGACGAGTGGAATTTTTTTCTTGTAATTAAGAGCTTGCTTGAAGTTCAGTGGAGATGGCTCTATTCATAACTTTCTCTATTTTATTATATAATACGATGCAATTTGTATTTTTTTTAACTACTGGATGACATGACAACTACAGTTATTGCCGTCAAATGGTCCACCAAAACAATAGAATGGCTAAGTAAGGCATTTATCGCAGTTACGTTTAGTATCCAATCACTTTTTACCACTTATATATTAATTTCAAGATTTATGTAATATTATGATATAAGGAATTTGAAAATAAATTATAATTTACTATTTGCATAAAATAGTTTAGGTAATTAATTATGCTATATTTCATAATAAGTAAGCATAACAAACACCGGTGAGGCACTTCGGACAATCACTTTTGATTTATTGCAATTGAATTAGGATTTTAATAACTTAACATTTATAATTATTAATTTTGTATAAATGTACTTTGTTCACTTCTACATTTGGAATACTGATAAGTAATTTTAAATTTGTATTCTCATATAAATCACGATATCTTTTATATAAATAATACATTTTTCGGAATGTTTAGGAGATAATAAGGCGAAAATCTACAGTAATAAAATACTTAATATAAACGACTACGCTACAATAAATTTTACACATAGGATTCATTTCTAACACTAAGTAAAATATTAGCAACCATTTTATATTCCCTTAACTCTAGAACCGTTGAGCTCGTTCAGCACTATCACACTTTCCTAGCACGTTGGCAAACCGTTGCTTCGTGAGCAAGAATGGCAATACTCCATTGGTAATAAGTACCACAAAATAACAAATTTTCTACTAAGGATTCCTACCAGACGTGACTTGATTATTTATCGATGAAAATAATTCTGCAAATATAGCCGTATCACAATATTACTTCACGTCTGGCGATCCGCGATTTTTGGAATGACAATCAGACTTAGCTCCAGGGATGTGACACTATCGATATCGTCTCTACCGCTTACATAATTATACAGCACCTTCGTGACCTCGTGTCGCCGACCACATCACTAGTGTTCCCGGTGAACCGCGAGACAGTTCCGGAACTGGAAGACAGCGTCAAAGGATTTAGCTGCACCGGCATATCCTTCGACGCCTCTGGTATCGAGTTGATACTGTGGTTGTTCGTCGACGTGAGACTGTTCTCAACCGGGCTCCCGTTCGTTCTTATTTGTGACCGCTGCTTTTTCAAGTCTGCAAGAGTGCCTGTAAATTAAATGAATGGGTAAGGTTTGCGTAATTTTTGTTTCATTATTCTACTAAAACATTATTTTTACTAGACAAGCATATTCAATGAATGACCGTTGCGTCACTTTCACGTTTGTTAGTTAACTTTATCTTGACATAATAAACAAGATATACATTAAAAAAAAAACGAATACCCGACTACGGGAGCCATTTACGACTTCATGTATATATTTTTAAAAAGTGCTAATTAAAACGTTTCATGTGATACCCCACTCGATAGCTATACATTTTTTTTTACTAGCACTTTTTTTATGAAACACATATTATATACATTAATTGCACACAAATTATAATCTTTATCACTTGGACAAAATTGACGAATCGATTGACATGTCATTTGTGAAAATTGAATAATGATTCGGATGCTACGGTGGATCACACATATATCCACATACATACTTACATAAATAGACTGCTCAAATGATTACCCTTCCTTTTGGCTTTTCCGTAGTCGGATAAAAACAAAATAGGTAAAATCAAAAATAATATTGTGAACGTGCAACATTAAAGCACAGAGGTTAGTATTGAAATAAGAGAAACGTGTGACACATAACATAGAAACAGGTGTTAAAATTGCAGATAACTCTATACATAAGGATAACTAATCATCTCCCAAACGATTGTACATAAGGAACACTAACCACACATGCAACTACAACCAGGGAGCCTAGTCTGGTACCGGACAAAATTTGAGTTGTATTTTTTTTAGACTAATAGAGATGTGGACTGAGTCAAAAATATTTATTTAATCCGTCAACTAGATTAACCAAAGATACTGTACAATTAAATTTTGTTTAACAAAGTAGTCAAAATTCACGAAGACACAACGCTTCGAAATTTCGGATTGGGGGTGATTTACGTCACCGTTGGAGAAATTTAAATGCGCTGTATCTTCGTCAATATTTCCTAATGAGAGATAAGAAAAAATACGTATACCATACTTTTTAATAATCTATCTAATGAGCCAAAAATAAAAACATTTTTTTTCCACGTCCTTATTCCATACCAGTACGCGCCAACAACTAGCGTGCACATTCGTGTTTGTTGACGCGTCAAAGGAATGAAAGTGACGACTACAACTCAATTTTGCCTAGAGAACGTACCAAATTAGGGCCCCAGAGACTCTTGCCTCATATGCATCCTTGGGAGCTCCGCCACAGTCCCTCCAAACTTCAATAACCATCACTGTGCAAACTGTTAGGACTTATGGAGTTAGACAAGTTATGATTGTGCTGTTAATGTGCGACAATTCGTAAGGATGCATATAATTACCTGCGTTAATCATGACGGTGACATGAACATTGATTTTACCATTATCGTTGGTGGTGTACGCGGTGCTGCCCTCAGTGAGCGCGATCTGGCCGGGACTCACTATCACATCTTTCCTACCGTCTAACACGTCCTCCACTTTGAAAGCCTCGTTGTCCTGCCCTTCTGGCGCTTTGCGGACGCCGTTTGGTAGATTCCTCTCGTAATGTTTCATCTGATCGTTGACCGTGTCGTGAGATACGGATCCCGGGGCGTAGTTCGAGGCAGCGTTGACACCGAATAATGGGTTCGTTGCTTTGGGCTGGTTGTACGAGACGTTGTTTTCGATAGTTTCGTTTCCATCGCCCGCTTTGCTCGGACGCTGGTTGTAGGTATGCTTGGGCACCGCGTAGTCGACGTTGGAATCGTAACTCTGGTTGGAGGTGGTCGAGCTGGTGGAGAGCCGCTTGTGCGTGAGATCGGGCGGGTTCAGCTGGTTGGCGGTGTTCTGGTCGTTCTCCACGCCGTTTGACAGGCCCTGGAAATAGCAAATAAAACCAAATGTCAAGGACAAACGTCTTGGAAAATCATGGGCCTTCGTTATGATTTTAATTTAAATGGCGTGTGTTGCGATGACAATTTTAATGTATATTGTGTATAGCTTACAGGTATAGTTAGCAGCCCCGATTACTACTTGTTATATTGTGTATCAGTGGCGGAGCCTCCTTAGAAGCCGATTCCCATCGAGTTCCCTAGGGGCTTCTTACATATATGCATTTATTACTAACAACAATGATAACCTACGTACTCGTATATCGGCGCACTTACTATTTCCATAAGCCGTAAACTAGGAGCATGACTGGATTGAACACACCCACATATTCAAAATACAAAAATTCTCTCTGGTTATTGAAATATTGATAAATGTATAAACACGCTCAGATACATATTACTCACACTGAGTTAATAAAAATAAGCCGGACATGGAAGGACTTATTAACTTTTATATGACCTATTTTGGTAGATATTTAATTCGTTTCATAGTTTTATAGCTGTACTAGCCCAAATTCTCACTGATACACTCAACGTTATACACACGCCACTGTTGTGTATAACGTTGTAGGCTACATTATTATATATCTTTATGTAAAATTCGCTATTTTACAACAAGTCAAATCACATACTTTTTTCTTAACGTCAAAACAAACATTTTCTATGGGATTGTATGAAATACAGGCAGATAGATGGCGAAAACAACGGGCACCGCTTATGCCCAGCAGTGGGTTTTTTTAAAGGTGATGATAATGATCATGACAGGAATATGATGTCATACGTTTCTTAGAATCATATTATAGCGCTCTTAATATTAGTTTTTCTGCAATAATAAATCACACTAAAATGGATATGATCATGACAAGTGGCATTATTATTTTGTGACGTTTTATTTTCTGAACAGTAGTAAATTTATTTATTTTTGACCCAGGACAGTACCCAATTGTATATTGTATTTGTAATTATAATGTAGCTGTTTGTTGTTCCCATAAACAAAATAAAATCACTACTATATCAACGTGTATTAAAATTCTATAATGAAATCCATCCTAAAGGGGACACGTCGCCCATTTTTTTAGCCGTTAAGGTCCCAAGTTGGGCGAAGGGCTCCCCTCGTTTCCAGCTATTTGGCCGATTACAGGATTTAATTTTAGAGCTCTTGTTAGACACCTAGCTTTTTTATTATAGTTCTGAAGATATTTTCTCTAATACACCTAACGCCACACATGTAAAAGCAACAAAATATTTAATTAATTATTGTTGTAAAACACACGTACATACTCTCGAAAAAATTGCGCTCCCAATAGGAGCAAGTATAATAAAAGGGCCAATTCTTAGAAATTTTATTGATTTCGATATGAAATTAAATCAGTCACAGTCCAATAAATGCATCTGAGTTTCACAACAGCCATAACTTTCATATTATTTTGTAATGGGAAACTATCAAATTATTATGGGCATTCAACAGTGAAAGAGTATTTTATATTTGTACTAGCTGCGCTCCGCGGTGTAACCCGCGCCTAAAGTAGCCTATGTGTTAATTCAGGGAGTCACCTTCCTGCATACCAAATTGTATCAAAATTGATCCAGCCGTTTGCGCGTAAAGAAGTAACAAACCGACACACAAACACACTAACTTTTACCTAAATATTTTTTTAGAAGCAGCAGGAATAATTTTTATTTACTTCTTATGTTTATAAGAAATGACTGCATTTTACAGTAGAAAGAGTAAAATGATTAGCAGAGTTAACGAAGTTAATGAATACCGCACAGCGAAATCCTAACGTGCAGGTAAAAAGTAACATACCCTATATCTAAGCCCCAAAACTTGCGGCTCTTTCCGCATCCGCCGCAAGTTGTCATGAGTTAAAAACATGATATCCAATGACATGATAAAGTCAGCAAGACACCGCACACATCACTAATATCACTATAGTTTGAATTCACAAATCGCTAACACTTTATGTGTACACCATAAAGGAAGAATTGAAGTCCGAAGATAAATATTTGTATGTCAAAATGCATTATCGTGACCAGTGGTAAGTGGCAGCGTGGTGGAGTGACCAGCCGGACTGAAACGGTTGGGCGGCGCGTCTCAGCGTGCGCTCGCGCAAGGGAAATCGCTGGAAAACTTGGTCTACGCGTTCGGCTGTACTGTCAGGTCTTTCATTGCCACAGCGCGCGACGTTGCGTGATGTACAGGTGAATTTGCATTATTATAAAGTCTACGACAATAACCCGCTTTGGCTCCTTCCTGGTGCAAAGGATAGCTAGAACAGGCATATTTCTGACTTAAAAATAAGCTTGCATTCTTAATGAGTGAATTTCATATTCATTTCGAATCGCGTGGTGTATTGAGAATGTGAAGCATTATAATGGCATTTACGTTTTTGTGTAATACTCATTATTTACTGAAGTCTTTTGAGGATTACTTCAATTTAGGCCAGTCATTATCAACATCAAACATCGCAAACGCGCATATAACTACCATTTTTTTATATGTTGTTACTCTGAGAGTAGTTAATACCAAAAATTGCAGCCCTGAAATCTTTGTGCTGCTACTATGGTGTTTGAAAAACTGCGCAATTCTAGCACTAGTTTCAGTCAATTAAGTTTGTTCAACAAAAGTATAAAACAAAAAACACTTCCTAATAAGGTAAGGTACTTTAAAAAAAGTGAAGCAAGATCCATATTTTGCAGTTTATCGAGCATCATGATAGCCGCACGAGGTTTTCAGGGTCGCAATTTTTGGTAGTAACTACTGAACAACATATTAAAAAATCGTAATTACATTCGCGTTTGCAATGTTTGCCTTTTTGTGTCGATAAGGACAGGCTAATTCTTAATTATTTATAATTAAAACAAAACGTGTACATTCGCCTTGACGTTTGCCTTGACCAATCAAAATATAATGTTTCGCGTCTTTATCGTGAAAATGTTTTGATGAATAATAAGAGAAGATTGTTACATAGTTTTTGTTTGATAAATCGTGCATATAAATAGCATTCAGTCGCAATTATAAGGAAAGTACATGAAGCCGATCGATCGCTCCAATAAACGAGACGCCATAATATGCATTTATCACGGCATTCGCAGTTCCATACATACATAAAAGTCCACACATAAAAACGTTTATTAATCTGCTCATACGTTGATTCGATACTAGATTGCCATATTAGCCATTAGTGACTGTAACAACTTTCCTACTCTAATGAGTTATTGCATACTTAATACACTGATCAAGTCATTATCTAGACATCTATTTAACATTTCATTCAATGATAATTGAAGTCCAAATGGTTTCAAATTATACCGATTTATTCAGTCAAGAATAATGGAATTAACTTGTTATGCATATGTTTCGATTCAATTTCTTAATAGTGAATTGAGTGTAAATACTTCGCCGCCTAGGTAGCTAGGTTTTATTTTCCAGCAATGCTTTTCCTGCTTTTCTGTAAACGAACTCTGTCCTCCAAAGTGAAGGATGATGGTGTTAACCACTACGCCATAAAGGCAGATATATTTGTTAAACACCTCGTCCGCATTTGCTGAAACCTCGGGAGTACCTAGTTGTATAATTAATTAGCTAAATTTAATTGGCGTTACGCGCTCACTACAGAGAAAGTACGCGAAGATGCGACTTGTCCAAGATGAGTAAGTAATGTTCATTGCTTTACTGAGATATGCGTGACGCATAATTAACATATATCTTTCATTCAAATACTTGTAGTAAATCGTTTTACAAAAAATATGTATTTCACATTTTTCTAGAACACTTAGGAAAAACGCAGTAAAAAAATTATATGTCTATGGAAAAAAGTACAACGAAGGTTTTAAAATTAAAAGTATGAAATGACTAGATACAATATATAGACCATAATATAATGCTGTGCCCGTGGGCAACGCTCCCCGTGGAAATTTCGGGATGAAAACTATCCTATGTCCTTCCCTGGGTATTAAACTATATCCATGTCAAATTTTATTTTAATAGGATCAGTGGTTGAAACGTGGAGTGGTAACTAACAAACAAACAAATATACAAACTCACTTTTGCATTTATAATGGGGTTGGTGGGGTTTAGGTTGATATGTGGTCGTATAGAGGGTGCTCCAGTGAGTACCAGAAAAATCTGACATTTGAAGATCTGCAGAAACCTGATGTGGAAGGGGTACGGCCTGCGAAAACGGTTAGGGTTAGGGGTGTGTGTAGGATAAGGAACCATGAAAGTCAATGAAATTATAAAAAAAAACAAACAGAACGAATGAAATTAAACCTTCTTTATTTATTTTTATTACTAGGACGTAGAGGTACTGGCCAGTAACGTTATTTAAAGAATCAAATAAATAACAGTTTTGTAGGTATTTATTTTGCAACTTTCCAGTTTTAATCAACATGGTGCTCAGTGAGTTTGTGATATATGACTAGCCTATCGAATCAAGTATTTGGACTGAGCGCGTGCAAACCAATTATATGGTAACAAGCGAAGGTATGCGGAATACGGGAAGCGTTTGCACGCACGAGTCACATTTTCATCAAATTAGTAGAGAAAAGCTTATATTTGTCAGAATTTATATTTTATTATCAATTACGATTAAGACTATAATTTTATATTCTATTGGTATATCTTTAACTCAACTTTTATTTAAGTTTTATAAATTCTTACTCTACCTATACCTATTTGCGGAAATTTTGTTTGACATGATCAGCCGCTACAAGTCATTTTGTGTTATTTCCAATAATGGGAATAATATAATTTTACTAGATATTTTTATAAATAGAAGCACTGCTGGCAAAAAATCTGGAATTATTTGCCTATTTTTAAAACTGACGAGTCTTAATCTGATTTTAAATATCGTGATAGTTGTAAGAAAAATGTGTGCAAATCAAGACAGCGGAACATACAACTCTATGAAAATTGAGAACAATATAAATATCTTTCTATTCTATGTGCCTTCTTCAAATAGGTTTTCTAGACAAAACTCCGTGAACAAAGTCATGTGCTACGTAGTTAAGTATTGTTTCAAATTATTGCAAGAAGTACACACGTATGGGCATTAATTGGCCTCCAATTATACGCGCGGACCATAACTCGTCGGGCTTTACGTTCGTATTAACAGATGGTATGTGGCGTAACCGAGGAGGTTCGAATCTAGGCTAGGCGTTCATGGGACTATTATTAGGGGCAAAACATTTAAAGATGTCTTTTTCGTTTATCCTTTACTCTCTTTGCCGGGGTAAAGTATAAGTGCTTATCATACCAACAAGGATTTTGCATTACGTACGTACTTGGTTTTTATTTGGTCTGAGGTAAGTATATAATAATTTCTTGGGTTAGATGTTTAACAACTCACTATTACTGTCAAGTACTGTTATAAAAGTCAAATTTTATAAAAAGTTAATACTCCTAGCAACTAATAAGCTTGATCATAGCATTCACAAATAACATTGTGCTGTTATAAGCAGTAGCGGTATTAATGGCAACCGCCCAGCGACGTCTCACATAAGAGGGGTGTATAACAAACAAACAAAAATAGATATACAGATCTGTGGTTGTAGGGCACTGGGAGGACGTAAAGGGATGTAGGCGACATTTAAGGAGTGCTTATGCAGTGATTCCATATGAAGGCCCCGACATTTTTTGCAAAAAAGGTAGAGTAGGATAATTGTTATTTTTATCCGAATTACTTAAAGTAGGTTGTTTTTACGCATTTGCGTTTTGCTTTAACTACAAATTTAAACTTTAAATTTGTTTTAAATATTTTGAATTTACGCATTTGCATTTTTGCTTAACCGCAAACTTAAAATTCGAATTTGTTGCAAATATTTTGAAGTTTCGTCATATTGTTTCAGATATTTTTAGTTAGACTATGGAAGAAAAAGGGTCGCCTGAGGTGTTTGTGCTCACGGGCAACTATAACAGTGCTATAGCCGGCACTGAGTTCTAGACTAGAAATCTTTATAACAAATAACAGCGTTACGCTCGTACGCATCGAGAGTATTTTCTTAGGTACTCAGCTCGGCTCATCATTCACGGTTTCTAAAGTTGGTCTAACATTGCTTTACTTGGTGTTTAAATTGGTTATAATAATAATTGTACAAAAAAGTACCTATACTTATGGCTAAAAGTAGCTTGGATATTGTAATATTCTAATAATATAGTACTATTATTTAAATATAACGTCACAAAATAGTTTCACATTAATCATTATGAATTTTGAAAAGAAAAACTAATATTGAAAGTTATTTGACTTCAAAAAAGTATGACATCACGGTTAGTTATTTCATACAATTCCCAAAGAAAATGCATGTCTTAACATCATCATCATTTATGTCTTAACGTTTAGTTAAAATGTATTATTTGAGTTTTTGTCATGTACTTAATAAAACTTAAACCATTTATAATAAAATAATTTTTTACCTAAATCAATATGACATTGCTAGATGAGATAGTATTATTTTCCAATATAGCAATTGATCATTTAAAGTCCAGACCATGAAGGTCATGGTCAAGACGTTTTAGTTATGTCAATTACTGATTTCAGACGTTTTACTAGTTGGTCGTTGTCACGTTGTACTGGGATGTCGTTTATTGCTTCTGGATGGTATTTCTGATACGGAGCGAACTTGTTTAGTATGGGCACGCCTACCCATCGCCATATAAACGTAATTATTATCCTTCCGTCCTCACTAGATGGCGCAGTAGGTATCGATTAAAACCACGGAAAACATTAAAATCTTTTATTACCATTATTTGAACAAAGTAATACTCTAACTTATTAAATATGATTTTTATGAGCTGCAATAAATATTTTTAAAGCACTTTCTTTGTCTATTTAACGAAATTCAGAAATATTTGTCTAAAAGCACAATTTTTGGTTTTTAATTATCTCACTAGATGGCACTTTGTGTGCTTTAAGGTTTTATGTGGGATTATATTGATGGCAGCACCGTCTTTACTATAAAGCGTAGGTACTAACTCGTCCGTAAGAATAGATTATACAAATGATACCTACCTATTATAATATCTTGTAATAATGTACCTCAGAGTAAAATATACTACGTACACTGTGTACAAACAAAATCGTATTCGTATCATTTTGCGCTGCATTTTGTTTCTAGAACAAAGTACCTGGGCGACCGAGCTTTGCTCGGTTACATCTCAAACATTAACTTAATTTTTTTAAACTTAACTAAAAACAATACAAAATAAAAAATTATTTATAAACTTGAACATAAAAAAACCAAAGTAAGTCACCAAGTGGGATTTCAACCCGTAACACTCTTTCTAGCGGTCCGCTTCCTAAACTGCTGAGCCAAAACGGATAGCGGCCAGTGCGACGAAATTAGCGACCATATTCTGCGTGGAAAAAAAACGCATGAAAACTCGAAAACACGCGTTTTCCCAAACATAAGACTAATCTAGATCGATTGTTTACCCCCGAAAACTCCCATGTACCAATTTTCAGCAAAATCGATAGAGCCGTTTTCGGGATCACAGAAATATATAAATAAATATACAAGAATTGCTCGTTTAAAGGTAAAAGATAAGATAAGATATCATTGAAAAAGGCACACGCCGTACGAACTAAAGGTACTTAGTATCTTATCATGCATGTCATAAAAACATCGAAATATGGTTTATACTGTAATACCTAACTACTTATCCGAAATACTAAGTGACGATTATCATAGCTGGAGATGTTAGGTAAATCGTAACGTCCGCAACCGTAACACCCTAACACCTGATATACGAGCACAGGTCTCAACATGTTGCGGGTCAACACGTACTTACCTACCCCGTGTACCTACCTAAAGCAGAAGTTTGGATATAAGTAGTGCCACAGTACATAATGCCGCGCCGCGAGGTCGCGCCCGGAAGCGTATATCCAGAATCTGTTACGAGCCAACGCTGTACGAGTTGAGCCGCAACATGTTCTAGACTCATTGTATGAGCATTTATTTATTTTGAGCGTATATCTGTTACGGTTTAACTTCAGCCAAACTCCAGTATCTATTCCTTATCGTTTATTACAATGTCCTTTTTTATTACGTACAAATATTTTAAGGAGTGATTCAGTCTTTCGTTTTGAACAACTTTTCCCAATATATCGCGATACCAAAAATTCTCTGGGTTCTCATACAAATCGAAGTATAGTCACGTGATATCGTTACTACGAAAATGAAATTATTTCGTATTTTGAAATGCATTTATAGGGAAAAGTTTTTCGAAATGATGGACTGAAAGGATTAAATATTTGTATTTAAACCCTTAAATTATTTGTACTTAATAAAAAGTATATTGTATAGGTAATTCGGTGTGAAAAAAGATATCTAGTACTAATGTAAAATGTAGAAACGTCATCTCAAGGGGGTATTGTGGTTCGCCGCTATAGAAGATATAAGATAATTAATTAACTATTACGAGTTTTAATTTGTAAACAATAGCACGCGTCAAGGTCACAGTTCACTATGCAAGCAATTTGTCACACCGCACTCGCAGCACAAAGATGAAAAAGCATAAGTATTGTGCGCAATACGTCTATCTCATTCTAACGCGAGCTAAATTCAGCACAGGTTATTTATTCCTAGTTTTTTGATTTTCACCTACAAAGTATGTTGCGGCTCAGCTCGTAATACCTAAATCGCGTTGAATGCGCACATATTTTGCATTTACGATTGCTTGGAAGATTCAACAAAACTATGTCACGTAATGACTCTTTTCCGAAAATTTAAATGGAAACAATTAAATAGCTTACATAACTGATAGGTATCTTTCGGAGTTGTTTGTATGGTAATATTTTTGTACCTATTAATATGTATACATATAAACTCCACTACAATTTGACAATATTTTGACTAACGATGTATCTACTTAAATACTTATTAAGAACATTACTTATATATCAGTCTACAAACTTTGGTTATTTCTATACTGAATGCGTGTAGGTGGAAGAATATGTAATGGAATGAATAACAAAACCAACTTTCTTGCAAGTCGGCTAAAATAAGTGGCAGTGTTGATCCGAAACAGATTTTGTATGAGATTTCAGCGCGCAGTTATGCACAATATCTGTGAACTGTCAACACCGGGCGGTGTTGAACCATCACAGATTTTGGATATACGCCGCCCGGAACGACCGGCGGCGAACACATTCACACACCTGAGTAAGTCAGTGGCATCGTACGACTACGTTACGTACCTATCGAACTTTATCAAATTTCAAAGAACTTTGAATATGATACGGAAATATGGTGAATAAATTAAAAAAAAAGTAGATAGGTATTATTTTAGTTGTATTGTGTTCTACAACGTGAAAGGGACATACCTACCCGTAATAAATCGAACCACAGGCTATACTAGATCACTAGTATATATATGTCGCAGTTGAATTGTATAATCCGTTGTTATTCAAAAACTCTAGCTGTTTGGCAATACAGCACGGTTTTGTAAAACAGCTGAAAATAGTTCAGCTCGATTGCCAATGAGTTACGTAATTACGTTTAACAAAACAGCTAGCGTTGAGATAGCATATAGGGTTACCATTATTGAATAAAACTGTGTTACCAAACAAAATAATATATGAGGGGACAATAGTTGTTCTTTATTATTTTTATATTACTCGTGGGATGGAAATAAAACCTCAGTTCAACTCCTTACTAAATAATTTAGTCTCCAACATCATAAAACACCAATGAAGAATGATAATCAGCTCGATGCATTTGGATTAGAAATATAGAAAGTTTGTCAACCTGACAACTCAATGACGCAGCGATTTCTTACGGCCAATTAATTGATCCACGTGAATTTTCCATCTTGCCGGAAGCCGGGCGTCGAAATAACAATATGGGATCCAAGCTAAAGGTCTGCTTTATTCTTTTCAATCTTTTGAACTCCGAAATCACAAACGATGCCTCCGATGTATATCGATAAAAACAGCTTAGTCCCGGAACGCGGCGAAGAATTTACTTTATGGGAGGCCATATTTGTTGTTATGACACTGACACTTCACAAGCCACAAGTGGCAGAATTCCGAACTAATCGTTCTACAATCTTACGTTAGCTAGTTTGTAAAACGTAACACATTGGACGATCTAGCTGACCGATTTTCAGCTATATTACAAAACCGAGCTGTAATGCCAAATAGCTAGAGTTTTTGAATAACAGCGGATTATACAATCCAACTGCGACATATACATACAATGTCCTTTTTAATTAAGTACAAATATTTTAAGGGGTGATTCAGTCCATCCTTTCGAACAACTTTTCCTAATAAATGTATATCAAAATAAAGAAATAAAAATTTTCATTTTCTTTTGTAATGAATGATATCACGTGACTACGGTGATATGTACGAGAACCTACAATTTTTTTTCGTATTTCGATATACATTTATTGGGAAATCTTGTTCGAAATGATGGACTGAATTACACCTTAAAATATTTGTACTTAATTAAAAAGGACATTGTATATATATATATATATATATATATATATATATATATATATATATATATATATATATATATATATATATATATATATATGTATATATATATATATAATATTTTAAATTAACGTTAGGTACCTACTGTCCCACTGATGAGCAAAGGTCTGCATTTTTATTTATATTACGATGATATTATATAAAAGTAAAAACGACATTTCCATTGGCTGCACACAGCACACAGTTCTTTGAAGATTACATGCATCGAACTAAAAATAATTCAAATCAAGTGAAGCTGATCTCGATATATAAGTAGAACTAAGTACCTACCTATTAGATTTCCATACTCTTTTTCACTTTCAATTTGCCTACTTAAGGCCGGTCCAAAAGTTTCTATGGCGTTGGGTATCTGTTACGTTAGTAATTATATTATCTTTGGTATGGGTAACGGTTTAAACGTACGTAACGTGTAAGTACCTAAGTAATAAAGGTAGTCCTTGTTTTATAATATGACGAAAATAATCCAGTTTATACAGTCTCCGTCGCTTCCATTCCCGACTGAGTGCATGTATGAAAGCATTTGTAGAATTTGTTTTAATAAAAATGCTAACTTATATATTTTTTCCTCGGCGGAAAACTAGATTACAATAGTTTACATGTCTTCCTATTCAGTGGCGAAATACGAGTGTTGCGTAATACAGATATACAGTCGAGATAACCTAAAAATCCATCCGCGTTATGAAGAAAAATAATGAGTTGTTTAATTTACAGTGTTATGGTTTGAATGAACTACGCATCAACATTATCTATGCTAAGTTGTATGATAAAGAATTGAAGTCTGTTCGTTTGTGTGAATGCGCAATGTGCCGAAAGGATAATGTATGAAACTACTACTAAATAATTAATTTAATTTATAAATCGTAGAGGTACGTAAGAATAAGACTATGTCTTTTGTTATGTAGTCTAGGAACTACAATCAATAGATGATTGTAGTTCCTAGACTAGACACAGTAACTAGTTTTTTTTGTGTTTTATAAAATAAAACGCAATACAGATTATTGTGTGCTATCTTCTCGTACATTAAAGTTATTAATGTTTAAATAACTGACACAATAATGTAGGTAAACTCCACATTTGTCTATACATACTACTTATGAAAAGACAGTCTTTGGTTTTAAATTGCAGCGACGCCCAAATGCTATAGTAACCACATATATATATATCTTCACGTGGGCGTATGCCTATTTATTTGCCTACTTATTAAGTATATGAAAAGACACTGGAGAGTAAATAGACCAAAGTCTATTTACTCGCCATTTAACTCGACCATTATAAACTAGGTTCTAGATAATGATCACGATTGTTGTGTAATTCATTGCTTTAATTCGCATTAGTACGCATTGATCTCGTGTTACACGGAAACTGGAAAATCCGGTCATATATAATTTCAATTAGTTTTACAGAAAGGAGTTTTTGAAAGTTTTTATTCTGAAGTTTCCGACCTTCCTAGTAGTTAATAAACTAGCAAACTATAAACTCGAGAAATCCATGTATCCTAGACCAATTAAACTCATGTTCGAACTTTTAAAATGGTCTTACCTACCTAATTTCATCAAGCTTTGATCAAAGATACTAGTTCGATCAATCACACATACATTACACACAATCGTCAGACTGTTTACAATATAGACTCTTGAGATCTTCGTTGAATAATCTTGTAATTCGTTGAACTAATCTTAACTGTAATATAAATTAGTACAAAGAAAACGCTTATAAAAGTGTGTTGCGTTGCGTTGCGTACAAAACTATATTAAATTAATTAGGCAATTACGGAACAATGATCGTATATGTTCTGCCGATACTATCTCCTGGCTGCACGCGAAACATTGTAAATTGTAATTAACTAACTGCGCACATTATGATTGCAATTAATTTGGTTTAATCCAAACGCGTAGTAATTGATCCCGGTGTGGCTGTTTCTTATTTGATCAAACGCGATTTTGGAAATGATTTATTTTTGTTCTTCAAATGAAGACTTACTTTTCCGTACTTTACGAAGTAAAAATATTTTTTTTACATGGTATTTGTAATGAAAAAGCTACAAATTCGCGTTTAGGAAAATAAACATTTCCAGAATAATTTTTCGCTTAGGACGTATACGATTTAAGATAATAACTGATATTAAGTCATAGTTTCACAGTGCACTCAATCGAAATATTTCACATTGGAATAATACAGTCTCATTTAAGAGTGACAAAAATTAAGATAAATATTTCATTAAATTTTTATATAGATAGATGTTAAAGAGGTTATTTGTAAAAATGAGTTAAGTCTTATTATTCGTTGTTTAACAAAAAAAGACTTAGAAACAACTGATCGTGTTTGTAATTTAGTAGTAGTTTCATACATTATCCTTTCGGCACATTGCGCATTCACACAAACGAACAGACTTCAATTCTTTATCATACAACTTAGCATAGATAATGTTGATGCGTAGTTCATTCAAACCATAACACTGTAAATTAAACAACTCATTATTTTTCTTCATAACGCGGATGGATTTTTAGGTTATCTCGACTGTATATCTGTATTACGCAACACTCGTATTTCGCCACTGAATAGGAAGACATGTAAACTATTGTAATCTAGTTTTCCGCCGAGGAAAAAATATATAAGTTAGCATTTTTATTAAAACAAATTCTACAAATGCTTTCATACATGCACTCAGTCGGGAATGGAAGCGACGGAGACTGTATAAACTGGATTATTTTCGTCATATTATAAAACAAGGACTACCTTTATTACTTAGGTACTTACACGTTACGTACGTTTAAACCGTTACCCATACCAAAGATAATATAATTACTAACGTAACAGATACCCAACGCCATAGAAACTTTTGGACCGGCCTTAAGTAGGCAAATTGAAAGTGAAAAAGAGTATGGAAATCTAATAGGTAGGTACTTAGTTCTACTTATATATCGAGATCAGCTTCACTTGATTTGAATTATTTTTAGTTCGATGCATGTAATCTTCAAAGAACTGTGTGCTGTGTGCAGCCAATGGAAATGTCGTTTTTACTTTTATATAATATCATCGTAATATAAATAAAAATGCAGACCTTTGCTCATCAGTGGGACAGTAGGTACCTAACGTTAATTTAAAATATAATATATATATATATACATATATATATATATTATATTTTAAATTATATATATATATATATATATATATATATATATAAATCGCGAAGGACTTCTTGCGTCTTTACAAACTACCACCCCGCGGCGTCCACTGAATGTAGTGAGATTTTTAATGTTTTTAATGCGTATGTAAGATGTTTTAATCAGTATCATATCAGTAGTCGACGTCAAATTTCATTTAAACGTTAAATGGTGATATTCAAATTAAATATTTCTAGCTGAATTTGTGCGTCCGTTCACTCTTAAATCTTTCTTGCACACTGAATACCTGAGTATACCTACTAAACACTGCATGCACATTCCCGCCTCCATCCAAATGTATGTTTAAATCAATTCCGTATAATGCTCTGCATATATCATAATGATTATAATAACTAAATTACATCCATCTACTATTGAATTCAGATTGGTTCCGAATAACTGAATTAATGCGTCCGTTCACTCTTAAATCTTTCTTGCACACTGAATATCTCCGTATACGTTCAAAACACTGCATGCACATTCCCGCCTCCATCCAAATGTATGTTTAAATCAATTCCGTATAATGCTCTGCAAATATCATAATGATTATAATAACTAAATGACATCCATCTACTATTGAATACAGATTGGTTCCGAATACTGTTTTTGAATTATTGTATCTAGCTTATCAGCCAAGAAGCTTTCACCTATATAAGGGCTTATAATGACTCCAGGCACAGATAATAAATAATTAATAGTTAGCATACAAAAGTGACAATACCTATGTATAGCGTAGGTATTGGTGGTCTACCAAATTTTAAAAAGCATATCGTAATATAAAACATTTAATGTTTTAAATTTTACAAAAAAATGTGTATCTAAACATAAAAACTTTTCAATCAACAAATCAATGCAATTTAATATTGACATAATAATAAACATAAATTTGCTCTGCCTTTGCCTAATAGCAAAATAAACTTAATTATGAACATCAATCAGTCTTCATTACAATGGAACATGTATTTTTATATTATAACTAGCCGTTGCCCGCGACTTCGTCAGCGTGGACTTTATTTTATGAGCATCGTCATTTTGGTATCTATACATATAGGTATAATAAAACGGTAAAAAAGTGTGTGTGTCCGTAAAATATATTTAAAAAAAAAATATAGAGGCGATGTTTGTTTGTCTGTTTGGACACACTAATCTCCGGAAATACTGGGCGGATTCAAATGAAACTTTTTTTAAATACAGCAGTTAAGCCTGGGCAACAAATAGGGTATAAATTATTTTGCAAAATGGAACACCTGATGCAGAACTATAATCCAGGTAGAATATAAGATATTAAAATGACGCCTTAGTAAAATTTGTTCAGTCTGATGAGCATTTTCCATAGATATAAATTCCACGAACGCGAACGAATTCGCGGGCTTAGGCTAGTTTTCAATAAAACCGGTAAAGTGCATGTCGGGCCACGTGCAGTGAAGGGTTACGTAAAAAAGGGAAAAAGGAACTTAACATGCAGATTGTAAAAGCCGATCGAGAGAATGGGCGAGATTTGAATCAAATAGGTGATGCGGCTAGCAACCCATCAATATTTATATTCCCTTTTTATCTTAACGTCCACTATCACGCTAAGCGTGGCCTTTGGAACTTACGGCCCTGGTCTGCATAGAGACAAAATTACAATTGCACTTTAAATGTTACCCATGCCAAATTACAGCTTTCTAGTTTTAATTGTCTCTAATTAAAACCGGCGATGGATAAAACATGGCGAAACTATAGGTGTACCTTTTTTTACTACGAAATCCTAAAATCTATCACATATTACCTCTCTGTGTGGACTAAGTCGTTTGGGATTTTTAACATTGTAAACACTGTGGCACCTGATTTCCAGTAAAACGTTTACTAGAAACAATCATGAATCATGTATTGACAATTTTATCACAAATGTCCCTTTGGACAGTATAATTTTTAAAGATGTAGATGACAATAAACTTGCGGATGGTCATGCAGCTATCTTTAGTGACCTGGTGTTTAAAAAGCAAATGAAATCAACGAAAAATATTTCTTAGTTAAATATCAAAGATCATATAATTCGAAAAATTGCAACAATTTTAGAAAATGTATTATTAATACTGACTGGAAATCGCTAGGCATAAACAGTTTTATAAAGCCATTTAAAACGATCAGCAACGATTGCTTCAAGAAAAAAAAAGGACTATTAAACTGCAGAAAAAACAAAGCGCAATGTGGATAACGAAGGGCATCAAAGTGGCAAGCAAAACTAAATGCTTTTTAAATACAATAAATAAAGACACTTGTGATAAAAGTATTCTAAATTATCGAGATAAATTCATTCCACTATACAGAAAAGTAATTAGAAATGCTAAAACAAATGCAACTCAAAAAGCGATAGAAAAGACAAAGAATAGCAAAGGTGTTTGGGAGGTTGTAAACAGACATAGGAAAAAAAATAAAGAAGTTCAGGGAAACGAACCGATCAAATTAAAAATAGATGACAAAATTGTATATAATCAATCAGAAGTAGCTTGCCTTTTTGCGCACAGATCTTTTGATCACAGTGCTAAAAATGTATACCCTGACAAAAAGAAAGCCATAAAAGTGTTGGAAGAATGCATTAATAAAAACTTTGAGGAAACTAACCACTGGAAAGCCGTAACACCATTAGAAATAAAAAAGATAGTAAAATCAATGCCAAATAAGAAGTCGAGCAGATATGATGAGATACCGGTTAAAATCTTTGAGGACAATATTGACATCTTAGCTGACCCGTTGGCACACTTCTTTAACATGTGTCTGAGTCAAGGCATTTTTCCCGAACAATTAAAAATAGCCCAGGTAATTCCGATACATAAAAAAGGATCAAAAATGGATCCTAAAAATTTTAGACCCGTATCTTTGTTGACCATAATATCAAAAATTTTAGAAATAATTACCAGAGATCGATTACTAAAGCATCTTACAGAAAATTACGTATTGAATACTGAACAATACGGGTATCAAAAAAACAATTGGCACAGCGGATGCAATTGATATCTTGATAAATGACACTCTCGAAAAACTAAATAATAAACAAAAAGTAGCAGGGCTCTTTCTGGACCTGAGTTCTGCTTTCGACACCGTTGATCATGACCTGCACCAAAAAAACTATATGTTTATGGAATTAGAGGCACCGCCTTAAAATTCATTGAATCATACCTTAGTAATCGCAAACAATATGTTGAAATGAAAGTTAACGAAGAGGGGTACGAAAAGGCGTACAGATCTAAAATGACGCTCATAAGAAGAGGTGTTTCACAAGGATCGATTCTAGGCCCTATATTTTTTCTAATATTTTTAAATGATCTCGTAAACCATATGCAAAAAATAGAACCATCCATTAAAATTGTACTCTATGCAGACGACACAAATGCAGTTTTTTCAGCTCCAAACATTTGTGAACTAAACGAAATGATGAATCGCTCAATAAAGGCCTTTGAAGAATGGTTCACTGCAAATAATCTTCAGCTTAATCCGAACAAGACTTCGGTAATCTTATTTAAAACAACGGCAACTTGCAATGATAAACTGGAAATATTTGTGGGTGATAAGAAAATAAGTCAGGTGGATTCCATTAGATTTCTGGGTATACATATAGACTCTATGTTAAATTGGAAACAGGAATTGTAGTCAATTGAAAATTCTTTAAGCTCTGCATGTTATGCACTCAGAAGCTTAAGGGATGAAACTACATTAAAGCAGCTGAAATTAGTCTACTATGCACTTGTGGAATCGAAGTTGAGATACAGCATAAAACTGTGGGGAAATAGCTATGACTATATTGTAAAGAGACCTTTACACTTCAGAAAAGGGCGATAAGAACTATTGCACGAATTCCACAATGGGAATCGTGCGTAAAGTTCTTTAAGGAATATGAAATCGTCCCTAGTTCCGTCCCTAGTTTGTATATTTTAGTTGTATTAACTGATTTCAAAAAAAGGATGCCACTTCTTGAAACCGATCTAGAAAGACAAACACGGGAGAGCACCAGGAGGAAAGACTTTGTTCATGATCTTAAACCTAGGTTAGAGCATGGCGCGAGGTTTCAGGCAACTAAGCTTTTCAATAGTTTTCCCGTGGAGCTGAGAACCATACGCAGTCAAAAGTTATTTAGGGCCAGGTTGCGTGATCTTCTCTTGAAAAAGTGTTGCTATACAATTGAAGAATTCTTGGATAATTAATATGTCATATGTATCTATGGCCATGGACTTGTAATAGACGAAATAGATTGCCTTTTCCCCTTGGACATTTGCCGATTGTATACACCTAACTAAACATTTTATGACATATTTTATTTTTATTTTGTATTTTATTTTTAATTCACAGGTACATAATTTCAGACACAATTGTAATTGTTTTTTTGAATAAATGATTGAAATTGTAACCAAATGTTCTGCTTCACCGTGGTTCTCTCGAAAACTGAATATGTTAACTGCAATAAGCAGTGACTTTTCTGTATACTTCATTCACCTTCCGTCTTTCGGCGGGAGTTCCCACAGCACTGTTGTAGCTCTCTTCAGCGGACAGTCCTATAACGTTCCTACTTTAGGTCCCGACAGGTGACGGCGCGGCGTTTCTCAAGTAACGCATAGCGGCTTAATCCCAAACCGCGTCCGTAGCGGGAAGCGAAAGAATAATAGACCAAATAAATAACCACTTTTAACGCACTTGCAAATAATTCACTTTGGTGACAAGCTAACATCACGGCCAGCACATGTCTGTTTGTTTACGAACTTTGGCACGCGAGCGCGCTGATGCTCGCCGCCCCGCGCCCCGCGCCATGCGTCCCTCGTGAACCCCAAATAGGCCCCTCAGACACCGTACCTAGTGCCCGTTTTAGGATATTTAATAGACGCAAGATTGTTGTCACGAAAACATGATAAAAACTTTACAAATTAAGTACGATATTCAATGGACACGGTAAGATCGGTGAACTGAACTCAATGTATACGTGGTAAATTATACGCTGAATACAAGCGCCCTCCAAATTTCAGTCGGTCGATGGTGGAACTATATTATACGCTAAAAGGCATTGTAGAGATGGAATTACGTCCATGCAAATTTTTCGCCATTGCATTCTATCGATCATAAGGGACCCTTGGGCTAAAAATGAGGGTCGGTCAATCTTGCGTCCGTATTCCGGACGCACAAAGTCAGTGGGACGCAGCATCATCGGTAAATAACGCCATGTAGGACGCAACATGTCCTTCAAGATGTATATATATATATATATATATATATATATATATATATATATATATATTATATTTTAAATTAACGTTAGGTACCTACTGTCCCACTGATGAGCAAAGGTCTGCATTTTTATTTATATTACGATGATATTATATAAAAGTAAAAACGACATTTCCATTGGCTGCACACAGCACACAGTTCTTTGAAGATTACATGCATCGAACTAAAAATAATTCAAATCAAGTGAAGCTGATCTCGATATATAAGTAGAACTAAGTACCTACCTATTAGATTTCCATACTCTTTTTCACTTTCAATTTGCCTACTTAAGGCCGGTCCAAAAGTTTCTATGGCGTTGGGTATCTGTTACGTTAGTAATTATATTATCTTTGGTATGGGTAACGGTTTAAACGTACGTAACGTGTAAGTACCTAAGTAATAAAGGTAGTCCTTGTTTTATAATATGACGAAAATAATCCAGTTTATACAGTCTCCGTCGCTTCCATTCCCGACTGAGTGCATGTATGAAAGCATTTGTAGAATTTGTTTTAATAAAAATGCTAACTTATATATTTTTTCCTCGGCGGAAAACTAGATTACAATAGTTTACATGTCTTCCTATTCAGTGGCGAAATACGAGTGTTGCGTAATACAGATATACAGTCGAGATAACCTAAAAATCCATCCGCGTTATGAAGAAAAATAATGAGTTGTTTAATTTACAGTGTTATGGTTTGAATGAACTACGCATCAACATTATCTATGCTAAGTTGTATGATAAAGAATTGAAGTCTGTTCGTTTGTGTGAATGCGCAATGTGCCGAAAGGATAATGTATGAAACTACTACTAAATTACAAACACGATCAGTTGTTTCTAAGTCTTTTTTTGTTAAACAACGAATAATAAGACTTAACTCATTTTTACAAATAACCTCTTTAACATCTATCTATATAAAAATTTAATGAAATATTTATCTTAATTTTTGTCACTCTTAAATGAGACTGTATTATTCCAATGTGAAATATTTCGATTGAGTGCACTGTGAAACTATGACTTAATATCAGTTATTATCTTAAATCGTATACGTCCTAAGCGAAAAATTATTCTGGAAATGTTTATTTTCCTAAACGCGAATTTGTAGCTTTTTCATTACAAATACCATGTAAAAAAAATATTTTTACTTCGTAAAGTACGGAAAAGTAAGTCTTCATTTGAAGAACAAAAATAAATCATTTCCAAAATCGCGTTTGATCAAATAAGAAACAGCCACACCGGGATCAATTACTACGCGTTTGGATTAAACCAAATTAATTGCAATCATAATGTGCGCAGTTAGTTAATTACAATTTACAATGTTTCGCGTGCAGCCAGGAGATAGTATCGGCAGAACATATACGATCATTGTTCCGTAATTGCCTAATTAATTTAATATAGTTTTGTACGCAACGCAACGCAACACACTTTTATAAGCGTTTTCTTTGTACTAATTTATATTACAGTTAAGATTAGTTCAACGAATTACAAGATTATTCAACGAAGATCTCAAGAGTCTATATTGTAAACAGTCTGACGATTGTGTGTAATGTATGTGTGATTGATCGAACTAGTATCTTTGATCAAAGCTTGATGAAATTAGGTAGGTAAGACCATTTTAAAAGTTCGAACATGAGTTTAATTGGTCTAGGATACATGGATTTCTCGAGTTTATAGTTTGCTAGTTTATTAACTACTAGGAAGGTCGGAAACTTCAGAATAAAAACTTTCAAAAACTCCTTTCTGTAAAACTAATTGAAATTATATATGACCGGATTTTCCAGTTTCCGTGTAACACGAGATCAATGCGTACTAATGCGAATTAAAGCAATGAATTACACAACAATCGTGATCATTATCTAGAACCTAGTTTATAATGGTCGAGTTAAATGGCGAGTAAATAGACTTTGGTCTATTTACTCTCCAGTGTCTTTTCATATACTTAATAAGTAGGCAAATAAATAGGCATACGCCCACGTGAAGATATATATATATGTGGTTACTATAGCATTTGGGCGTCGCTGCAATTTAAAACCAAAGACTGTCTTTTCATAAGTAGTATGTATAGACAAATGTGGAGTTTACCTACATTATTGTGTCAGTTATTTAAACATTAATAACTTTAATGTACGAGAAGATAGCACACAATAATCTGTATTGCGTTTTATTTTATAAAACACAAAAAAAACTAGTTACTGTGTCTAGTCTAGGAACTACAATCATCTATTGATTGTAGTTCCTAGACTACATAACAAAAGACATAGTCTTATTCTTACGTACCTCTACGATTTATAAATTAAAAATTGGCAAAAGTAGAGAGAACCGTGTCACTTAGTATATAATCTTCAGATTTCACTGCAGACTAGTATTTTAGGAGGCAGTCCACACTATTGCAATTTTATAATTACTTTCCAATCAACTCCACCAATGTGAATCATTATGTTTGCGAATGCGTCTCTAGTTTCCCTTTCACGGTGCGACAAACTAATGAAATTTATGCACCATATCCCTTTCTGTATATCTACATAATTTACGCAATTTAGATAAAGTTTATTAATAACTTCACCTAAATTATATTTCAGTTCCTTATTGTTATTTTTTCTTCTTAATGAAAGTGGTTACTTAAGATTCCCCTTACCCCAGACTTTTCCATACAAACGTAGTCTACGTTTTACTTTGAAACCACATGTCAGATTTTGGTAAAAAAATTAAAATTTTAAAGAAAGATCTAGGGTAAGTGGTCTCTTAAACGCTTTACGAATTGCCAAATTGTTTATAGAATTCATACTCTACTCATTGTCAATTTCAAGACTTAAAAGCCGACAAAAATTGACAGAAAGATGAAGGTCATTTTTATAAAAAAAATCTTTATTTCATGTCAATTCATAGTTTTTTTAGTAGTATTTTCTTATCCTGTGTTAGAATACAATTGAGATTAAATTACATTGTAATTTACAGCACCGATACCTATCCTCATCATGTGGTTAACGATGGGGGAGTCGTACGAGTCTGCTTTCATCTTTAGAATGCAATTGTCGCTACCTCGCAGTCTGTTATAAGTACATTTAACATATTTTTTAAACATTCGAACTTAACTATATTTCGTTATCTACCGTGAACAAGTCGGAAGGCATCTCGTAGTCTACCTCGCCTCTTGCAACGGTTTTGACCGCTGTTTCTTTCCAAGGGACAATGAGGGTTTTCAACAATATGGGACATCAGATGGAAACACAGTGACGTCAGGTCTAATTAATTGGACCATCAGGAGACAGTTTACTCCGTCAAATGTATCTTATAACAGCAGCTTATTGGACCTGACTTACTTTTGACGCCAAATATTTTTGAAAGCGCCTTATGTCAAAAAATATTTCTTGCGAAAACTGACGATGATGAATCCTTCTCAACGTGTACCTGTACTTTCATGTGCAAGACCGAAGATAACTCGCAAATACAAATTCTGTTTTGGTGTCGGTACGTTTCTTTACTCGTCTAATCCATAGTCTCTGCCTATCCCCATGGGAAACAGGCGTCAAAATAATATGTATGTAAAACTTACCTGTATTTCGTCATCCACTGCGACCGAGTCGAAGGTTTCTCTAAGCCTCGCCTCACCCCTGGCGTCTGCTTTGGCCGCCAACTGTTTCTCTCGCAGCGACGTCCGCCGTACTGATCGGACCCTATAACAATAATGATAGCAATGTTGACGATTGTCGTGTATGTAGCAACGCAACAGGCTTTTATCGTGTAAATTCTAGGCTAGGCTGAGTATCGTCATTTTGTGTCGCAGAGATATTTTATGTGTCACGATATTATAATTTTCTGAAACATGCTCGGAAATGTAGGTATTATTGTAGTTAAAAGAAGACACTAAGTTTGTAATTCTTTGCTCATGCATTACTTACCGGTCTAGGCCAGGGAAGTGAGTATAAATAGTATATTACTGCAGAGGGCGGGCATTGTCGGACGAGCAGAGCGAGGCCTTGACAATAATTACGAGTCCGGCAATCCCATTTACACAGTGCAAGTCTTGCCGCATGTAGCATACAATTATTGAAGCAATAAATTATTTGTATGGTTGACGTTTGTTTTGACCATGCAAGTCATCTATTGTTACAATTTATTTCTATGCAACATACAAGATACTTGAACTGTGTAAATAGATCGAATAAGATCACAGAGACGAGCGACAGCTTTAACGCCAGCTCGCGACCCTGGTTGGCGACGGTCCGCGACTTGAGTCTCGAATAAGGTTTTTAAAAATATGGAATACCGAATTTTTAAATACATTTGACGGAGTCGGAATCTGTCAGTCAAATGATGGTATAATGACAACAGTCAATTGGACCTGACGTCACAGGGCTGCCACCTGGTGTTTCACATTTTTAAAAACCCTAATCGCGTCGCGCGATGTTTGCATACTTTCTCTGCTGTCGAGCACAATCGCTGGCATACTGGCTGGCTGGTCCACCTTCTAGATGGTCAACGGCTCAACGATTTGTAAAAGATCGCAGGAAGGCGCTGGATGCAGGCCGCGTCCGATCGGTCGTTTTGGAAATCCTTGAAGGCCTTTATCCAGCAGTGAACTTCCTGTGGCTGATGTGATGATGATGAGGTGGCACGGTACCTGCTGGTGCTGGCGGTGGAGGAGGAGCGGCGCGCGGTGGCGGAGCGGTCGGCGGCGTGCGCGGCGTGCAGCGCGCGGCGGCGGCGCTCCTCCTGCTCCGCCGACAGCCGCACGATGCGCGCGCGCATCTCGCCCTCCTCGCAGATATCTGCGATACACAACAGTGGTTAGTTTTAGCCGTCTAATAGGACTGATTTAAATTAATAACCGGCCAAGTGCAAGTCGGACTCGCGCACGAAGGGTTTCTATTATCTATGTTGTTGTATGGAATCCATACGTTTATTGTATGAAAGCCTCACTTAAATGTTTATTTTATTCTGTTCATAATAATTACATTTATTATTATAGCGGCAACAGAAATGTGTAACCAAATGGAGTATAGCTATCACGATTCATAAAATACAGCCCGGTGACGGACAGACAGACAGAGGGCCAAAGGAACAGACGGACGGACAGACAGACAGGGATAATATGTTACCCTTTGGGTAAGAAACCCTTAAAAAAATCATGGTAATAAAACTCTTCCCGATTTATTAGAGCCAGCCGTGGCGCCCATATGCCCGAAATCATACCTAAACACTATTGGCATAAAATTGTCTTTAAATAAAGTCAACCCCTTAACAATCCACATCAGTTTAATGTGTTTTATTTCATTTCAAAGTCGTACACCTCTACAAAAACACCCAATATTATGAATTCGTGACATTCGATTCAGACTTTCATTATCATAATAAAGTGACACAACTCACCCGCCGGCGTCTCGTCGTGTTTATTTCTCACGTTGAGATCGGCTCCATATTGCACTAATAACTCTAATACCTCTAGCTGCAACAAAAATATTAAATGAATATAAATACTTTTTACAAAATCTTTCCCATGCTGGTCTGGGAGAAATGAAAAAACTTAGAATGCCAGCTGCTTCTCTTCCCGCGCAGATCGTAAAAGCCGATCGAGGGAATGGGCAAAAATGCGAATCATGTTAACAGGCGATGCGGCTAGCAACCCATCACTGTATTGATTGCTTTTCCACGTTCTCGCCCACCATGACGCTAAAAGTGACTTTTGGGTCTTGCGGCCCTGGGCTCCGCATAGAGCCGCAAGACCCAAAATGCTTTGTCTGCCCCATTAGGGATAAAGACGTGATAGTATGTATGTGTGTACAAAACCTTTACAAAAATAAACCCCAGCAGTGAGTTCATACAGCAATTTACATATGTATTATTAAATTATATTCGTCATCTTATCGCGTTGAATCCTCAGCTGTACTACTGCGGAGCCTGAGTCCCGCTTTTTTATTCTACAAATATAATATCAATAGTCACCCAAGGGTGCCACAGACTTTGCAAAGTGCAGAAAAAATTGTCGAAACTTCGGTTTGTTTTAACTGCAACCAATGGATTTCCAATCATTAGCGATCCTCGAATATTCCCAAATACAGGTGTTTGGGCTTTCGGAACAAGTTGGCAAATCCTAAACAGTTTATAGAAAGAAACCACACAGAAAAATATTTTGCGAACTGTCTATCTATCACACTAATATTATATTATAATATAAAGGCGAAAGTTTGTGTATATGTTTGTTACTTCTTCACACGCAAACAGCTGGACCAATTTTGATAAAATCTGGTATGCATGGAGCTGACACCCTGGATTAACACACAGGCTATTTTAACCGCGGGTAACACCCCCAGGCGCAGCTAGTTTAGAATAAATTATGTTTGCAGCGCCCCATCTGTGCTCGTCTTCACGCTTTAAGATAAGACACAGGAGATAAAGAGAGAATAAACTGATATACATAACGATACTATACATACATATACAACATGGAAGGGATATACCCGTAATAAACCTAACCTCGGGCTATACTAGATCGCTTATAGTATAATGAAATTAAAATAAGTCAAAAATTTTGAAAAAATGTCCTTTGGCAAAGTCGTTTTATTTTAGTTTTTTCGAATTTTCTTTTAGTTATTTGTCTGTTATTTTATTATCATTATATTATAGTGATCTAGTATAGCCCGCGGTTCGATTTATAACGGGTATGTCCATTTCACGTTGTATATCCTTAAAATGCCACGTTTACATGTCACCGTTTAGACGATATATGATAAGAGAAAGAGAGATAGAGAGAGACAGAAAAAGAGAGGGACAGGGAGAGTCAGAGAGAGTAAGAGAGAGAAAGAGAAAGAAAGAGAGAAAGAAAGAGAGGGAGAGAGAGAAAGAGAGTATGTGATGTAAGTGTACATACGTGTCCCCAACACGCGGCCGCGTGTACAGGTTGCCACATGTCGTGGTCGACCACGTCGGTGGACGCGCGGTGTTCTAGTAGAAACTCCACCACCTTTATGTAGCCGTTCGCCGACGCTATATGCAACTGCAAAGAAAACAAAGCATTCAGAATTTTATTTTAGCCGTAAAACAGTTGGGAAGGAGGGTTGAGACAACCATCACTTCTAGTTATATCAATTTTTCCATTTGCGTAAAGCCTGGTTTACATATTGACAAGTGACAGGTGACATCTATGCATTTGTCACTTCTTAGTGCCTGTTTACACGCTGACTTGTCACTTGTCACTCGCACTTGTCAGTTATCAATGTGTAAACCAAGCTTAAGTTTAGCGGCCAACACTGATGTGTAATTATTTAAGCAACCTAAATGCACTTGACAGCTTGACGATTGATCCAACTAACGTTCGATTCGAAGCACAGAGGAGTTTTCACAAACAACCACGACTTGCCATGTGCAGATAAGTATAATCTAAAACTTTATTTCAACAGAACATGCTGTTTTGTATTTACAAGTCATAATGTCCATCTCCATTTAACGCTAGTTGATTAGCATAACATAGTTTAATTTTTTGAATCTCAGTGCCCTGGACTTCATAGTACATTATTACTAGCGCTTTCGTTAGTTAGGCAACCCTGGGTTACTCCGCACTTGATTGACCACAAGTGACACACTAATTTATCCAGCTCCTCCGTGCTTCAGAAGGCATGTCAAGCAGTTCGTACTGCCTGACAGTCAACAAGCTATGTCAGATATTCCTTAAGACTAACTTAAAAAAACTTACTGCAGTGTAGGCCACTTACAAGAAAATGAATGAAAGAAGATTTTTCTTAGTGTGTCTGTGTCTGTCGGTGTATGGACCTCTAGTCACATCCGCCCTAATGAAGACCTCCGTATGAGGTCGAAACATGTCGGCCAGTAGATGACTCTATATGTGAGTAACACACTAACTCATTCTAATATTCTCAGTTCTTAACTCCTTGGATGTAAATTGTTGCAGGTGGCGCCAGCATGTAAAGTTCACTTTTCGCTGCCTATCTCATTGACTATTACTTAGTACTAAAAATTTAAATGCGAGAAATGACAACTCACCAACGTAGCGCCCTGATTGTCCCTCGGCTCGTCCAGGTCCATCCCCTCCTTGACCAGCTCCGCTACATCTATCAGCATCTTCATCTCCGTCGCCGCCCGCGTCTCGTCTATCAACCTCTGCGTCACGCCCTGAGCCGCCATCTCGCTCTCTATAGCGTCCAACGTCCTCTCCTCTTCACAGATATCATATGGCATGTTCCCGTCTCCATTCACAGCTAAAAGATTAGCTCCTCTCTGTATTAATATTCTCACTAAGTTCAAGTTGCCGCAGGTAGCGGCGGCGTGTAAGGGTGTCCATTTCTCGCTGTCTTCTGCGTTCACGTTTGCGCCGTGGTCGAGTAGCAGCCGCATCATGGCTTCATTGTTGTCTATGCAGCATTGATGCAGAGCGGTGAGACCGTCTTCGTTGGTAGCGTCGGGAGTCACGCCTCGTGCCAGCAGTCGGCGGACTGAAATAGGATGATAATAGGTAAATCAATTTAAAATGCTTTAAGCTAACCTATTTACCGCGCTGTATTAATAAAAAAATACTACAGTTGAATCAGTTATTTAGTGCCAAATGTGCCAGTTTAAGGAGTGCAGAATTTTGAAGAATTCGATAAAATATCAACTCCTGAAATCGGAATCATTTTACTATTTAACTTAGAATAGTTTGTCTAGTGGCTTTAATAAACATGACACATACAAAATTGTGTCTGTATCCCTTGCGGTTAAGAACAAAGGTCACAAGATAATAAGCCACGCAAAGACATGTGAAAGTGCATACAAGGTACAAGGTACCTGCGCCGGAGTGAAAGAGCGCTTACATTACTTAGGTATACGCCACTTAGATCGTTAAACAAGCACCAATATTTAGATAACTCAATCGAACTTTCCGGGTTACGAAAGGTCTTAACTAAAACAAAGTTTACACAATCAGGATAGGTTCCAACGTTGTTGTTTGTTCAAACATAATTCAAAAAGTTTTTCAATTTGAATTAATTAACTTAAGTTCCTAATTTGGTTTTGATTATTAACTTATACATATTAAAACATGTAAACCACTTCGTTTATGTTAACTCCCAATTAATGATAAAAGCAAATTTATAATTATTCTTGTTAGAAACCGGACTAATACGTTACTACTCGGTATAATTTAAAGCATTATGCTCCCTAAACAAGTTCAAATTGAAGAAAAAGACTGAAAGTAGTTTTGGGTAGATAGTGGTTAAAACCAAGTAAATATAAGTCCGCGTTTTAAATAAGACTGAATCCATCCTCAATTTTTCTCATAATGGCCAAACCATGGCCCACCTAATGTTACCCCAAGTGCTTAACCCGTTGTGCAATAAACGACTGAACTAATGACTCTACTAATGACATAGGTGTGGCCTCCACAATCCTATGAAAAAGCTATTCCGACTAGCTAAAAATGCTAATAATATATTCTCGTTTAAATGATACTTATAAACTTACATTGTCATCTGTACGACTTTAAAAACCGAACAAAGGGCGCGAATAGTCAACGCTCTACAATACCTGTCTATTTTTGTCACCTCTATGCAACTGAATCTATTTGTCCATGACATTGAGATTTTGCCATAAATACGTTTCACTTTGATAGTGGATCTGTACACGACAAAAAAATAAAGAATTCGGCTTTTTCTGAACCAAAAGGTTTCCTTCGACAGGATTGATCTTTGTAGTCCTAAGAGGGGGTTTCGAAGTAGGCATCTGGATTTTTCTGGAGTGGGGTATTTATCCTTATTCATTCATTCATTTATTAATCGCTAACATGTTGCATAAGATGACAAATATTGGTGCAGTAATACATGTACCCATTTAGGGTGTGGCGATACAAACATGGGTAAAAATTATAAATATTATATAAGTAATCGTTAAATATTGATAATTTTTTTGAGTTTTACAATAATATAATTAATTAAATAAAAAGTTTAATAAATTTGTCATGTAACAAAAAAAGAAAGGTATTTCAAAAAGGGCTACCATGCAGTCAAAATTAGGTAGGTAAAAATATGCTATGTCAAAAATTCCAAAATGTCAAAATGTTAACGAAGTTCAAGGTTAATAACTGCGTAAGTTTAGGTACTAAGCCAAGTTTAATAACGTTTTCGCATATATCAAACGTCTAGATTTCAATTCTAAAATATTTGGGCCAATATACATTAAAACGTAGAAACAGTAAAAAAATAGAGATGCATTTCAAATATATTTAATTTTTAAGTGTAAGTTTTTAATGAATTAAATATTAATCAAAAAAATTATGGTGTATTCTTAAAAAAAACCACATTAATAAATCTTGAAGTTATTTTTTTTAGTTGTTATAAAATATTTTTTTTATTCAATCAATTTTTTTTACTATTCTTGTTATTTTACATAGTTTACCATCTTATACTGTGCAAATCTGAATCCAAATATGAATTTAGCATCTTAAGTCATACTAATATGATACCAAACTTGACAAATTAGCTCTATCAAGATTGAGCTGGAGGTCAAGAACCTCAAGATGCTAATATCAAAAAAGCGGCCAAGTGCGAGTCGTACTCGCCCATGAAGGGTTCCGCAGCAGCGAGTAAAATAATTTAAAAGTTCTTGTAGTTCGTTGTTACTTTGATCGATGTTTTAATAATAGTTATTTTAATTTTAATTTATAAAAAAAATACTTGCTAGATATCGTTCAAACCAATTTTCGGTGGAAGTTTTTATGGTAATGTACATCAAATATTTTTTTTTAGTTTTATCATTCTCTTATTTTAGAAGTTACATGGGGAGGGACACACATTTTACCACTTTGGAAGGGTCTATCGCGCAAACTAATCAGTTTTGAAAAAAAATATATTAGTAACCTCAATATCATTTTTGAGGATCTAACCATAGATACCCTACGTACACGATACTACACGTACGGATGTGATGAAAAAAAATTTTTTTATGCTGCTTTTTTATAATTTTCGTGTGAAAATCTTAATGCGGTTCACAGAATACATCTACTTACCAAGTTGCAACAGTATACATCTTATAGTTTCGGGAAAAAAGTGGCTGTGACATACGGAAGGACAGACAGACAGACAGACAGATATGACGAATCGATAAGGGTTCCGTTTTATGCGATTGGAACGGAACCCTAAAAACTTGGGTGTCTCTACTTCTTAAATCAATCCGTGGGCCCTAAGGACCAATCCTGCCAAAAGAAAATCTTTGGTTCACCAAACGCCGAACAATATGTCCTACAGATGCCACTGTGAGGAGTTACTCGTATCACACTTATTATCATAGCAATAAGTGAATGTACCAACACGAGCTACTTAGCAGTCTGAAAATATACCATATCTGACGTTTACAATCGTAGAGATAGCAGGGCAATATCATCGATATGTAAATTGCTGCCGATGAGAAAAATGTTATTTTTAGAACAAAACACTCTTCAATATGTATGAAAACTGACGGCCCATTCTGGCTGTTGTGGTTACTCAGACAATGTTTGCATATGTGAATATTCAAACTTTGTCTAAGAAATCACAACAGTAATTTCAGAGATAAGTCTGCACTGATAAGATTAATTATAGGCGGCGGGATTTTAATGTATAATACGTATTGATGGACTACGAAATGATTTTGCAACAACTACTGTATAGGAGTGTACTCCACAAATACATACGATTGACGACCTCCGTGGCGTAGTGGTCACCATGCTAGTCCGCCACCCAGAGGTCCCGGTTTTGATCCCCGGTCAGGGTAAGTTGGAAAATGGCCTTTTTTAAATTATCCTGGGTCTTGGATGTTTATCTATATATGTATTTGATATAAAATATAGTATCGTTGAGTTAGTATCCCATAACACAAGTCTCGAACTTACTTTGGGGCTAGCTCAATCTGTGTAATTTGTCCGAATATATTTTTAACTACTCCTACAATGTAAATCTACTAATATTATAAATGCGAAAGTGAGTTTGTATTTTGTTTGTTTTTTACCACTTCACGCTTCAACCACTGAACCTATTTAGATAAAATTTGATATGGACATAGATTTTTATGCCCAGGGAAGGAAAGGACATAGGATCGTTTTTACCTCAAAATTCCCACGGGAAGCAAAGCCCACGGGCACAGCTAGCACACTAATAATAATAAATAATATGTGTAGTGTAATTCGATTATAATCATTTATGAGCAGAGGTGTCGAATATTTATAAGAGAATATTATCATGAATTGATTAATATAACTAGATGGTACCATTTTCACACACAAGCCCGGCGGAAGCTTTTTCTTACGTAAAAACATAAATTAATCACCTATCTGCCTGAAAGTTGCAGATGTTTACATTATCAACGTCCGGCCAGCATAAATTATAATCGAGTTTTAAATTCGATCGTAGTATTATCGTTATATACCAATTACAAAATAATCACAGTATAAAAGGATAGGTCATGTAACTACTTTTACATAAAAAAAAATTGTAAACACAATATTTTTTTAACGATTTTACGTGTTGCTAGCCGATCTTTGTCTACCTCAAATTATCAAGTAGGTATGTTGTATTTTAATATATTGTTAAATTAGCATGAATTGACTTTTCTGACATGAATTTTAGTAGAATCACATATTTTACTACCCTCAACTAGAACTTTTATACTAACAAAACAAGCTACGAGTGGCACCACTTCAATGAAATAAGCTTTCGGCTATAAAGAAGAAAAAGATAACCACCATTCAATCATAAAATATTAAATTCAACAAACTCGCCTTTTATTTGACTTCGTCAATGGCATCATTTAATATTTCGATTTTATTTTTTACCTTCACACCGTCACTGAGCCTAATTAGGCTCTATCTACCCCGTTACGGATGAAGACGTGATAAATAGCAACGTGAAATTATTCTGTAATCTCATTATTTGGTACAATTGAGAACGCGCGGCGGTGTTGTTTTTAAACTGACGACAATGCAGTCGCGTCTTATCTTTACGGGTTTACGACAAAATATGGCCGGATTTTAACGAGATGAAAATTATCTGCGACCTGCTAACAGAATCAATAGCAAGAGGTATTGAGGAGGAAATACCTTAATGTTTGACGGATTTTTATAAAAATAAAATAGCAGGATCGCGGGTATCCATGGCGTTAGTTTATTCGCCCATTTCTCAGAATGCATCCTACAAACAAGGCCCGCCCAATCCTACTTCAACTTTGCAGATTTTTGTCCCACAGCGGCGATGCCTGTCAGGGAACGAACCGTAATATTTTGAACTTTATCCATTCTTTTGAAGCTTCGCTTCGTTCTATTACTCTTTGGAAAACTTTGAGTTTGGACTTCTAATCTTCAGTCAGTGACCAGGTCTAAGCACTGTAGGTAAGGATGGGCAAGATTCTCATGTTCATGAGTTTGCGTTTAAGAGTCATCGAAAGGTTGGCCTTTATAAACTCTTTCATAGACCAGTAGCTCCTCCAAGTATTTTCAATGCGGCAGTCTATTTCTTTTTCGTGCCGGTTCTAGAAGGGAACTAGCTGGCTCAGATCAACATACTCATCGACATAGTGAATTTCGATCTACCTTAAGCCTATGTTTATGTACATGTTCTTTTATGCAGGATAGTCGACGTCGCAGGGGAAGGCCTAAAACGTGAGTGGTCAGCAAAGGCAGGAGACAGACACACATGGAAGAAAATGGGAGAGATCTTTGCCCAGCAGTGGGACGATATAGGTTAGTACAGAAAAAAACGCGGCGGCATATTTTCATTAAAAAAAGCAAGTTACAGTGAACAGTGCAAGGCGTAAAGTCAACAGCGTTAGGTCCGTGGGAAGTAAAGCCTTAGGTACATTTTCAGTTGGTTAATTTGAGTAATCAAAAGCAATAAATTAATTACCCTTCACGCACCTTTATGCAGCGGTAACAGGCGCGAAATAACGATTATTGGGTAATAAAACAACTCTACAACTATGTGCTATTACCTGTCCATATTTTGAGAAATGTTACTTGTCATCAAAGAAACCTGAGAAATACTTAAAGCGGCTCTCACATTTCAATAGCACGCGTTAATTCTTCACGCGTAGTCGTTACAATAAGATGTTAATTCGCGTTAAATGCGTAAATGGCGGCCGCGCTAGTAGAAAGTGAGTCTGCACAGTATACCTTGCCATTACGAGATTTTTTTCTTAGCCTGGTGTTAGTCCCACTTCTAGGTAAAGGTTTTTTGGTTCCTAAATCACTTTTTATAAAAATAAAATACGACGCCACGGCTGGGTACGATTTTTACTTAGCGGCCCCTCGCAAGCCCCTACTCCGGAACTTTGACACTTCGTATCTTTGTGATTTTTTTTATTTTTTGGTAAACTGAAAAATACGGGTCCATTATTTTTGGATAATCTAAAAGACAGACGAATTACATTGATACTTTTCGAACCCTGTCGTCACCACTATGGTAATGGAACTATAAAACAATAGTCATTTCCATATAACGCGGCAGTGACCGCCCCCACTTCTCCCCTTACTGCTAGAACTTTAGCTTACTATAACATTTGCTATCATTTTTCAGATACTGGTTTCTATCTAGTACTAAGTTAATCCGTGTTTCATAATAAAAATAAAGTTGTCGTACCTTCATCGATGTCGTTCCTAGCAGCCGCCTCCAGCAACATCACGCTGTCATTGAAGTATATGTTCCGCTTGTTACTCTTCTCCCTCTTCGGTCGTGACCGCGCCCACTCTTTCTCCCGCTGCTGCCAGAACTTCAGCTGGTTCATACGCCGCCTAGAAAACGATTGTCGATTATTTATTTACGTGTTCACTCGCATTGTTGTTTTATGTTATTCATAGCATAGTTCGCTGAGAAAGTAAATAAACATCGATTCATTCGAATCATCTCAATAACAAGTCATCAATCACCATCATTTCAGCCGCATAACGTCCACTGCAGCTGGACATAGGACTCTCATTGAGTCACCAATCCACGGCGGCAAATATGACATTACATCTGATTACCTAATCTAGTTAAAATTAATAAAAAGATATCGTTTCGTGTCTTTGCCATTTTTGGGCTTCGAGACGCAATAGTACATTACTGCAGAGGCCGGGAAGTAATGGTATTGATGGAGTAGTAATTTTTAAGGCTGAGCATCAGCGAGGCCTTGACAATAATTACGAGTTCGGCACTCCCATTCCAACCGAGGCATAGATATGCTTTTCTCTATAAATGTGAAAAATAACCAACTATGTAAATATTCACCAAAAGCATTTCTTATACTTTCCTGACTTAGGCCAAGAATTACAAATTCGCATCTTCTTTTTACTACAATAATGCCTAAATTTTTTCGAGCACGTTTGAGAAAAAGAACATATTCATAGGAAATGGCTTCAATACGCAAACACATACAATATTTTCCTATTTCATATTCCCTAAGGAGATAAGTGGCGGGGCATGAAATGTGACGCAATGTGGATATAACTTTTCAGTAATGAAATACGATTTTTCACCAAATTTTGCGAAATAAAATCTAGTATTTCTGTTGTAGCTTACAGTGACCAAACCGCCACTTACGTTTCGGTTTGATTAAAGGCGAACTAGAATTATTTTATTACATGCATGCACGCGAAATAAGTATATAAGATTACGAAAAAATGCACATATTCAACAAGGTAGGGGCAAAATAAGGAAAACGTCAATCATACATACATATCGACAAAGACTATATAGTAGTGACTTGCAATTATTAAGATTATCACGTTGCACGTTTTGATTAATTGAAAGTTTAGTAAGGTTATCGAAAGTACAATCATTTAGACATACGATATAAAAGTTATCAATATCACACTTTAAATGGAAGATAACAACTCTCACACCGATGAGGTAATGTCGATTATTCAATCTCTTTTCACTGATTTCGGGCCGATTAGTGAAATGAATGTGCTGATACGAGACCGCAGCGCTATACTAACGCGATTACAATGAAATGCAAACAAACACACGCGAGAGGTGCCCAAATTGAATGGTAATCAAACTGTTTGTCTCAATATTGAAAAGAATTGATTGTTGTTTATGAAGACACAATAGAGTACATTCCGTAGATATGATAAATGAATATACGTTGAAAGTACGACTACACGTATACGAGTGTGATGTGTTAATTTTGCAGGATATTAAGGTAATTATTTAATGCACCTTATTATTTTCTGCTCTAGTTTTATCACCCTTTCGAGAACAAAGTGGTCCTTAGATCTACTTTGCTTAAATTATTTCATATAAATATCTGAATCCGGTTATACATATGTAGATGTTATAACTTAAACCTAACCTACTCACTACTACTCTCATTTTTCAGGTACTATAATAAAACTCAGTACCTGGGCGACAGAGCTTTGCTCGGTTACATCTCAAACATTAAGTAATTTTTTTTGACTTGTCTAAAAACAATACAAAATAAAAAATTATTAAAAACTTGAACATAAAAAGAAACAAAAGTCACCGACTGGGACTCGAACCCGTAACACTCTTTCTAGCGGTCAGCATCTCTAAACCGCTGAGCCAAACGGAAAGCGGCCGGAGCGACGAAATTAGCGATCATATTCTGCGTGGAAAGAAAACGCATGAAAACTCGAAAACACGCGTTTTCCCAAACATAAGACTAATCTAGATCGATTGTTTACCCCCGAAAACCCCCATATACCAATTTTCAGCGAAATCGTTAGAGCCGTTTTCGAGATCACAGAAATTTATACATAAATATACAAGAATTGCTCATTTAAAGGTATAAGATTCGCCTTCTCAAGGGGCATAACTGCGAATATTAGTACTGAGATGAGAATAGATGCAAATGTACTTGTATTTTAGCAAATACCTAGAACTTTGATTAAGGAAAATATTATATTCTGAACAAAATTCTTAGGACTTACCGTATAAGTAAGTACGTTTATGACCATGGCGTTTATGGCGATAATATTTTTACAAAATAATCTAACTAATCGTGATCACACTGGCATCCTAAAACTAAAGTAAATAAACCGGAAGAATGTTAATAAATATATGTATAAGTACACTATAATATAAAAAAAGCGAAAAGTTTCATAAAAAGTGGTTTATATTTGCTAAGTTGCAAAATTATATGAAAATATACCAATAGAAATTAAGCAGCGCTTGTAAATATTTTGATATCTACATATATTTGTCGAAAATTATAAAACATAACTTATTAAATTTCTTATTATTGTTGTCACATTTACCAACTTTGTGGACCCCAACTAATGGACGTCGGCGTCTTGGAAAACCTAGTCGCAGATGGCGTGACGATCTAGACGCCTACTCGAAGGACTGGCACACGAAAGGACAAAACAGGGATAAAGAGCAGAGATGGAGGCATTTGCCCAACAATGAGTAAATAATAATCTTCTTTTACAGAATTAACTTGAATACAAATGCACTTAGTCACATGCGAGTTTTCATCGTAAATTATGGTTTGCATTTCAACAGTGGAATGATTTATAGGTTGACATTGTAAACATCCCGCCCACGAGCGCAGGCATGTGATATCCATTTGCTAAATCGTAGCCAATTTATAGTAAATTAGCTTTTACCCGCAACTTCGTCTGCGTAAATTTAGTACTTTGTAATAGCCTACTTTTGTATGGCAAAATAGAATTCCCCATACAAACTTCTATTCCCCATTATATTTTCTTAATGGATGATTTTTGTCTTTTCGTGGGTGTCAAACTATATCCATACCAAATTTCATCTAAATCGGTTCAGTGGTCGAAGCTTAAAGAGTAAGTAACAGACAGACAGTTTCACATTTATCATATTAGTATAAAAGTATAGATATGGACTGCAAACAGTTCCTGCTTGTTGAACGTACTGCTGAGTACCAATATGACAGTGACCAGAGTCCATCTAACATACCAACAAAAACGATATATAGCCGACAGTAATTAAGATTTTCATCAAATTCGGATAATTAAAACTTCCGTACAACTTAGAAATTCCGTCAGTTCATTCAAATATTAGTTGTTAGTTTAATTTATCAACTCATCTCAGCGTATTCCCAGTTGCACTTTCCGGGTTTTCTTCTCCGCTTGCACGATCTTAGCATTTTCGGTTGTAAGACCTCTAACAATCTCCATTCCCATTGAAATTTATTTTCTAACAAATATCTTAAATTTTGCTGTCCTACTTCATTTAACAAATCTAAATAAATGTTTCACTTCGAAAATCGGAAATGAATTCCAGTTGCCATTTCGCCGTGCACCTCCGCTGCAGCAAACTATGACTAGGTATGATTAAATGACAGCGCAAAGATATTATGTCTGTTTTGTACCCAGCTGAAATATGTCCTATATTTTTTCCGTTTATTCAATTCTTAATTATATTATAAACAGTCATATACTTTCATAGTCTACGGCATAATTAAAACTTCTCAATATAGTGTTAGGTTTTAAAACTAGACTTGCTCAGGGTCTTCTTTTAAAATTTGTAGTCTGTAAAGTCCTAAGAGCATTAATTAAAACTAATCAATACTTATATTATTTTCTTATGATTCGGATAGATCTAAGCAAAAAGTGGCAAGTTTTTATCCCACAAAAAAAAATTCCTCAAGTTTCATACTAGTATTAGTGTACTATTCTTAAAGAATTGCTTTTTCACAAGGTGGTCTGACGACCTGACCAAGGTCGCTGGAAGGCGCTGGATGCAAGACGCTCTAGATCGGTCATTTTGGAAATCCTTGGGAGAGGCCTATGTACAGCAGTGGGCTTTATGCGGCTGAAATGATGATAATGATGATGACATGTAGAATTTACAGGACTAGTGCTATTCTGAGCTATTGTGTAGCTGGGCAAAGTACAGGACTATAGTAACTTATTAGTAATCTGTGCTATAGTCCTGTGCTTGGCTCAGCTTTTCATTCCTTTCTGGGTCTAATGATAGGTGACCTGTTCCATCCTAAAGGATGTCATCTAAATTTAATTAAAAACCCACTACTATCACTAACCAATTCAGTGCTTCAGTAAGCGTAATGTCATTAAACTAGTTCTAAGTCTAGGCGGGTCGATAGTTATTCAAACTGAAGTCGGAAATGAAGGCGCCACTTCGATGTGCACCTCCAATGACGCAAGTCTAGAGCTGCATGTGTACTCAGCTGATACTGAGCACTTGACTAAAACGGAATCCTTTGCCTAGTTGGTTGAGATAGTATTCAAACAACAAACTAATTAAACATATTTGTATCAAGTGTTTATGAGAATACATTAACTTCTATTGCTTCAATCAGCAGCCATTGCTTTTGCATTGCAATTTTAAACTGTTATCGCTACATCCAATCACGAAAGCCTAGTGCTTTATTTATGTATACTCAGCTGATACTCAGCACTTGAAAAACAATAAAACAGGATCCTTTGTCTAGTTGATGGTGTTCGAACAACAGATTGATTGAACATCTCTGTATCAAGTGTTTGTAAGAAAGATTAATTTGCATTGCTTCAATCAGTAGCCGACGTTTTAGCTGACTGTAGCAAGTCACATAAGCTACGCGAATTCACAAATGTCAGGTTGTCTGTGTCTGGTAATACTTTAATCTATGACGTAGGTATGAGGTTGTATACTTTCGCAAGAAATACAAGTATAAAAAGGCATGGATTAAGTTTTACACTAGTAGTTCGCCACGAACTTAGACCTCGCGATTATTATTTCAGAATAATGTACATGATTTGGATGAATTTTACTATCGGTGCAGGTTTACCGATATGCGAATTCATGGTTGTGACCAAATTTCCAAAATAGTTGCCAATCACAGCCCTTTCTTCAAATGACTTTCGATCTAGCTCTAAAATGTCAGGAGCACCTTCCAACCATACAATCCTATGGATATGAGGTCTACCGTGATGCAGAAATTCAGTTCTGTACCAGTAATCTTTCACCGAACAATGACCGATCATTTTTCAAATGACAAAGTCAGCTCGTTGTTGGAAAAGTTTATTTTTATTGCCATGGCTCTATGCCGCTGCTCATGCTTTGGGCTTTGATTGCTGTTGATCTCTTGTTAGTTCATAGCATAATTACTTAAACTACTACAGAAGCACAGACAAGCAGCGATAGCGATTGAACGAAAGTTCGCTCAACAAAATTGCTAAATTTAATAAACAAGCCTCAAAATAAGCAAACACTGAAGAAAAAAACTAATCGTAAAATAAGCAAAACCCTTTTATTTTAAGTCGGTTAAATATGATAAAATTTATAGAACCACTTATGAAACTCAAAATCATAACCATAATAGCTATTCAGAGAAATTACTTCGTGGACCCCAGGGGAGATATGTATTTTTAAGAAAGTTGTTCAGTAGCCCGGACTGAATTCACCGTTAAATAGTTTGAGTATATTTTGTAAGAGGATTTGTATTGTATATTCGTCACGGCTTAGTCAGCTAGCTTCGCGAGTCACCCTAAACCCGTTTAAGTGTAATGTATAAAAAAGTTGTTCAGACAAAAAAGTTGTTCAAATAAAAAAATATCGTTTTCATAATAGCAACAAAAAAGTCTTATGACATTTTTGAAAATATTTTGAAATGGCGGATATATGACAGTTTTTAAATTTTAAACCCCCATATTTCCGCCATTTTGAAAAATTTCGGAAAACTGGCTCGACAAAAAAATTATATTTAGTTGCTGAACCTGCTTACAAAATTTCATGAGAATCGGTTAAGAAATGCGACCTGTAGGCGAGAACAGACAGACACGACAGACAGACAGACAGACGGACAAAAGAATTTTTGGCTAGTCTCGAAACTGAGACGCTTTGCTCGCTTCGCTCGCTCGGTCAATAAGTGAACGTACCTACTGAACGTAACAATTTCTAAAATCACTCGCGTATCCTATCGCAGGCCACACTGGGGCATGCTCTAATTTCATACGCGAAGCCACACAGAAGCCAGTAAAACATGGTTTAACAATGAATTGGAAGACTAGCCTGATATAGTGGCGATATCAAGCCCAACTTTCAAACAAGTGTCGAGGCGAGATGTTTATAGTACGAGGCGGGTATTTCTTATCAGAACTTTATCAACACTTCGAAACGCTGCAAAAAATTGATAACTGACTAAAAGGATAAAATGGGCAAAAGTAAGCACTATGGTACGCTTGTATCGTGTCGTGAGTGCGTCTAATAGACACAAAGCCTAGCCGTACACGTCATCTGAATTTCAGGTGCACATTTCATATACCTACAATCTACATTGCCTGTTGTCACGAATGAATAATTTCTTCAAATTATCTCAAAATATGTAAGTATTTTACTTACTACCTTTATTATCACACTAATATTATAAACAAAGTCTGTGAATGTAAGTGTGTGTATGTGTATGTTTGTTTGTTACTTCATCACACGCAAATAGCAGGAACAATTTAAAAAAATGTAAGTAGGAAGCTGACACCCTGGAATAACGAATAGGCTACTTTAAGCGCGAGTGACACCACGGGGCGCAGCTAGTATATCTTATACCTTTAAACGAGCAATTCTTGTATGTATATATATATATTTATTTATAAATTTCTGTGATCTCGAAAACGGCTCTAACGATTTCGCTGAAAATTTGTATATGTGGGTTTTCGGGGGTAAATAATCGATCTAGATTAGTTTTATGTTTGGGAAAACGCGTGTTTTCGAGTTTTCATGCGTTTTTCTTTCCACGCAGAATATGGTCGCTAATTTCGTCGCGCCGCGACCGCCTTAATTTAGCTCAGTGGTTGAGGAGAGCGACCGCTAGAAAGAGTGTTACGGGTTCGAATCCCACTCGGTGACTTACTTTTTTTTTATTTTATGTTTAAGTTTATATAATTTTTTATTTTGCATCGTTATTAGACAAGTTTAAAAAAAAATTGTTGATGTTTGAGATGTAACCGAGCAAAGCTCGGTCGCCCAGGTACTAATAAACTATATACCAAAATGGTTATTTGGTAGTCAAGAATAATTTTATAAAAGACTAGCTGTGCCCTTGGGCTTCGCTTGCCGTGGGAATTTCGGGATAAAAACTACCCTTTGTCCTTCCCTGGGTATCAAACTATATCCATATCAAATTTATCTAAATAGGTTCAGTGGTTGCAGCGTAAAGTGCACTTTCGCATTTATAATATTAAGCTTCATTTCGATTTCACTATCGGTCGGTTACACTAGAAATACTAACAATATCATCCGTTACATAATTGGATTATACAAAAGCTCACAACGACACTTATGGAAACAGAACAGTTTCCATAAGTGTCTCCGCCAAGTCCGACTTATGATTGTTTCCGTAGATGTCATTAGTCTCCAGCCTACTGACCTACTGGCGAGTTGATCGCTAAATACCAACTGCTGGCCTCCATTTTGCGAATGGCCAGGTGTAATTGTAGGTCCTAAAGGTTAGGATTGTAAGGGCCGTTATACTTTCGTTTTTAATAGTACATATCCGCTTATGCAAGTTAATAGTTTGAATACTATAAGTTAAGGAATATGCTATTCTTTATTAATAAAAAGCTTAGTGGCTCTTGTCGGTGAAGTATGCCATATATGATATATGCCAAACTTCTCGGTCTTCAGTCTACTTTTTAACGCATGATACGAATATATCTAGTGTAGAAATTTATAAAGAACAAATAGTGACTGGTATAATTTTTAAATGAGCGAAGACTTGGTGCTAGGTTTATTTACTTCGCTTATTTCTGACTATATTTGATACGCACTTTTTTTTCTGATACAGCTGTCATAAGAAGTTTCTTTTGCTTCCCTGACCAGCCTTTATAAAATATACGGAAGAAAAGGATTTCTATAGCCACTACATACATGTTATGGCATTCAAAATATCGCTGCCTTATCTCCAACAGCCTTATAGTAATATATGTATACCGATTTGTTCCATTTAATGACTGAGCAAAGTATTTTTACATTTTACGTGTTTTCCACGGTTATTAAAGAATTAAGCCTCAGTAGTTAGAGTTACCAATTCCAGAGCAAGTTGTAAAAAGGTTGCAACTCAATAAACTTGCCCGCTATCAGTGTTATGAAATAATAATAAGCCGTTGGTTGGCATATAAAATGAAACCTTGTTTTCACTTTTTACGATTGCATGACAGTAGGCCGTTATAAAAAAAAAAAACACAAAAAGTCCCAATGGAATCGAGCGTGGAACAAAAGTTAAATTGCGGAAATTATGGCTGATTTGGCAAAGATACCGTGATTCGTGTGTTGTCTAGATTGAGACATTTGTATAAAAAAAAATATATACATTTCATTGGCCTTTTTCTTTACATGCTAATTTGCTGCATACTGTTTCTCTTCCTGAGCAGTTCGTAAGAACCGATCGAGGGAATGGGCGAGAATCTGAATTATATCGCGATGCGGTTAGCAATCCACATTCCAGGCCCAAATCACTAACAGTAAGCTTTGGGTCATCTCACGGCCCTAGGCTCCGACTACCCCGTCACGGATAAAGACGTGATAGTGTTTAGAGCAGAGCTTTATGAACTTTTTAACTACGCAATGTGCGTATTAAACTTGTATCGTAGTGTGTATTATTATTATAAACTACATACACCTACATAATATAATACGTAGGTAAGCATCTAACAGGGCTTGTTTATAATGTAGGTACGTTAAATATAGAACAAATAGAACGTATCCCAAATATTTGTAGAGTTAATAAATGTATATCAACATAACTAGTTGGGACAGTATAATTTATACATCACGCGAGGGACTATGTTAACTTATCTTTTATGATATTTTGTGTATAGGTAAATGAATAAGAAATTGAAAACCAGCATATTAAAAAAATGAGAATACGAAAAGAATGAAAAGTTTGAAATATTCGCATTAAATAAATATATAATTATATAGGGACAAATTACAAAGTACGTTCGAGACTTGTATTATGGGATACTAACTCAACGATACTATATTTTACAACAAATACATAGGTATATAGATAAACATCCAAGACCCAGGACAATTTAAAAGGCCATTTTCTAACTTGCCCTGACCGGGCATCGAACCCGGCACCTCTGGGTGGCGGATTAGCATAGTGACTACCACGCCACGGAGGTCGTTGCGTTTTGGGCGTGTTTCATCTGGAATAGGGTCTAGACCTTAGATGACGTCAGTGGCGCCGCCAGATTATAACATTAATGATACTAGTTATACCTATACTATATGTAATACCTATGGAATAACAAAGTCGAGGCTACTTTATACTCGCTCCAATGCCTTTTTCAAGTTGACTTGTTTCACCCGCATTTTCATCTCAATAACAAAACACTTATCAAAGGCTATCTTATCACAAAAACCTGTGCTAAAAATACCCTTACTACCTAGGCGATGATGTGTTATATTGACAACAACAAGTAACAGATATTTTTAATTGTCTTGAAAAAAGGAGGACTTTTTCAATCGTATGTAGGTATTGTATATGTTTTTAGGGTTCCGTAGTAAACAAGGAACCCATACAGTTTCGCCATGCCTGTCTAGCTGTCCGCCTTTCTATCTGTCCGTTTGCCTGTCCGTCCTCAGTTTTACAAAGACTCTATTAGTATTAGAAATCACACACACCGACAAAGTAGTAACTCTGTAACAAGTTTTTTAGGGTAAAACCCATACATGTAAAGTAGGAATCAAAAATTTTTCTCGACTACTCGGCAAATGAAAATTTCATACAAATTCAATAAAACCATTTTGAGCTGTATTAAACCTTAGGGCGTGAACTCAAAGTCTGCATTCGCAACTACGGAACCTTACACTGCGCGTGGCCCGACATGCAATTGGCCGATTATTTTTATGTATTCCCTCAATAATTTCTCCGTTTTTAAAGCGATTTATAAAATTCTTTGAAGATTTGTTGATGGAATCCTCGAGAAATCGAAGGAACTCCTTAAATATTCTCTCCTTGACAAAAACATCATATTATACTCCTATAATATGATGTTTTTGTCAATAAATCATGCTTGCATTTGGAAATTGTGTTTTGGTGAAGTGGGACTGATGAAGATCATAAGTAGGTATATTGAAGTCTCTTTTTGTGTACTTAAAGAGACCTACCTAAATAAGTAAAAGGAAAGGAAATAAGAAGTACTCCTTAAATCAGTAACAGACACGTACTAACTGATTTTAATAATTTGCAGATTTTTTATGAATAGCGGTATGTTTCATTCTCCGTAACGATCGCAAATGCAACACTACGGAAGGAAAAGGTTATCAAAATAGGACATAAAAATTTCGATTTCAGCAGATCACAACCGCAGTAAATCCGCAAGATCAAAAAGAACCAAACATAGCATCCGCGTAGGATCCGGGTAGGAATTACTCTCGACTCTCATAAAAGTACTCATATAAAATATACTATGACGTAATTGATTGCATCACACGATTTAAGACCTGTCTCTCGAGCACGCCTTATCCTCGACAGGATTCAAACGAGTCGTTTGACCGTCATCACATCGGATAAGTTACAATACAAATTATACGAGGCAATTACGCAATAAACACGTTTAGCAGAAGTTAGGTAACAAAAACAATTTGGAAGAATATAGCTACCAAAAGACGGCTGTAACAAAATTATAGATATATGGACAATTATTTGCAAGATCACTGTTTTGTACTAAAGTTTTATCTTTTTGTACTCCTACAGTGAGTTGTCTTCATATAAGTATAAAAAATATACGATATATGCAGTAAAATAAATTTGCCGTGTGGTTTCCGGCAGAGTAGAATAGGGCCACTACAAGTCCTCATGTGGATGTCGTAGAAGGAGACAGGAAATACAAGCTAAACAAAGCTTATAAACGTCAATGAGACCTCTTCAACTAGTCTGGCCAGCGAGAAGAGTGTAGGCCTCCTCTGGCTGTTCTGGATAAGTATGGCTCTGGTAGTACAGAGAGGGTCGTGCTCCTGCAGTGGAGACAAAATAAAAGACCTCATGATGATAATGATGTGAGTAAAGTAAAAGAAACAGGGCAATCATCATTATACGCACCGCAAGAAGAGAGTTTTTAAAGTAACAAAACTTTCTGAATGTAAAAAAATATATAACAAAAATGTTCATAAGCATTTTATAAAATATTCCAATAAATTATTATAAAGCCCATAAAGAACTGTTATCACAAGGGCCAGTATCCTAATCCTGAGAAGATGACACACGACGCTTGGATCTTGACTATTTTCTAAAGCAAACACTTTTGGGCACCTAGGGAAGTACTGTTTATCTAATGTGGAGATAATTGTGTCAGCAGCACGAAATAGCACTTTTCTATGCTGCTATCCTTTTCTGTCACTTAGAAAATAAAAGCATAAAAAAGATAAGCAGTATAAAAAATCTAATAGCGCACCCCAGGCTATGCTATCAATTTTTTTTCTTAGATAAATTATAGAATTAGAGTATTAGGGCTATAGTATAGGTTTATGAACAGCTAAGGAAATCTTATACCTTTAAACGAGCAATCCTTGTATATTTATTCATTTATATATTTATAAATTTCTGTGATCTCGAAAACGGCTCTAACGATTTCGCTGAAAATTGGTATATGGCGGTTTTCGGGGGTAAACAATCAATCTAGATTAGTCTAATGTTTGGAAAAACGCGTGTTTTCGAGTTTTCATGCGTTTTTCTTTCCACGCAGAATATGGTCGCTAATTTCCTCGCACCGGCCGCCATCCGTTTGGTTCAGTGGTTAAGGATGCGGACCGCTAGAAAGAGTGTTACGAGTTCGAATCACACTCGGTGACTTTTTTATTTTTTTATGTTCAAGTTTATATATGTATAATGTTTTATTTTGTATTGTTTTAAGATAAGTTTTAAAAAATGTAGCTAATGTTGCAATGTAACCGAGCAAAGCTCGGTCATCCAGGTACTAGAATATTTATAAGCTGTAAGTATCATGAATCTTGATAGAAGAGTATACAACGAGCGAGCTCTATGATAGAAGGTAGGTATCGATCACAGGAAATTAATAAACCGACCCAACGGCGAAAGTGCTAAATACATACGTATGTGATTTGGGGATTTTTTATCATCGCTTGAGATTTTAATAAAATGGCCACGTAGTAACTATATGCGCACGCTAAGCGAATGCAAAACATAAAAATATTTCATAAACAAGCGCCAGGAAGTGCTAAAAATCTAATTGGTAAATCTAATCGCAATCGGCTTTTTTATTTGAGTCAATCGTATTTAACAACAGTAACGAGGTGTTATTATCTTCATTTTATGCAGCTTACACGTAATGACCACTATGTTATCGACACTTGTATAGTAATGCGCCCGTTACTGCATATTTACGAGCTCGCAGCTGCGTGGAAGTTAATTCCATACAGCTTTAATTGAAAGAGTCCGTACACAACATACACATCACATAGCAAGTCTTCTATGATAAATTGGGTCACGGATGGTAGATTTATTTATGTACCTATGTACCTAGCTTATGAATGTAATTTTTATTACTGTGAAAAAAGTTTTTGGTAAAATGGTCTTTATTACCACACCAACAAATAAAACAATTATATAATACGACTAGCACTCGGCGCCAAACGGGCGAACTGTGGGGTGTAACACGATCGAATACGATTTGCACAGGCAGACATTAGAAAACCATAGACATTAAAAAAGATATTTAGTTTGCGGCGGCTCTAATTGCAGGTACAATAAGACACGAATCGGTAGTGCTCAAATAATGATACTAATTATTGATAATGAAATAAATGAAAAATAAGTACAAGTTATTAGTTATTTTTATAACAGAAAACACGTGTATAGTCGTAAACCATAACATAGTGTAATTAATATCTGGGGGAGCTTAATGGCTCGGGGAGAGAACGAAATGAAACTTTTAGCGGTGTGTCAATCATTTTCACAGGTCACATACAAATATAAGTGCGGACACTTGGATAAGTGACCAGATGTGGCATTATAAACAAAATATGTTAAGCATTAAATAATAACTATCAGATAGATTTAGACAACTTGAAAAATCTGAGACGCCAGTAAAATAAATAAAAAGTGTAATTTATTTCATTTATATTCGCTTATCATGACTATGAATATAATTGAGATAAGATAAAAGTTTAACAAACCCGAACCACATTATGAATGATATTAATCACGATTCACCCTTCCAAATCACGTGCTTCGTAAGGCTTCGTTGATTTATTCATTCCACTAATCACAACACTCCAGTTATAAAAAAAGCCCAAGTTGGCGTCTTTACATGTTTGAAATACTAATTAATAATTTCAGAATTGGTTGCTAATCTTAAGAACATGCGTAGATACATCAATTATTATCTTGGTAATGAAGGATTAACAAATGGACATGATATGATAAAACCGTACCTATATAAATAAAAAAATAAATCTGTTATTGATCATAAACATAGTAAAATAATTCAAATGCATTTAAAATATTAGCGTAGAATAGATAGGGTTAAACCCAAACCTCTAAATAAAATAAAACATTCCTTCGCATATTTGACATTACCTTATTATAATCGTAGGCGCAAGTATTTTTTAGAAAGAAAGAAGAAAAGTTTCTAACAAAGCTAACAATGTATAGAAGGATTTATGACTATAAATAAACGTGATAAATGGGGTAAATTTCATACAAAAGGTATCATATGGTAACACCAAAGCACGTAATAAAAGTAAGAAGGTAACGACCAAAGTCATACCGTACTATAGGTATATACGAATACACTTCTATACTCGTTGGAATCACACTTTTAACGTTATGTAGTTAGCAAAGGTAATACCATACATAGCAGTCGACTCATTTAGGTAATTTCCTCATGTAATTTCTAAACATTTTTTATTTTGTGATGCCGAAAGGTTGCATAGACTAGGTTAATCACATATTATTTATTTCTCAGCAAAATATAAGTCTATCAGTGACTATTGGCACTGATCTTACCTAAATTACGAGAACGGCTACATATCAAGTAAAATACATTTTCGCAAGTATACGATGATATTAGGGCGGCCCAGGGTAGACAAATTCCATGTGTCTATTTGAAATGCCCGCTACTGGAGTTACTTATCAGTAAAAATAAATATATAGTGAAAATAAAATAATACGAGAAATGTCTAGACCTGTCAGTGTGTTAATTATCAATTAGAGATATGATTTAGAATCTGAAAATGCAAAGTGATTCCGTTCTTTGGGCTTCTTAGAATAATGTTGGAGAGCCGATCTATTGATGTGAAAAATGTTTTGAAATACCTATATGTGTATGAATATATTATTCTACAAGGAAAGATAATAGCTGAAAACGTTTCTAATAACTTTCCATATCATTGAACGAGCGTAAGTACCTACCTCTTCAGTATATCTGCAGAAGCCATGGATGTTATCAGCCAGAATCCTCCGATACATCACCTCTTATCTTTGATTGGCGTTTCAGCCGACAAAAGTATTAGATTGTCAATATGTAATCATGCGAACAATACCTTTAATTTTTTCTGTATATTTTATAGGATACACGAGCATTAAGTCTAGTACGGTATATTAGTTAATATTGTAGACCACACGTAGTCCCCTTCCAATTAGTTATTATTGAATCATTGGACCTATATCCAGAAGGCCCTGCATCTTAAACGATGACGATTACCTTATGGTGATTTAGGCATAATTTGGAGCACTATCTCTCGATACCTTCGCTGGCCAAAAGTGGTGGTCAAGCCAATTGACATTTTCCATCGGGCGAGTCATACTTTGTAACTTTTATTCGGGTTTCGATAAAACATAAAGTGAGAAATACGGTACTCTGATTGTTAAATTGAAACTGAAAAACTGAAAACTTTCAGCAAAAAGTCGTGCTATGAGACGTGGTTTATTTATTTCTCGTACAAATAGAATTATCGAAGCAAAAATATTTAAAAAAAGCGTCAACCAGGTTCACTTTTACCAAAACTCATGAAAATTACTACTCTAACGCTCCTAATTTTTACAAGCTTTTATTCAACTTGCAATGTATGTTTGTTCGGGTGGAATCTTTGAACTCAATTTTCAACCAGTTATCCTCAACCGATTTAGCTGAAATTTTGTATATTTGTGTAAGTCGGATGACAATACAATATTATGAAGTCAATGAGCTGTTCTGATGATGGAGCCGGGAGATATTCGACGGAACTCAGTTATAAAACGACATAACCTCATCGAGTAGGTCTCGTTTGATTTGTCGTGACGAGTACTTTATGGGAGACGATGCTTAGGGTCTGATCACGCAGACGGATGGTGGTCGATAGAACTCAGTTATAAAACGATCCAACACAATCGAGTTTGGACTTATTTCATTTGTCTTGATAAGTACTTTAGCCACACAATAAAAGCTTGTACAAAAAATGTAATTTATTCAAAAAACTTATTTAATATAAAACTAAACGAAATATATACAGCGAACACGCAAACATCTACCGACTAATAACTATTTGTCAACTGGCAAATGATCTATCACTAACTAAACCTTATTTCATCTCAAGCAATGATGTCCAACTCTAAACATGCCATAAATTATTTATGTATTCCATGACAAAGCCACCTTGCTTGTTAAATAGACGTGGGTGTGACATTACAATCAGGAAAATCTTCAATAGTTAGTATGCCGTAGTACACCTAAAAACCTTTTGCAATGAGGTGACCATTACTTAGAGAACAAAAGTCGTATCTATAAATAAATAATAAAACCAGCCAAGTGCGAATCGGGCCACGCATAAGGAGAAGACACTTGACTCTAACAAAAATTTGAGTAACATTTCAGTTTTTCACAAGTTCACAATATTTTTGAAAGACCTATTAAACGATACCTTACAGTACGGGATAGTCGAGAAAAAAATATTGACTCCCACTTTACGTGTATGAAAGCTACCCTAAAAAAAATCTTTTTTTTTTTTAATGTTTTATTTTACCACTTTTTCGACATAACAAATTTTAATATACATACCCATGCCAAATTACACCTTTCTAGTACTTTTAGTCCCCGAGTAAAACCACGGACGGATAGACGGACAGACATGCCGAAAATATAGTTTAGGTGTAATGTGTAGTTATTAGCACGGAAAGCACTCCACCGACAAGAGCCCAGCTCTTAAATATAAGAAGAAGAAGAAGAAGAAGTGTAGTTATTTAGGGTTCCGTAGTAAACTAAGAACAAACTAGGAAAAGTCTCTTGCAAGACTTTTCCTAGATAATTTAACATCCATAAAGGTAGATTATAAAGTAAGAAAGCATGACTGTAAAATCTGAGGAACTTAGGTATCTGAATACCTACGGTAGCAACTATCTCATCATTACCATATGACATACCTATCGTACCAAAGTGTATTTTTAAAAAGAAATAATAAACGTTACAACGTTTAACGTTTATTTCCTTTTTTTGATTAAACTTGAGCGTTAAACTTGAGAGGCAACAGTATATTTCGACGGACGGAAGGACAGACGGACAGCAGTCTTAGTAATAGGGTCCCGTTTTCCGCCTTTGGATACAACATTGCCCTAAAAATGATTAATACATATACACGAACATTTATCAAATGACCCGGATCGCGCTTTCATTGAATTAATCCAGCAATATTGTTAGCGAAACCACTTAGCGCCCGAGTTCGTTAATTTGAGTGTAATGGTTAGATTGACATGCTGATAACAAACCGTCTAGTCTTCAATTACAGTGCAACTACATATGTATTGTAGATATTTATAAGGCCTGATCCAAAAACCTGGATGTTATTAACATGCTCTTTAATCTAAAGTACTTTGTGCGCTTCCGCTACTAGTTTAAGCAATTGCTTGCCGGCATCCACCCTCTACTGTTAGTCCCAGCATAACTGCCATCAACAGTCCTAGCGTATCCGCCACCAATCATTATCATCATAATCAGGTCCTTTAGTCTCCAGTGCAGGTGCACAACCCTCTCTGTACTACCAGAGCCATACTTGGCTAGAGCAGCCAGAGGATTTGGCCTACACTGAACTACACTCTCCACGCTGGACAGACGGATTGGAGAGGCCTCATTGATGTTTATAAGCTTCGTTTAGCTTGTAATTCCTTAGTCGCCGTCTACGACATCCACGGGAAGGCTTGGAGTAGTCCTATTTACTCTGTCGGATACCAGACGGCTGGACACAATGGATGGATACTGCAGCATCATCCGCCGTCGTGTCGCGGCGGAAGCACACAGTAGTTTAGATCAAAGAGCAAGTACCTAACTTTGACTCACGCAAAGTAATACTTGAATTATTTAACTAATACCACACAGGTACATTACTGTCTAGGCGGTTATAATCCCCTTTAAGGAGTTGCTAATAGGGGATTATAGCTACAGCCCCGCTTTATGGGGTATTCCCAAAAAATACTGAACCAGTGCCGAAATAGTTAATGATTAAAGTCTATTATCGAAGAAGGGAAGTTGATTTTAATATTGAATATTTATTCAGTGACTGATAAATTGTAGGGCTCGTAGACTAAACAAAAGAAAAAAACAAAAAAAATCACAAAGCTAAAAATATAACGCTAGTTTTTTTTTGTAAGTATTAACTAAATCGTGTTTTAAATATTATGTAATTACATGTAATTGTAGGCAACATATTACTACATTGTGAGCTAATTGTCCTCTCCCACGGCCGTTGGGTTGGTAAACATAGTATTTGGCGAAAGTGCGTGTGAAAAAAGATCAATGGCTCCTTTAAATTTGTAACCTAAAGCCCCACACTTAACACAACATTTTTCGGGTGCCATAACCTCTATCAAACAAAGTCTAAAGTGCAATAAAATCTGCATACATATTTAAGAATCTGCATGCTAATGCGGATTTTAATTTATGTACCTCTTGTTATTGTGTAATGCTCTCCAAAAATGAGCCAAAATATGCATTGTCTATATGAAACTATTTTGATAAAAATGACACACATTATAAAGTTAAGCATTCAATTTCATCTCAAGTGCCTAAAAATTATAAAACTTTCTGAGACCTTTACGGCTATTTGTATTGTGTCTAGCTGAATGGCTCACAAAGTTTTATACTCCAAAAATGTGTTAAATACCTATATTGCGAATAAAACATGTATACACATATATGTAAATATTATAATCACATCATCATTTCAGCCGCACCACGTCCAATGATAGGCCTCTCCCAAAGATTTCCAAAATTACAAGAGGCCCGCATCCAGCGCTTTGCAATTGCATAAAATTGCAGATGTTCTGAAGAAAAGTGACCTAAGTAGTACCCATAACGAGAGAGCATGCATGAAGGGTAATGAGTGTTGACAAAGCAAAAGAGGTTTGCAAGGATCGTAGTAAGCGGAGATCCATAGTCTTTGCCTACCCTCATGGAAAACAGGTGTGAAGTTTAAATACCAAAATCAACTAGCATTGTTCATAATATTATTGAAATAACAAAATCAATGTTTTAATAATTTGTTATCAATACTTTCATAAGATAAGATCACTTGTAGAAGCTTACTTAAATATTTTGTTAATTTATCTTTTTGTAAAATTGGCCACGTAATTCAGTAATCACCTATTTGTGTTTGATTAACTCTGGAAGGTTTACATGTACAATAAAATTAGTGTGAAGCACAACAGGCCACTAGAAATATAATAAAAAATAATTTTAAAAATTAAACTTAGCTGAGACAAAGTTATAATTAGGCTTAGAGTAGACATTATAAGCCTAAAGTCTAAATCATAAGACAGACACTAATTAATTAATTTAAATTCATAAACGCAAAGAATTCATTATGAAGAAAGTGAAAAGAGCACTTTATAATCTTTCTTTCATTATATAGTATTTGAGATGAGATCAAAATATACTTAAACTTTGTAATTTAACTCATAATGAAATGTCTCAATTTATTTAAAGGTCACTAAACAGAACTTTGCTTTAACTTTAAATTTTAAGTATTGCCCATGTTTAATGTGTTATAATTGCAATGCATGGTCTATAGAAATTGAAAGTGTAAAAAGGACATTACAGTAAAATTTAAGTATCTTACCTTCGAGCTAAATGTAGTCGCTCTTGTGTAGTCATATGCTCCACCTGGGCCATTTCGGCAACCAAATCAGAGTGCTCCATCTTCGTGCTTGTTTCCTACAATATAACACTTATGTAAAACCATCTATAGAATCAAATTAAAACACTTTTAACTACAAAAACTTTCAAATATGTAGTTTTTATGAATTAAATAAAAATTACTTAATGTGTTGATGTGTTTATATTTACTTAATTCACATTAGTATAATGGTCTCATAGACTAATTTGACTTTTGACTATATAAGAATTTTCCTAATATTTTCAAGAATGGTGAGTGATCTACTATCAGTAGCTCTGATAAGATATGAATAGTACGCATATCAATACTTTAACACGACAAATTGCGACTAAAACCTAGCATCAATAAAGCAGAAAGGGTATTTTTTGAGAAAACAATTCGTAACTATTTACTTTCAACAAACTACAAACATTTAAAAAACAAACTGACATTTTTAGAAAGGCACTCAGCTTCTCCACGCTAAATCACCTTACGGGTCAAATTAGGTCTTGAACGACTATGACAACTCCACTTCCACAATATTAATGTTCCATTTTAAGTATTTTGAAAAACACTTACCAATATTCTTGATATTTACAAAGCAAAAGTATGTTTCATTCTTGTCTTGATACCTTTGCCACACATGATAAACAGACTAGCGAATTGTTAAGCACATGGTGATACACTTATACAACACAGATAAATTAACAATATAACTAACAAAAAGTTTCACAGTTACGCGGCATTTTCCGTTATGTATCATGAAAATTTTAATAAAATCTATGAAGAAAATCACAAGACAACGAGCGAGCGAGCGGCACAGACACGTTGAGTATTGCCATTAGTATAAATAAAATATATTTTAATTCTAATGAATTGTCAGAATCGAAATGTCAGTGAATAAATAAATATTTGAATCGATTAACAAATCGATACGAAGCTGAGGTTGTGCTGTGTTGTATTTTGTATTGTACAATACTAATGTTGCAATGCATATTTGTGTCAGCTCATCAGCTGTGCTGTGTGAGGGTGTGTTGTATAAACTTGTGTACCTAGCTTTTCTTACTTTAGCATGGTATCATAAACTCAAATAAAGTTCAATTAATCGCGTGATGGACTAGTAGTAAATACCATTCTGCTCTTTATCACTACGTAGAGGTTAATCTATAATAAAATAATAAAGCACTAATATTACAAAAAACAAACCTCCCCTCAACCAGGGTGTTTTATTATTCATATTGACATTTCATTGGCTTTGAAAAAAAAATGTCGTACTTATAGTAAATATTTTCCTCTATCCATACACGTAATCCAAATTTCTGTATGTCATAAGATAAACAAGTTGCGTGAATGATTTTCGATCGAAACCACGTAGTAATGCCGGCCAAAACAGCTGCGTGGATGTCGATGACCTCCGCCGGCCGGCGGGCGGTTTATGGCGGCGGTACTACTAATTGATCGTTTATAAGACCTAATTAGCTAGTCAGTCAAAATAAAAATTCAGAAACAAAAAATGTTAACTACCTTAAACTCGAAAGTGAAATTGTGAGATCAATTAGTAGTACCGCCACCCGCCGGAAGGCTGGAGGTCATCGACATCACGTAACTGTTTTGGCCGGCGTAACTACGTAGTCTGGATCGAAAATCATTTACGCAACTTTTTTATAGACGAATTTATTTACTATACGACATTTTTTTTCCAAAATCAATGAGAAGTCACCGTTTAAATCGTGTAGGTATACTTACCACATATTTACAAGTGCAAGTATGATTTTGGCAGGTCAAAACAGACATTTGATGGCGACTGTTGGCAACTTCAAATTGGGTTTTGTCACCGATTGGCCAAAAATCAAAATTGCTTTTATTGATCGCTTGATGTTTTCTTTTTAGAATTTGTTAATTTAAATTATAAGTACCTGGGTGACCGAGCTTTGCTCGGTCGGTTATATCTCAAACATTAACTACATTTTTTAAAACTTGTCTAAAAACAGTACAAAATAAAAAAAATATATATAAACTTGAACATAAAAAAAAAACAAAAGTAAGTCACCGAGTGGGATTCGAACCCGTAACACTCTTTCTAGCGGTCAGCATCCTTAACCGCTGAGCTAAGCAGATGGCGGCCGGCGCGACGAAATTAGCGACCATATTCTGCGTGGCAAGAAAAACGAATGAAAACCCGAAAACATGCGTTTTCCCAAACATAAGACTAATCTAGATCAATTGTTTACCCCCAAAAACCCCCATATACAGATTTTCAGCAAAATCGTTCGAGCCGTTTTCGAGATCACAGAAATTTATAAATATATAAATAAATAAATATACAAGAATTGCTTGTTTAAAGGTATAAGATAAACAATAAAATAACAAAAAAATTACCAAAAAACATAATATTTTTAGAAAGCAAAAATCTAATTCGTATTCGATTAAATTTTATTATTCATATGGCAATTTTTCCTATTTGTCACATTACTGTCATTGTCGCTTGTTTGACATCTGTCAAGAACAAATTGCCACAATAAAAAAAAATTGCCATGCGGCTGCTTTTATATCTTTGGCTGTTTTAATCATACTTGATTGATTTAGAAGTAAAAAAAATCGCAAGCGAGGCGTCTCAGTTTCGAGCGTAGACCTAGATTTTTATTACTGCGTAAGGTTTCGAGATTGGCCAAAAATGCTTTTGCCCGGCTGTCCGGCTGTCTGTCAGTTTGTCCGGCTATTCTCGCATCTGATCTCACATCTTATTTCTCAACCGGTTCTGGTAATATTTTGTGAAAGTGTTTGTATTATACAATAATAAAACAATTTTTATTATAGTGTTATTTAAAGCCCGGCAAAATTTGTTCCTCCTGTCCCCGTTCCCGTTCCTGTTTCCGTTTCCGTTCGGTAGGTCGCCCCATTGCATCCCTCAAGGGGTTGAATTTTGAAAAATTCTGAAACATGTAACTACGAGTACTTACTCATTTATCGCCAGGAGTAAGTGCTCCTGCGAAGTTTCGAATAATATGGTCTATCTAATCTTGTTTCTCCATACCTACAAAATTAGGACCCCTTTTTTCGGTTAAATATTTAGCCGATCACGGCGAAGCCAAGGGGAAGGTTGTGTATTTCGCCACTATAAATAAATAAATATATAGGGGCAAATTACACAGATTGAGCTAGCCCTAAAGTAAGTTCAAGACTTGTGTTATAGGATACTAACTCAACTATACTATATTTTATAACAAATACATAAATAGATAAACATCCAAGACTCAGGATAATTTGAAAAAGGCCATTTTTCAACTTGCTCTGACCGGGGATCGAACCCGGGACCTCTGGGTGGCGGACTAGCATGGTGACCACTACGCCACGGAGGTCGTCATGTATCATAAATCTATAACATATACCTAGATTTTTTTAATTTAATAATATCATCTTCATATCCGCCACAGGAAGTCCACTGCTGGACATAGGCCTCCCCCAAGGATTTCCAAAACGTACTTAAAATAATAATATGTTAATTTAATGAATAATTATTCATTAAGCTATAAGTAATGTAAATACCTACTTGGATAATTTTATAATCAAACAAATATTCAGCAAATAGTAATGTTTATTTTTAGAAGTTTTTACATGATCTACCTAAGTGATAATACAACTATAATACAATGTAACAATATTTAACGTGTGTTCACATATCGGTTAAGGTTAAAATTTATTAAAAAACCCACAAACTCTGCATACATAAGTAAGTACTTCTTGATTGTTAATATTTAACCAATACCGATATGGACACATTTGTAGGAGTTAATACCTATCTTAACTTACACTTTCATACATAAAAGGATTGTCTAAGTACTTACTTCTTGTATGTTGGTGAGTTGCACTGTTTCTCTTAAATGCACAGCCAATGATCGCTCGTTTTCAGCTTGTTTCTTACAAAGAAACTACTTTTTGAAAATATTTTATGGCAAATAAGTACAGCAAATATAGTAGATACCTACTTAAAAACAAACTGGAAAACCAGAACAGGCGTATAATTTTATTTCAAAATATTTAAAATGTAGGATATAAGTACTTATTACATATATATATATTTATTTTATTACAAATAATACGTGTAAGTTGGTTAGTCGGTACTGTGAAGTTATACCAAAGTAAGATAAAAGAACATTCAATGGTTGTTTATAAAATAATTTAAAGGGCTTTCTAATTCTTAGGGATAGCAAAATTTTAATTAAGTATCACGTTTAACAATTTATCATTTAATTTCAGATTCTGGGCTGGATCATGTTTTTTGCCCTGTATTTGTATAGTTCGCGAGTTCAGAGTTCGTGCGAACTACTAATTATATTATAATTCGTGTAAGTTAGTAGATATACCTACTGCAAAAGTTATACCTACCTGCAAAATTGACTGTTTACTTTATTTACTTCACTACATACTCGTATGTAGAAACTTTTTTTTATAAATTGACATTTTATTTAGGTAATGTAAGTAGGTAGGCTTAGAGATGAGAAAAATGTAATTCGGAGTTATCGGAGTCACGATTAAGAACTACGTAGGGCCGCTTACGTAACTGTGTTTTATTACCAGTTACAAAAGATTTTTATCTCTTTTTTCGTTACAAACTGAAATCTTTTTAGCCATAAAAATAAAAGTAAATGTAGTAAGTACCTTCCCAACTAACTACTAATAGTTGCTGGTCGATCTGTCTTGTGATCTGTACCTTTTTAGGACCAGATTGTTTACAAATGTAGGTATGTACCTTTTGCTTCAAGTATGTATAAAAGTGTAGAGTGGTTTTGAAAAACCAAACGCGCAATGTTGATAGTCTATACTAGGCACTATTATTTTCAATTGACACACTATATTTCTTACAAAAGCTGTTTCTGAACTTAGTATACACTAAAGCCGGATCGCTAATCTTGAACTAGACCCCTAACTCTAAATTTCTTTTTAATTTTTTGTTTTATAATAAAAATCTGGAATCAAAATAATGAATGAAAGGTTACTAGTCCATCGCATGACACGACCCTCTATCTACTAAAAGTTGGTTTAGATCATGGTATAATAAAATAAGGTATTCTCTTCCCGTGACAGCTGATGACGTAGGTGGAACTTGACTACGTCATCAGTTTGATATGTTGCCACTGTGTGAAATTTAATTACCCGAGCGTAATGCATTTATGAACTTTATATACCAATTTCGAAATAATAATCCATTATATAAATTTATAAAATATTGAATTGATGAATCACGCGAGAATTGCGAGATACTAAATAGCTAAGTTACTTAATATTTTATTTAATATTCATGAACTAATTGAGAAAGTCCTTAAATTTAGTGAAAAGAACAATCAGTGGCAACACTTTGTGACGTAGTCAAGTTCCATCTCGGGAAGAGAATACCTGTTTTATTATACCATGGTTTAGATACTAATATTATGTACCTGTAATATTTTAGATACACTGAATAAAAGAAATAGCCGAACCAGTTTTGCTACGTGCGGTTTGGTTAGTAGATACCAAACTTTTGTTCTAATTAGCAAAACTATGTAGTTGCATATACCAAATTAAAACTATGTTAAATAAAACACATTTTAATTACTAGTAGCCCTAAGTCCGTATCTGAGTTAGGGGGATATTACATTGTCAAATATCTCTGATCATTTAAATGATCATATATTTGATCCAATATAATATCAAGGAGAAAATGAATTATATGTCTATAATACATTATCCAATATCATTGACTATGAGTCAATGATATGATCTATGATCCAAGATAAATTGTAGTGTAATATGCCCCTTAAGCAGTCTCTCTATTTTTTTTCTCAGTGTTGGCGTAGTATTGCAGTGGCGGTGAATGCACAGAGTAAAACGTTTGCACGCCATAGCAGCGTGTTCTTTCTTTTATCTATGTTTCTTTATCCCCCGACAAAAAAGAGGGGTGTTATAATAATTTTGACGCTAATCTCTGTCGGTCTGTGGCACTCGAAAGGATGGACCGATTTCGATCCGATTTGTTTAAAAGGAAAGCAAGTACCCTTGCGGTGGTTCTGAATGAAAATCGATTGACCCGTTTAAAAGTAATAGGAGTTAAGTTATAGATTTCTCTAGCAAATAATAGACGCCGCTACGGATATCAATTCGTATCGGTAGTTTCGTTACTCATCACTAGATGGCGGTCTTGACAGTCGGGGTTTTTTTAAATTTGCCTATAATAAACTTGTGAAACTTTTTACTTAGCCCAGACACTAGAGAAATAGTGTACAGTACGATCGGTATTTTTCTGATTAACGATTAGACTTCAGTTACAAACAACTACATTTAAATGCCATGATGATAACCACAATGGTAAAATAAATCAGCATTAAAGTAGGTGCTTAAGTTTCATACTTATCTACTTTAACAACACATACAGATAATTTATTTATACAGGAAAGAAATAAAGTTCAGTATGAAATAATTACGAACTTAAATCCTTAATCTTACGGCGCAAGCGCCACAAGATTGATGACACTGATCTGAATTGTAGCTGTTTTGATAAACGTAACACATTGACAATCCAGCTGAACAATTTTCAACTGTATTATAAAACCAAGCTTTACTTAATGCCGAACAGCTGGAGTTTTTGTCAAACAGCGTATTATTCAATCCAACTGCGACAGATACAGTATATTAAGCACGTGTCGGAATAAAACATATCTACCGATTATTTAAATATGTCTTGTAATCATCAATACGAAGAACTTTTACTAAGGGAAAAAATTGTACTTATTGCAAATGATACAATGTAGTAATTTCGATTTACGACAAACTGCTCAAGACTGCATTCTTGTCAAGGAAGAACGGTTTTTTACGTCTTTGAATTATTCCCTTGTGAAATTTGTTCGTTTTGATGATATCAATCGGTATTTATGTCTTGACCGGACCCATTGTAGGTAGGTATATGTAGAGGAATCACATTTATATAATTATTTAAAGAAAATACTTTTGCATATGTTTGACTTTTACAAAAACTTTGGGGTCCTTTAAAAGTAAATCTTCACAGTACTCCTAAATCCCCATTTGTAATAGTATAATTGGTATCTTTTGACCATTAACTTATTGTTAGATGTATATACATACAATATCACAAATTTCATTATTTAAATAAAAGTAGATAGTAGTAATATGTCTGTTACCTTTCATTTGTTGTACTTAGAATAAATAATATAAAATTTGTTTTATTATTAAAAAAAAAATACCTATAGGTATATGAAATACCTAAGTACACATGGTATTATGAAGCAAAATGCACCTAGGTTGTTTATATTTTGCTAATGAAGTTTTATTATTTTTAGTACTTACATAAGTTTAAAATTCTAGTATCTACTAGTTCAAGAATACATATTCCGGTATTTAAAAACATACCTGTCATGATTGTTAATAAAACACACAAAATACCTATTGTTAGTAAGTATATAAAATTAAATACTATGCACACAGTTTCAAAAAAATTTTATTTACAGAATTATTAATTGCCTATTATTCCTATTATTGTACTAATTATTTAAACAGTGCTACTATAGATACAGTCACTATGTCTGTACGATTCATATCTAAGTAACAATTCAACACCTCGCTTACATTAGAAGCTTTTATTTAGTTAAATGTTACTATAACATTCTACGCCGTGACATCAAATTGCCAATGACAGAGTTTATCACCTATTAAAAATTATAAGTACTTAATTTAAATAACGGCAGAAAAAAATACTTACCATGTCCTTTTAGGTAGGTGAGTAAGTATTTTTTTTTAAATATCACTTGCATGTATTTCACCTACACATAATTAAATAAAAATTGAACGATATACATACAGTGAATAATGGTTTCTTTAACAAATATCCAATAATAAGGACAAAAAGTTAACTTGCAGACCGGAATCGTAATCCCATGAAAATCTGTGTAAAACGGGAACAAAAATATAAGGATTAAGTAAGCCAGAAGTTATCTAATAAATTACTGAAAGTATATATATACTCGTACTATACCAACCTTACCCTAAAGTATTCTAAATTCATAACTATGTAGTTACTTACATCGTATTCATACATTTTGTTACAATTAACAAATCAGTATTGTCATTGGCAACCATTGCCTTAAAATAACAAATTACTTAACCATTTAAAATTTAGCGTAATTTATTTACAATAGCATTATAAAAATAATTATTAACTGGTTCAAATCATTATTGTTATTTTGTTATTTCGACTAGTTAACGTTGGACACAAAAAGTTTGCTAGTCAAAGTCTAGGATAAAGGAACTTCAGAGATTATGTAAATAGATCACACAAAAATAGGGAATACTAGTAATTTAAAAGTACCTAAGTTATCAAACAGTCTAATAAAATTCTAGGATGATGAAATGTCTCCACATATTTTCATTTACACACTGTTTAATTAAAATTCATCTAAAAATCCAGCTGCGTAACATCCTTTGCGCATTTGAGGAAGAGATGAATACTAATGTTTTTTTTTACTGAAATCAGACCATCCAATTCAGTCTGAACGATTTGTTTGCTTGGACGATACGATAAAAGTAATTTTAAGGCATCTTCACCTCCTTTTACATAGCCGCTGTGCGAGCCAGTCCTTCGTCACGCAGTTGGTTAAAAAATTTACTTATAACTACCAAAACGCGTTCGATAATACCTAGTTATGATTACACCACAAATTCACAGCTCTGATAGAAAGTGTCCTTTCTCTCACCATTTACTCTAGTGTTCTGTACTTCAGTAGTGGCAACCGGTCTGGGTCACCACGTCGATGTACTCAGGTGTTCTCGTCCGAGGAGTCGTCGGATGATGAGCTGGTGAGGAGACTAGAGGCCATGGTGAGCTGGCGGATGAACGGCTCCCGAGGTAGACTTTGTTGTCCAAGCGGTAGACGTCTTACACCCATCCTTTCGCTTTCTGGTAGTGATTTGCTACACTTTTCTTCTGTGATTGCATCCCGAGATAGAGAACTGAAATTTTTATATTATTTTTGAACACATTTGAGATGCTTTAGCAACACTAAAACTAATAAAACTCTACAGCAAATAAAAAAATAAACTTAGTAATTAGGTTGCAGAAGGCATTTTTATGACTGCATTATCTATTCCAACACATTTATGAGAATTTTTCTGTAATATGTAATTATTCTGTAATCAAAATAGAACTAATTTAAGTACATACTATTTTGCCGCCAAGATAAGGTAGTATGTTCAAGTTTCCTATTTAAAGTTACTTAAATTTTTTTATAAGATAAAATCTATGTAGCATAAAAAAATAACGCACCCAGTCAGTTCCAGCATCGACCCTCGTCTGCATTGGCCACGATGTGGGCCCTGCATTATACTGGCCGGTCTTGTAGAGGCTCCCAATGGGTCTGAATGCGCCACATCTTCCATCAATAGCACCGATGGTCCTCCAAGGCTTGTACTTCTCTTTGACAGCATGCTTGGTCCTTGGCGAGCTTGATATTCCCCTTTATTTGATGATGTCTCCCCTTTGCTACATTCTCCCTTAATCACTGCCTCGGTATCAGACGTGGTCGCCTCTGCTCCACCTTGCGTGGAACTTGAGCTCTCTCTTCGGAATAGACCTATGATAGATTTCGGATGTTTTGGCTTTTCTATGCCTCCTAAGATGATGTGTGTTTTACAGTGGAGAGGAAGAAAAGAGAAAATATATATGAGAAAAGGTCGGTTATTCAGTGCAGGATATAGATTTGTTACTTAAGTATCATATCATTATATATTTACATCAGTACACGTCAGTATAAAGAAAAAGCTTTTAAAAGGATATTTCGATTAGTTACTATAGAAACAAGAAGTTTAGAAAGCTGAACACAGACATGCTCATTTCAAATCATGCTATAATAAGTACCTATATGTAGATAGGTTAAACTTAAAGATGAGTACATAAAAGGCAAATAAATAGGTAATATGGCAAATAAATAGGTAATATAAATGAAAACAATAACTGTGGTGATAATATAAAAACACGCTATTTTACAGTACAATAAAGAATGAAGCAATTGAATAAGTACATACAAACTTTAATTAATTAATGTTTATTTTTTTAATAGCCGATCATGTCCCACTGCTAGGAGTGTTATTTATGAAGGTACTATAGGTAACATAAAACTTTCCTAATCATAAAACTTCAATTCGAAATGATTTTGTTACATTTTACGTTTCAAATGTCATGTTATATTCTTATATTCTTACCCGAAGACATAAAAAAGTTGTTGATCAAGTATTTATTATTGTTCGTTAAAAAAATTATCCTTTAAAAATAGGTGCCTAAAATTAACATTCAAATATTTTGTTACTATCAACAAACGCAAAATCAATTTGTTACATCTAACAATCAGCTAAACATAAACGGTACACGACGATAACACTTAAATACATACCCAAGAAAGTAGCGGAGGGAGAACTGTAAGCGAGGTACTCTTTGTTCGAAGCCCAGGAGGGGAACTCTGACTGCTTGAGGGCCCCGGAGCCCTCGGCCTCCTCCCGTTTCCATGGCAACATGGTCTCGGTTGCCGTGGGGGTGGCGACGCGAGCGTGGTCTGGTACTGTCATGTATGTATCTGTATGGAAAATAAAAAAACGTAAGTACCTACTTACCTATTTTTCAATATACCTGCTTGCCATAAAGCAAGTACTGTAGCCTATACGTAGTACTCTTTATTGAAAAATTACAGCTTTCTAGTACGTATAGTCTCTGAGTAAAACCACGGACAGACAGACGAACAAACAGACATGGCGAAACTATTTCTTGTTTAAACTAAGGAACCGCGACATTCCATTGATTGCAAGGAAGCAAACAGGTGAGAAAAAAACCCCAGAGCTTTTCGGCCGGTATAACAACCTATTGGGGTGTATAAGAGTTATCAATCGCAAGTGAGATTACAAATGCATATTGATAGACCAGAAAGCACACAGGCTTTGAATTAAAAACAAATGCAAACCCCAGAATGTTTCGGCCGGACCAAGCCCTACATTATCAGCAAAAGAAAATAGGAGATTTCAAATGCCTATCCATTTCGACAAGGAAGTGTTCGGCCGTCGGACCGGCCAAAACGCTCTGGGGTTTGGAGTGCGAATTTCAACTACAAAAGCCTGTGACTTCCTGGCCAAAATCAACAAGCTTATGAAATGTCGCTACGGAACACTTAAAAAATACCCATACATACTAATATAAAGTGTAACTACTATAGACGATAGTAACGTCCTTTTTCTATGTCAAACCAAATTAGACTTTGACATTGTAATTTAGAGCGCAACGTGGCTTGACACTGAAACGCGGATACGCAGTAACGTCCGTCTTGCGTGCCGCTTTCGGAGTAACCCCCCAGTATCATTAAATTATTAGGATGAGGGATGTTCGACCTCGATCACGAAAAAAAACTAAAAAAATAACCTACCTAAAAATTCGTTTGTATTAAATTTACCCTGGATATATCAAAGTTGTTATGTACCTGTACAATATTTTCTACTCAAATAACTTATGTATAATATACTAATTTTTATCTATATATTTTTTACTGTAATTACCATTGTCATCAGACATCCTCCGCTCATCTTCTTCAAGTATATCCTCATTGGGCACTACAAAATTAAAAATAAACAATTAAATATAAAAATCTGATGTTAAAAAATGTACTATTTCTCGGATTTTGATCATGCTTTGTAATATGTATTCAGAGATAAGTAGATATTAATTTTCCAGTGATTTTCTAAAGCAGTAATTTATCACGTACTTAGATATGTAAGTAAATTCAGGAAGTCTACTCATGAATTTTATATACATAGGTAGATATAGCAATATATTGCATAAATTTACATAGAATTTAATATGAATATTAATATTGGTTAAATACATAAGTAAAACATGCATAACTAGCAAACATCTAGGTATGTTTTAAGCTGATACCTACAAAGTGTAGATGTACGAGTAGATATTGTAGACATATAAAATATAGACACTTATCTGCTTTATTCTTAGTAAAGATAACCATTATTAAAATTAACTACGATATATTTTGGCAAAGAAAGTGAAAATGACAGTTTACATATAGGTACAAGGAAGAGACAACTCTACTTTGTATATTATACATGTGCAGTGTGCTTAGGCGTACCCATTAACTAGTTTTTCGGGCGGGGACGGATTGCACCCCTAGATCCCCCCCTCAGTACGCCTATGACGTATAATAATAGCATAGAATTAATTTACAAAACTATCTTATAAACTTATGTTTTTCTTTTCGTCCGCTTCACAAACAGAGTTGTTCTGCATTTGTTTCCATCAGTTTTGCTATTTATAATTTTTTTATTACACTTCTAAAACTCATATAGATTGAATTACTTTTTTTGTTGACATATTAGCTATGAAGGAAATAGTTATCTTTACTACATGGAGTGTTGGCCAATAATGGTTGACTAGTGGAAGTGAAAAATCAAAAGATGCTTATATTAAAAAAATAGATATATGTAGATAGTATGTGTTTAGTTAATGTCCCATGCAATTTATCTGCTAATGTCATTGAATGTAGTAAATGTTAGGCGCCTGATGAAATTACAGTAATTCAAGAAAGAACATAGTGCGTACCTATGACATATTATTTTCTAGAAGTGCTGGTTTTATTGCAATTAGTTTGAAAAGCTACATATGTTGTGAGTCTACAAGATGAATTCGATACAAGATTCTAACATATGGAAGATTCTAAAAACAGAATTACATAGTATCGTTATAAATAATATTAAATTCGGTTCTTTTTGAGGTTTTTAAACGTTCTTATTTTTTCTAATTTTTGTAAAAAATCTTTATCTGTAAAGTAAGATTTTTACTCGTTAATTTCAAATTAATGTCAAGTCTGTAAAACCATTCTAGTAATCTGTACTATTTAAGATACTTAAATATGAAAGAATCTTGTTTATATTCTATAGTAAAATTGCTCTATCTTGAATAATAATTTCAAATAAATTGATACGATTTAGCAAGAACTTACCAAACACACGAGAAAATAAACTCGCAGGTAAGAACTCTCGCTTGATCTCTAGCCAAATAAATACATGAACTAATGTATCAACAATGCACATCTAAGTTTACTCTGATTATACTCATTGTTGTCTTCTCACCCAGAACAAGTATAATCCAGAGAAATCAAAATTTCGAGATCATCAGACGCAGTAAGGCAACAGTTAAAGTTTTAGTAGATAAACACATACCAAAGTTATACGTGGATCTGTCCCTTCTCCACGGTAAGGATTTCTCAACAGCTGTCGGCAAGATCTCTTCAGGAGTTTTAGCATATTGTTTGACGATTCTCGCTTTCAAAGGATTGAATCCTGGCAGGTTAGCCAACTGGTTTAAGAGTGAACTACTATTTTCTTTATGCGAGGACGTCGGACTGACTTCTTTATATCCAGCTTATCATCGTCAGTTGTCGAGATTATCGTTAGTTTGCGGTGCCACATGAAGATTGCCAGAAGGGAAGAAAACGACAATCAAACAAACAATATTAAACAAGCAGAAATGAGAAGATACTGGTTAGGAACGTTTGTTTAGCGATTAGTACTGGTTTGGTAGGATATAGATTTTTGGAAGGGACAAATTATTTGTAAATATACGGAGCTGCCGCATTGCAATGAGTTTTAGGGACGCTGATTTTTCATTTGAGTTTGCTAGTCACACTTTCTTACCTTCGATTTTCAATGTCTGAGCACACTCTTGTAAAATTCAAGATGTAAATAGTGGCGAAAATAAGACCAGTCAAGTACACAACGGACTTGCGCATATCTTCCGTAAAAAGATTGTGATGACGCTTTGATGACAGAAAGATACTGAGGGAAGATTTAAGATTTCTTTGCGGACTGTTACACACCTTACGTTTGCAGTCGTAGTTACCTGAGTGGAATATGAAGTCTCAAAATATTTATATCTGGACTGGAAACTCAAAAAAGTTTGCCAAGGGGCCTTTTTGGGAGGTAATGTTTAGGAAACAAATACATCCATACTAATAGACTTCATCTTGTCAAGTCGAAATGGTTCCAATATAGTTTCTATTCCAAATGATATTTGACCAGTATGTGGTAACAGTGATCCCTCTGTCGTACGCCTCATTTTGGCTTAAGATGGTACATCACGTAGGGCAGTTCGGACACGACAGAAGGTAGTCTATCGACTAAATGACTAGCAAACTGAAATGGAATGTTTTGATTCGATAGAAGCAGTTCCGTATGAATAACTCAAAATCGAAAGAGGCATAGATCTTCTTAAGAGTAAATATAGGTACCACATACAGAAGGCGAGAAAACCGTAACATGCCACCACAAAGACCAGCACATTCCCACTGTTTAGCCAATTAGAGCCAAAGTCCCGTGTTAACTTCGTAAAATAAACCCAATTAGTTTAGTTTTTGACTGAAGTGCAAATAAGGTGAAAATACAGTTGTTACAACCTTACAACTCACAACATCTAAATACTTAGTGCAGTTTGGATTTGAATTTATTTTTTAATTTAATATATGTATTAATGAATTTTAATTCCTCCAAATGAATCACCCAAGTAAATGGTAAAAATAAGATTTTACTCAACAAATAGTGCTCTACAACAATTTATAAACTTTCCAAATTGTTATTGGGTGAACATATTTTAAACATCAGTTCTAATCTTTTTCTATTGCAAGTTAAGTTACAAGCTGAGTAATTTTCAAAATAACTTCTGGTTGGTTAATTACTTTAAATATATTTCTGGACATTATTCTTCTTACTATTAAAGAGCTAAGCTCTTGTCTGTGGAGCAACCAATGCCTTCCATCTCTCTCTATCTAAGTCAAGTTTCTGCACATCATTAAGTTTCTTTATGGTAATTACTTAATTTGATGTGCGTATTTCTCTTCTTAGCAAAATGTCTTTTTTTCGCTAATTACTTATGTATGATAACGAGACTTAGATATTTCGCACATTTTTTATTAAGATATTAGCTAAACCTAACGATTCAGGTAAAGAAGCTACAACTAACTTCTAGATCATTGAGATTCTGAATTATAAAACTTGCGAAAAGGCTGATATTCAAAAAATCCCTACGTTATTTCCGACAAATTATTATAGATATAATTATTTCTGATATTCAATTCCAAACTATGTGTCGCACAGGGTGTCCATGCAGAATACCTACGCGGGGACTTGGCAGTGAAAGTAATACCGCCGTCATCGCCGTCGCGGCGCGGCTCCCGGTCCTCACAGTCCTCCTGCAGGACCTCGTCTATGTAGTCTGCAAAACGGGCGGGAATCATAAAATAAACTGTCACATTTTATGGTCAGTGTAGGGTTCCGTAGCATTTAACACAGGCGCCTATTAACTAATGGGTATCCTATGGTAGCAGAAGTGGCCCTCATTTGAAATAAATTGTTTAAAAGTATTTTGACTGCCGACAATCTGTGGAAAGACCACTAAATTATTTTCGCCTTAATAGACTAGGTACTCGTAGTTGTAGTTAGTACGTTATGCTTCCCAATTCACTGCAACTTTATTACGTTTATTTTAAGTTACTGTTTTATACAAATACAGTTATAAAAGCTTAATCGATATGTTATTTATAATTTTGTCAATCTACTTTTGACTACGGAACCCACACGTAGAATTGATAAGACTTGTGTGCATTGAGCTCAGACTACTTTGTGTACTTTATAGACAGTGTGATATATTTTTTGATGATGTTTTGATCATAAAGTGTTTCAAGGAACACTACATTAATTCCAACATGCACTATAAAATAAATTCGTGTTCTAATGTGAGCTCCTGCAATTCTTCGTTGCATGGACGTACAAACAGACATACGCAGTAAGTATAGACATATATAAAAAAAAACACTTCTTTTTCTCTTCTGCCTGCCGCAACAGGCTCCGTGGGGTTTTTCTGGTTTAGAGCTATATCATTCACTTCTTGTGAACATTACATAAACTCATCATAGATTTTGTACCTTTTTGGTGTGTTCTATCGGATCGGACATCTTTTAATTACATTTACGTTCTTTCGAGCAATAAATTCTACGCATTTACTGTATTTCAGTCTTTTGGAACTTTATATTTCGCATCTCAGTTACGTAGAGTCCGAGAGAGTTTTGTCCGTCCATGCAGATAATGTTGCTAGTGTCATAACAAAGCATTTGTGCTCGCAAATAAACATAATAATGACAATAATAATCGTAAATTAATAAAAATAATTAACAGATACTTGGACCCACACGTGCATGCGATCGACACTCGTGATAATAATAAAGAATAAATAAGTACCTAATCTATAATACTTTATTTTACCGTGCGTGAACTGTTTAGCCGAACCGTTTTGCTGGAATTCGGGGAAGGTGACATGATTTTTGCCATCCTGAAACAAGAAAATATGTTTTAATTTTGAGTATTTCTAAATAAATACAATGTTAAGAATAAGCAATGAGATTGTGTTACAAAAATCAGTGTCAAATTTTTAAATGTAATTAAAAATTTGATTTTCATTTAGATACGAAAATGTTTGTTTGCCGGTTTTGTAGGTTCTATTAAACCAACGACAAATGAACATGAATTATTATGAACATACCGAGGAAACACAACATTACATTAGTAAGTCTTGATAAATAACTAAAAAATATTAAAAGAAAAGACATCAACGAGCAATACTTTTCGAAACGATAAAATATACTCTGCTTTCATATACTTCGAAAAGAAAACGTTTAGTTTTCTGACTGACTTCGCGGCGGCGGATTTTCAGTAGCGTCTTGTAGTTCACCTGCTGAATGTTCTAGAGAACTGATAGCTATGGGTGTCTCACCTGCTTCCCACGTTTACTGCGCTTGTGATGGTGCTTCCTGTCGCCGACGCGGCGGCGGATGTTCATGTGCGTCTTGTAGTTCACCTGCTGAATGCCCAGGTCGCGTTCATTTACCGCGTGACGACTGTAGCTTAGCCGACGATGCTGAAACACGTAACATAGAAAAGTATTAAATAAAAAGCAAAAGAAGCATTGTTCTCCGAGTGCCTACAACATATTGGTTCGTCATTTTTATGTAAGTTTGTTCATGTTTGTACCTACAAAGAAAAGTCGAGCAACTTGTAGGAAAATAAACCAATTTTATTTTTATAACGAACATTCGTTAGCCTTTCGCGAGTTCACAGTTTGGGACAAACTACTAGTGCTTAGTGTAAAGATTTGTATTAAAAGGAGATTTTCATTTCGGCCCTCTAAAACTCCGACCTAAATAGAGGCAGTTTAATTTTAAAGGATGTATCTGTGTGTGGACGGGCTCTACAGTAGATACCTGCGTAGATGCACCTGCTATTGGCACTTTATCTGGAGCTCCTCCGTGCTTCGGAGGGCATGTAAAAACGTTGGTAGCAGTTGTTACTACATGACTAACAAACCTTCCTAAAAACACAGCTTGCTAAAACCCACACCACGGTCACTAACCCTTTTACAAAAAAGAGCCCTAAATATGTTTCATTAAAGATAAGAAATATAAAATTTGAATTATATAGATGACCTGACCAAGGTCGCTGGAAAGCGCTGGATGCAGGCCGCTCTTGATCGGCCATTTCAGAAATCTTTGGGTGAGACCTTTGTCCAGCAGTGGACATTATGCGGCTGAAATGATGATGATGGTGATGGAACTATATAGTACAATTCTAATTAAAGATTAGTTGATACCTAAAAGAGAACTGAAACTAAAAAATTACAAACTGTGTAGTTTCACTAAAATATCACCCTTCAATGCTGTCACCGTGCAATGCTGATTCTTTGTGCCAGTTTTACTCACTAGTTCCATCTGTATAAACTCACCCGTCTAAAAGGCTTGCAGAGCTCCTCGGCTAGAAGATGGTGTATTTTGGCATCGGTCAAGTCCTTTTTAGAGGGGTTATACTCAAGCTCCTGCATATCTATGTTCCATGTTGATGAGTCTAGTTGGCTGAAGCTTGGGCTGGAAAATGATTTATGGAATTGATTTCTTTAACTTGTTTAAAATGTTGAAAAAAGCAAACGAATACAAATAATCTCTATGGTGTTTATCCCAAGTACCAAAGCCACTGGTCTTTTGTGATGTTAATTTAGTCAAAGATAATATAATAACCACGGATAATTATTATTACAAAACTAAGTCGAATAACGATGTATAAAAAAGTCACTAGAGTAATTGATTTTCTACAATGCTCTATTTGTCTGTAGATACTTTCAAATTCTAGAAGAAATGGGTGAAAGTTGTTTAGCCCACATGTGCCTAGAATAAGAAAAATATAAGAAATAAATGTTTGATTCAAGTAATTATTAAGAAAATATTTTTGTCTCTTTTTTTTATCTAAAACAATTAACCTAAAAGTGAAAAGTGCTTCTCAAGACGAATTAAACGAGCCCAAATTTAATGGAATCGCGTCGTTTCATTACAGAGTTCATTAATTCAGCTCTTGATCGGTCATTTTGGAAATCTTTGGGTGAGGCCTATGTCCAGCAGTGGACGTAATGCGTGCGGCTGAAATGATTACAGAGTTCCTACGGTCACCTTCCGGCTTTATCATCAGATCAGCTCCATATCATCATTACATCGTCACGCGATATATATATGCCGGCAAAATTTCAGCTTAATCGGAAACCGGGAAATAGGTCAAATTTAACTTGCAAGATTTGATTACAGAGAGAACGACAGACAACGGGACAGGTGAAACTAAAATAAAAGCTTGTAAAAATAAGCAATTTGTCTATATATTACCTTCCATTGAAATTAGCATTAGTGTAGTTCTTAAATATAGCCGACATAGATTCGGCGCCCGAAATGTTCCCAATAGTCGAGGCGTTCCTTTGCATGTATTCTATAGCATCCTTCATAGCTAGCTTTGAATATGTTTCTAAAATCTTTGGCTCCGCACCCTATAAAAAATTGAAATGTTAAAAAAGTACTCTGAATAAATAAATTATTTAAAAAAAACAATTCATTGCACTTAAAAATAAGTTTGGTTTTAACAAGAATATCGTACTCAAATCAAAAGCAACATTTTTAGAAGTAGGTTATTTAGATACTGAGTAATTTTTCAATAGGCAAATTTGTATTTCCATAAAGTATCAGTAGGTATGAAGTATAAAATAATTGAAAATAAAAATAAATAAATTAAATGTGATCTGTTTTTATCACATTTTTTATAAGAATACCTAAACTAAAGTTTAAACTGAATAGGCGATTAACTTTTATAAAATTGAATTAACCATTAAACATTTTAATGTCTTCTAATATATCAAGTAAAATGTACCTTACCTGATAGTTCCTAAGTAAAAATGGTCTTATAAACCGATTATCAAATCTCTTGAATTTATCACGTATATGATGATTACCATGTTTACCTAAAATATCTTCTACACCTGCCATCAAATGGTCCATGAACTGAAAATATAAATAAAACCTTTTTTTAATAATTTTCTGTAACTCCATGCACACACGCATCAGTTAAAATATTAACCCGGCACCTTTGATTATATAATCAAAGCCCGGCACTAACTATAATATTACCTATAATATAATATTCAAAATAAAGAAGGGGATGAGTCGTGGTACACCCGGTGAGAAAGAAGTTTTTCACTACCAAATCGAAAGCTATATAAGGAGGGACTGAAAAATCGATTACTAGTTTAAGTTTTTAGAGAATCTATTTTTCTTGTATTTTCAATTTTTAAAACTTCTAGGAAATATCAGTAGAATTGAGCAGTAATTTCGCCATCTCACACATTTTTTCAGTAGCTCAGTTGTTATAATATGATTGTTTTTGTGTGATAGTGGCCAATACTGGTGTCAGATTTTATGATGCTGATGTAGCTCAATTGTAAAGACGATTGTCTCGTTAGGTCGATTAAGTTTTTGTTTTAATTATATTTCCATTTTTTCTGTTATCAAAATAAATCAATCTACTTAAAAATAGGATTATTTTAGAAGAAACTTTTTTTCTTGGTGTAGCTCAAGTATTATTAGTAAAACGACTAGAAAGAACGTTCTACTCACCCGTTCATGTATCCTTTCATTCATCGTCGGTTTCCTCTTCTCGGCAGTCTTGACGTTCAGTATCTTCACCAGCGGCTTTATGGTGATGCCCTGGATGAACACCGTGAAGTATATCACCGCTATGGTGGTGGTCACGAACATCGGCTGCAGCTTCACCACCTCTGGATCAATTAATAGCACCAATGCGAATGCAACTGCACCACGGAGACCTGAAATGTTGCAAATAAGTTAACTCTTTCACCGCGAGACTTTATATCATTTGTCGTGCCCCCAGCGCGAGGCATGTAAATAAGGTAAATCGAAAATAAATAACTACAACCAAAAACGGATATGGATTAAGTTATGCGCCAAACGAACTTTTTTTTTTGTCGTAATAAAATAAAAAATATATGTCAATAAGATTAAGTAACATACACAAAAAGAACCACAAAATACAGGGGAAAAAGGGACAAAAATGTCTATATAGGTACGTAAAGTAAAAGGGGGCTTACCTCCGTAGGACATAACGAATTTTTCAACCCTATTTAGTTTGTGCAATCTGAACTTATTAGCTACTGCACTAAATATGTACACGCCTGAAACAAAAGCAAAGTCATTTATTAATCAACAAATCTCTATTTGGATTACCAATAGGATAAACTTGGACGTAAATGAATAACTAATAGCCCCAGAGGGCTGGTTTGCACGTGATCAAAGCTTAGTTGACAGCGTCATGTCAATAAAGTCAGCTTGTAGCCAAAATAAACTTAGTACCTGCAAATTAAAGCTGACGCTTCGTGGAAGGGTTGCTTACCCGAAAATTCACAGAACAAACTAGTTATTTTTAGAAACTACTGGATTACTGATAATCAGTTAAAAACTTGCTGCTACAGTTAAGATCGGTCTCAACCTAAGAGATTTTAAAATCCAGATTGATATTTAACACGTGACCTTTAGTTTATATTTAGTTTCCTAGATATTAAGGTAGCCTTGTACCTTCATACTAAGTGTCCTTTTTTATCTTGCAATGAGCCGAGAACACCACAGGACAAAGTAGGTCGGTGTACGCAAGTCAACCCTTCTTGGGAATGGAAAAAAAGTTGTTGCACGAGATATGTGCTTTATTCACTAGTTGCCTCTTACCATATCCACAAAAAGTATTGGAGAGGTCCGATTATAGGCCACAAAACACACAAATTAGCGTGATACCACTCAATATTTTAAATTCAATGATGATAAATTTATACTTTAGAGTTTAAATTTAAGTTAAAATAAACCATCACAAAATATAGCTTTCTAGTACTTAGAGTAAGGTTACTTTGTTTAGTACCGAACCTTAAAAATGAACTACTGCGGCACATCAGACAAATTATTTTACATGCATCGCTTTTATTTTCTTTGTTGTATTAATTATATGTGTCTATGATGTGTCCAAATAAACTAATTATCTAGATATCTATCTAAATATAAAATACACACTCACCTATTATTCTAAAGACTGAGCAGAAAATGATTGTCAACAACACAAACCACGTGTTCCAGACGTGGTTGTTATTAACAGTAGCGACTCCAAGGAACATGAAGATGATGGTCTCTGAGGAAGAGGACAGCATCTTCATGGTGTACTTGATGGTCGTGTGGGACTTGTGCGAGATGTTTCCCTCTACGTAGTTCTTCATTGTTATGCCGCAGAAGGTAATACTGGAAAATACAATCATCACACTAATATTATGAAGGCGAAAGTTTGTGTGTGTGTGTGTGTGTGTGTGTGTGGATGGGTGTGTTCTTCACGCGCAATCAGCTGGACCAATTTTAATGAAATTTGGTATGTAGGAAGCTGACACCCTGGATTAACACATAGGCTACTTTAGGCGCGGGTAACACTCCGGCTTGCTACTAGTTTCTTATAAAAATCTTCATTCCGTATCAAATCCTATCTTTAAATAGGTACCACTGACATTTATTTCTAACTTAGATTGGTTCATTTACTTTTTCGTAATCATTTGAATGAAAACAATTGAAGTGAAGGAATAACACAGCTAAAGCAATTTAAAAAAATAGTATCTTTCAAAGACATTTCAAAGTTATTCGAGGAATAAGTATTCCTAAATTCTAGATATTTAAACCCTTCTTGTTATATCTGTTCCTTTTTTCTACTCGTTAATCTTTGGAGAAGTAAAAGCCGTAAAGCGAGGCCCGAACGGGTTCAAAGTAACTAAGTTACATATGCAACTGGAAATACGCTTAGATAAGGAAGAGAATATTCAGCGATATACTAAGATATAGATACATCTTCAAAATATGAGGACCTATGTATAACTTCGAGCATGAAATGTTCTAAGATCATCGTTCCAGCGTAAAATACATCATCATCTTTTTAGCCAGATTTCTAAAATAAACGATCTAAAGTAGCTTCCATCCAGCGTAAAATTTAGAATTTTGTTTAATCCTATCTTCAAAGAGATTATACTCTCCTGTATTTGTCTGTTTATTTTCGGTAAACAGAAACGTGATACGTGTGCCTAAGCCAACTAAGTGAAACCAAATAGAAATAAGTGGATTACCTATTTAAATGACATCTACCTCGTACGTAAATCCGATAGAAGTATTTAGGACCGCTTACCACTTCTTGCTGTTTAATAAACTGAGTATGATGAAGAATTATTTATGTCTATATAATAATTACCTGACTATGACGAAGCCAAAAGAAGGGTTATGTTTTTTGCTGTGTGTTATGTAGGTATGTGTATGTCAATATGTGTTCAGGTATCCATGGTATATTGACAAATGAGGTATCATGTAATTGGAAGTGTCTTAGCTGTCTACTGGTTATAGGCTATATTATAGCGTACAGCGTCTTTTAAATCCGAATTTGTAATTACGGTAAATTCGGTAAACCTAATCTAGCTACTAACTAGATAGTAACTTAGTTAACTTAGCGGTAGTAAACTTAGCTGTAAGTAACTATTTGACGTCAACAATTGTGCAACAAAATAATGACGATTATTAAGAGATATTATTAATATCCTATGATAATAAAGATATATTTGAATTGAATTGAATTGATATTTCCAAAACATTATTACATTAATTATCACTGAATAAAACATTAAATAATTTTTATACTTACGCTAAAATTCCACTCATATGGAACATTTCAGCATTCAAATACGCCAAGTAAGCCATGACGAAGATAAATATCGGCTCGATGACCCTGACTTCGTGCGTGAACCGCGTGACCAGGCCCGTGGCGAAGCCCCAGATGACACCGATACAGGTGCCTCCGAAGGCTACCACCAGGAAAGATGCCAGGCCCGCCAGAAAATCGGTGTACATGAGCTTGGATGGACCCATTTCTCTAAAAATTATAGAACAGATATCAATAACTTCCGTCCGGGGTATGTTAGACCTGGTGTCTAGATGTCCAAGGGGTCAATAAATCTAGATGCAAGAAAAACCAATAGTCATATAGTACATTATGGCTTAATGTCCAAATGCTCAATATGTCCAGATGCTAGAAGGATTAATTGTTCTTTTTTTTACTTCTGCAACAATGAAAAATATATCTAGATGTTTGAACGAAGCATAATATTATTGGAACTAATGATACTCGTAAATGTGTTATTAATTAATTGTAACTTAATAATAGATAATTTAAGAAAAGAAAATCTTGCTCGATTGTTTTTGTTCTCTACTTGGTCCAATGGTTGACTGACAGAGAACGCCATGTGGCGTTAAGTCGTCACTTTTGTACACTTATTTTGTGCAATAAAGTTTAAATAAATAAAGTTTAAAAGATTTTATTAGTAGATACTTAAATAAATAAACGTTTATCTACGTGTTACTTACGTATAAGCTTCAAACATATGGTACAGTACGACCGTCACAGCATCATTAAGCAGGGACTCGCCAAACACCACGATGTACAACACCTCATCGACGTGGATCTCTTCGAAGACTGCTAGCACAGCCACGGGATCCACGGCCGATATCAGAGCGCCGAACAACAGCATGTCTAGGAGAGGAGTGTTACAGCCAAACATGCCGGTCTGCCCGCAGGCCCAGAGGGATGCACCTGAAATAAAGATAGAATCAGTACCTCAGTATTCTTAGCAATAAAGCACGAGCCGCACGGCTGCGCCCCGCGGCGTTACTCCCGTCTATATGTTAATCAAGGGTGTCAGCTTCCTGCATACTAAATTTTATACATACACACATACACACATTCACAAACTTTCGCCTTTTTAATATTGGTGTGATATTACGAGAATTTCGAAAGAAACGCTTTCCTCGATAGAAAAATCAAAATTGAAATCTATTCAATGATTTAAAAGTAGTACGCAGATATATAAACGTGAAAAATCTAGCTGGTTTTTATGTAGAATCCCTCTGGAAATACAGGAGAACTTGATGTCAATGCTTATTACTTTACACGATAGTAAAAACTGTGTCAATTTAATGCGCAATAATGACTGTTGTCACTAGATGACAGTTGTTAAGCTACGTCAAATGCTTTTAGGCAGCTCTAAAAATCTGTCATCAGTTTTAGTTCCAATAAGAGTAAGAAGAAAAAAAGCGAACGAACGAGTGCGAAAAAAATATATGTTAGGATAGACATATTTTATAAGAATACTTCGAATTAAGAAAATGAAAGAATAAAGTCCTATACTAGCAGACTAATAGAGATTTGCACCTCGTGGTAACTTTCGGATTTGTATTCAAGTTAGTTACTGTTCGTGACCGGTAAGAAACTTATAGGGAACCGAAAAGTTGTAGGAAATATTATTTTTCTCTTTACCTACATCTGAAATAATTATGGTTCGAGATTATTCTGTCCTTTCCTTGGGTTTTTTAATTTCCGAACGTCCGTGAACGGAGACGAATGCGAATTCTTTGCACTATCTTTCAAATTCTCCAAATACCTTTAATGCAAATTTAAATTTCTTTCCGACACTCATAATCGGCATCTTTCTCTGCTGATACTCATTTTTTTTAACGTGGTACAATAAAATTAATTTGTTTTGTATTGTATTATCTCTTTATTCCTCTACATCGCACAAATTTTATGGCAAACTCTTTTACCCTACAGGCTTCACGACTCTAAAACGCTTTCTTTACTCATTGACATTAAAGAAGTTTCAACAAAAAATCATTTCTATGTCTTCAAGTAGTTTTTTTAAATATTTTTCTTTATCATAATTTATTGTATTATGTATATAGTTGGTATTAATGTATCGGATACATTAGAATGTGTATGATAATTAAAAATATTGAAATACTTTTATAATTTGGGTCAGGTCAAGATGGAAATTAATCTTTTTCAGATTGACCTGGGGCTTGGATGTTTATCTATGTAAGTATTTGTAATAAAATTTCGTTGAGTTAGTATCTTATAACACAAGTCTCGCGAACTTACTTTAGGGCGAGCTAAATCTGTGTGATTTGTTCGTATTTATTTAGTATATTACAAGTTATTCATGTACTTCATAATCCTTACCGATAGTCAGGGTATTGAATACTGTTCCAACAACTGCAAACAACAAAATCGTTCCCAGATGATCGAAGAACAGTCTGTTGGGCATGAAGTATCCAGCATCCAGGATAATTGGCGGGAGCATGTACAGGAAGAAGGTGTCCGGAGTCAGCGGCTGGACGTGTACGCTGTGGGTGCTGAGCAGCAGGGCGCCGATGAGCACCCCCACGAAGATCAGTAGGCAGGATTCAGGGAACATCTTTGATAGTCTTGGAGCCATGTGAAAACCTGCAACAAGCATAGATGGATAACTATTGTATACAAAAAAAAATATCATCATCGGGCCTTTTTCTCTCCACTGCAGAAGCACGAACCTCTCTGTATTACCATAGCCATACTTGGCCAGGCCAGCTAGAGGACCTGGTCTACACTCTCCTCGCGGGTAGGAGAGGTCTAATTGATGTTTATAAGCTTTGTTGAGCTTGTATTTCCCAAGTTGCCTTCTACGACATCCACGGACCTGGCGTGGCCACATTCTACTCTGCCGGAAACCACACGGCAAATATATACATAGGTAGCACAAAATGCTCTGTCTGCCCCATTAGGGATAAAGACGTGATAGTATGTATGTATGTATGTAGTACAAAACGGAAAATTTTACGGAGGCCTGTGTCCAGCAGTGGACTTCCTGTGGCTGATATGATGATGATGATTATTATTACTACTTATACAACGTGGAAGGGAGATACTCGTAAGAAATTGAGCCACGGGCTATACTAGATCACAATGCTATAATGGAATTTAAAAAAAGTATAAGAATTAAAAAAAATTGGGACTTCTATACAATAAAAGTGTGCTCGCCCGCGTAGTTTGTTTGGGAATGTGATTATTTTTTTGTTTCTTTACTGTTTTTTATAATTTCATTATACTATAGTGATCTAGTATAGCCAGTGGTTCGACTTATTACGGGTATGTCCCTTCCACGCTGTATAGGTAGCACTAATTTACAATAGGCCTATTATACTATATAGGGGAAGCCTATGTCCAGCAGTGGACTTAATAGGGCTGCTATGTGATGATGATGATTATACTATATAGGAGGTCTTACCTATACCGCTTAAAGCTGTATCTCCAGAAAACTAGAGGATGGAGAGAAATGTGAGAAAGCCAAAGACGGTAGTGCAACTAACCAAGAGGAAATATAACGCAGTTATTATGACGTATAATTCTGTTACATTTTTAAACAACACATCAGGTATAAGATCTATCAGATATTAAGTAATAATTGCACTGTATGCATCATCTATGTGATGCTTGCACTGCACTACCACATAACTTGGCAGAAGGGTACTGCCGTAACGTTACATGATATCATCGTCGTCTTCATTTCAGCAGCAGAAAGTCTACCGAACATACATAGGCCTCCTCCAAAAATTTCCAAAATTACCGACCGAATTACGCAAAAACGCGGAGTCATTTTATTACCCTTCGCGTGTGTGCGTGTGCCAAGGCAGTGACTTTGTTTATAAAGTTATTGATTTTCTCCGTATACATACATAAACTTGATAAGAAAAGATATGCGACTATCTTTTCTTATCAAGTTTATGTATGTATATACTCAATATAAAAGCATCTAGACAAAAGTTATTCTATAGTATATATTTTTATCCCGCGTTTCTAACTAGACAAGCGCAATATGCAGCTGATATATTTTGCTATAAAGCACAAAGAACCTCTTTCATTTCGTAAAAGAAAACTACAAACTTGTCATCCATAAATGTCATAACAAAACGTCATTTCATAAACCACAGCGAAAAAATTGTAAAAACAGTATAATTTACAAAATGAACGAGTTAACAAATTGTAAGTGAGCAGTTACTCATTTATGTACAAGTAATGCAAATTAGATTACTTTGAGAATGCATGTCAGCAGAAGTGAAAATGTAATAAAAAAATATCAAACAAAATCATTCACAACTATTTATGAAGTCTTTAGACCGAGCCCTTTTAGCAACTTAGGGAACAAAAATATTAAAAAAGCCAAGAAAAAAAAATCTGTAACTACGGGTGTAGATTTCAGTGGCAAAGCTCCTGATAATGATTCATCAGACAGCAATTATATGGCCTACGTCACCAGTGAAAAATACCACAATTTAAATCAAAACTACAGCTACAAATCAATTATTCACTCCTCAAGCACTTTGTTTTACGATTTAGATAATATAGCTGTACGACATTCGTTTACTGATCTCTCTATAGTAAGTTATTCGAATTGTCTTAGTAATTTCAAACTTTCGACCAAAATGTCTCCCAACGGATTTAAAGGAGAATCGCATGCTATTGTCCAGGAATGTGCGACGCAAATACAACCAAAGTTAACACAACCCCGGGACAGTCTAGTCGTTGCAGGCAAAACGAAGAAAATAACAAAATGTTTCCCAAACGATCCCGATTTTTCATCAGAAATATTCTTGCGCGATGAAGATGTTACAAATTATGTCAAAGAAAAATTTAGTGATAAACACTTGAAAAGGAATCAAAAATACTGGTCTTATGCAAAGTATCGAACACAATATACTGATCCTAGTCACCAAGATAAGAAGTCAAAGAAAAAGGAAAAGGAAAAGGAAAAGGCTAGACAAATTGAAGACCCCTGTCCCTGTCAACTATTTTCTTACACATGTCCTTGCACAGATAATAAATCTCTAACAGGATTGAAAAACAGTAAATCACTGAATGATCAAATAACCAGCACCTCTAATATTGCCCCAGGGGCAAATACTGTCCGAGAAGATCGAAATGAATTAAAGAACACAAAAGGACACAAAGGAAAAAAGAATATTATAAGAGATGATAAACTAACAAGTATCACTTGTTTTGCCGACGAATTGGGATCATTTGAGAAATCTGATCAACCTTCATCTTACTCGGAGAAATATGTTATATCCCAGTCTCTAGATACTAATATTGGAACTCTAGACAGTAAATGTAAATCACAATCGCAGCACAAAAGAAAGCGAAAAATATTATGCCCTTACTGTAAAGAAAAAATTGAATTTTCTAGTTTGGACCTATCGGAAGGGGAAGGTAGCATCAAATATAGTGATTCCCTTTATCAAACGAAAGATAATACCGGACAATCAATCTATACCTATAAAACTTCTATTAAAAAAAAGCTTCATGAAAAACCTGAGACAAAAGACGAGTGCCGCCACAAACCTCGTTGCGATTTAGTACCCCTCTGTCAAATACTGCCAACAGACAACGTGTTTTTAAACTATAAATCTGTAAAAAAATCTGAAAAACCAAGAAGTACTCCACGTGTAATTAAAATTACGAAAGCTTGCAGACATCACCCGCCGTGTACAGTGGCGCCGTCTTGCCAACGAGCGAATATACTCAAAAACAACTGCGAGTTCATTCCGCCTTGTTTACACCGTCCTCGCTGCGTTAATTTACCCTTATGCGTTCCATTTACCAAGAACATCGATTATGAAGAACTGGCGAAACATTTAGATGATGTTGAACACGAAGAATGTCCGCATACACCTCGATGTAAATATATACCTCAATGTCTACAAGATTTTCACGGTCACTTGAACAATCAGATCAATATCGCTCAGCTACAAAACACGTGTGCAGCGTTGAATGGTTTTCAGCCCTCGTATATTAATTCATCACCTTTAAAACAGACATTTTCGCCATGTCAGATACATCCACCCGAATATGTGGCTAACTTGAAATGTTCTAGATCAGACAAATCTTGCCAATATGAACATTTGAACACTCCATTTAGCGCCAACGTCCAAGAATGTGTAAGTAGTGAAGCAGTTGTTTTCATAAGAGATGTAGGTTGCCAATTTAGGAATAAATATAAAGAATCCCTCCGGTCTACAAAATCTAGTAGTATACTGTTTGACTACAATAATATAAACCTGGGCAGTGTTTACACGAATGTGCACACTCTGAGATACGAAGATAAATTTACCAATCCTAAGGGTAAGATAGACATAGATACGTCGTTTCAATCACTTACTTCTACTTGCTTGACCAGTTCTTCGCATCGCAGATATCAGGAAGGATATAGGCCTTCAGGATTTGAACCTGGACCTGCAATATCGCCCCTTGTAGCATACGCTACTGCATCTAGATTGAACTGGAAGAAATTTCCTAAGGAAATAAATAATGCCCAGTTTAGCAATCATAGCTACTATTCTACTCCTGTTAAATCCCGGATAAGCTCCACGAAGAATAAATATAGGAAAATGTTCACCACAAAGCGAAAGAGGAAGAGGCGAGGCAACAGTCAGGTGTTTTTCCAAAGGAAGTCTTTTTCGTAATCATAGTATTGGTATGATTAACACTCGTTTTTCATATAAAGATTTCTATGTTTTTCCGTGTATGTTATTCAGAAATATTTCTACAATAAATGTCTTTTGTGAAAAATCTGTGTAAATTTCTTGTCCTGGAAATCAAACTCTGATATTTCAGATAGCGAACGAGTAGAAGAGAACAAAATAGCCAAGGTAGGCACATATGTATGTATGAACAAGTAAAAGGACGGATCTCTCTTCCTCTTGGCATTGTCACATGTCGATTGGGGTAGGTTGTGTTGGTGAGGTGATAACATACATGGTGCCAACTGTCACACTTTTACATTTTTGTAGGAGATTCAATGCATAGTGAGTATACTCTCTGTAAAAAAGAGGGGCAGACTAGAGACGCGTCCGCCAGACTCTATTTTTAAGGAGTTCGTCAAAAATACAAAATCCCCATGGAGATATGAAACAGACACGTTTTATTTTCTGTCTCGAGTAACATTGAACGAAATGCGAATGCCAACGACATGTTTTATTGATTTTTTACTGCCCTGAACTTTAGCCGTGTAAGCGAACATGTAGGTATACCAAAGTTAAAAGTTATTTTTCCCGAAAACTGATTTTGCTTTTTTTTTATATTACAATGAGGACGACCTTTTGTGGTCGATTGGTTATCATGCCAGGCTGACACCTGGAGGCTCCGAGTTTGATCCCCGGTTAGTTTAAGATATAAAATGATCTTTTTCAGATTGACCTGGGTCTTGGATGTTTATCTATATGTGTATTTGTTGTAAAATATAGTATCCCATAACACAAGTCTCGAACTTACTTTGGGCTTACTGGAACTTACTTTATCTGTATGATTTTTCCGCATACATTTATTTATATTTATAATAAGCCTTCTACTTTACAGCCTTTATTAGTCCACTGCTGAACTACCACTAACCACCGTCTCCCAATAAAGAAAGGACTATCCGACAATCGCAACATCACATGCAAACAAGGCTGCGCGACTTTTATTTTTATGTTTAGTAGCTGTTGTTTGTTTTTAGTTTGTGTTAGTGGCCAACACTGGTGTCAGATTTTTTAGGGTGCCTAAAGGCACCTGATATAGCTTGACGACGTGACCATCGACTTATACGTGCTTTCCGTACCACGGAGGAGCTCGAGAAATTCTGTGCGACTTATGGTCACCGTTCTAAGTGCAGACCACGCCTGGAGTCGCTTTACTTGCGAAAAAGCACTCCCGCCGGGCCACCAAACTCCTCTAAAAGGCTACATGCACTTAAAAAGAAAGCCAAGAAACAAAAGAAAAGCAGACAACCTCCAAAGAATAGGAAAAAAAGGCTTTCACACCAAGTGCTAACGAAATTGCTATCTTTTGGTACGAGCTGTGTATGGGTAATAATGTAATATCGTTTAGATTTTAGACAAAAAATAACAGGGGGGTACGTTAGTGCTCAATGTACTTGACTCTGAAACTCGGATACGTAGTAACGTCTGTTTTACGTACCGCTTTTCGAGTAACGCCCCAGGGCTGTCATGTCGTCCGATAGTATCATCACATTACAAAGTCAAATTAAATTGAACGGTTTTACTACTTTATAATAATAAATTGCTAACAGCCAGTGGAGTAATAACCTCAACGCTGCTCTTATTTCAATGTAACCGATTAATAAAGTACTGATTTCTTCTGCCAATTTCATAAAACTTTAGTATAGCTTTTACTGTTACGACCGATTTTAAATGGCAGAATTTTGATAATATACAGTATATACCTATCACACATATCTATCTACGGCCGGTTACGAGATTAGCTACAGTTTTGTGAAAGCTTGCTACGAGCTCCGTCGAGCTACAATCTGCTACGAAAAAATTACGATTGGCCTTGCATGAATTCACAATCGGCTACAATTTACTACGACAACCTACAACTACGGCTACGAAAAGCTACGACGGCCTACGACTTGCGTTGCCTCTATGGCCTGACCTTGTAAATTATATTGTAACCAGCGGCTCTAACGTAGAACGCAGATTTCTTGATCTTAAACGAATTCAGAGGGAGTAGAACTGTACAAAATGTTAAATAACAAAGCTTTTGAATGAACTTTGTTCCAGACGGTGTTGACCTCTTTCTTTTAACAACCATGTGATACTTTTGATAGAAAAAGATGTGCGATAAGGAAATTTCAAATTCGTAGCTATATACATACAGGCCGCTTTCAACCAGTCGTTTTGAAAATTCTTGGGGGAGACCAGTGTCTGAGTTAACGTAGCCAGTTTCCTTATTCGTCAATTTCACTGCTTCACCAGTTTACTCATTAGACATATTCTAAATTCGCCAATTTATTTGACAGTTTCACTAAGTGGTTGGTTCTCCAGAAGCGGACTTTAGCTTATATGATGATGAAAAAAATTCGTTACTAAAAATATAATCTGTTTGTAAAAAAATAATATTTTCATTGCCATATTTTTTACAATCTCCAATTTACTTTATCTCATGAGGGTTTAACGTTAAAAATGACTCCCTCATTATTCACAACTTGCTGTCATCGCGGCCAATTTTGTCCCAAGCGGCTTCTGAATTGTTTAGCGACTTCAGCCATCTTCCTACATGTTTGATGAGTAAGTTGTTCCAAATTTTTACTAACTGAATAGGGAATGTTTGCTTCTTTTTTAGTAAAGTATTTCCAAGGTTTGCAAGGATCATAGTAAGTTTAAATCCATATTCTTTGCCTACCCCCATGGTAAACAGGCGTGAAAATATAATATGTATATATGTAAATGTTTCCTTTTTAACCGTTTGTTCAAGTAGACTAGGAGCTTCGCTCAAACGCTCGTTCGCTTACACGTTCAATAACTTCCATTCATAATTACGGTGTAAGTCTTACATGTACCTAGGGCTCCGTTATTTACGGAAGGCGCTCCTTGCAAAGTCAATAGCGGCGTAGTTATCCACGTCGGCATCCAAGGCGTAACCGATACGACGTGGCTAAATATAGGACTGGTATTTACATAAGACTAACTGGAGGTCCTGTTTGAAGTGCCGTAGGTATGTAGGTATGGGAGCGCCTTAGGGAATAGCCTATATTAGCAAAAGGAGAGAATAAATTAAAATAAGTGGTTGGATTTGGGATACACACAGTAACAATTCCTGTATATCGAACTTGTATCATGACAAACTTATTAACTTCTCAAATTCAAATATATCTTTATTATCATAGGATATTTATATTATAACAACGGTACTTTGTTTTTTTACTGCCGCCGCTTCCTAAGCGCGGGTGCAATAGAAGCGGCAACAAAGTGCACTGCTTTGCAACTCATACTTAGTTGATATGTGGATAGAGGGACAGAGAATACATCGTTATGTCATCATTTCAATTAAATTTTTAGGATGTCGAAATTATAAAATAAGCTGTTAAGCCTAAGCAACAAATAGGATGTTATTGATTTTAGAAAATGGAACACTTGATGCGGAACCATAATGGTCCAGCTAAACTATGAATAATATAAAAATGACTTTTTAGCAGAAGTGTTCAGCCTGATGAGCATTTTCCGGAGTCATAAAGTCCACACGAATGATGTCACTAGCTTCGGCTTGTGTTTGAATAATAAAAGTTGATACCGAAATCGTCTAAGGTAAAATAAAGCCATTCCATATCTCGTCTCACGAATTATTAACGTGGAAATTATAAAGTGCTCCAAAAGAACGCATAATAGGGTCATTTTCTTTTAGTGCGGCCTTCCTTGCCTCCGCCGCGCCTAATTAGCTTTATCAACACATTAGTAAAGTACAAAAGGTTATAAAAGCTACAGTAAACACACTTATATTTTTACTGACGTAGTATAGCTTTGTTATGTTTTTATGAGGGTCTTAGTAAGTATAAGTACGAGTATGATTATGTTTTACGTTTGTAAATTGCGAAAAATCTTAATAAATATTATTTTTATATGCCTGTTGTTTAGTGTTAGAAACATAAAATCCTGTTTTTAATAATGTTGTAAATGGAAATAAACGAACAATGGTATGACTATCTTTCAACTATACCTATCATCATCATCATCGTTATATACTATACCTATATATTATCTTATCTTGCTTTGGGGTCCATAAATTGAAAGCACGTTGAACCTAATATAGGTAGTCGAAATTGTCATAAATCTGTAAGTATCTATCAACATCGAATAATTTACTATCACAAGGAGAAAAGACAAACTTAGAATTTAAGGTGCGTCTCTTCCTGTGCAGATCGTAAAAGATCGAGGGAATAGGCGAAAATCTGAATTAGCAATCCATCATTATTTGGATTACTTTTATCCATCCTAATTCCATTAAGCAAGAAGAAAGAAAGAAAGAAAATATGTTTATTTGGTAGAAATATAAATGACAAAACATGACAAATAACAAGACACTACGAGATCATCATATTCCACCAAAATGTTCACCGCTCAGCATATGTCAGCGTGCGGTACGACCCTGGTCTTCCATTTATAATATTATAGAAGTAATTATAAAATAAAATATTTTAAAGAATACAACAAAATTATTGAGTAGAAAAGCTGAAACGAAGACAAAGCAAGGTGCTATTTCGACTTAATGAAACATCTCAATATAAGAAATTATAATGATTGAATATTGACGTTGATATTGAAAGTGGAATACTTACGCTTTGCCTTTGCTTTGCCTTTGTTTTCTCCGTAGGATAAAAACGTGATAATATATGTCTGTTTTAGTATTCAGAGTATTTAACCCTGAATCACTAAGCTTAAGAGCTAACGATGTAAGCGGGAGTGGAAAGAGGCTTAGACAAAAGAGAGAAAAGCATGTAAGTTTGTCAAGCTTGTAAAGTACCTAAAAAGTCAAGATTCGTATATCTGATTACTACAATTCACAGCCTAACCTTAACCACGGCAGAAATTATTATTTCGAGCAAGAAAACTCTGCCCTTGAACTACATTCTGGCGCCTGTGGAAATGTTTTCATTTTTCCCGAAACTACCGACGGTACTTCGCAAATCGCGTTTTCTACGAGCAAACCAGGTAAATGGGTCTTTGGTGCCCATAAAGTGAAGTAAATATTTGGAAATTTTGACTTGATTTGACGGTACTGTGCCTCGTGTGTTGTTGGTTTTATCGAATCTGTAATTTTCGGCGCTGTAATATAATTTACGTTCGTTATTATATTATCTTTAATATAATATAAATAACGTTGTCGGGTAAGCAGTGGATGAAAATGACACAATTTCGTGGGAAATGGCAAGGCCAATGCTCAGTAGTAGGTTGATGTGGGCTGAAGATGTTGATGAATTAAACATTAATTCATTCAAGGAGTCGTTTGTGATCTTAATAAAGACTCTTATTTTTGTACCCGTGTTTTTTTTTATCTAGTCTAGGACCACTCTATTTTTTATATATCTATTTAAATAGGATACTCTAACTGGGGGTAACACCTCAGGGGGCAGCTAGTGAAAAATAAAATCTACTAAAGTAAAAAAATTACGAAACTTACTACTATAGGCTTTATGTCACGTTCATGTGAAGAAAGGGTACTTAAGCCACCCTTTCTTGTAGCGTAGAAAGTTTAGCACATTTGTTTTGGGCGGACCGCTAAAAAGGTAAACATTTTTACCCAGTTTTTCGGCGTCCCATTCGGAATTCTGAATGGATAGGGAAATCTTATCAAAAGTCGAGAAATATAACAACAAAAAGGAATGTGAATTTTGTAACTACTTTCACGTCTTTATGTGACAATACTAATGATACCTATACTTAATAAATAATGGAGCAGACAGAGCATTTTGTAAGTCAAATGCGGTAGATATTTATATTACTAAGAAATAAATAAACATAGCACTTAAAATGCCACATTAAGTTTTATGTCAAGCCAAGGTTGTTGGTAAATAAAAACGTAACATTTTTTATCGTCATTCATTTAACCTTTAGCCTACAAAGATACGAACGGGGTCACGGTCGCCCAGCACGAGCAAGAGAAATTGGCAGCGATCTCATTCCGCGGCGTGCTTTGTCGAGGATTTTCAGCTAAAAAGCTTATCGGATAACACTTTTATACAGCCTCTTGGAGAACTGATGCAGAATTTACTAGTTGCCATTTGAAGGGCAAGCGTTCGTTTTATTATGCGACCAATAGAATGAGGTAGTTCTCGAGGGGTAAACTCAGCTTTGTATTAGTGTATGTGAGCGCCAAAAGTAGTGTAATCAGTCAAAATTTTAAAAAGAAATTGATAATTTTGATTATAAAATAAAACACGATATTATTTTAATTTATTTTAGGTTTAGGTTAGGTTTAAAGACTTTTATTCTCATAAAGACATATTTTACATCACTTACATGAGAACATAAATACAAGACATAAATATACTTATTCGTTGTCACACTGATAAACAGAATAAAACATACAAGTTCAGTAAATTGAGATTATGTGCTTGGCTAATTGTTTCTTAAATACATCGAACGAGTTAATATTTTTGATATCCGAGGGTATCTTGTTAAAAAGGCGCGCACCTTCGTATGTTATCGTCGATTGACCGTAATGTTTTGTCCGTGTCTTAGACAAAATGATGAAGCTCGCGCGTCGAGTGCAGGTGCGCCCAACTTGTTTTTCTTTTATTTTATTATACATATATTGGTACTTACAGCTTTCGAGACATAAGCTCAGCTGTGCATTTGTGTGAGTGCACACAGATAGTGTAGGTGAGACATCCGCCAGAGGCACAGCGCGGCCCACACCAGTTTATACTGGTTTTTAGGATTCCGTATCTAAAGAGTAAAAACGGGACCCTATCTGTCTGTCCGTTGGTCTTTACGTCTGTCTATCACCAGGCTGGATCTCATGAGCCGTAATAGCTAGACAGTTGAAATTTTCACAGATGATGTATATTCTGTTGCCGCTGTAACAACAAATACTAAAAGCAAAATAAAATAAATATTTGACTGGGGCTCCCATACAACACACGAGTGGTACAAAACCGTTCGTGCGTGAGTCCGACTCGCACTTGGCCAGTTTTTGAAACTGTAGCTCGAGTCATCTCCATGTCGCGCACTTTCCGCCTTCACCTTCACCTTTGGTACCGCTAGCAACTTGACGTTCCAGTGTTCTTTTGTTTGAATTATTAGTGAAATAAACTAGCATAAATGATAAATAATACATATGTAGGTGTATGGTAAATGAGTTCTAATATTCAAAGCTCAAAAGTCCAATTCGCATCCATCAATCAGTATTTTTCATGCAAAGCTAACTCACAACTGAATAATCGATTCCTTAAAAACCCAACCCACACTAACATGTATATTATCCCATTAAAATAATGAAATTAAGTATGGCTCCCAATTTCCGCGTCGGAAACTGATTTAATTACTAAACTAATCCCTTGTAAGAAACAGTGCATAAATCTCTGAACACACTAAATCGAATTTAAGGTTTCGAATCCGAAAAAAAATCCACATGTTTTTTTACGTGGATTATCGATTTTTTAACTTTCGACGTTCAGTAGGACAGTCGATTTTCCAAACCTCTCAAAACCGGAACTGACGTTGATAATAAACATCCACGTACTTAGTATTCCAGTATATACTCTAAATCTTAGCCTGGGCCGTGACCCGACCCTTCGGAACCCTTTGGCGAGGCTTTATTGGATCAAAATAATCGGGAAGCAGGGTTATCTCGGCTGGATTTGTAAGCTACAGAATGGGCGCTAATCTAGAGCTCTGGAATGAATATTTGATGTAATAATAGGAAGAGAAGGTTAATGAAGGTTCTCATTGTACATACATACATACATATTATTACATACTATCACGTATTTATCCCTAATTGGGCAGACTGAGTGTTTTGGGTCTAGCGGTCTTGTTCTCATTGTGTCTCTAAACTCTTCAATCTAAACAAGTACATAAGTTATAAGGGCTGTATGTATATACTTGATCATACTCGTTTATGGCCTACACCAAGCTGAAGCTTCTGTTAGGTAATGATATTTATAACTGTTGTGTGTTGACAATGTATGTTTTGAGTTGGATCCCCGACTATTACTTATGGTGAATGCAAAGGGCTCTTCATTAAACTTTTTCCGCTAGATGGCGTTGATTTTAAAATTTTAAGTTTTTTTTTAAATTCTTGCGTTATGGATTACTAATAGGCAAACATTTTTGATCGGCGAGCCTGTAACATACTCTTTTATTTATTTTTTGGCATACTATTATTCTTCAGTCAATGTATTCAGAAAAATGCTCCAAAATAAAATCTGTCATTTTGTCTCGTATCTCTACACTCACTCACACTACGACAGGAGCTTAAAAAAGCATGAAGATGGCGTAAAGCATTGTTATAGACTATGGTTATAGATTTGAGTATCGCCACTAGATGGCACTATTAAAAAAAAAACTGGATAGCGCATATTTTCAGTTATTATTTCAAACAGCCGAAAATCATTTTAAACACAAAAAATGATCTCAGGTTGCATATTTGTCAACCACAGCTTTGACTCTGATAGCTAATCAAGCCTTGTGTCGGGGCACTCGTTTAGAGTTTAGACCATTTGGTGGAAGGAAAAACCACCGCGCAACAAACGTCGTCATTGTACATGCATTGTATTTTTTAATAAAACCAAATCGTACACATTGTTGAATTTTCTTTTTATTGAAGTTTAATATTTATTACTGAAAAAAAAAACAATTCATACAGATAGAATGATACAAAATGATAGTGATTTCTGCCGACATAAATTGTTAAATGTTGTAGTCATTATTCTGTGCACGTGACTAAAAACAACTTTATAGTTTATTGCATGTTTGAACTTGAAATGATGGATGATGGAGACGGCAAACCTCTGTTAGAGTTTATGTAATAGAAGTGAAACAAAAAAAGAAACACTTCTGCATTTTCCTGACACGTATATTCCCATGGACCTGAAATAAATTTTAAATATAAATCTATACAAAAATATATACGGACAAATCACACAGACTTTTAAATCAATCAAACCCAAAACAAGTTCGAGACTTGTGTTTCAAACGTGGCGGCAAGTTGCAACTTAGGAAAACATTTTGAAACAGATTCTAATATGAAATGTTGAATCACGTATATTATCGTACAAATAACAATATTACAAAATATCACGAGTCGTTCGACCACGCAGACCTCTGACGCAGACAAGAAGTCCTGGCAAAAACGTCATCCGTGACATTCGTACTTTTCTTGCACTGCCGTGGATGAAGGCATTTTTGCTCGCCGCTTTATGTAATTTTAACTAAACAGCCGGTTTTATACTGCGGCGACCACTGAAATGTGTATACTTACATGTAGCGTGTCACTACTATCAGACACCCAGGCGACGTAAACGAATCTCAACTAGATACAACTTGCCTATAATAAATTATATTAAATATTCAAATGATTTCAACTTATGTCAAATCGGTATATCGTTTCAAACCTGCAATCAAAAAAACCGGTCAAGTGCGAATCGGATTCGCGCACTATACTAACACTAATGCGGGTTCCGTACCATTATTAATAAAAAGTCGCATTTGTTGTATGGGAGCGTCCCATATTTATTTTATTTTGTTTTGTTTTTAGTATTTGTTGTTATTATAAAATTTCAACTATCTAGCTATCGCGGTTCTTGCGATACAGCCTGGTGACAGACAGACGGACAGACGGCGAAGTCTTAGTAATAGGGACCCGTTTTTGTCCTTTGGGTACGGAACCCTAAAAAAAGAGTGTGTGTACTCGATGGCGTGTACTTATGTACAATCTACACGCGTTAGATATAAGTAATACTTCTTTGGCGTAAACATAAATACAGAGAAGATAGGTACGATCGCAGATTTTTATATAATACTAGCCGAAGCCCGCGACTTCGTTCGCGTGGACTTTATGTCTCTGGAAAATGCTCATCAGGCTGAACAACTTTTACTAAGGCGGCATTTTTATATCTCTATAGTTTAGCTGGACCATTATAGTTCTGCATCAGGCGTTCCATTTCCCAAAATCATTTATACCCTATATGTTGCCCAGGCTTAATTAATACCTATATAACAAAAAAAGGTTCGTTCGAATCCGTCCAGTATTTTCGGAGATTAGCGTGTACAAACAGACAAACAGACAAACAGACAAACAGACAAACAGACAAACAGACAAACAGACAAACAGACAAACAGACAAACAGACAAACAGACAAACAGACAAACAGACAAACAGACAAACAGACAAACAGACAAACAGACAAACAGACAAACAGACAAACAGACAAACAGACAAACAGACAAACAGACAAACAGACAAACAGACAAACAGACAAACAGACAAACAGACAAACAGACATACAGACATACAGACAAACAGACAGACATTTTTTTTTAAATTCTTACTCTATTACAACGTCTCCATCGCCCCCAATATTTTTTTTGGAAATATATTTAATGTACAGACACACTTTTTTTACTGTTTTATTATATGTATAGATATGTATAGATATCCAATGAATATTTGATATTTAATATAAATATGGGAGACCTTTGCCCAGCAGTGGGACAGTACAGGTTAAGTAAAAAAAAATATATATATAAATATCCCATAAAATAATTTAAACAACGAATTTATGAACTATGTCCAGGTCCAGGTTTTGCTAATTTGATTGTTCATGTAGTAGATTCAGAGATATGGGACTAAAGCAAGTAGATTAGATAAGTCACGTTCAGAAGTTCGTAGGTTTATTGTCAAATTCTAAATAAAAAGTAAAGAATAATTTTTCGGTATTTTATTATTATTTTCAAAACATAAATTATAAATAAGAAATAATTATAGGTATATACTAAGTATATACCTATAATTATTTCTTTTAATTAATATATGTTTTGTAAAAAATATTTGTTTCAGTTTCAGAACGAACTCATATCGTAGAAATTAGAAATATTGTGGAGACTTGGAGAGAAATGCATTCGGTTTCAAAAGCAAACAACGTTGCCGTCTCGTGCCGCTATGTACCTACTACATTTTGCGCGTTGCCCGCTGCTAGCGGGACGGCAACGTTCATTCTGTTTGAGCTAAGTCTTCTGACTTATTACTAGGTACATTTAGATATTTTTATTACAGCGCCATCTAGATGATGTCCAAGTATGTCGTTGCAAGCATTGAGCTGTCAAATTAGACAAATGCAGTAGTTTGTAATAAATCTGCTAGATGTCACCGCAAAATGAATTCTATTTATTACGCACACATTGTTAGAAATGTTAATTTTTGTCTTGTTTTAAATATCGTTTTTCTTGTAAAGTACTGTAAATTATTATGACAGATTTTAAAGGCGAGCACTACAACTTCATGAAAATTGGAAAATCGATTGTAATATGAGAAACACTATCCACATTAAGAGAATTGCTGTAAAACAAAATGTATGGACGGCCAAGGTTCGCAATCACCTTATGTCAAAATAATCAGATTCATATACGGGGTCATTTTCAAGATAGACCTGGCTCTTTTAAATGTTCATCGACGAGTATGTATATGAGAAGGTTGACAGGGAGACAGTGCTTTAGTCTTAATTCCACCTATTGTTTTTGGCTCAATAAAGATTTTGAATAAAATATATAAATCATATAACCGTTATGTGATACTATTATTAATTCTGTGTATCGTTCTAAGCATAATGTGAGTACTGGTACTTATTCAGTGGTATAATGTAGCTAGTAGAAGTGATTTACTATCTTTATTTAAGTATTTAAAACTTTTACTGCGCATAAGTTTCTAAAACTGTTGATCAACGGTTACGAGCAAATTGGACGATAAATTTGGTTTAAAAAAAAAATTGTATATAATCCACCATCTTCTCAATCTTTCGTCTTCGCATTTAATTTAGAAAAGGTCAAGGGAGCAGTGGTAATCATTTGATTTGGCCCAATCTCATCTAGCCGATCAATTAATCAGTAAACTTGCACCCTAACTCCGTATTTACTGAGAATTAGAGGGCAGGTCGTACTAGTAGGAGAAATTGGGGAAAATTAGTAGTTTATCAGTCGATTGAGTTTTAGATGACACTGAACTAAACTATAATAATGTTACACAATTATCACCACATTGGAACAATGACTAAGTAAATGTTGTAGATGTGTTCACGACAAAGATATATTTATTAGGCATGTTCTGGATTTATTTAGGTAATTATTTGGTGCTGCAACCAAAACTGCAAAATCTCTGTTTATCCTTATGGTTGATTGGGAGAGAACACTTTTACCGTTATGGGGATTCATAATTTTTTGGGGTCCAGTGTTGCCCCATTTCAAATAAGTATGTTCTTTGAAAGGAACGGAGTTATAAACTAAGGAGAGAACGTGAAGCTTTTCTTTTTGCATTTTTGGCAAAAACGGTCACTTTTGGCAAAAATGTTAAGAAAAGCTTCACGTTCTTACTTAAACAGTGTAAACAGTAGTTCATTAAATAATTTAAAGGGTTACCTATCGAGAGCAGCATGAGACAAAATTATATCTCCGTTTCCTTTCAAATAATTTATTTCAAATGCAAAACTTTCGAACCCGAAAATTCATGTATTAAGTCCGCCAATTGTAAACACTTGTTTATTGTAGATCAATAAAGTTTTTATAAATAAATAAATAATATTGGTTGTTTAACCCAGGACTTTCACCAAAGCTTCAGATCATTGGCTGTGTAGTAGAGCAAAACATGCATCAGTCCAGTAATCAGTTAATATATTATATACTCGTGCTAATAGTTACTTAGAAAATACTAAGACATTAAATTGCCTGACAGGCTGAACCCACGCTCGGTACAACCCTTTCGAAACTTCAACAAAAACAATAAAAAAGGTACCTATGTTTATGGATGGAAAAAAAATCTTAGCGATAAGGCCGCCTTTTATGCATTTTCTAGTCTTTAAAATAATGTCCCGTATTTATTTTTTATGCAATAGAGGGTATTGTATTGTATCATCATCATCATTTCAGCCGCACAACGACATTTGCTGGGCATAGGTCTCACCCAAATAACTCCAAAATGACCGATCAAGAGCGACCGTTGTATGGTATGTGTTAATTTCTGTATGCATAAGTAATTTAAAAGTATTTAATTCTAATATTAACTTACCAATTTTGGCTATACTGGCGAAGAAAATCCACAATCCAATGAGGAAGGGCGTCTCAACTCTGTGGAACTCGAAGGCAGCTATGACAATCTTCCTTTTCTCCTTTTCCGGCGCCTCTTCGGTCGCCGGTAGTTCCGAGGTGGTGTCCTGGTTCTGGCGTAGCTGGGTGCCGAGAGGCTCCCCAGGTAGGGGCACCACGGGGCCCATGGGGCCGAATCCCAGGCCGGGGTATGTGGAGCTTCCATCGACAGTTATGGACGGAGTATGTTTAGTGGTGCTCTGGAAAAGAAGAAGAGATCATTAAATTCGTCTTTATTTTAAGATATTTGTTTTACGAAATACAGTCACGGATGCAAACTGTATTCTAATTAGAAGAAATTCTTGTTACGCAATTCGTGTCATTTAGAATTTTCAAAGCCAGTTCCATTCCATTCATGGCTGGAAGTATATTACAGGTAAAGTAAAAGTAGTAACCTTGTTTCCGTTTTATGTTCGGTAAAAATGATTTCTTGTCCTTTCACACACACGACATTGGTCCCACTTCTTCTCATAACAAAACGTTAATAATGCGGGATGAAAGACTGACTCAATAAAAAAATTAACTTAACCCTGTAATTTCTGTGTAAGAAGCGTGGTAATGCCACCCTGCACCAGAAGTGCTCATTAATGTTCATGATCTACAAGCTACGCTCACTGCTGTGAGATATAATTATACTTAGACGTTGTGAACATTTAGCTATGAAAGCCTAAGTAATTTATTACACTCATGATATCACGTCTTTATCTCTTAAGGAGTCATATTCTAAATCTTTCTCTGTGATGGCAGCACATCTGTGGAATTCGCTCCCTTTAGATGCTAAAATGGCATAGTGCTTGAGTTTCTTTAAAAACAAAATTTTGAATTTCTTTTCGAAATCCTAAGTTACTTCGAGCTACCTATATTTTATTTGTACAGTACCTTTCTGTAAATTTATATTGTAGCACTTTCATCCCAAACGCGTAATAAGTAAACATTCCTCTCAATTACTGGCCGGTTGACTGGAAGAGACACCTTACGGGATAAGTCCGCCGTTGTATGTTTACTTTTCTGATTTGTATCAGTGTTTTCTCTTATATATATAAAGCTTTATAAACAAACAAACAAGAAAAAAACAATTAAGGAGAAGGCAGACCTACATGTTGCAAAATTTTTAAACCGCACGCTTGGTAAGAAGTGGATTTAAATTGAAAAACGGGAAGCAAATGGAGACAGGTTTAAAAGCCCAAGATCACTCTCATGATTAACCTAACTGCAAAAATATATCACAAATTCAGTGGGAATCACTTAAGTACTGTTTATTACTGCATAATGGGGTAGACAGAACCAAGATTTCAAAATCCGCACTTAGATGGCAAGCTTACTAAGGAAAACAGGGTCTATTTAAAAGGAAACCCTTTCTTTATCTACTTGGTTTTAAAGGTAAATAAATTGTTACAAACCAAAGTTAATTTCAGCATCATTAATAGAGAATGAAATAAAAGAGCCTCTAATAGAAACTAATTTAGAAAGTGATCAGTCTCGGCTGATTCTGCGCTCAGCAGCGGATACCTTGAATAAAGTCATGATTAATCACCCCTCGAAGAATCCTATTGAATAGGGCTCATTAAAAGGTGTATATTAATGATATAGGTACTTATTATTCGTGTAGATTACTTCGAGTAGTTGCTAGGCAATTTAAAAACCCCAGGCTGTCAAGAACGCCACCTAGTGATTAGTAGTAGAACTACCTATATAACTTAATATCCATAGCGCCATATATACAAATATCCATAGCGAAAACCCTGATTTTCAAGCGTTAATCCCAATAACTTTTAAACAGCTGAACTGATTTTAATCAAACATAGCTAAGAATCCTGAATCACTGCAAAGGAACTTGCTATCACGTAAAATAATCGCATTGAAATCAGTCCACCCGTTCAGCGCTACGATGAAACAGACAGACAGACCGACAGACATTAGCCTTAAACTTATAACATCCCTCTTTTTTGACGGACGTTAAAAATAGAGATTGTATTTTTCGACCATATTTTCTTAGTCGCCATTGGGCATTTTCTTTCGTGGTGTGAAAAGGTGACTTTAAGTAGTTACTCTGAAAAACTTTTTCCAATGAACTTATGCTCCAGTCTGGAAAAGTCAAATTCGCCTTTTTTCACAAACTTGTTCAACTAACCGGACATATGTTGGTTAGATTCACAAAGACGGATGAGAAAGTAGTTTTATTTTCTAAATCTTTGCGTTAGTTCCAAAGGAAAAGTTATTTATATAGATGATCAAGGTAGGTAACTTCTTCTTCTATCTACATATTTGCAAATAACCCTTAGCCAGGTAGTGATCACATAGCGAACCACCTCAGAAATATTTTTTTTCTGACGAGCAGATGCTAGCTAGAAACCGCAAAATGTCATCCGTCTATTGTCTATGATACAGTTGATTTCTGAACGAAAAAAAAAATACGCCTCTAGAATAAAAAACTTGACATTTCGCTTGTCAAAGTCAAAATATTGGTCGAACAGCGAATTTTTGTGCAAATTGAAAGTGTTTTTTAGTATTATGGCGGAAAAAAATCCCGGTAAGTGATATTATTTGTCTTTTTATAATAGCAGATAGGTTGAATTATATGTAATATGGTTCGGTTTTACATGATATTTGTTCTTCTTTGAAATATTTACTCCGAAAGTTTGTGGTCAACATGTGACCTCTGCCTATCTGGAAAAACTTATTGTGGTTATTATGTAACCACTGTCCTACAAGCGTTTATCCATATAAATAAAGGCAAAACCATAATTACACATCAAATAGTTTGTATGGTAGATAGATAGGTTCTTGGATCGAAGAATAACCGATACCCTGGTGTCAGAGTCTTTTAACCACTACATCACAGAGACATTAATATTTATTAATATTTTTATACAAAGAAACACACAAATCTTTCCTCTTTTTAATATTAGGCTTATATGTAGATTCACCTTTATTTTTTCAATACTTACAAGTTGTGACCTAACTGGGTAGTGGTCAGATCTAATCCACATCATGTATATTTAAATGGGCAGTGGTCATAATATGACCACTGCCGTATAACCGTCATATCCAGACCAGAGGGTTTTTTTATAGGAAATTGTAGGAATAAAAAAAAATAGTTTTTTTATTATCATCTAATCTACCATTATCTGTATATAAAGATAAAATAATCGCCAGGCCTGGCTAAGGGATAATATAGCCAGCAAAAATATATCCTCTCACTACCAACAGACTGCCTAATAGAAATTAACATATTGACCTACTTTGGCCGCCTACGTGATCATCCACGATGCAAATACATTTCCGCTTTACCCGCAAGTACTTGCTTAATTGCATATTGCAGCATCCCTTAACGTAGCGTCTACAAATACCTAATACCTACTAGAGAGTGACTAGTTAAATTTGCTCTCTTATCGTATTACTAATATAACTTTTATATGTGATGGATACCTACTATTAGAATATAATATACAAGGTGACTTATACTACGACAAATATTTTAGGGGGAATCTGTCCATCGTTTTGTTTAATTTTTCCCAATAAATGTGCAATACGATAGAATGATGCGGATAATAAAATCACTAATTAAAATATCAACTGACGTGGTAGTCCCACAGACACCACGAAGTAGATAATGTTCTCCAAAAACTTTATTTTTTAAGTTTCGTTTTCGGCGTTTCTAGTATCTTTCTAATTTGCGTCGCGGCAACGGTCAAGCTGGCGGTAGTGGTCGCAGAAGCAACACGTGAGCTTGTAGGTGCTGCGGTGTCTACCAATCTACCACGTCAGTAAGATTCGTGAGTATCTGTCAGACTACCTCATTAGACAATTTAATAAATTGCCATAGTGTCTCACAGACTATGATGTCAGTATAATTGTTTGTTTGATAAAGATTTTTACAGACCTTCCACATCCAAAAGAACATCTGCCGGAAAGTTCAGAACAAGCGATCATCAAATAGTTGAATGGTTAGAACAAGAAGACTCTTTTAGAATGCTGGATAAGAAAGGCATAAATTGTTTTATTTTGTAGGTAATTAATAAGCATATGAGTAAGTAACGCCAAAATGAGAAAAAGTGAGTTTTTAAAAAACCTGAAAAGAGTATTATTTGTTTTAGCCCATACGAAAATGCGAGCCTAAAATAATACACGATTTAACGAGTTCTGGGAAATAATTTGTGTTCCCCCACTCTGGAAATTGGTACCGTAGTATCATAGGGACGGAAGCTATGTTCTATTTGTTCAAATAAATTAAAACAGCAGCAAACTTGTTCTTAATGTTAAAAATTGTATTTAGATAGTCCGATATTGTATTGGCTGTAAACAACAGAATGAGATATAAAAATAGATTAAGATAACTAAAATTGTAGCTGTTAGTTTTTGCAATAAAAACGATATTAAAAAAACGGCAAATTTAGATATTATGTTTGCAATGTTCGAAGCCTATTTGCGAAATTTGACAGCAAAAATTGTAACACTTTAAGGCTGTGTTATTTTAGATTTCACGGTTAAAAATCAAGAATTTCGATTTTGATATGTTTATTATTAATATTTAATCAAAAAAATAGTAAGAAATGTTTAAAAGAGAGTTAGATTTTTTTTAATTTAATTTTATGAGAAGAGTGCTAAAATTTAAGAAGTGTGCAATAAAGGTTGTAATTTTGTTAATGCGACTTTTATTTAGCTTTTAATAAATTTATTGAATTGTTAAGCTTATACATTTTGCTTAAATACAATTGCAGAGGGTTAATTAAAAAGCACCTTGTTATAGCCTACATAGATGATTTTATGCTAGTAGCTTGTATGCAAATAGGTAAGTGCGTCTGATATCTTATGGTAACTCGGCAATCATCGCTTTCCATACATTCCCGATTGATTCCGATGATTGTAAAGTGACAGCAAGATATTAAAAACTAATTAGGTTCATAAACAAATATGAGCTGGTATATCAATTCTCAGAACTTAGGATGTTTATCTATATATATATTTGTTATAAAATGTAGTATAGTTGAGTTAGTATCCCATAACACAAGTCTCGAACTTACTTTGGGGCTAGCTCAATCAGTGTAATTTGTCCCTATATATTTTTGTATATATTATTTCTACATATAGATATTATTCATGGTAATGAAAAAAAAATAAGGGTAGAGGTCAGAGTGGCCGAACAAGGTCAAGGGGCACACGTCTGAAAACCTCTTTGTCAGACATGTCTGTGACGGCCTATTTCGGGTTTTATTGATAGCTCAATGACTTTACAATATTGTTTGGAAAGGCCCATCTACATATTTTATCAAGAGTAAAGTACTTAGATTGGCCTCGAAAGCCTTAATCGAGAGAGTTGGAGTGCGAAGGGAGACCTTCACCGGAGTAGGACAGGTACAGAATTTATGTAAGTACTATATATAAAAGAAAATAGATACATATGCAACACAACCAATGTAATATTCTTCGTGTCATTGGCTCAAACAATTAAATTTAAAAAAAATCCTACAGAAAGATGACTCTTACAGCGTTGTCCGAGGCCTTATAAAGGTCATGAATGAATATACTAACTACTATATGAACCAATGTAATGAATATACTCGTATCTCACATTAGTTGTCGCTGTCACAATATTATTCAGTTATGTCACAATAATATGTTGAAAACAACATCCGCATCATTTCAGTTGCAAGGCGTCCTGCTGAAAATAGCCTTACCACTAGGATTTTCACAATGTCTCATTGACAGAGACGTGCATTCAGCGTTTTCTTACGATTTTGTACAGGGACCATATTTATTTCTTGGGAAAGAACCCATAAATTGAAAGAAAAATGTTAAAGTTATTTCAATATCGAATTTGAGGATATCAGAAGAGATTTCAATTTCACCCTTTCTCACGCTTGGAGACGCGACGTTTCAGTTTACGGTTGGGTAACCCGAAAAATCAACGCTTCCGTATTGCGATCCTTTAAATAATTTGCGCCACGAAGCGTACATTTAATTTTGTTTTACATCGGGAAATACTGAATATAATTATCGGTTGTATGTCTTAAAATCATGGCAAATCCGCTCCTATGGTCATAGCGTATTAATATGAAACTTACATAAAGTTTACTCTCAAAAAAACGGCATAAAAAATTGAATTGACTGATGAAAACTTTATGCAACGTGGAAACTAATGTAGCTATACAACATGGAAGGGATATATTCGTAATTAATCGAACCACAGGCTATATTAGATCACTATAGTATAATGAAATTAAAATAAAAACCGAAACACAAAAAAACTGCATTTCCATACAAAAGGGTATAGCTGCCCGGGCAGTTTGTATGGGATTGGGTTAATTATTATTATTATTTTTTGGTTAATTTTTTAATTTCATTATACTAAAGTGATCCATTATAGCTCGTGATTCAATTTATTACGGGTATATGTTGTATAGGTAGAAAGATTGCTTGAAACAAACTTAGCTCAGTAATTATTCAAACCGGCAATTCAACATCATTGAATATAAAACTACCACACATTGTTTCTCCTAGTTATCCGACGAAACCCTGGGGACCTGACCTTATACACGGCCGTCCATTGTTTTTCTGAATTGACCTTCACTTTCTAATAAATCTCCTACATTGTCGGGTTTTGTGAGAAAAATATGAATGTTTAAGACATAGTAACGTGTCATTCAAGGGGTGAAACAAAATATAATCATTGCGAATAAGAATATCACACAATGATTTTTTCAACGATTAGTGATAATTTGCCTCACATTTTATATTACCTATAAAATCCTATAGTTATATCACATAACTTAAGTTATGTTGTGTTTTACTTATGTCTGATCAATATCTGTCATTTTGTTTGATAATTAGATAAGTAATTAGTATGAAGCATTTGTTCTAGAAAATTTTCATACCAAATTGAATGGTTCATTGCCTCTACCTGAAAGCCTATATTATTTTGTACTAGCTGTTGCCCGCGTATCAAACATTTTAAATGCGAGGTTAGGTAACCGTAAGTATGTCAAAATGTAACCTAACCTCGCATTTAAACCTAATTTCGCATTGCCGTTTAGTTTTGTTTATAGTTTATAGAAAAACGAGCTAAGTAAGGTTTACAAATTGATGAGTTATAGGCGTTAAACTTATTAGATTTAGGTACTCAGAAAAGTAAAATTTAGAAATTGAATAGAAAATTAATATTAAGACGTTTTTACCCCCGTTAAGTCAAAGTCGGCATTCACAACTACGGAACCCTGCACTGCGCGTGGGCCGACACGCACGCAAATTCTGCTTCTGCATTTGCATTATAGGTACTGATAAGAGAATTACTAAATAGCCTTGCAGGTGATTGAAATATGTATGTTTGTTAAAAACATAACACCATTTCGAGGCAATGTGTGCTAAGTATACTTAATTTTTTTTTACTTTAACAATTCACAAATTTATCGCACGCCTTGAGGCAGATATTAACGAGGTACCTATGTTATTTTAAGACTGACTGACTGACTTTTATGACTGTAATATGTTCGTTTGCGAATCGGAAACTGTATTATCGTTACCTTGTTTGTTACTAAGTAGTACGTACCATCGTATTTAAACATGAGCGAGACTATGCTGAAAGATCTAAGATATGAAGTAAACAATGCTCATTAGAGGAAGATGTTCGTCTCAAACTTGTTTAATGGCGTATTAATGAGGATGTTGCAATATTCAGTCTCACGACTTATCCTTCGTCTTTCAATGTAGAAATTTGTTTTTGTTAGTGGATAAATCTCCATTGTTCTATCTTTCTTTTTTGAAAGATTCACAGCTATAGAAAAGAAATTACTCGTATGTTTTCTTGAAAAACGTCTTTTATCGTTCATTAAAACTTGCAATGTATCTTGTATGTATGTATGTATGTCTGTCTGTATGTGTATGTGCGTTTGTTTAGGTCAAATCTTGCAACTCAATTTTCAACTAGTTGTCCTCAATCGATTGAGCTAAAATATTGCATACTTGTGTTGCTGATGCAAAGCTGTTCTGATGATGGAGCCGGGAGATATTCGACGGAACTCAGGAAATAAAACAACATAACCTCATTGATCAGGACTCGTTTGATTTGTCTAAACAAGCACTTTATATGTTGTAGAGACAATGTCTAAGGTCTGACGGAAAATAGTCGATGGAACTCAGTAATAAAACGACGCAATTCTATCGAGTTTGGGCTTATTTCATTTGCCTTAATGAATACTTTGGCCTCACAATAAAAGATTGTACAAAAAAATTCAGAAAACCTTTTCGGGCATCCGATTACAAATATATTCTAATTACTCATAGAAACCTTATTCCTACCCCTGAAATCATTATTCCAGTACAACCACAGCTTTCTAAAAAAACGAGATATTCGTTATGTCTAAAAAAAGTTCTTCGGTATCATTAATCAAGTATTCTTGAAATGATTCAGTATTATTATATTATCTTACTTATTTCTTTGTTACTTTTCTCTTTTGTTGTACAATAAAGATTTATCTATCTATCTTTATATATATATATCTATTTTACATACCTACCTTCGCATTTTGTAAGTAGATTTTCATTAATTGTGTCTTAAGATACTTACTTTGAAACTTTCTTGCTCCGAAACCTTAAAAAAGATTATCCTAGTATTAAGCTCTTGTAAGATTAAATTTACCATTAGCCAACAAGACTTTATTACCATACAATTTTATATTTATGATAATGTTGTGACCCTTTAAAGACATTGTGCTTTGTAACACAAAGATTACATTAATTAGGTGAACCACTAATAGCAATAATAAAATACGTAACTTTGATTACAATAACTTGATTCTGCCTTTCCCCACTGTCCTCTCACAAAATATACTGAAACAATCTGTATCAATTACAACAGTAATGATCATTTACCTAACCTTATTTTTTTTTAATTACAATTGATGAAATCTTTATTACTTCAATAAAATTAAATAACAGTTTAATCTTCTTAATTAACAACTAAATTAAAAACTGAAACTATTTTAACCCCTTGTATGCCGGAATATCAGACACAATAGTTAAACAATGCATTCTCGCGTAGATCTACGCAACGGAATACGAGAGGTTAAGGGTAAATTCAGTCCGTGATACTGAATAACTTTCTCTAAGGAACATATGTAGAAATAGGAAAAATATTTTTTGGCTTTTCATAAAAATTCAGATAAGCTGATCGGTCAACTTGTATGAGAGGCCGAAAATTATTTTTCCAATTATATTTTTACGTGCCTTAGGGAAAATTGTTCGGAATCATGGACTAAAATTCACCTTTAAAATAGTTTCAGTATATTTTGTTTGACCTTATATAAGTATAACATAGAAACATGTATTTGTATGAGCTCGCTACACGAGCTTGTCATTTATGGCCTAGCCGGTTGGCTTAACTGAATATTTCGCAGTAATCCGCCTCGCCTCGTTAATTTTCATGTCAACACATAAAGACTTTACACCATCCCGATGACTAAGGGAAACTCAAAATGGATGACTTTGACGTTACTATAAAAAAGAATATGTTTTTATTCGACGAACTTTTGATGCTAAGTTCGATCCTTTGCATGGAAAAATCACCTTTTTCAAATTAGGTGTTGGGTAATCACCCAGCTCTATTATTCACATAATTTCTATGTTATTATGTGGAAACGATGAAGGGCGGTTTATATGACTGATATTTGTATGTACTTAGTAATAGTTTTGACAGTATTTATATGACATATTGTATTTTATTTGTGACATTTCCTTAAAAAACATTTAAATTATGTAGATTAGATATGTTTTTTGGAGTTATTTTTTTTTAACCGAGTTAAGTGCATGAATTGTATAATAAACCCTGAATAAAATGTGTCTAGGTATTGATTACAGTCCTTCAAGTAATTTTTGTGCTCTTCTCAAAGATGTTTAAAATCATGGAATGATAAATTCCTCTAGAATTTCTCTTTTCTATAAGTCTTTACTCGTAAATTTTATATCAATAGGTATTTGTCGATGACTTTAAACATTTATCTAACTGCAATTTCGTTTAATAACCACCGTAAAGGCACTGAAATCCATTAAAAATCTAAGAATTTATCGCAATAAAGGAAACCAAGTGGTTTCTTGATGCGACTTTATTACAGTAGTCTGTTAAAGTGGTCTCGCTGGAATATTCCCTATAAAACGGTCGTAAACTCGAGCGACCATCTGCTTGAGGTGTTTAATTTGTGGACTTTGTTGATGCTCGAGTACACGCAATAAAATGTATGAGAATAAATCAATTTTATTTACACTTGTTCGATGTTATGTTGACCGCGGAAGTCGATACATTTGGTACTCATTGCATAAACAGGTCGACTTGAGAATGTTTTCGTTCTAATCATGGTATAATAAAACAAGGTATTCTCTTCCCGAGATGGTACTTGACTACGTCACAAAAGGGTTGCCACTGATTGTTCTTTTCAGTAAATTTAAGGACTTTCTCAATTAGTTCATAAATATTAAATAAAGTATAAAGTAACTTAGCTATTTAGTATCTCGCGATTCTCGCGTGATTCATCAATTCAATATTTTATAAATTGATATAACTGATTATTAATTCGAAATAGGTATATAAAGTTTAAAAATGCATTACACTCGGGTAACTCAATTTCACACAGTGGCAACACATCAAACTGATGACGTAGTCAAGTTCCACCTACGTCATCAGCTGTCACGGGAAGAGAATACCTTGTTTTATTATACCATGGTTCTAATCATCGTCAATAAAAAAAAACACAAAAATATTTTAAAGTTATGAGCATCATACTATACCTACATGGAATCTAATAAATAAATAAAACCTTATAATGCACTGCTGGAATCATCCTTATCAGTCGTTCAGGAAAGTAAATTAGACATAACTAAAAATTTTTCCACTTTTGCCTAATGTCTCAGCTCTAAAGGTAGTTAAATGTTCTTACACGTGTTTTGACGAACACTATGAGGAAAATGTTTGAAGGTCGGGAAGTCTTATAAAGAAAGTTCCGAGTTCCTTCAGTTAGGGAAAATATTTTGAGAAGATTTTTTAACGATTCCACGCTTTCTTGCTCAAGTGAGTGTACGAAAGTATTTTGTAAAATATATTTCTTTTGCGTATTAGTTATGCTTTTTGAATTTGTATCGTACTGATTCAAACGGTATTCTTAAACATCTGAAAGTTTTGAGGTATCTACCTGCTTACCTATTTGGTTTAACTAATTTAAAAACAGTATCAACACTACCTTATTGTTAAATACGGAATTATTTAGTATTAGTTATAGTTTGTTTATTTGTATGTGATGGAATTTCTGTATATAAACTTTTTATCTATTTATATAAGTGATTTACTAAAAGAGTCAAAAAAGCGAATGTAAGTGGAAGAGAGGGTCAAAGTCATCCTCGACAAACGAACAGTGACCAGATTGCAGACGTTTTTAAAAAGGAGAGGTCAAAAGTACCCGAAACGCCCGGGCATTCATAAAGAGAGTGATGAGTGTAAATAAAGAGAAAGGGGTCTGTCAGGATCGTAGCATGTGGAGGTCCATAGTCTCTGCCTACTGCTGTGGGAAACAGGCGTGATAATATGTATGTATGTACTTGAACTATCTACTTTTAATACTCATAATCGAACTAACAACCGAAATATCATCACTAAATTAATCGACTGACTGTTATGACATTGTTAATAGACTACGATATTAGTGACGTCATAAAGTTAATAATATAACAATAACTCCTACACCGCTTCAATTAAATATTCTCGAATTATATCTGTGGGACGAGATACTTAGACGGATGACGTAGATACTTACTACGTCAACCTACTCATATATAGATCTACATTGTCAATTATATCGCTATATCGTCTCGACATTGATGACATACTCCAAGTTCCTTTCTTCTGCTTCTTCTTTTTCTCGGTTGCATCCTAAGCTGTATTGCTTCCGAGACTTTTTTTCTACAAATATATTTTGCATGTCTAAGGCTTCCATAGACACAAAATTAAATACGAAGATGAGAAGAAAAGCCCGAAGAATTAAAACAAATTGAGTCAATTACTACAAGCAAGACATGTTCATATAGGTTTTTAGAAGAAAAAAATTGTTTAGTATGTTAAATTAAAGCTTTTATTGTAAGGCCAAACTGCAGATTAGGACAAATTAAATAAGCCCAAACTCGATAGAGTTGATTCGTTTAATTACTGAGTTCCATCGACCACCTTCTGTCTCCGTGATCAGGCCCTAGGCATCGTCAACCATAAAACACTCTTCAAGTTAAATCAAACGAGTCCTACTCAATGAGTTGTTGTTTTATAACTGTGTCGTGTGTCGAATATTTAGAATAGCTCAATGACTCTATAACATTGTATTGTCATTCGACTCACACAAATGCAAAATTTCAGCTAAATCGGTTGAGGATAACTGGTTGAAAATTGAATTGCAAGATTTGACCAAAACAAACAAACAAACATACATACAAGATATATTGCTCGACTTACACAAATGTAAAATTTCAGCTCAATCGGTTGAGGATAACTGGTTGAACATTGGGTTGCAAGATTTGACCTAAACAAACATACAAGATACATTGCAAGTTCAATAAAATCTTGTAAAAACCGGCTAAAACGAGAAGATATTTACTGAATAACATATGTATAAGCAAGCACAGCGTAGGACCCACCTGCTAGATGTTCAGACGTCCTGTGCAAGGTTGCAGGAAGGCGCTGGATGCAGGCCGCTTCCGATTGGTCGTTTTGGAAATCCTTGGGGGAGGTCTATGTCCAGCAGTGGACTTCCTGTTTCTGATATGATGATGAATAACATAAGGATACTTACTTCAATAGGACTGAGGATCGCGAGTGGCAGCAGAGCAGCGACCACAAGCAAGCTCAAGGCCCGCCTGCATGCTCGTCTGCTCAAATTGACTCCATGCTTCAGAGACGTCATGACTCCTCAACTCATCGACACTTCAGCTCACACATTGGTCTACCACAGTTTGGTGCATGTTCTTTCACTGTGACTTTTTAACTGCCTGTTGTAGGATTGAACTCCATCGCAATTAGGAATTTGATACGGTGATAAGCGGATCGTTTAATGCGTGGTATACAAATTGTTAGGATAATAATATTTTCTTCATGGATAAGTAATAGAGAACTAATAGTCATAGAATTTTAAATGCACTTGCTAGGTAAGCAGTAGATATTATCTCACTGGTATGGTACCTATGTAAATATTCTAAAAAAACCTACCTATATGTAGCATTTGCTATTTTCATATTTTAGCATTTTTATTAAAAAATTCAATAAGTAATTTCACGGATACCAATAAGTATTCTCTTTATCGAAATCTTTTTTCGATTTTTCATATAGAGAACCTTCTGAATGGCACTCAAATAATCTCGTCTATCTCAGAAACAATAAACATGACCAAAAATACAACTTTTTCTGATAGTCTGAAGCAAATTAATTATTCTCGAGATCCTCAATTCGTACTTATAAGAATTCAATTACATTTAATAGATTTTTAATAAAAAGAAGCCTTTTTAAGCTAATTTGTATTTCTGAAAAAATACTTCTATGAAATCTTTTATCTCTCTGGTTGGTACTTAGCAGAGAGCGTTCACATTGCATTGACAAGTGGATATTTGGCAGTCGTCTGCCGAAGCAGCATTATGATGTAACGGGACGGAGCTCGAAGGACGACGCGCCGGCGCCAGTCTTAGGGTTGTCTTGCTAGACGTGCAGGTCAAATGATGCCGAATAGGGGTGACGACAGGGTCCTAAAAGTATGATTGTAATTAGTCCGTCTTTTAGATTATCCAAAAATAAAGGTCCCGTATTTTTCAGTTTACCAAAAAAGTAAATATTCACAAAGATACGGAGCGTCAAAGTAAAAATCGTGCTTAAGTGTGACGTCACGCAAAATTTCAATGCGCTGTAATCTGTCATTTTTGGTTTCTCAGAGAAAAAAATAATACGTGTACAATATTATTTAATAATCTAACCAATGGACCAAAAATATTTTTCCATTTCTCATTCCTATTGTAAAGCCATGTATTTTTTTAAGGCTTAATTTATTTTCAGATTCTTTCGATGCAAAGCCAAATCGTTAAACGTTTATCTACATACCTATGCTATTGTTACGGATGTAACTATCCGACTTAAGAAAATATTTTCCTAACTCGGACAAGATTTTAGGAAAAGTAAACAAGGGGCAAATGCTCACAACTATTTACCTATTCAATCATGTACCTAAGCCTATGCGTGGCAGGTGGCAAATTACTTACAAACGTATAATTTTCTATTGGTATAATACATTTAATAGATTCAGCCTCACGTTCAGCTTTCTGCTATTTGACCTTTGAGAGTAGAACGTAGTTTGTTTTATCCGACTTTTTTTACTTAGCACTTCTAATGAATATTTAAAAAAGAACATTAATTTTCTTTTAATAACCATTTTTATATAAGAAAATTCTATCAGCTAACGCTAATCCTGGCTCAAGGATGTAAAGTCTTTCACAAGACTTATTTGTATGTTAGCTCTTTCGCATAATTGGTTCGAGAGTTTAGAGCGCTGGCCCTAAATCCAAAGAACGTTTTGTACGATAAAAATAGTCGGTGCCCGCGTTATGGCCATCAATAGTCGTTAAAATGGGCTGGAATGTAAAGAACCGTGGAATATGAATGTGAAATTCCCGACTTACTTAAAAACAGCGCAATAACGCATATTTAGAATGGTACCCTGATCTATTATTGACATTACGGGACTCACCACGATAAATTTAGTGTTAAAATATCAGACCAAACTCAAAAATTACCGCGGTAATTCCCGTAATAACACGAAGTATCAAACTTTACTAAGTGAATTAAGTGTCAATCACAGTATCATACTCGCAATTTACCTACATTTAACATGTTGCTAAAGATTCGCTTCGAATGATACCCACTTAAGAAACAAATTAGTTTGATCTTTAATTATAGCCTACCAACCCTACGCGTCCTTCCCCACCATTGTTCAAGGATATATTTCACAGGACCTATTACTTGGCATATTAGCTCTAGTACATAGAGTCGAAATTCTTGCTTGAAGGATTTACATCTTTGGCAACGGTCCTAAATCGAGAGAGCAGTTTGTACGATGAAAATAGTCGGTGCGCGCCTTATGACCATCAATAGTCGTTAGAATGGTCTGGGCACAACGAGCCGTGGAACATGAATATGTAATTCCCGATTCGATACAAACAGAAACAGCGCATTTGCCGCACGTTTGATATTTGGACGTGTGCTCGTTGATTGTGTTCTACATGAAAATATGGTAGATACTTATTTACATTAGTAATTTACGAACCCGACCCAATATAAAAAGTTAGCCAATTGTTTGTCAATTTTTATTGCAGAACATTAAAGACACTCATGATCGTTAAATTCGTTATAATGACACTCCTGTCACTGTCAGCTGTTTAACCCCCTGTTTTTCCGGACTATTTTATGTACTATTTTTTTTTTCTCTTCAAGCCTCACGGCTCTACGATGCTTTAGCCGTTGACATCAGAGAAATTTCTACCAAATTATCTTTAAATAAAAGTTCACGCCCAACTTTTAGACGCCCACTTTTATAAAGTCGTTATTATTGTGTTCTTCCCTTTATAGCTATTTATGTCTGCACATGTGTATTTTGTATAATTAGATATGCATTCTGTATTTATGCTTAATAATATTTTATAGAAATATAATGTTAGTATAAGTATATTGTATTACTTTTGGTGCCGCAAATTTTTCTCTGTTTTATATTATATTTGTACGTTAAGTTTAATAAATAAAGTTTTAATTATTACATTAATAAAAACAGAAATCGACATATTTGTCATTTTCAATAGTTATTCTGTTTACTATTCATTCACTAATTTATATATTCAGGTGAGGGAACGCCAGCAACAACATTTTTTTTAAATTATGTATTCCAGTTCCATTAAAATTCTTTATAGCATTATGAAAGGTCTTTCAAAAATGTCTACCCTATTCCTGACAATATATACATACCTATAGTATACATACATATAGTATCGTGAGGTCATCATTCATCCACAAGATTTATGGCCCGACGCCTGTCCTAATTCAAATAAATCGGTCGATTTTATCATTTGGGTGCTGATCGGTAATAATCGCAGTGCAAGTAGAACATAAAAATAAAACCAAAAAACGTCCGAGTTTATTACGTCGATATCTTAAAATTGGTTAAGTATATTTGTCTCCTTTTTCGAAAGTGAAAAAAAAAATCATTTTTTTTTAATACTTTTAGGTACCCTTCTTAACTCCAGTTATAAATATTAAAACGCATTCCCAAGCTGAATCTAACTTAGTTTCCGAGCGCGCTTTAAGAGTTTCTAGTATTTATTCAACCGACATTTCTTGTCGCTTGAATACGAGAGGAATGGCAACTTGATTTGGAAGTGAAATTGTTCGTCGTTGGAGTGAATTTATGGAATGTTTATTCTAAAATTTTATGGAAGAAAATTTGATTTTAGTAGCCTGTGAGCAGAATGTGATTTGCAGAAGTAATATCGCAATCAGCAGACCCATTTTTCAGTAACATTTTGTATACGTTTTTTTAAATATATTGTAAGATATACTGTAGGTGAAGACTTTTTAATTCTGATCAAACTACGGAATACATCGGGTACATACGAGTAGTATGATAAGAAGAATACCCTTTTTCAAACAGACATTTGTAAAAAGCATGTTCTTAGACAACTATTATTTTTAAAATTAACACATGCGGCAAAACGATTCCTAAACTAAACACATATTATTTAAAAGATAATAAGAAATAATTAAATTAAATTTCCTAAGGTTTTAAGATAAGTATGTGCTGTATTTTATTTTGTGCAATTAAGGGTATTGTATTGTATTAAATAATAAAAATACTTTAAAAACAAAATTTTACTTGGTATTTGTCATTATTTAACAAAAGTTGTACAGCTTGTTTAACATTTTTTATAAAATTAGTAAGAAATATCTATATAATATTCTCGTAGCACCATCACTCCGCCAGCGAATTATAATTTTTAATTCACGTAACGCGCGGCTTTAGCCGCTGCCCGCCTCTGTCATGAGTTCCAAAAAACTTGTGGTCAACGAATTGCTCGCGTTTCTGTGGAAGCAGCTGGATTGCATGGACGAAGTCAGTGTGATCCAGATTTGCACCAGCAACTGGAGCGAGGAAGAGATCCGTAGCGCAAAAGTGCTACTATATGAGTCGCTTGGAAAGAGCGACCGAATGCCGTCTCGCAGGAGAGATGAAAAGGGAGAGAAGAGTCTACAGGACACCATCAGGTTGTTCAAGGAGACCGATCCGGATGAGTGGTCTGTGGAGTTTGTCTGCAAGGATCTACACCGCCTACCACCCGTCACGTTCGATCACGTTGATGTTACCAGGTTGTTAAAGGACATAACGACGCTAAAGTCAAACCTGGCCGATATAAGGTTGAAGTTTGAGGCTTCTCAAACAGTCATCGCTGATTTGCGTTCGGAAATAGTGGAACTAAAAACCATCATTTCCGAAAGTAGGTCACAAGAAGAATCAAAACTCGACACGCGTAGCGGTGTACTCAATGCATCGCACTCAAGTTTCGCGTCAGCGAAATTGGATGATTCGCCGGTCATTGCCGCCGTCGAACGGATTGCGTCACCCCGTCCTGCACCTCGTGCATTTTCTGCACCTGTGGTGACGAATGTGAGCACGTCAACACCTCGTGCTTACGCGAAGGTCGCCAGCCAACCTCCCGGGCAACAGCAGCCATGTAAGAAAAAGTCGGCGCCATCAAAAGTGCCAACTTCCGAAATAGTTCCGGAGAAGGGACCCGTTGACGATAAGGGCTTTACCAAAGTTGAAAGAAAGCGGAAGAACCCTAGTCGTAGAAACAAGTGCGGCACTGCGCTCAGCGGCCCCAACATGTTGCTGCGTGCTGCCGTACCGACGACTTTACTCTACGTGTCCCGCCTTCATTACTCTACGAAGAGTGAAGAGTTGGTGGAGTACGTGAGGATCAAGACCAAGCTCACCTTAAGAGTCGTTAAGTTGGAATCGCGTCACAACGTGAATTTTAATTCATACGTGGTGCGTGTTCCAACCGCCCAGCTGGAGACCTTCACTCAAGAAGATTTCTGGCCGAGAGGTGTCGTCTTCCGACGTTATCGCGGGAGGCTACCGGACACCGTGACATCGTGCAGTGCGTCACAGACATTACGTACAAAATAGTGTTATTTTAAGTTTTATATTGTATTTATGTTAGTCTGTAAGGTATATATAAATATGGGCCAATAATGTACTTGTATGTTTTGTTGCCTGAAATAAACGAATTATTATTATTATTATTATTATTACAGTGTTGGGACATTTTTCACTTTTTCAGTTCCTCAGTAAAAAATCTTCGAGGTATTAAATTAATCTTTATTTAATTACCTACTTTATAACACTACCTACTCTATTTTTTAGTTATAACCAAATATTAAATGTAGTTGTCCCGTCAGTTTCTTAGGTGATGGAGCTAAGTGATTTAAAATGCATTTTATTGAAATTGCCTTCACAGTAAACCTTGAATTATCGCTCTCAGTAGAAATTGATTTGTTTTGTTAGTTTTCTAAAAATATATGCTTTTCACAGATATTTTATAATAACTGCATTCTTCTTATATGTGCCTTTTATTTCCGTAGTTCAATCAAACTGGTCTTATTCCGTCAGATTGTCCGTATGATGAGAGAATAATAGTTTATTCATCCGGCAGATGTGCCGATGTTCTACTGTTCTTTATACCTACCATTTTTCAGATTATTCTTTTGCTTAAGGATTTTTTTATTTCAGAAAAAAAATATGAAAAAAAGGCATAATGAAAAGAAATAATTTATTTTACTGGCTATGTCTAGATAACTTTTGTTTGTTTGAGAGTTTCTACCGAGTGACTGATATTTATTAAACTACCTTTGACACATTTATATTATTATAATAAAATTTTTAAATATCTAATAAATACCTATAAATATACCTATAAATATACCTATAAATAAGATATTGTGCAAAGTAAAAAGTCCATTTTGAAAACATTCGTAGGTATACAAAACACACATTTTCTTTTGGTCAGCTTAAGGTAAAGAATAATTCCAAACAAACAAAACATATTATATTACATCACGGAGGTATGTATGTACCATCAGCAAAGTGAGGAAAACATGATAAATAAATGGTGGGCACTGGAAAAACTTATATTTTCAGACATCCGCGCATGCGCGCGCGTCTCGTGGGATACGAAAGATTCAGAAATCAATCCGCAAACAGCAAAGTCATTATTTTAAAAATATTGTTTTCTTTTTTTAAAATAGCTGTTGATTACGCTTGTTAGTCTTAGATTACCAGCAATGTAAAAGGAAAAAAATATTCTTTGCTCAAAACCGGGTAATGTACTAAGTTATGTCGCTTCGGCTGTACGTCATTTAAAAAAAAACACTTTACCGCACTTGTGTGGTAAGCAAATTTACCGCACGATTTCTAATAAATGTGCGTAATGAAAGGAATTCATTAAAACAAGAGTGGAAAATAACACTTTCCGAATTAATGTGTTGAAAATACAATTACGCGACGTGGCGTGTGTGGTAATCAACAATATGAACATAAATTTTGAAGGTATACACTATTGATGAAGGTATGTAGGTACGTACGTTACTGACTTATACCTGACCTGAGTGTTTACAGGGCGCAGTAAGTCGGCCAAGGGAATGGTAGGAAAGACCGAAATAGATTGAGTTATTACTGCTTTGTTTATCCTACGTTCACATTCTGGAACCTTGGACGGTTGTTTTCAGGAAAACTGTGTACAAATAGTTCCAGCTTTATCGTCAAATGGTAATTACAAACCAATGTACTTGACCTAAGATGAAGACTCCGTACGATCCCACTATGAAAACGGAATTCTGGGATTAAATTTTTCTCATATTTGGCTTTTTATCAAATTATTGAAAAACAAATATCCAAACTTACAGCTTTCGTATAAATAGGTATAGAAAAGATAATAAGTACTACTTACCTACTCTCATGGTACAAGGTAGTCTTACCTACTCTCGAAGATGAGATCTCTTTAGTCTTAGGTACCCGATACTCCTCGTCTACATATTTTTAGTTTTTCCTTTAGTTATATTTCTGTCAATACTAAACTCTCACAATTTATTCAACCAAAAACAAAAACCCTTTTAAGCAAAACTAAATCCATGCAAAACGGATGACGATGGACGCTTTAAAAAAAAAGAATGTTCGCAATTCATTCGCAGAATAAAAATGGTAATGGCTTTATTGATCTTTAACCCACAGGGCGCAGGGCATTCCCCTTGGAGTTATACCGAAGTCATTTGCAAGAGAGAATAACTTCGTTTGTGTAAATAATATCAGTAACGAAACAGCTGAGACTGCGACATTATTTAACTTCGGTGTAATTGAAATATACAGACGTACAATTATTCTAATTGTATGGTTCGGAGCCCATGTCCCATTTGTAATTTACGTTGTTGGAAACACATTCATGTTAGAAAAGTTAGAGTTACATTTATGAATTATATTGTATAAATTAACTGTTTTAGTACTTATTGTCTATAGATTACCCATATGTATAAAAAAGAGGTGTCATGTGGAAACACTATCTAGGTCCTTTATAAGTTCTAATCTCTCAATATAAAATTAAACCTAAAACAAAATAAATATAAAAAACCTAACCTAAAACACAGGCAGCGTTTTCAGTAACTTTAAACCTTGAGGTGCCAAAAAAGCTTGTAATGTGATGTGAGTAACACTGCTATGGAAAATCTATCCCAAATAAAATTTCTATAGCGTTTTATTTAATTCTTTAAAACGATTTTAAAAGAAACTTTATAATATACCTACTGCAGGTTGTTAGTACCTGGCAGGGCTGCCAAACGTCGGCTCGGGCGACATGTGCCTGAAGTTCAGGGCCACTGCACCACTTGGGCAGCGAAACGTTGTGACCATATGTCGAGCCGTTTTATATTTTTAGTTGCTTGGTAAATTGCGAAAAAGAATATTAATTTAAAACTGCAAGAAAATTGGTTAATTAATCAAATAGTAATTAACATTTCAAATACAAGAGTGGAAGCGTGGTGACGACGAAGTTAATGATTGTTTTGTTCACAGGTTTTCTTGCATTTTCTTACTTTTCTAGCGACGGTGTATAAAGTTCTATAAGTTTTGACGGATTAAGAATTCGCGTGCTCAGTGGTTTATAGCGCTTCTATAAAACCAGCTCTCTGGTGAATTTGGCCCGAATAGTTAATTTATTTATTTCAAACTTTGAGTCAAAGCTACAAGAGGTAGACTTAATACTAGCATTCTCTTTATGTCGACCTTTGGAAAAACTAAATCAATTAACCAAATTAATTAATTTATTTTATATTTATAAGTAGGTAACGTTGTAGAAAGTTTTGTGTTGTTGTTCAGTGTGATTATTGTAGACTAGCTGCGCCCCGCGGTGTTACCCGCGGTTTATCAGAAACATTAAAATGTGTATAGGTGGTGAGTAAAATATTCACATTTTTAGAGGCTTAATCCATGATATCACCTTAATGCATACCAAATTTTATCAAAATTGACATTGAATTTTAACGTGACAAACATATACACACTCACAAACTTTCGCCTTAATAATATTAGTGCGATTAAATAAGACTTTCAGAGTATCGGTCAGAAAACTGTTCACCGCGCGCCGACAGTATGCTCCGGGCGCCGCCCGCCCTAGCTCTTGCAACACTGTGTTTACACGATACAACTTACACGTGCTGCATTGCTGCGCAATATTCGTTTATTTCCAGAAAACCATTTATTTAGTTCATACTCTCATAACTCTAAAGTTACTTTTTTAGTAGTCTATGACTGAACTAGAGAGAAAAAGGAACTTTATTAGCACTTATTGCAGTAATAGGCCAATTTTATTAGATTGTAGTATAGTGAATAAGTCGCAGACAGTTTAAGATATTTGTATAAGTATGCACTTGGTCCATATATACAGGCGGAAAAGGGCAAAAACGAAGATCAGTGTATATTAAAAGTTAGGAAGCAAGGTATGTAGGTAATCATCATCATCTTTATCACTCGTTAGGCTCTACTGCAGGAGCATGACCCTCTCTGTACTACTAGAGCCACATTTGGTCAGAAGAGCCAGAGAAATTTGGCCTATACTGATGTTTATAACCTTTGTTCAGCGTATTTTCTTAGTCGCCTTCTACGACATCTATGGGAAGACTTGGAGTGGTCCTATTCTACTGTGCCGGAAACCAGACGGATGAAGGTAAGTATAAATCTAATTATCTGGGTCATTAAAAATACTTTTTATTTTGCCTGACAGGTGGCCACTTTTGTAAAAAAGTGAACTACCGATGATGGTAGAAGGAAGAGCGGTAGGCCCCGGAAGCGTTGGTGTGACAACTTGCAACAGTTTAAAAGAATTTTGGAGGAGATGGGGGAGACCCTTACCCGGCAGTGAAACAGTATATGTTAATGGAAAAAAAAGGTTTCACAACTATAAATTAAACCCAAAACCTCGAGGTAACTACCTAACCCAAATGTCAAGAATACTCAAAATAATATTTGAAAAATTCAATTACACAATAATCTTAGATTTGTATGCTTATTTTTAAGTTATGTTAATTAGCTCTTGACACTCGGTACTTAAACCTACCTATACATAAACAGTAATATTATTATATACCTAAGATAGGTATTCGCATGTAAAACTTTGCTTTCTGCCAAACATTCCGAAAGTTTAAAGTACAAAATTCATTAAGATATGCTTTTACGTTGGACGAAGTCTCGAAAGTTAAGCTTCACTTAAAGTTATAATTTTATTCAGATTATGTAAAACCGCAGTGAGGGAGAAAGCTTCAAGAGAATTGAGGGAACTTCGACCTTATTTCAAAAACCACATTTTTAGTGTTTATGCATTTTTTGTGTGTTTTCAGAAGAAAATTTGTATTTGAAGGCAGCAGAAACTTCGTTTTGGAATCAGTGGAAACCAGGTAAGTTATAAATATTTATTAATTAACGGTTAAAAGCAAAAGAACCTAGTTCTTAAATTTATTGATGATGAAAAGCAAAAGTAACCGACTATTTCCATGTAAGAAGGAGACATTTAAATTTTTTTTTTTAAATCAACAAACACAACTATGCAAAAGTGCCCTCCGCAAGCCCGGAAATTACTAAAGTTAACTACTTATGATACAGTAGGTAATTATACTGTATAAACAAGCACCCGTGCTCATGTGTTTGTAATTACATATCATGTAACTTTACAGAGTTTCGCGATCCTTTATTTAGAAACGAGGTTCTACCGAATACGACATTATTGTACGACATTATTATAATGAGTTAAGGGATTACTCACGTATAGAGACAGCTACTGCCCACATGTTTTGACGTCATCCAGAGGTCTTCATCAGGACGAATGTGACTAAAAGCCCGTACACTTAAACCACACCGACTTGCGATACACTCAGTGTGTCGCGATTCGCCATAATAAAGACCTCCGGATGAGTTTGAAACATGTCGACAGTAGCTGACTCTATATGTGATTAACCCGTTAACTCATTTTAATAACAATCAAACTTATAAGTACTTAGCTGTCTAATTTTAATGCGAGACTTAAATTTAAAGTGACTGGCTTTCCCTATGTGTCAATAAATATATAAATCCTGTTAAGCGACATACGAACGAGTTTTTATTGTTTATAAGTACGTAGGTGAATTTTCCGAGATCCAGTACTGCTACCATTTGAAATAAATCGTTTAAAAATAACGGAGTATGGCTTTTCTTTGCACATTAGCTAAAAGTGGCCGTTTCCGCCGTGTAGAAAATCTTTGTTCTCACTTTAAACATAAACAGTATCTAGTTCATAAAATAGTTTTAAGGATTATCTAGGCCTTGGTTAAGACACAATCTAAAATGATATCTTTCCTTTTATCGTTTCCTTTCAAATGGGGGCAGTACTGGACCCCGGAAAATGCATTAAGCAAAATAAGTTCAAGTAAGTTCGAGTCTTGTCGAGACTTGTGTCATGGGATCCTAACTCAATGATACTATATTTTATAGCAAATATATATATAGATAAACATCCAAGACTTAGGACAATTTGAAAAATGCCATTTCCCAACTCTGACCGTAGATCGAACCCGGAGCCTCAACCTGGGAAGAAGAAGATGGCCACTAAGAATTCAGTTTTTTGTTTTTCGTCTTTAATTGCGTGTATCGTTCATATTGTTTGTCCGTCGTATAGATTACATTAATGATATAGGAGGGCATTCAGGCTAATCCCACATAGGTACCTGTAGACCTTGTAACCCAAATAACGTGCCCATTAATTACAAAAGCGTCGTAAGCCAGCCAGACTGATATATACGGGTATTTTGTAATTTAACTGACAGACTTTAAAATTTAAGCTGACTGTTTTGGCCGGGCGTTGTGAAGGGTTATTTGATTGAAGCGACAATTAAATTTGTTTTCAAACCGTTGGAAATGAACTTGAAAACGGAAAGTAAAAGTGATTAAGACAATTGAAATTAAAAAGTAGGTAGATAATATTGGTTTTGAACCCTAATGTAATTCTAATAGAAAAAAACTTGGAATTAAAAACAGTAAAGGTAACTCAGGTGCTTCGAGTTATATAGTCTAGCTCAGGTGCTGTATTATAAAAAGAGGTATGCCTTTACCTCAATTTAACTGCAAGGATTAAAAATTTAAGCTGATTGTTTTGGGTGGCGTTGTTTGATTAAAGTGGAAGTTAGGTAAACAATTGTTTTAGAAACGGTGTAAGTGAATCGGATAATAAATGTAAATGAGAAAAACGTAATTGAAATAACATTGGAGTTCTAATTCCAAATCATCATCTCAGATGCTCTGTTCTACAAGAACATGTGTCTCTATCTCCGACAGAAATTTACTCTGCTGACAGAACTTCTAATAGGTATTATTGTACACGAAAGAAGTTATTAAGTACAAGTAAAATATTTCACCGACAAGAACATAGTTCTTATCCATCTATATACATAAAGGGTTAAAGTGATAGACTGATGTATATCAACGCAAAGGCCAAACTGCTGGGTCTAGAGACTCCAAATTTAGCACATTGGTTCCTTATAAGGTCTAGGGGTGCACTAAGAAAGGGTTTATCAAAACTCACACCATAAAGGGGCTTATCCCTATGGTTGACTGGGAGGGTACGGTTTTTAGCGTTAAGTTTTCCAATTGTTAAAAATTGTTTATTGTAGAACCATATACTTAGATTTATATAAAAATAAATAAATGATTAAATCAGAGAACTTCTATAACTAAAACGATACTTTGCCATAGCAAGCATAGTGTACTCGCAAGAGGCGAAAAAAAATTAAACCGAGTGGTTATAGCACTACTTGATATAGGTAGGTAACATTTCATACGTGGCTTCCAATTTATCCGTTCACTGGGGCGGCAAAGTGTCCTATGTGTCAAAGCTAACTCACGAAGAGTTATAGATAGTGTCCTGATTACATTTAGATAAAATAACGCTAAGGGAGCTAGTCGATGAATCCAAGCGCTCTAGCCAATAGACTATTTTTACCATCTTTAAAAAAGACTGTGCATACGATACAACATACGTTTTTTCGAAAACCAATTATTTTGCGATGTTTTGCATAGACAAATTTTTGATTTGACAATCAAAACTGACCCGCAGTTAGTAGTTGAATATATATTTCTTAATGTGCCAAAAGGTCAACTTAACGTACGGGGGTATTTTTACTTCGGGCTATATTACACGAATCCCTTGCTTACTGTGCAACGCTCGTCATTTTACTAGGTATTTTACAGTAGCACCCTCGCCCTAAATACGCGTTGTATCACAATTAAATATTGTAATCTCCGCAAAACTACGATTCAATTTTCCATTCCTGAAAATAAAATGTTCTGAATGCGACACGTTGGCATTTCCATTCGCGGAGCATTCGACCGGCAGATCGGTAGTATACAAACATATATACATACGTGCATACTGCGATACCTTCCTAAATAGAGAGCACATAACAGCCAGCTGAAGCTCTCATTCTCATTTCATATCGGTTGAGTTCACAGAAATCAAACGATATTGAATTTTCGATCTGTTTTTAGGTACAATTCTCTACTAGTAGATACCGTTCCTTTTGTGTAAGTAACTGTTCACTTAAAGCAAGCTGAATTTAATATGAAATCATAGTCACAGATTAGTATACCTATAAGTATTGTATGTAATTAATCACAACCGTGTAAAAAAAATTACAGCATACGCAGACCGACGTCAAATTTAGCAGGCTTACTTAATGTTTCTCAAATTTAATGTCGGGTGGCTGGGTGCTACTTTATAAGATTATTTTATGAGTCATTATCGTTATCTAGCCGAATTAAAACGCAAAAAGCTGTGACCAAAAACATACCTCTAAAGCAAAGAAAAACCTAATCTAAATTGAAGGATTTTTGAAAATAAAAAGCGTTCTATTTATGAAAACAGACGTGAGTTGACCTAACGACTGCTATCTAATGACTACAGCTGCCCGAGAACATAATGTGCTACTGGAAAAGGACAACTCGGAATAAGGCCCGCATCCGCAAGCGAACGGTCATTAATGTTAACATTTGTGACTGATGTCATATTGATACATTTTATGACCTTTTATAATCGAGATTTTTCAATTAAACCTGGAGAAGTAAATTTCAGATGAATTTCAGTGTGTAAGTGGGATGCATAACACATTAGTTAAAAAAATTATTAAGTAAGTAAATCTCAATTTAAAGTCTCAAAAGTTGTTATGAAATAGGTAATCTGATACCTTACCAATGTGTGGAAGATGATATTGGAAAACATGCTATTTATGAAAACGGTCGTGTCTTCGCCAATTGTTATGCCTGTAATGATAACAACTTTTCCGGGGTCTTATGTGGTCATTTAAAGAATGAAGGCTGTAAACGGTCGCCTCATCCTGAGTGACCGTCATTAATGTGCCAATAGTCCATCCAAGAACACCGTTTGACCTGACACCGAATGAGACACATTTTTGTATAAAGTTACAAAAATTTCTCTCTGATTCGGATAACGGATCCAATAGGTGAGAGATAAGGGGAATACAATTTACCTCACAATCACAGGTAATTTCTTTTTTTCCAATTGAACTTTCGGTACTACTAGTCCTGTCAATTGAACTGGCCAACGGAACTACTAGTAATAAACGAAAAAGGAAATCCCCACTGAAACTTTGATCCATATTCAAATGATCAGAATCAAAATCTAACTAAATACCAAATTACACTCTTGTCATTACCGATTTCAGCTTCCATCTATAAAGGCTAGTCGTATCGGTATACATATCGATTGTTACCATAACATATTGAAAAACCTTGCAGATTTTTCCAGGCCCTAGGAGCTAGCAATAACTGAAAAAAGCAACTCCACGTTATAACCAGATTGAAGCGATCATTAATTGATGGAATAAATTTGATAATTCTTGACTCAATTATTGAAAATATGTACAAAAAAGTAAATACCGATTTTACCGATTTTTTCTCAACTCCACATCTCAACTCCAAATCAACTCCACATTGTAACTTGATTGAACCGAACATTGATCCATATTAAAACGGCACCTCGGTCGGATCAAATTTGATAATTCTTGACTCGTGTATTACAAAAATACGCGTGAAAAAGAAACAATCTATAGATAAACATCGAATACCACTCTCGTCATTACAGATTTTCTCGTCCCAATTTTTCAGAGATGCCATCTATCAAGGTATCTATTCGTATCGGTAGATATCGATTGTTACCTCGACATATTGTAAAGCCTGTCCTAGCAGGTGTCATCAATCTTCGATAATGGGCGGTTGGGGCTTCATCGTGATATTCGTGATCATCTAGAGTTCTAAGAATTACGTAAGTATTCAGATGTCTATCTATATCTATTGGAACATATGTTTGTTTTTCGTGTGGGCAAGAAGGCAAACACTGGTGTCAGATTTTTAGGCTGCCTAAAGTGAGCTTGAAATCTTTACATTTTCTTTATTCAAGTGTGTCACGTCAGGTTAAATAAGTAGATAATATCGAATTAATTATCTTTTAACCTACTTAAATATCTATTTTACTTTTCTTTGCACGAATGTTATTTCTGACATGCCTACATTTCCTCTCCATCCATTGGTTGTCTGGAAGAAATCACTCCAAGCGATAAGACCGCCCATTGTACCTAATGTATTTCTGTAAAACCGTTTTTTTTCTTTTTGTGTATTGTTTCAAAAAAGAGTTTTTGATTCATTCATTCATAATAATAAAAATTTCAATCTCAATAATCTCATTTGAAACTGCAATTCAATATCATTGCATTTGTACCGATCATCGACCCATCTAGCCCAGACGCCGCGGTTTCTACAATAGATATATATATTATATTGTCTATGCCACTAGATACTTTAGTGACGGTCGTTGGCATGACATTATCAAAATTTATCGAGGTTATATCGCTTATCGGAGCATTTTAAAGCTTAGCAGCTTGGTTTAAGCTCATAAGAAGTTTTAATTATAATAAATAATAGTATATATGGAAAAAAAATGTTCCCTTGAAAGGTTCTTAATTTCTTATTATAAAAAGCAATATATAAGGATATAATAATTGAATTTTAATTAGTATCGTTTACCTTACTATTATCAACCCTAAGTCTGAATTTTCATTTTATAAGAAGAAAAATGTATTAGTTAGTATTAGTTTTTTGGATAATTGTTTTATGAAAAGTAAGGGTGTTTAATTTTAAACTCTGTAGGTAGTCGAACGGATTTTAATACACTATCAGGTATTTATTCCTTTTGTGAGGAAGAGAAACAGCTGGTACATTTAAAAACTTTTTTCTCCCAGTCCAGCATGGAAGGAATAGCATGGAAATTTCAAGTATTAAAAATTCATTCCACTCTCTGTTCCTTGTAATTCACAATTTATAATTATAACAGTCTTCATAAAGACAGGGATTTACTCTTATTAAAATAAATATTCAGTTGACTGAGACAGTCCCAAAGGTTACTTAGGTATTACGTTTATTATTCCGTTCCATTATATTCGTATTTTGAAATTAATAATAAAATATTAGAAGTTTTTATACTAATAAATGCACCCACCTACTTACCTATACATTAATATCACTATCTATTATAGGACTTACAATATATAATAATCTATACCTAAAAAGCCTGAGGTATTAATCAATACAAACTTATTACATATTGGATTGGATCGTGAAAACAATGTTCGTTTATTACGAAGGCTCGACGTCCCATGACCCACATTTTCCCTGTGGTCTCAATAATAGGTTAAGTTGTTAACATACTCCCCGAATTACTAACATACGTAACGTACTGTGGTCGAACTAGTTTTCTTATATTATTATCCATAGAGGTTGATAATATAGAGTCGTGACTGGCTGGTAAAAGAAGAAAAGTTTCAATTATTGCTGGCCAGTAAAACGCGGCCACTGTATTCTGTTTTCTTTTCCATAGCGATTAAAATCTCTTTGAATTTTATCGCTACTGGCTGATGTTGGTTTTCTTTTTCTTTTGGTATTGTTCATTTCGTTTTTGAATCATATTTTATCTTAGAAATACCGCTTATTATTTATCACAGAATCGCAAATGAATTGATTTTAATAGTCTCAAATACCAATAACAAAGTATATGCTAATATTAATATATACTTAAGTATCTGTAAGTAAGGTTGGAAAAGATAGTAAAAATACAAAATTGTATGGGTAAGTTAACGTTAAGTAATTCATGTATTACTTTGTTAGGCTATTATTTTAATCAACATTTGATAAAAATACGCCCAATAATCGCTGAATGCTTACCGAAAAATTTGTCACTCAAGCAAAGCAGGATTGTGACGCACATGTCCGAAAACACAGATTCGTTACTTATCTATGTCATTATCACCATCATCATCAGATCTTTTTGTCTTCACTGTAGGAACACGAATCTTTCTGTACTACCAGAGGCATACTTGGGCAGAGTAGCCAAAGGACTTGGCATGTACTCTCCACGCTGGCTAGACTTATCCATGTGTGAGGACTATATTACAGCCTATAAATGAATACTTTATTATTAATATGAGAGTTTACAAAATTTCGAATAAAAGGAAAGGTATCGAGGTACTTTAAAAAATAACTTTTAAAAAATCGAAAATTCTCGGTTATCTAAATACAAAATACTTCCCTACCGAAAGTAGAGCTTTTCCTTAGCTACTAAGCTTTGACTTGTACCTAAGAAAACATTAACTACACAATTTCATTACCTATGTATGGTAGTCAGTGGTGCCCAGATGACTGTACAAGTCTCATATTATGCCCTAAGCACTTACCTAAACAAACAGTGTACTTGAACCTCCTAGCGATATTATGATGGGTATCTACCAAGTTTGTACACTTACGTCACCACCAGGATAGCGTTATATAATATCATTCAGTCATGTACCTACCTTGTTTTATAAGCAAAATTCGTCTATTGTAACAACTTTGCCATTGCCACTGCCACGCATGTTCGTTTACATAAGCATTCCACTCTTTTAGGTGAGATCCTTAAATACTATACTTGATATAACTGTGCGCTCTGTGATTCGTGAAACAATTCTTATACAACGATGATTACAATGATAAACAAGATGATTATAATGCCAAATTCTAATATGTTATCGTTTCGTACGTTTAATAACTTCGATCGATTACAACTTATCGAATAGCCGTACCTTTACATAACACTAAAGAAAATAACACAAACACATACCAATACAATAACAGGACACGTAAACAATTTGGCCCGTTAATACGTAACATTCACTTGGAAATGTAGCGATCATGTGTTCCTGGCGGTGGCCATGTTTTATGGTGTTGATAAAAAAACAGCGCGGAATTTGCTGCGGTTTTACATACTGTATGTGAGGTTATTCCTGGTTGCTGACGGAGTTCAATCGATGGGGTTTTGAGGGTTTTAGGTTTAGCTATTGATCTCGCGTCGCGGTGGCGCGTGTGTGACGCGAGCGGCAAGCTGCGCCGCGACTGCTGGCTGACCGCCCTGCCGGCTCAACCCTGCGCCACTCACCCTCACCCCAAGAACCCGAGTTTGCGCAGCATGCAACACTAGTAACTATTTTCTTGATACACTACTTGCCGTACTCAAAACGTCTATAGTTAACAATAACAACACCAAGCAATGAAACTCAAAGCCCAAATTTTGCCGGTTAGGAGATGATCCTGTGTCCAGGCAACCACGACTGCGCGATACAATTTTTATTTTGATCCGCAACGGTTGCCGAGGGTACTCCGCTGTCCACGTGAACGGGATTGTCAATAAACTTATAACGCTTATTCAGACTCCTTATTGGCAATCATGTCTGGATATGGCTGCTTGCTGAGACTTAATTAAACTGTAGGTCAATCAAGTGCTTGGGATTTTTTTCTAACAAAAAAATTACAATCAAATGTGACTTTGAACTTGGCAATCATTCGATCGATTTGCCGGGTCAGATTTATATAGAGTTTTTACTATACGATTGTAAACACGAAAAACTATTAACTAATCTAAATACTATTGATTTTTCACCTTATTACTACAGTATCTGACTGTCTATCTGTTAAAGTCTCTTTCGAAACAAGTAATGTAATTTTTTTTATTTTTAAAGTACATGTATATCAAAAATTATCATCATATCAGCCACAGGAAGACCACTGCCGGACATAGGCCTCCCCCAAGGATTTCCAAAACGACCGTTCGGAATTTCAATGCCTACACAGTTTTTAATGTATGAGGAAATATCGTTAGAATCCTTATATCATCCTTATTGCCAATGGTATATTTGCAACGACGAGTTGACGTTTCTTTTAAATTTGATTTGAGAAAATAAATTTGTTATTTCTTTTGTAAATTTTCTGAGTTTATAACATTTTTGTCTGAATATACTTTATTACAATACAATAAACTAAACTATTGTAATTATTGTTAGTTAGTTTTTTTTTTTGTAAATTGACTTTTTAGACGTCTTTATATTGTTTGATGTTTCCATTTCCATAATCTATACATCTATATCTGAACATATAATAAAACAGTAAAAAAGTGGGTCTGTATATATCTCCAAAAACAATTGGGCGGCGATGGAGACATAGTAAATAAATAAATATATAGGAACAAATTACCCTGATTGAGCTAGTCCCAAAGTAAGTTCGAGAATTTTATGGGATACTAACTCAACGATACTACTTATATTTTATAACAAATAGATATATAGATAAACATCCAAGACCACTTGCCCTGCCCGGAAATCGCACCCGGAACGTCTGAGTGGCGGACTAGCATAGTATAGTAAGAATCTGAAACAAAAAGGTCTGTCTGTTTGTACACGCTAATCTCCGGCAATACTGGACGGATTCAAATGAAACTTTTTTTATTATATAGCTATTAGTCCTAGGCAACATATTATAGGTCATAACTGATTTTGGAAAATGGAATACCTGATGCAGAACCATAATGGTTATCATAAGTATATAGCATAAATTATAAAGTCCACGCGAACGAAGTCGCGGGTTTCGGCTAGTATCCTAATATTGGGAAACACGCGGCGTGTCCACGTCACGACGCAACGTGGCCCAAATTACACGTGACTCACATTAATTCTGACTGACCTGCTGTCACATGCCCGCTAGTTACTACTACGTTATACTAAGATTTTTGGAAGAAAAAGATAAAAGCAATTATTTTTTCTATAATATCATGATACTATGATGATGTCACAAGGCAACTTGTTAAAATTACATTAACTTGAATTGCGGCCATGTATACCGGCAAACGCAGTGTAGGGCACCTACCTACTAGGTGGTTGGACGACCTGAGAAAGGTTCCAGGAAAGCGCTGGATGCAGTACATGCCACATTCTAACCCGTTTAGGCGTTTTGGACACATACATACAAATTTTCGCATTTATAATATTGTAGGATAAGTATTTTATTTCTTTATTAATTGTGAGAGAAAGCTGTTCATTTAATAAGAATTTTACGATTGAAGCAAATTTGCTAACCTTGAGCAAAAACTGCTAAGCTCGACACGAATAAAGTGACATTGAAACAGTCGCGACCGAAGGTTTGCTGAAGGAAATAGGATATCAATTTCATTAAGAAAAACTAGCTTATTGGATTGTATTATAACTCAATTGATGCTAAGTATAATATTAATCATTTTATTATATTTGTTTAATTTATTGACCGAGCGAGCGAAGCGTCTCAGTTTCGAGATTAGCCAAAAATTCTTTTGTCCGTCTGTCTGTCTGTCTGTCTGTCTGTCCGTCTGTCTGTCTGTCTGTTCTCGCCTACAGGTCGCATTTCTAAACCGATTCCCATGAAATTTTGTAAGCAGGTTCAGCAACTAAATAGAATTTTTTTGTCGAGCCAGTTTTTCGAAATTTTTCAAAATGGCGGAATTATGGGGGTTTAAAATTTTAAAACTGTCATATATCCGCCATTTCAAAATATTTCCAAAAATGTCGTTAGACTTTTTTGTTGCTATTATAAAAACGCAATTTTTTTATTTGAACAACTTTTTTGTCTGGACAACTTTTTTATACGTTATACAATGACCTTTTTAATTAAGTACAAATATTTTAAGGGGTGATTCAGTCCATCATTTCGAACAACTATTCCCAATAAATGTATATGGAAATACGAAAAAAAAATTTCATTTTCGATAGTAATGATATCACGTGACTACTTCGATTTGTATGAAAACCTAAAAATTTTTTTTCGTATTTTGATATACATTCATTGGGAAAAGTTGTTCGAAATGATGGACTGAATCACCCCTTAAAATATTTGTACTTAATTAAAAAGGACATTGTATACTTGAACGGGTTTAGGGTGACTCGCGAAGTCTATTGTTTAATTTGTTTAGTCGGTTAATTGTGTTCAATTGTCTTGGTATTAGATTGCTTGCTTTACTTGGTAGTAGAAGATATAATCGCGAGGTCTAAGTTCGTGGCGAACTACTAGTTCTTAAACTTGAATCACTTCAAATTCATTATTCATTGAGCAGCTAAACAATATCTGATAAAAGTGAAAAAATTAGGTACTTATTTTTTTATATAATCTGTCTCACTCATACGCAATGATTGTACTTGCTAGCAATAATAACATTTAATGACAATACATTTTCCTTTAGACACATGATTATTATTTACGAGTAGGTTACACACTAATAAGAGTAGCTAGTTACTTACTTAATAGTTGTTTACAATATTTCGCTAGCGACAATTCCAAAAGATAAAAAAGAACGGAAGTCAATTGTTTTAGATTTTTCATGGCGTTATAATGGTGCAATTTTGAAACTATGGCGTGCAGCATTACTGGCAACAGTTCTAAGTAAGACCAGTGCGCGCGCGCATGTTTCGCGACATAAATTGTTATAGGAAAAATCTAATAAAATATTTTATACCACAAAATCCGATAAAACATTCCGAGTTGAAGGGATAGTGAGTGTTTAAATTTATATCGTAACAATGGTTGGACTTCTATTTATTGTGAACATACCAAGAAAAGAATACGAAGAATCTTTAAGAAAAAAGGACCTATCAAAGTTGATTGTAGAAAAAGAAAAAATCGAAAAAGCCTCTGAGATTGTTAGAGAATTGAGGGAGAATAAGAAATTTAGCAGTTTGATATCAAGCGTTGAATCTTTCCACGATCATAACATATCGAAGTGCAAATCAACTGACTGCCTACATACGGATAGCAAAATGGCTGGTTTATATAAATCTAGAAGTGAGAATACTCTAAATGATAGCTTAGACGTAGGTAATAAGCGAAGAAGTAATACGTCGTGGGACGATATTAAACAAGTGATAAAACCTAGGAGGAGTAAACTGAAGATAACGAAGCCGGTGCGGGGTATCGACATACTTGGAGCGTTTCACTGGGACACGCCTCTTGAGACTGCAAGTATCTGACCTACACTTGCACTATAAAGTTTACTCACAATTTACTTATATGTCATTCTTAGCGAAATAGTCCGTAGAGAAGAAAGAGTTGATAATATGTCTAAGATGTTTTTTAGCTTTGTCACATACCAAAATCACAGAATTAATATAACATCTGATGCATTCACGGGTTCTTACTTTTATTCTAACAAAGAATTCAATATATACTTAACCTTTTAATTACTGCATTCTGTGAGCTGTAGACCTTGTAAGTCTGCCCCCAACCTGTTGAAGTTTATCGGATAAAAAAGTTATTAAGCGAAAAGTTGCGGTCCTTATTAGGATTTTCTGAAAAAAATTTGAAAAATTTCGAAATGGATAAAATTTATTTTTTAAGTTTTAAACCCCAATTTTCGCCGTTTCAAAAAATCCGAAAAACTGAATCGACATAAAAATTCTCTATAAATTATCGAACCTAAACCATTTTCGGAAAATCTCGAAACTGAGACGCTTTATTCGCTTTGCTTGCTTGCTTGCTTTCAAAAATTGTAAGTGACAATAGCGGCGTCGATCAACATACAAATACTCCAAAAGTGCAGGATCGTAGCGACGAGATTAAAAAAAAAACATTCTTTGCAATAACTTCAATTTACGAAAAACAAATCTGATTCTCAAGAAGTACCTTTGACCAAAATTGACAATGCCGACTTTACCCAAAAACTACGACTAAAAGGAATTTTCCAAATCGGTCCAGATATGACGTCTTCAAATAATCAATGAATCTTATACCTTTAAACGAGCAATTCTTGTATGTATGTATATATGTATATATATTTATTTATAAATTTCTGTGATCTCGAAAACGGCTCTAACGATTTCGCTGAAAATTTGTATATGGGGTTTTTTGGGGGTAAACAATCGATCTAGATTAGTTTTATGTTTGGGAAAACGCGTGTTTTCGAGTTTTCATGCGTTTTTCTTTCCACGCAGAATATGGTCGCTAATTTCGTCGCGCCGCGACCGCCTTGATTTAGCTCAGTGGTTAAGGATAGCGACCGCTAGAAAGAGTGTTACGGGTTCGAATCCCACTCGGTGACTTACTTTTGTTTTTTTTTATGTTTAAGTTTTTATATTTTTTTTTATTTTGCATTGTTTTAAGACAAGTTTAAAAAAAATTAGTTAATGTTTGAGATGTAACCGAGCAAAGCTCGGTCGCCCAGGTACTATATATTAAAAAAGGTCGTTTTTAGGGTTCCGTAACCAAATGCAAAAAAACGGAACGGTCTGTCTGTCCGTCTGTCTGTATGTCACAGACACTTTTTTCCGTAACTATAAGAACTATACTGTTGAAACTTGGTAAGTTGATGTATTCTGTGAACCGCTTAAGATTTTTACACAAAAATAGAAAAAAAAACTATAAATTTTGGGGGACCTCAAAATTTATAGTTTTTTTTTTCTATTTTTGTGTTTTCCATACTTAGAACTGAAACTCAAAACTATTTTTTCATCAAACCCATACCAAAGATAATATAATTACTGACGTAACCCATACGTAACTCTATGACTAGGTCTTCAAATATGATATTAAGGTTTCTAATATCATCTACACTAATATTATAAAGAGGAAAGATTTGTTTGTTTGTTTGTTTGATTGTATTGAATAGGCTCCGAAACTACTGGATCGATTTTAAAAATTCTTTCACTGTTGGATAGGTATGTTATCCCTGAGTGACATAGGCTATGTATGTACCACGGGCGAAGCCGGGATGGACTGCTAGTTTTTTATAAACTGAATAGTTGTCAATTATATTGTCCCCAACCCCCCCTCCCGCCCTGTAGCTTCTAAAATAAGAGAATGTTAAAACTTAAAAAATATATGATGTACATTACCATGCAAACTTCCTCCGAAAATTGGTTTAAACGTTTTAGTAAGCAGTTTTTTAAACTTTATAAATCGTAAATCGCAATTTACCTTTCATTCAATCAACTCAAATATAAAAACATCGATCAACGTTACATCGAACTACAAGAACTTTTATATAATGTTACTTGCTGCTACGGAACCGGTAAGCCGGTAAGTCGGAGTCGCCCATAAAGGGCGACTCCGACTTGCACTTGGGCGCTTTTATTTATAAAACCAGTGGTTAGCCGCGAATTTTAGACCTCGCGATTATTATTCCAAAATACGAGTAAGTATACATTTACTGAACCAATTTTAATGAACATTGAAATAGTGATTTTGTTATAGAAAACATATATATGTATAGATATGTCCCTGAATTCTGGGCAAAGAAATCCTTATAAAACTCATTATTTACATGTTCAAAACTAAAAAACGTTCTTGATAGGTATCTGTAACTTCTCAAATCATTAAAAATTTTGAAAACAAAAGCATTAGGAAGTTGCTCAACATTTCAAAGAATAAACAGCTGTTTATTTACGTAATCAATGTACAAATCGCGAGGAAATTCTGACTTTAAAGCAAACTTCCTCCAATGCATTGTTCTCTAGGTTGTTACCAAACAATTTGAGAAAATCGAAAGTTTCTCGTTTGTCTATTGTGACCAGTGCGGAGGTAAAGCAATTTATACTAGAAATTAAAGATTTTATTTGGCCAAGTACAATGCATCTAATATCTCGATGTCACTCAACAATCTTCGGAATCATTTGGATATGTATGGAAAGCGATAATTGCCGAGTGACATCAAAAGACTATGCTTGGCTAAATAAATGGACTGCCCCCGTGGTCCACTGATCAAGGCAAGGCAAAGGTCGGGGTTTTAACCCTACTTTGTAAAAAGGTGAATATTGCGGCTTGAATCACCTGATTATCCGCAAAGAAAGATGATTCCGTGTTTCGGAAGGCACTTATAAACTGTAGGTCCCGAACGCCATCTAGCGTTTCCTCTCAAACCTATCCAAGAATTGGTTGTGGTCTACCCTTTAGGTTGCGGAGGTCAGACGTCAGTCGCTCTGTGTAAAAACCAGTAACCTCGTCAAATGACCGAGTTTAGGAAGCGAACCCCGGGTTCTGAAGCGTTACTACTAAGGATGCATGCAACCGGAAATGCGGGATGATGATGATGATGATTAGGATATTAGAAACTCATTGCACTGCACGTACGTGGAGCAAAAATATGTGAGATATGGTTGGAATAGGTCGCAAAATAGTAGTTTTATTATCACGTGTCCTTTTTCTCTTTACTGTTTACAAAACATTCGGATGGGTTTACAGTTTCCGGCTATTGTAATCAGCAAGGTCAATTTCTGGTTCGCATTTCACGTGCATGGTCAAAAATTTTGTGTCATTTTGATTGTGTGTGACTACAATAGACTTAAATTTACTCATTGACCGTAAAATTACATAAATTATGTGTGATATGATAGTTAGGTACTATAGGATATTTAAAAAAATGCGTCAGTGAGTAATACCTACTCTGTTACAAACTTACTTTTGTAGTATTATATGCTGTTCCTGTATCCACGGAATTTGTATAAGCAGTTACATTTTACCTCTGGTTAATAAATTAGATATATCATGTCATATTTTACACTGTCAAAACTATATCTAGCTTATATATCTACATATAAAAAGTCATTTATATAGACCGCCTCTTATCGTTCCATTATTCGGGGTAGCCAAATTGGTAGCTTTCGTCACTTGTTTGTTGGATAGACCATAGATAAATAAACTGTAGGTGAATCCCCCATGCAGTTCAACTGTGCCCGAAAACCTCAGAACAATAATCATATTGTAATGCAATGTTATAAATAAGGAAGTTCAAATTATAATTAAGTAGAGTCCATGAGGTGCCGCAAGCAGAAACTTTATTTTAAAACTATTGTAAATATTTTTATTACGACGAAAAATAATTATATATACACATTAAAATTTCTTAAAAACTAAAATAAAGATTATAAATCTGCACACTACAATACACTACAAACTAATATTTACAAATAAAAAAGGCCCGGTAATTGTTTACTTTATTTTTAATGAAAATTGCAACGACACATTATTTCTTTTTCAGATCCTGTCGGAAATAATCGAGTGCTTAAAAATTTACAACGCGACTTGGAGTTCAACGAGGGATAATCATTTTTGGAAGGTATGGGCTTTGCTCAGATTGGTAGTTCGTTCATTTGTTCATTCACTAACCTAAACACCATTATTTTGTACTTCAGTAACTAATAATACAATATGGCAACTATAGGATGGCAGACAAAAAGTTCCTACTATTCCTCATCTTAAAATAGAGCATGGGTAGTAATTGAATGGGTCTGCCTCAATTCCTCTACTTTATCTGCCATCCTTTTGATTTTCTGGTGAGACCTTACTCCTTACTTTTATGTAATTTATAGGAAAAAGTTCATCCTCAAACTTCCTCTTCCTCGTCTTCCTTGCTATTGCTAAAAACCATAAAATCAAGGGTCCAGACAAATAAGCATTTTTTTTGCCTGCATCGCTTTTAAGTTGCCTAATTCTGCTACACAGACATGGATATACATCTATATCTGTGTTCTGCTACATTCGTTTTCGTTCAAAAACAATCCTGATTTTCCCACGCTACGACAGAAGATGAACACGCTACGACTGTAAATTGAGCAAATTTTTTCTGTGAATTAACTCGAAGTAATTCGCTAGTTTGCCTGGGTTTTATGAAAAAATACTTAGAGTATTTCATGCGTGAAATTACCTCAAAAACCATTTGCTAACATTGACGAGCCACATGTAAGTAATTATAGTTGAACAGCTCATTCCTAGTATGACATCAAACTAACAGACATAATAACGCTATCCGTCTTTATTACGTCATTAGGCTATGAATCTGGAGGTCGGCGGCGACTTATTAAACCGATAGCCATCGTAGTCGCCATCTATGTGGAATAAGCATATTTAGGCGGGACGTTCATTGAATTATAATTTACTAGCAGTCCATCCCGGCTTCGCCCGTGGTACATACATAGCCTATGTCACTCAGGGATATCATACCTATCCAACAGTGAAAGAATTTTTAAAATCGATCCAGTAGTTTCGGAGCCTATTCAATACAATCAAACAAACAAATCTTTCCTCTTTATAATATTAGTGTAGATAATTAAACGGAGCCGTCACACAAAATCCACATGCCTACATTTTAGATGTAGTCGTAGGATTAGCACGAATATTTGCATCAAAATATTCGTATAATATCGTCTACGTAGTGTATGCAAAACTGGTAGTTAATTTTACGCACGTAGACGATAAGAAACGAATAAAATTAAATTAAAAAATAAATGAGCCTTTATTTCTAGCAAAATTAACATGATGTGTAAATGTTAATTTCTATCTATCAAATAAATTTTCACGACTAAATGAATACTTTGACGCAAATATTATCTAGTGCTAACCCTAATTTCTGTAAATCCAATGCACTCTGACTCGCCGCTATATGCTACACCAGGCGAAAACGACACTGTGTTTTTCACACAAATCTGTATTCAAGGTTTTTTCAATTACATTAACGTTAATAGACAAAAATCAATGCAGTGCGAGCTAGCGCGCACATGTGTTAAAATAATTTCTGATTGGGATGCGAGCCGGCCCGACCCGTTTTGGCCTGCCTGAATTTTCTCATTCCTCAATAGACAATCTGCTACGTGCGACGCATCCAAAGGCGTCTTCGAATGACTACAATAACCTATAGTATTTTTATTGACTTTCTCAATCGGGAAACAAATAGTAGTTAAACCAAAATTGTATCTAGCGACATCTAGGGAAAACCAATAATATAGGCGATAAGATTTAACAAAATTAATTAACTCAAACTGCTACGAATATCTCAGGTGCCTTTGCGTAGCTTTTATACACAGATATAGATGTAATAGATAACGCCCGTATCAAGTTTTGTATGGAAACCAAGCGCGCCAACTTTTTTAATGCCTACTGTGACGTCACAGGCAATTTTAGTGACGGGAAATTCAAACCGATTCAAAGAAACCGCTCGCTATGATTTAAACGACGCACGCCGCCGCCCTGATCGTCTCGCTCATACTCATAGATTTTATATCTGTGGTCTCGCTCGTTCACTCCGCGCTCGCTAACCATACGATCGATTAACATTCAAGTTAATCGATTTTTGATAAAATCACAATCGTTTTTCTGATTGACGAATCATATGAAATTGGATAAACAAATGATTCTAAACGGAAAATTGTTTGTTTGATAATAAAGAACAAATATTTGTACTCAAATAATATATTTCAATTTAACTTAAATTCAAACTATACAAACTTATTAAAATTTAAATTAAAACTAAAAATTACAAATTATGTAAATATTTTGATTGAATTTCAAAAATAAAACTATGATAATTATTAAATAATCGGCCAAGTGCGAATCGAATTCGCGAACTAAGGGTTCCGTACCATTATCTATAAAAAAAACACGTTTGTTGTACGGGATGGTTTATTTTATTCTGTTTTTACGCCGACGAGAAAGAGTGGCATCGTAGCACTCGAACGTATGGACCGATTTCAATGCGTTTTTTTTAAACGTTAAAGCAACTTCCCTTGCGGTCGTTCTTAGCCATGTCAGGTATCGAAAATATACCTACGCATTGCGACCGCTTCAATGGGGGAAATTCAGTAACGACGACTCACTAACGACGAGCAATGATGAGCAGTGACGCATGCGCGGTTTTGTTCACCAACTTGTGACCAGTAGTATATATGTTCAAAGAGCGACCATATTACACACATGAACTCTGAAAATATTACCCTCGTTTTCTAAAGTGTAAATTAGGAAATGAGCTTATTTATATCAATATCTATTAAATTGCCTCTTTAAAAATAGTTAATATCATTCGTCAGTCCGATATCGATTAAAATCGATTATTGGTATATGTTGTAGAACGAATAACACTAGTCGCTAAATTTTACTGACGAATGAGAAATTGCCGGTACCACGACGTCGTAGCGATGCGCGACAGTATCGCTTGTTTTGATATTCATTGCTTCTTAAGACACAACGTCGGATTAAACGCTCAATGCAAACGCGGCAATGTAATGTGAATGTAGTTTTTTAACCTTAATCTATACTTATTTAGGTATAATCTTTTAATCACAGCTTGGAATACTTAAAAAATTGTTTTAAAATGAATTTACGCATAAAATAATTTTAAAATAACTTAGCTGTGATAGGAAATATGTCCTTGACTTTGGGCGCTTGCAATTTTTGGGCTGTTGCAGTTTATTATCACGCAACGAGGCATTTTTTTATTTTTCGCTGCCGTCCGGCTGCTATCACAGACGCGCGCGGACTGTCAATAGCGGCGGCCAACCTCGACGCTTTGTCTGAGAACTTACACGTGAAGTAGGTGCATTTACGTCGTCTATTTATATCTATGTCTGTGCTTTTATATAAGGAAAAGCACTATGAGTTAATTTGCCCAAACTTATTCTTCATTTAAGAAGGATTTACATCTTCTATTGTTCATCTTTATTTTTTACCGAAAACATCTTTGAAAGTTTAAATCGGTCGGGGTGCGTGGAAATAGATAAAAAAAACTTAAATACTTATCGTTTTGGCCAAACATTTGAATCTGTCCCTATTAATACTTAATACCTTCACTTTAAACTGTAGTGTTGTATAAACATGTTTTACTTTTACATAATGGGCATCTGAATATTTTCGACAAAACACCTAATTACACAAACGTGTTAACTTGTGAAGAACCTAGTCCCAACTTTTGTTTCCTGCTACAACATTCTGCTCGCGAAGTTGTTAAAGTGACTCATGGGAACACCCGCTTCATGATTCATTGTTCATTTACGACGGTAGGTGTTCTAGATGTTCTTGCAAGAACTTAAGTTAACTAAGCATGTTTACAAAACTGGTTTGGAGGATTTTATTATCTCTTCCCGTGCAGATCGAGGAAATGGGCGAAAATACGAATCGAATTAGGTAATACATGTTGCGGCTACCAGCAACCCACCACTATTTTGATAACTTTTTCTACTTTCCTGCCCTCATACGGCACTCACCAACACGCTAAAAGTGTCCTTTGTGTTCTGCGGCCCTGGGCTCTGTATGCATAGAGCCGCAGAATTTAAAATGCTCCGTCTGCCCCATTAGGAATAAAGACATGATGTGTGTGTTTGTACCTAAGAATCTTTTCCTCCAAATACTATTCCGGTTGCATTCGTAATGAAACCGGGGTTCCACTTTCCATCAGCTTTTTTCTTTAAGTACATAATAGTCAGGTGAAGATTATTCGTTTAATTGGTTGTGGCATGCCTTATAGGCGCGCTTCAAAGGTGACATCGGATTTCACAAAGAAACGGGCGCTGCGTCATGCCAACGGCATGCACTTCAATTCAGCAATTAATGAACTATATAGTCTACTTAGTAAGACGCAAATTTAAACATTTGTTAAATCTCCTTTTAAAATATCTTCCAGGTGATATTCTCCCTAGAATCCGGGAACCTGTGCGAGGAGCTGCTTCAAGTCCTGAGGACGTTCGGCGTCGGATCCCGACATCAATCATCCGTGAGCGTGATCCCGTGCAGCCTCTACTATAAATCAAGCTGTAACGATGAACAGACCGAAAAGGAAAAAATATGGCAAAGGTATACGAGAGCTGAATTCCGGATAGCTAAAAAATTACTACAATATTTTTGAGCCGAAATGTTAATATGTACTTAGATATTTTTTAATTTTATAGCGCCTGAAGATGTTTTTTTCCCCAAATATTTTACATAGGACAATCAAGCCAAATTTTTAAAAAATAACCTTTGGCTCGTTGGTGCGGGACTCCCGCTGGTGACAAGAGTGCTGGCGTATACCTCACGCTGAGGAATGCAGTAGCTATTCAGCGCAAAAATTTAAAAATACTGACATTGCCATGCATATACATTTTAGAAACTAGTAAATTTATGAGAAAATATCCCCAATATTACACGAAAAAAGACGATTTACCGCGACGCTATCCCACAAGGAAGAAGAATATGTTAGCGAGGCCGAATAACACTCGTAATTTAGAAATATTTAATTCTGGGCCGCTTGCAATGACAATTAAAGTCTATAATGCCCTCCCAGACCTGCTTAGAGCAGAGGAGAAGAATTCGATTTTTATTAAAAGATTAAAAGCCCTGCTTATAGATAAAAGTTATTATACATTGGACGAGTTTTTTAATGATAAAGATTTGACAAAATATACAATAAATGATAATGACGAATAACATAATCTACATTGACATTTAATATAATAGTTATCCTTTATTGAGAAAAAAGTAATAACAACAAAAAAACTTAACTAAACTAAACTATATTAAACTAAGCTATAAAATAAACTTATACTAAATAATGCTAAATTAAAAAAATCTCATCTTGTCCATGCGGCATGGTTGCAAGAACGCTGGCTGCGTTTCCTCGCTGGATAGCAATGCTGATTCGTTGAGCGAAAAAACAGCCAGCCCTCTTGTCACCTGCAGCGAAATAATTGACATTTAAATTAAAACAACATTTGGACGTTATTAAATATTATAGTATAGTATCGACACATTAAATAAAATAAAAAATATGACCAAAATTAAATTAAATTTTAAGACATCAATAAAAAGAAATTACATTTTTATTCATAATAATTTTAACATTGAATTTGATATATACTAAGAAATAATCCGCATGCCGTTCCGTTATTTTCTGTTGCAATGCCCTAACAGGGTTCATGTTGTACCTACTAACCTAAGAAGTGACTGTGTAGTGTAATCTAATATATGTATAATGTGAAAAGCAATAAATAAATTGAAATTGAAATTGGAATTTTGCCAGTGTTCTTGGCACCATGCCACATGAGCGACATTTAGATTTTTAATTTAGGTTTTTGATTTAGTTTTTAGTTTAATTGTATTTCATTATATTTTTATAAAATTAATAAAAAAATAGTTGATTTAAAAGAAACAAACTAAGGTAAAAATTTAGAGATGCAGATTTATCTATCACGTCTTTGTCCCTAACGGTCATAGTTCAGGGCATTGATTTTTTATATTACTCAACATAACTTATACATTTCAATAAACTTTGTAATGATTTATATTAGTAGCTAGGTAACTAAAATGCGATGCAAGTAGGACATATTCCAAATAGCAATTATTTATGTCTAAAACATTAATAAAAATGCGAAGTGCGAGGCCTTTGACATTTGGTTATCCCTGAACATTTCTGAAAGTTTACTGAAAACAAAACACAATGTTATATTTTCGTTTCTTTGCGCCTCTGTCAATGTTTCTCCTTGATGGACATTTAAAAGGTTTTTGTTTGTACGAGTAACTTTGAGGGCTCTTATATTAATTAACGAAGTTATTAAATAAATTTATTTTTTTAATTTTATCACAAAAATGTACCAGAATTCATGCTATGCAAAAGTATGTGACATCAATGCTATGTTGGCAGAAAATTTAATAAAGCCGTATAATAGAATTCTGCAAGTCTGATTCACTAACTGAGCAATGTTCTCGTTCATTGGTGCCATGCCATATTTCAAATGCGGAGTCTTTTGTATGATGAAACCATTCATTCAGATAACTATATCGGTTTAAAAATGGCAATTCAGATCTCTTCGCTAGATATTAACATACAAAGTTATGTTCATGCTGCAACTACTAGTGCTTAATTATGATGCATCGATAACGTTACCTGCTGGAAATTCAAAATGATTCGCGTATTAAATTATAGTAGGTTGTTATGAATAGTTAGGTATGAATAAATAGTAGTACAATTTTCATAATTGAACGAGCAAATGAAGCGAGCGAAGTTCTCAGAGTTAACTTGAATAATCTGGTGTTTTTATGTATGTATGTTTGTTCGACGATAACTAATAAAAGTCTATATTTTATTGCACAAAATAAACAAATACAGGACATAATAATATCTCATAATAATAAAATTACGTTAAACTAAAAGCTATTCTATTAATAAAAACTATTACTAAAAATAAAAACATCAATTTATATAAAAACACGATAACTTGAATATCTTTGGTGGGAGCTTTATGAAATTTAGTAGACATATAGCCAATATAACTATACATATAGAACTTTTAAGTTAATACATCAGCAAAATCACTGTCACAATTCGGGGCGAACAACTAGTACTCTTATCTCAAGTCGTATGTCGGTTAGCATTGTAGGTAGATGCCTGTTATACATACGATAGGTATGTATACTTGTTGTGAAAATATCCAACGATTCATGGGAATTATGGCCTTACATTATTACTCATATACTTGATTAATGGTAGGTATATTATCGTAGTTTGAAAGAGTTTTAGTTCGCAGTAATTTAAACCAACTTCCAAAAAAGGAGAAGTTTATCAATTCGCCGCGATCTTTTTAGGGTTCCGTACCCAATGGGTAAAAACGGGACCCTATTACTAAGAATTCGCCGTCTGTCCATCTGTCCGTCTGTCTGTCACCAGGCTGTATCTCAAGAACCGCGACAGCTAGACAGTTGAAATTTTCCCAAGTTATGTATTTCTGTTGCCGCTATTACAACAAATACTAAAAATAAAATAAATATTTAAGGGGGGCTCCCATACAAAAAGCTTGATTTTTATAAATAATGGTACGGAACCCTTCGTGCGCGAGTCTGACTCGTACTTGGCCGGTTTTTTTTTATGTGTATTCACTGTTTATTCAAAGAAGTCTGGATGAATTTGGATTTTTTAAAGGGTGTACTTGGTAGGTATTTACATAAAAAATGTTATTACAATCGGTTGCGTAGTTTTTTTTTTCTTTTTTTAAATTTTGGCTCGACGATGTTCCGTATTTAGCCAGGCTCAAGTTAATAAAACGTGGGAACATTCAATGTGAAGTAAAAAAATATATATATACAATCAAAGGTTGGTATAGGTCCTTTGATTGCTATAAGGGAGCTTCTGACGACAAATCTATACGAGTCCACTGGTTTTCATAGCCGATTGAGTGGCGGACGGCGCCTACAGACGCCCACCGCAGTCCGCAAATTAATATCACTACATTTTGTGTGATTTTATTGTAAGACTAAATACAACGGCTTTTTTACCAATTACAGTATCTAGAGAATTTATAGCTAAATATAACTAAATGTACTTACAGTTAAAACATATATTACATCCGCACTATGACTGTTCACTTTAAACATTTTACATATTATCCACGAGAATGATCATTTATAACAACAAACTACACCAATTTCATATTATAAAGTCCACTAGAATCAATTTGCAAAACAATTTAAAGCAAACTCCAACTGAACTCCTTGACTTCCCGCCAAAAACTCCCGGTTGTGTAGTTTGGGGGTGAAGTCGGTTTTTTTAGTTTAAAAATTATACATTAATTAAAACATAGGAAAAAAAAACATTGTAGGAGAGACCACATATTTTTTATATGCGACTAGCTGCTAAAGTAGCCTATGTGTCAATCCAGGGTGTCAGCTTCCTAATACCAAACCATACCAAATTTTATCAAGATTGGTCTCGCCGTTTGTGCGTGAAGAAGTAACAAACACACACACTCACGAACTTTCGCCTTTATAATATTTTTTTCTTCTCAGTGAAACCAGTTCGGCCTGGACTCGGTTCTCCTCGTCAGTGCGCGCCCGCACCAACCTTGCTCAAGTTCTGCATCAGGTGCGGGCTGACGCAGCCCTGACCTTCGACTGGATCTTCCTTCTAGTGGTAGCAGCTCTCGTGGCAGCTATAGGGCTGGTTGAGAACTCCACTGTCATACTGGTTGCCAGTATGCTCATCTCGCCTCTTATGGTATGTTTTAATTATGCTCATAATATTTTTTATCATATTTTAATTTTGCACCTGGGCGACCGAGCTTTGCCCGATTATTTCTCAAACATTGACTACATTTTTAAACTTGTCTAACAACAATAAAAAATTATATATAAACTGGAACATATAATAAAAACAAAAGTTAGTCACCGAGCGGGATTCGAACCCGTATCACTCGTTTCTTGCCGTCCGCATCTTAACCCGCTGGACCAGACGGACAGTGGCCGGCAGAACAAAATTAGCTATCATTTTCTGCATGGAAAGAAAAACGCATGAAAACTCGAAAACACTCGTTTTCCCAAATTGATAACTAGATCGATTGTTTACCCCCGAATACCTCCTTAAACCAATAACAGACAGTTTGTATTTCTTAAGTCGCCTTCTACGACATTTACAGGAGGACTTGGATTGGCCCTATTCTACTCTGCCGTAAGTAAATGTTGTAAAATGTTGACTTTTTAATTTGTGTAGAGTCCTATAACAGCGGGCACCCTCGGCACAGCGGTCCGTGACCGGTCTCTGCAGCTGATGGGCTTTATGCACGAGATGCTGGGCCTGTTCCTATCGTTGGTCATCGGGTTCATATTCGGGCTGACCATCTGCGCCGTGGACGAGAGATACGGCGTCGGCGACTGGCCTACCTACGAGATGATGTCTCGGTAAATCCTCTCTTTTTTCAGTTGGTTACTCTGTTTAATCTGTTAGGCCCTTCATCTCTGTAAATTCGATAATATATAATTCGGTTTTTGGACTAGGTAAAAAATATATTATTTATTTAGTCCGTCAACTAGATTATTTACTACTATTTTTGTTTAGCAAAGCAGTAAAAATGTACAAAAATACAGCAGTAGGTGATAATGTGTTTTCGCCCCCAACTGTTCGAGTTGGGGGCGTTTAAACACATTATCACCTACCACCTAAAACACATTGTATGTATGTTTGTACCGCCATAACTGCCGAACCGATGGTCCGATTTTGATATAATTTGGTAGGCATGTAGGAAATATCAGTAGAATTTTCAAGGTCGTTGGGTATAAAATCGGTTCAGTAGTTTTTGTAATATTAATAAAAACGTGAGCGATAATGTAAAATGTGAATATATGAAACGAAACCATAGCGCGCTCTAACTTTAGATAGCGGTATCTAGGTGTTACTTAGGGAACGAAATTGTTAAACGCGAATAATAATCGCGAGGTCTATGTTTGCGGTGAACTACTAGTAGTTACAATACATAGAGATATCAACAGACCATTAATGATTTGTTGTCTCCAAATTTTGATGTGTCCACATCCCCAGGTGTGAGCTTCGCTCTCTTTGGATCGGGGTGCTGATCGCGATCCCGAGCGGCGCCGGCGTGGCCCTGGCCGTGCTCGGAGACTACACCGCCTCTCTGGTCGGGGTGGCCATCTCAGCGTCTCTGCTGCCCCCAGCCGTCAACGCTGTAAGTACCGTCCAAGGAAATTGAAGAACTGAAACACACCATTTTTAGAAAATAAGGTACCCAATTCACAATCTTATACCTTTAAACGAGCAATTCTTGTATGTATGTATGTATATATATATTTATTTATAAATATCTGTGATCTCGAAAACGGCTCTAACGATTTCGCTGAAAATTTGTATATGGGGGTTTTCGGGGGTAAACAATCGATCTAGATTAGTTTTATGTTTGGGAAAACGCGTGTTTTCGAGTTTTCATGCGTTTTTCTTTCCACGCAGAATATGGTCGCTAATTTCGTCGCGCCGCGACCGCCTTGATTTAGCTCAGTGGTTAAGGATAGCGACCGCTAGAAAGAGTGTTCCGGGTTCGAATCCCACTCGGTGACTTACTTTTGTTTTTTTTTTATGTTTAAGTTTATATTTATTTTTTATTTTGCATTGTTTTTAGACCAAGCAAAGCTCGGTCGCCCAGGTACTATATAATTTAACGGTCGTGAGGCGATTAACACACTGCACCCGGCTGCGTGGTTCACTTTATGCAAGTATCTTAATTTTTATAGAAAACACGCATAACCTGTCATCTGTGAGCAGACCGGAATCCGGTCGACATGCATTGTTTTACTATTGTGTCTGGTATTTTAAACAGACAACAGGTTTTGAGACCACTTACATTGCGTCAGCGCGGGGCTCGCCGTTTTTGTATGGCGCGGTGCAGTGTGTTAATCGCCTAAGGCTGGATTTAACAAAACAGATATATATATAGTCAGATAGTTATGTCAAATGTATGAAGTTTTGACATTACTATCGGAGAGCAGAAGTTATTCTTAGAATAAAAGTTTGATCAAACAGTATACACGCTGACTTTTCATTGGTTTTGGAAAAAAAATGTCGTATAGAAAATAAATTCCTCTATCCATATACATCAATCAAATTCAACAATCCAAATTTCTGTATGTCATAAGATAAAAAGTTGCGTAAATGATTTCCGATCGAGACCACGTAGTTATACGCCGGCCAAACAGCTGCGTAATATCGATGACCCCGGCCGGCCGGCGGGCGATGTATGGTGGCGGTTCTACTAATTGATCTTACAATTTTACTTACGAGTTTTAAACAACATTTTTTGTTTTTGAATTTTTATTTTGACTAGCTAATTAGGTCTTACTAACGATGCCTATGAAGTGGCCTTCGGCTTCAATGCCAATGGAAAATCACCGTGTATAGAATAATATCTGAAAGATAATAAAAGACAGAGAATTACTGGCGTTTTTACTAACACGTATAGCATTCCCGCGGATATGTTTACATTTAAATTAAATACTCGTGCAAAGCTGGGGCAAGGCGCTAGTTACAAATAAAATAGCAGCAGTGAATTTCGTAGACACTCTCGTAGCATCGTAGTTTTCGTAGCAGTCAACGAAAGTGCTACGTGGGTTCTTTTACATGATTCCTTAGATCATTTTATTATAACATTCTAAGCACGTGTATATTGATTTTAATGTTTTTCTCAACAAATCAAGCATTTGCATTCAGAAAGTGAGCTTTGATGTGACGTGACGAAGAAGACCAGAAATTGAAGTCCGCTTTTTTTATGTTTAAATTATTATCATTTCTCTACAGGGCTTGCTGTGGGCTATGGCTCTGGTGCACCTAATATACTCCGCAGACGAGACGCGCTGGAATGACGTCATCACGACCTCCCGCTTCAGCACCGACCCGGCGACAGAGCTCGCAGTACTTGGCTCCGTGTCTCTCTGTCTCACTCTACTCAACATCGCGTGTATATACGTCGCTGGATATGCGGTTTACAAGGTACTTTACTATATATGCTTTGGTGTTGCAGTTTTTGATAGGTATGCTCTTTAGACTAAATTGATTAATATATACGGACGACCAACTATACGAATAGTTTTGATTTTATTCATGAAAAATGACGAAAATTTACCATTCCTTCCCCCTGATCTCCGAAACTGCTAAGCCTTAAATTTTGAAAAAACAAATCGAAATAGTTCATTGCTTGTAGATTACAGGAAAACCTATAAGAATTCTATCAATTTAAAAAAATAAAGTGGTAAACTCAATAATACGTTCACTTACGGAAAATAGTTCACCTTAATACCACTAGATAGCGCTAGCAGTAAGTAGTTAACTTTGTCATTGTATGGAAACCTCTCCACGCGAGTTCAACTCGCACTTGGCCGTTTATTTACGGTTATGATTCCACGAAGGCAAAAAAAAGCTTCTTGTAATTGGTAGCCTGTTCGTGGCACAAGACTACGTGTTCGTAGCACCATCGTAGCACTTAGACTTCGACTCGGAGTCTGTCTACAACGATCGTAGACTTCGTAGTATTTTGTTATGTGTGCATATTTTACTGAGCAAATTTATTAGCATAAATGATTTTAGATTACTTTTTAATGTGTCGTGACTCGTGTGGCATGCCATGTGGTGACGGCAAAGTAGAATACGATTTGTCATTACCGCTTTCCTCTCCTAAAGGTGACATTCTTAATGCCACTTTGCCGGACAGTATAATTCATTTATAATTCATTTTGCGTTCTAAGTATAATAATTCATTTGTCGTTCAAACTGTGCGGCTTTAGAACGCCTTACCAAGTAAGTCTTGCGTTTAAGAGAGCAATGCGTGCAGATTATCTCCGAAAACTGTTAACGGCTAAATAAGTAGTATTTATGTAGCTATGTATTGTTTAATTTTGATCAATTATTGATGTAGTATATTTTTCTTATTATACAATAGTATTAAGTTTAGTCCCATTTTGACATTTTTAGTTAGTTCATTGTTAGTTCTATAAGATAGTTTTCTCAGCATCACCTGTTGATTGACTGGTAGAAAAGGTCCCTGGCCTTAAGAGTTCCCTTACCCTAGACCAAATACAACTTTCCATACAAACGTAGTCTACGTTTTATTTCGAAACGACATGTCCGATTTCGGCAAAATTTTGTAATTTCAAAGATATAGCAATTATCTTGGGTAATAACTGATTTCCGACGGTAAAAATATGAACTTGAAATAGAATATAGTGTTTTATATCATTTTTGACCATCAGTATGGAAAACATCTAAATCGTTATATTTTCTTTCCAGTTCATAATTTTAGTGTAGGAAACCAATTATTACCCTAGATAATTGCAATTTCTTTACAATTACCAATTTTTACCGGAATCTGACATGTGGTTTCAAAATTAAACGTAGACTACGTTTGTATGGAGAACTTTAGGGTAAGGGGACTCTTAAGTCCGCCGTTTACATGTTTTATAATGAAGTTAATTAAATAAATGGAGTCGTAAAAGGTGACTAAGGTATAGGTAACACAGTATAGACCGCACTATTCTCTGTACAGAGGGGCTTTGGTGGTCAGGGACCACTTCTTATTATGTCTATTTCGAGATTTGTCTAATTCTAGGTTTCATACTATGTGATTTCAATTACTTTGTGTGATTCCGCCACCATTTAGTTCATGCAAACTATTGACTGGTGGTGGAATCACACAAAGTAATTCATCACATAGTATGTAACTTTGAGTTCCGCAAAGTAACATAATATGTTTTAACCTGATTCTATTAACAATTTTCGTAATGCAACCATTTCAGACTGTATACTAAATTTATGTATGGCAAATACTCCGTTTAATAGGAGAGGCCTTTATTCGAACAGTGGATGTATATAGACTGTACATTAAAAGTATTCATTTTCTAGACTTGTGACTGCACTTATTAATAACCGGCCAAGTGTGAGTCGGACAACCACACAAAGTGTTCCGTACCATTGTCTTTAAAAAAACACGTTTATTGTATCGGAACCCCACTTGAATATTTATTTTATTCTGTTTTTAATATGTGTTATTTTAGCGGCAACAGAAAAAGTTTCAACTGTCTAGCTATCACGATTAAATGAGATACAGTATGGTGACAGACAGACGAACAAGGAGTCTAAGTAATAGGGTCCCGTTTTTACCCTTCATCATCGGATCTTTTTGTCTCCACTGCAGGAGCACGACCCTCTCTGTACTACCAGAGCCATACTTGGCCAGAGCAGCCAGAGGACTTGGCCTACACTCTCCACGCTGGCCAGACGAGTGGGAGAGGTCTCATTGATGTTTATAAGCTTTGTTTAGCTTGTATGTCTTAAGTCGCCTTCTACGACATCCACGGGAGGACTTTGGAGTGGCCCTATTTTAATCTGCTGGAAACCACACGACAAGTATTATTTTTATGTTGTTGTTTTTGTTTTTGCCTTTAACCCTAAAATACCACGCTTTATTTCGTCAGGTCAAAGAGGTGTGTCCGCTGGAAAGACGAGACATCTCGTGGTGGAGAGCAAACAGAAATCGTCTTCAGGCTTCGCTTAATAGGAAGAATACCCACAACGGCTGGGATGTTTACAGGTATAATACATTTTATGTGTTTTATGTAGTTGACTCTTGACATAGAGTACATTATGTTCTTAAAGCACATTATTGTTCAATACAAACTAATTTATTAGCCAAGCAAATTGAAAAGCCCCCGACTTTTAAGCTTTCAAATAACTTACCTTATAACCAATAACTTTTGAACGGATTTTTATGTAACATATATAGCTAAGAACTACCGCAAGGAAATTTGCTTTCACTATAGAAAATCGCATCCCGGCATCCGTTCAGTCTCTCTGCCTACACAGTACATTACTACTACTGCTGTGCATACTACTGTAACCAGTAGAGTCGGATTTGTATCATAACCTAGTATTTATTATGTGCCATAACTTATATTGATGGTACTAACGGTCCATCGTTTGAGAGCTATGATGCCTTAGATAGATACACGGACAGCAGACAGGCAGACATTGGCGTCAAACTTATAACTTACTAGCTTAAAGTAGCCTATATGTTAATCCAGGGTGTCAGCTTCCTGCATACCAAATTTTATCAAAGTTGGTCCAGACGTTTGCGCATGAAGCTCACAAACTTTCGCCTTTACAATATAAATGTAATAATTTCAGTAAATGGAGCAATGAGCCTGACGAAATCAAGCAAGAGATGGTGAAGAAGGAGTCTCCGATGGTGCACAGCGACACCGTCACCTACCGCCGGCACCAGATCGGGAAGAGACCCAAAGCCCAGCACATTGAGGACTACTGCTACGAACAAGAACAGTGAGTTTTTACCCCCCGACAGGCCTGTGTCACTCCCCATTTAGGTGTCGAAAATATACCTACATTATTACTATGCTCGCAGCGACCACTCCGAAGTGGTAAATTCAGTGACGTGAATCGTATGTCTAGAGTTATAAGAATGAAATTGGCTTGCAATGCACTTCTAGGTATCTAAACGAAGAGGTGGCGAGTTCCGACGCGAGCTAAATTAAACCATATCGCTAACTATATTGAGTAGATATTTTTTTAAATTCCTTTGCTGCTTAGGACTTCTGTGCGTGAGTACTAGTACTTATTCTGTGCCCCCGCCTAAAAAGAGTTGGTTAGAAGAGAGAGGGTGTTATAAGTTTAACGCTAATGTATGTTTGTCTGTCAGTGTGTGGCATCGTAGCACTGCAACGGATGGACCGATTTTGGTGCGGGGTTTTTATGTGAAAGCAACTTTTCTTACGGTGATTCGTAGCCATGTTTAATGAAATCGGTTAAGTCGTTAAAAAGTTATTGGGGGTAAACGCTTGAATGACAGAGCTTTCTCTAGGAAATAATAGGTGGCGCTACGGATATCGATTGGACTAAGTAGTTCCGCTACTTAGCACTAGATGGTGTTCTGAACAGTCGGGGTTTTTAATTTGCCTAGCAAAAAAACTTGTTATAGACGCTGTCATACTCAAAGTATTCATCTCTCTGCTGCCTATTCTCTCTCTATGGGGAATAGTAAGAATAAATATATCGGCGTAAGGCGTCACGTGTTGACTACTATACCTACATATACAGGTATATTTACATCCAAATAATATAATGTAAATTGATTGTTTACCGGTGTATTTATAAAAAATCTGCATTACCTTAAATGAGATATATAGTACTATAGTTAGGGAGGCGAATAGGGAAATTTTCTGCAATACTCGAGCGTGGCAGTTTAAGATATGAGAGATACCTTAGACCTAATAGAACAACCTTGTAAAGTATTTAGCTCTCTATGTAGTGACGCGCGCCCAGGATAGACGATCAGATTAGTAAAAAAAAATCGATAGTCTGAAATACTCGAGCGCGTCAGATTAAGATATTGGGGGTTGATTTTAGTGTTTAAAGACTAAATTTAACTAATCTGACGATAAGTCCTTGACGCCGCCGAGTTATAGGGTCGCGAACTTGTAAAAAAAAAACGTTAATCCAGCATTCTCGAGCGCGATTTTTTTATTTTTTATTTTGAAGAATATAATCTAAAACTTACTAAAAATACAAAATCTGCCGGTTTCCGCATGACCGAAAGTGTGGAGGAGCCATTTCGTCTTCCTAAGAACGCGTTGCGGCATATAAGTCGCGAACGATACATTTTACAGAAAAAAAGTTTAAATAAACATTTACGTTGGTTGTATCTATCGCTTTATTGTCATTCTTAAATTCCCCGTTTTATCAAGGAGAAAGAAACGAAAAAAAAGAAACCAAAAAACCTTTTTCGGTCAGATTAAGAGAACCCACCAACTTTTTTGTCAGATTAAAAAAATATGCTTTTAGGATACCGAGATATACCTCCCCTATGAAAATCTGACGCGCTCGTGTATTTCAAAATAACTTTTTTTTTTGCATTTTCAAAAATTCATCGTAACTTATCGTCACGCCGAAATCGTCAGTTTTTTTAAAGGGAGCTTCCTTGGGGCCTACTTAACACCCCTTCCAAAAATCTGACGCGCTCGAGTAATTTTTTTTTTTTGCATTTTTGACTACTTCATATGCCTACCCCCACCATGCAAACTGGCAGATTAGTATACCGTTGTTATCAGAGGCACTTGGGGCATACGTAGTATGAATATCTGACGCGCTCGAGAATGCCCAAGTAACTGTTTTTTTTAACATTTTTGAAAAACCGTACACGCCAAACCCACCGCTAAAATGATTTTTACCATACGAGCTTTTCTTTTCGAAATTATTTTATCTTTCGATTTTGATAGGTCTCGACGGCGCCGTTGAATTACGCCATTTAGCTACCTCGCCTCCCTAACTACTATGCTTTAAGGTTTTTTCTGTCAAATACTTAAATATTACTGCCTGAAAAACCTTTAAATCAGTCATATGATTTAAAAGCAGATTTTTATTGAATATGGCAATTAGACCTTTATGCCGGTTGCCTCATCTAAAAGCCTAAATTGTACAAAGTGTGACTAGAAATAACAATAATAAAATGGTGTCATCAATTTTAATAAAAAGTGCAATAAAAACCAATCTCTCAATTTCTTGCAAGTAAACATTTTTGCTTGTCCTACAGGACTGAAAACCACTTCGCTCCTTTGAGCGCAGACGCGCAAACACCCAGTCCCGAAACTCACAGCGGTAAACAAAAACCTGAGAAAAACATCAGCTGGAAAGACAACGCAAACGAAAACCACAGTTTCTTCAACATGGGCTTTGAGGAGGATGTAGATACCTGTAAAAATGAAGACAGACCTCGCCCTGTAATTGAACCTTCTTTAAATTACACCATTGATGCGAAAAACTATGGCGTTGTGTTGGAAAAGAAATCTTTTCATGTATAATTTTAGCTTAATTTAATAAGTATTATGTACTTTTAATGTGTATCTTATATTTTTGCACTACATTTTTATGAATAAAGACTTTGTATATGACGTTTTTGTATCATCTTAGTATTTTGGGCTGGCCAAAGGTCTCTTGTTAGAACTAAAGAACACTTCGAGTTTTGATCGAATGCCAATAAGTCTTCCGGCTCCAAAAAAGGTATGAAACTATTTTATACCTTTCACCTGAGCCTTTCACCAACCAATTTAAAATACTTATTTACATAGATGGAGTGTTTTGAAAATTTCAGATCCATCTTATATTGCACTAACTTACCTACTTCTTTTTAATTGACTAAATACACTAGAATAGTGAAAATATTTAATTTAAAAAGTAGCAGTAGATGTCGTAAAATGCAGAGCCCAACGGAGAAACATAGCGTGCTGAACCCTCATAAAAATGGGACAAGGTCAAGAAAAAGTGAAAACGTACTATCAATAAAAAAAGGTCCTAAAGAACACGGACGTAACCAGGTCCCTACGAAGATAGAGCATTAAGTCTCATAAGATAGGTAGGAACTAACAAAGACACGAGGAAGTAAATTAGCAGTATTTCCTAACAACGACATACTAAATAAACTTCCGACTGCCTGTTAATTAAGAACTGATTAAATACCACACAGGCGTAACTTACACGTCGTCATAACACCTTTATGTCTTGCAAACTAATAAATCTCACGGCTAAATTAACTAGTACCCAGTTAACGTTAACTCAAAATGATAATAAGGATCAGTTGGTATTCTGCTTTTGTGCCAGAACCATTTATTGTATCCGAGATTCGAAAATTTCCCTTTACGTCCTCGTTAAGTTTTTCTTGTTTCTATAAATGTGGACCTAATTTGTCCTAATAATAATTTTGCACTCATTTTTTTATTATTCTATCGTATCCTACTCCTGGGCCAAGATCTTCTCAAAGATATCAAAAGAGTTATATCTACTTATGAACTATAAAATAAAAAGATAAATAAAATGCCTTCCGGTGTAATTTTTGTGATTTGCATTCCATCAAGCAACTATGAACATATTTTGAGATTCGGGAAACCTAAGGACATAATATCTCTGGAGGACTCTACAGCCATGAAGCCTTATCGGCTGGAGGTGGAATTGTTGAGTAAGAAGTCTAAAAGTAGCAGTATACCGGTACACTTGTCGCAGTACTACAACGATGGCTTCAATCCCACTTTGGAGAATATTGATGAAGACGACGAGTATTTTACCATGGAAAGCGTAAGTCATTAGTAGAGCTAAATGCTTATTTATCTTTTTGGTGAGTAGATATTTTAGTGATCAGCAATAATTGTTGCTCTCTTAAGCTGTAATTTCTATCGAGCAATAATAAAAGGGACCAACGAAGATGAGCTCAAGATGGCTTTTGCCTCGATCGTGACTCGAAAAAAAAATGTCGTTGTTAAGTTGTCTCTATCTATCTTGAGCTCTTTACTTGACGCCCCATGGTCCAAATGTCTCAACACCAGACAGCACAAGTTTATAATCTCCACTGAGAGATGAATATTATAATCGCCAGATTTTACAAGAACTGTTAAAAAAACTGCACGTGGAGCAAGTGGTGTGGGTGAGCGACAAAGCCGGTAACTACTACGAGGTGATCTTCCCGCTGCCCACCGGGGACAAGTGCGAGACCATGCTGCACTGCCTCACGCAGCTGGGGATCGGAGTTCGATGCAAGTCTATCGTCAGGTAATAAAGGATTTTAAACACATATATAGTAGTTAAACACATATTAGTAGTTATATAGTAAATAAATAAATATATAGAGACAAATCACACTGATTGAGCTAGCCTCAAAGTAAGTTCGAGACTTGTGTGGACACTAACTCAACGATACTATATTATATTTTATACTAAATACATATTATATTTTATAACAAATACATATATAGATAAACATCCAAGACCCAGGACAATCTGAAAAAGGCCATTTTCCATCTTGCCCTGACCGGGGATCGAACCCGGGACCTCTGGGTCGCGGACCAGTATGGTGACCACTACGCCACGGGGGTCGTCTAGTGAATATAATTCGAGGTTAATGTCCGACATGACGTCAAGCCATTCCGTGTCATGTTAAATGTAAAATAGAAAGTGCTGATGTCATCTCCTAAAAGGCTTAATCATCATCATCATCAGATCTTTTTGTCTCCACTGCAGGAGCACAATCCTCTCTTCTACTACCACCATATTTGGTCAGAGCAGCCAAAGGATTTAGCCTACACTCTCCACGCTGGCCAGACGGGTTGAAATTCTCATTGATGTGTATAAGCAATCGTATAAGCTTTGTTTAGCTTGTATTTCCTAAGTCGCCTTCGTCGGGAGGACTTGGAGTGGCCCTATTCTACTCTGCTGGAAACCAACGGCATTGTACGTTATATAACAGAAATGAATATAATCCTAGGACGAAATATTTCCCACTTTCCAGACTTGTACCGTCTGAAAGATCTCCGTGTTATACTCTTAGTGGTTTTTCTCGCTTCTACGTATATGTTTGATATTTATTTACGAACGAACGAACTAATGCCCGCGGCATTGCACGCGTTGTCAAATTTTGGCCAATCCCACGCGAACCTCATAGTTTCCCGAGATAAAAAATATCATGTTACTAGCTATTACCTATGTAAGTACATTAAAATTACATTCTAATGCGTTCAGCCGTTTTAGCGTGAAAACAAAACAAACATCCATACAAACTTTCTCATTAAAGTACCTAAAAGATTCTCTCGTTCCGTCCTAAGATGTTAATAAGTAGACGCGTTATTAAACATTGGATACTTTCTTTCAGTGTACTTCCCTGTAACGTCGTGCATTCAGCAACGGACAACGAACAAGACGACGAAGACACATTATTGTAAGTTCTTTAAGAAATAACCATCTTCTATACATCTATTTAAGTGATTATTCTGTTCACAGTCGCAAGACCGAAGACGCGAAGCGATGGCGGACCTTCGTGGAGTCCATCAGATCGAAGCTGACCGTAAAGCAGGTGGTGGACGGGGTGAGGGGGGGCGGGGAGCTGTCTTTCGATTACTTGACGTTGATTGTTACAGCTGAGTAAGTTCTCATTCTTAGTTACAAATTGGTATTCGTGACCTGGAAATCTAGATTGTTATTGTTGTTTTGTTTTGTCAGGTTGTATTTCTTGGATAAAGTAGGTATAGGTACCTACTCATACCTGTAGTTATTATACCTATACTACCGAATAGCAACCGTATATTATATAAGTATATAATCTTTTCTCTTTTAAAATGTATTGATATGCACTTTTTATAAATTAGGTTAACTGCTTGTGGTTTGTCTGAGAGGGTATAGTTACCTACATTCATTTTAATTAGGAATCTACTGTAGATATTCTCACATTAAAAAAAAGCTCAAAATTTCTATTTTTCTACTCTTTCTATTTTTTATACAACATAGAAAAGCTTATACGGCTATACGGCAAGCTATACGGCAAGCTTATACGGTTCGCCAAAGAGTATCCGGTTAAGACCCGGACGACATTTATAAATGTCCACATCTGGTCCACATTAATTGTCTTACTATTGTGTCTGGTATTGGCGGTAACGAAACGGGTATATGTGCTTACCGTAGCTCCAAAGCCTACGATGGTATACGGTGTCTTACAATGAGATTACTGCAAAGATTAAGTATCCTACAAAAATTCTCAAACATTTCAACTTTCGATTCCTTATCAGTCTACAAATACCAAGCAGGGATTTGTACTAGCAGCGTACATAGATTTTAGGTATCTACTAATAAAATATTTTTCAGTTCCCTAGCTGCTCTAGGCTTAGTAGAAAACAACGCGTCCAACATAGTAGCAGCTATGTTGGTATCGCCCCTGATGGGTCCTGTAATGTCCATCACCTTCGGAACCATCATATCGGACCGAAGCCTCGTGAGGAGCGGCTTCGAGAGCTTGATAGTGGGAATGTTCGTGTCTCTGCTATTTGGCTTCATTTTCGGCCTCATTCTGGGATCGACGGACATGCCTTGGGGGTTAGGAGATTTCCCCACGGAAGAAATGAAGGGTCGGTAAGTATCAAACTTTTTTGCACTGTTAGTATTTGTAGGTACGTTAATTTTTATGACGTCCTCCGAGGCTAATGGTTATCAAACTAGACATGCAGCTACCACGGAGGTTCTGAATTGTATATGTACAGTATAGATAGATGCTGATTTTTTTTATATAAATACATTGCCGGTTCTGTTTTGATCAACAGGCAATGATATGAAATCAGCATTATAGCCTCAACTATCTAAGTAGGTTATACTAAACAGAGTTAACTTATTTTATCAAAGTAGCTTTAGTACTTACATAAGTTACCACCTTGTTAAAGAGACCTGTTCCTGTTATACGTGTTTTTCGCCGAGTAAAGCCATATAAAGAGGTAAAGAACTTAGCGGAAGGAAGAGAGACATGGAAAGCACTCCACCGCGACAAGAGCCCAGCTCTTAAATCTTATACCTTTAAACGAGCAATTCTTGTATGTATATATATATATATTTATAAATTTCTGTGATCTCGAAAACGGCTCTAACGATTTCGCTGAAAATTTGTATATAGGGGTTTTCGGGGGTAAACAATCGATCTAGATTAGTTTTATGTTTGGGAAAACGCGTGTTTTCGAGTTTTCATGCGTTTTTCTTTCCACGCAGAATATGGTCGCTAATTTCGTCGCGCCGCGAGATGTAACCGAGCAAAGCTCGGTCGCCCAGGTACTATAAGAAGAAGAAAGTTTAGCCTCTTCCTAAAGCATATTTTAAAAATGTTTTTTCCCAGTATATTACTTAATTAAAAAGACCCCGAATGCTGAACAGACTTTCTCAAATCACAGCTAAGAACTCTCTCAATTAGGTACTTAAATCTAAAGGTGCCATAATTGAGAGGGTGCAACGGTATTTTTGCTTCTAATAAGTAGGTACCATTTTATATGGGTCGAGAGTTAAATTATAGCTACTTTATAAACTACACCTACTACTACACCAAACAACTAAAATAGTTCGCTGCACCCTGCCTGGGTTCATATACTTACTACCAACACTAACACTTACTAACCATCTTATTAGGTATCATTGAAAAATAAAGGAATAAGAACAAAATGTTTGCAGAGGAAACGTGAGATCCCTGTGGATGGGAGTGCTGTGGGCCTTGACCTCTGGCACCGGGGTGGCCCTGGCCTTGCTGCAGGGCAGCGCGGGCCCGCTCATTGGCATCGCCATATCTGCTTCACTTTTACCACCGGTCGTCAACTGTGTAAGCATTTTCTGACATAATTATTACCTCACGAAAATCTGACCTGCACTCATCATAATTTCAGTAGCACCGCATAAGTAGGCATCAACGTAATGATTTCCAAAAAACCTGGCCGCCATCGGTTCTACGCACATATATAGGTACATCGCCCGTTGCCACTAAAATAAGGGTTTGAAGGCTATGTGAACAAATTTAGGTATATAATTATGTTTATGTATTTATTATGAAATATAGTATCGTTGAGTTAGCATCCATAACACATGTCTCGAACTTAGTTTGGGGCTTGCTGAATTTGTGTAATTTGTCCCTAGTTATTTATGTAGGTATTATATTTTTTTGTTATTATTATTTATAATATTTGACATCCTTTAAATATTACGGATGCCTTTGGTTAAAAATAATCTTCCAATATGAACCGTATTACATAATACCTGTGAGGAAGTAGGAAGGTTGGTATACATAGACAAGTTGCTACATTCGAAAAGCAGGAAAGCACACCGGGATTTCGAAGCAAAACGCACTTATTAGTAATCTGTGGCAACGCAAACGGGAACGTTATATAAGCCATTGGTCCATTTTGCCGTCCAATCGTTAATTATCTAAACTAAATAAAACTTTTTTGCAGGGGTTGTTCTGGGCATTAGCCTGTATTTGGCTGCTACACCCAGAAGTGAAGATCCCTCACATCAAAGGAGAAGCTTACATTGGTAACTCCTCGTACGAGCCGCTCTACCATGACTACTTGCCTATAGAATTTGCTGTCAATGGTAAGTTAATTAAATTTAGTAGAGCAGTTTGTAGGAATGACTAATATTGCATTTTTTCGTTTTAATTAACATATACAATCTCACTGTTGGGCAAAGGTCACTCCCATTTTTCTCTATCCAGAGCTACTTCTGACCAACGCTCTGGAAAGCGACCAAGTCATCGCGCCAACGTTTTCTAGGCCTATCTATCTAACCCCTGTGAGCCCATTTTTCAAGGGGCATCCTGCTAATATGAACCGCCTAATCCCCGCCCTTTTTAGGGTTCCGTAGTAAACAAGGAACCCTTATAGTTTCGCCATGTCTGTCTGTCTGTCCACGGTCCTACAGAGAAACTATAAGTACTAGAAAGCTGTAATTTGACATGGATATGTATATTAATTATGGCGAAAAAGTCGTAAAATAAAATATGGGAAAAAAAAAATTTTCAGGGTAGCTGCCATACAAGTATTTTTTTTCTCGACAAACACATTGAATGGGGTATCGTTGAATAGGTCTTTCAAAAATATTGTTAGCTTGTAAACACAATTTTTTGATTTAGGGATCCGTTTCTGAAATATTTGGGTTGAAAGTTAAATTTTTTGTTCGAGTCAAGTGTCCCCTCCCCCCCCCCTCTATTTGCTAAACGGCTATATATGGCCACGTGAAAAAAATCATAATTATAGTATATATGTATAATGTAATTTGAAGGAAAACTATCAGAGCCAAGTAGGATATACAAATTAAAAAGTTATAGGCGATCAACTTATAAAATGTACTCGAAAAAATACATTTTCATACAAATTCAATAGATATTAGTTTCAAGACGTTTTTGGTGGCAAGAACTCAAAGTTGGCATTCGCAACTACGGAACCCTACACTGCGCGAGGCCCGACACGCACTTGGCTAATTATTTCTCATTAGTCTTTTTAATTATAACTCCTTTACCAGTCGGGAGTAAATTTTAACAGCATGTAGCAAAACCAGTCCTAATTAATAAAAAAATGATTCTCGTTAATTCTTATTTTCCGTGTGTAACAAACTGGTCCCATTCCCTTTAGTTTGTATCCTGTCTTTATAAAAATAAATAGAACTAGAATTATGATCGAAAGATAGAGCTAGTGTCACTAGACATCAACAAAAAGACTGGTTCTATATGACCTACCCAATCGAGGTTTTAACTTTACTAGTTTTGAAATCGGTCCTACAAAATACCACCTACGTACTTATAAATTAACTTTGGTGATGTAATCTTTCAAGGAATAGTCAGCTGTTGCCTAACCATCGTCAACGTCATCTGCATCTTCATAACCGCGCTCATATTCCTCAAGATCAAGGAGGTGGCTGCCCCGTACACCTCCACGCCAGATCTAAGAAGGTTCTGGGAGCAGGACATCAAGGTCGCCAGGGAGGCTAACAGGGCGACACTGCAGCAGGGCGAGGCAGATGAAAGAGCTGAGTATGTACTGGCACGTATACAGAATTAGGGTTGGATCTCATCCAAAGAGCAAATAAAAAAAATACCTCATCTGCTAGTACGGAACGAAACTTTCGCATTTAGAACTTTGCTCTAGCAAATGCCGATTCTGAGGGATAGCAGCATAGAAAACTGCTGTTCCGTGATGCCAAATGAGTCCTAGTTCCTAATTTTTCTTTTCGGAGTTTTTACCTAAATAGGATAGGTGGGTGCGGTGCGTCTTTTTGAACTAGAGTATTTGATATGTGATGAAAGTTTTTGCGATAAAAGGTACCTTCCTAATAAATGTTCGAGTGACTAAGCAGCCTCTTATTTAACAATAAGAACTGGGCTAACGGACAACGATTCGGCTACCTCATTATATTATTATACCATGGGCTACCTATACTAAGTACCTTCTGTAGGACTGTAGAGGTCAAGTTTAACGCCGCGATAAAATGTCATTAGCAAGTAGCAGGCACACCCATACAGGCAGGTAACTAAGGTAATAGGTACAGTGGGCTATACATAGAAAATATACCAACCACCAATAGTATAATTTAGTAGTACCAATAGAATAGAGGTGGTATACTTCTATGTGGCCCACTGTTCTTAAACGTATGAGAAACCTGGGAAATTTTTGATTGTCATTGAAGGTGTTTGAAGTTTTATTTATATTTGTAGATTGGTATTAGAAGACCTCAATCAAGGGCGAGAAGACGTACAAGAGAAGCTAGAGGCCGCCGTCAAGGAGGCTCTAGATGACGAAACGTATCGGAAGGTCAAGCGCATGAGCTACCAGAGTCATAATGCTGACGAGGTAATGTTTAGAATTTTAGCTTTATCCCTAGAAACCTGGGTCAGTAGGTAGTTAGGTACTCAAGCAATAAAAAATTGAGTCGTTGAACACTCGGTAGAACCGAAGTTTCAAAAAGTTAAGCCCCTAAAAAAACCCACAAAAAATACAAGCTCCTAAAAAAAATCGTGACGAAAAAAAACTGATGGAAAAATCTTACACTTTTGCCTAGCTGTTAAGTCCGAACCGACCGAAAAGGAACTTCGTTCCAAAAATTGGTGAGTTGGCATGCAGAAATAAGGCAGTTGAATTTTTTTTCTTCCATTGAAATTACATAACTTAGATGACTACACATACATACTATCACATCTTTATCTCTAATGGGGCAGACAGAGCATTTTGGGTCTTGCGGTTCTATGCAGAGCCCAGGGCCGCAAGACCCAAAAGCCACTTTTAGCGTCATGGTGGGCGAGAAGATGGAAAAGCAATCAATACAGTGATGGGTTGCTAGCCGCATCGCCTGTTAACATGATTTGCATTTTTGCCCATTCCCTCGATCGGCTTTTACGATCTTTGGGATGAGAAGCAGCTGGTACATTCTAAGTTTTTTTTTTATTTCTCCCAGACCAGCATGGGAGGTATAGATGACTACACGTTCTCCCATAGACCTACATTTTTTTAACTGTTCCCCTACACCAGACATGCTAGAAGGAAGAACTATAACTATTATACTAGCTAGTTATACTTATAGTGATTTGGAGGTCAAGAGTCTCTGGGGCAACGTAGGAGGCAAATATTTTCCCAATAAAAGGAACAATTTTTATCCGTGAACTCTGCCAGACGGCTAACTTGACTCCCATTTGTAACATGTACTAAAATTTTTTTAGAAAATATTTATTATAATTGATCCCAGATATTTAACGAAGAAAAATCTAGACTTTTAGTAAGAAGTGGTATTTTACTATACAGAATGTATGAGTACCTATGAGTAGTTACCCTGTCATATGTGAGCAGACCGGAATCCGGTCGACATGCATTGTTTTACTATTGTGTCTGGTGTTTTGCACAGACAACAGCTTATAAGTACATCTACTAGACTATTTCATCCGAACTATCTCATTTCAGGTGATACGCACGATCGGCCTTCAATCCCAAACACCAGTCTCGAAGCGCTCGAGCCAAGTCAACACCTCTGCATCTTCTCCTCACTCCATGAACTTCATCCAAGGATCCAACATCGACGACATCGCTACGTTGGACAAACTTCTGACGTCACTGCTCGCCATTAAGGACAAAAGCTACTCTCACAGAGGGACTCCTAGATCTAGTCAAATGCCCGTTGCATCAGGATTTAATCATAACAGAAGAGTAGAATCCTGGTCTGACAGGATCCTTGAGAATTCCATAGTAAACAGCGTGCTTAGTAACTTGAAGGCTAGCAAAAGAAGTTCTGCAGTAGAAGACCCATTCTTGACGCCAAAATAAACGTAGTAAATTATTTTATTATCTGCTATCAAATCGTAGTTTATACTATTTTGTAGTGTGTCCAATTTCGCAGTAATTTAAAAAATAAGGATAGGGCCCTAACGGGGCAGACCAGGGCCAAATGAACCGAAGGCCGAAAATTTAATCAAAATAGTGATGGGTTGCTAGCCGCATCCACCAAATGAACCGAAGGCCAAGAATTTAATCAAAATAGTGATGGCTTGCTAGCCGAATCCAGTCCCTCGTTCGGCTTTTACGATCAACGCGGGAAGAGAGCTTTTTTCCTTTCTCCTTGACCAGCATCTACCAGCATGGAGGAAAAACAAGGAATAATATCATTGTTTAAATATAAAATTACCTCAAGTCATACAAACTTACATAAATCTATTCAGGTTTGATTTAGGTACCTATAGATTAACATAAATAAAAGAAAAACATGGCTATAATAGATATTTATTGTAAAAATTGTCTTAGTAGGTACATGTTCAACATGATAAAATAACTATCATAATGTAACAAATTAAATTATGTGCCTACAAACATTATCACAGCACTTTTTTTTAACTAACCATAGGAATTGACATGATTTTGATACATCACCCGTATTGTGCATGGTAACAACATATATATATACATATAAAACAATTAACATGTTTAATCAAACAATTTTGACATCAAAATTCTATTACATGATAATTTTTTCGTAAAAAAATTGATTTAATAAGTCTGAGTCTATAGCATACATATGATTAATATTGCTTGTAATGTAAGTTGATGTACTAACAAAATAACATACCAACGTTCAGTAAACGAATGTGAAAAAAAAAAACAAAAAAAACATTGGGCCATATTTAGGAATGAAGAAAATACAAACCTTTACTAGGTGCCCATTATTTACGTCATCCAGGCCAAAAAAAACTAGACTATTTCATCCGAACTATCTCATTTCAGGTGATACGCACGATCGGCCTTCAATCCCAAACACCAGTCTCGAAGCGCTCGAGCCAAGTCAACACCTCTGCATCTTCTCCTCACTCCATGAACTTCATCCAAGGATCCAACATCGACGACATCGCTACGTTGGACAAACTTCTGACGTCACTGCTCGCCATTAAGGACAAAAGCTACTCTCACAGAGGGACTCCTAGATCTAGTCAAATGCCCGTTGCATCAGGATTTAATCATAACAGAAGAGTAGAATCCTGGTCTGACAGGATCCTTGAGAATTCCATAGTAAACAGCGTGCTTAGTAACTTGAAGGCTAGCAAAAGAAGTTCTGCAGTAGAAGAGCCATTCTTGACGCCAAAATAAACGTAGTAAATTATTTTATTATCTGCTATCAAATCGTAGTTTATACTATTTTGTAGTGTGTCCAATTTCGCAGTAATTTAAAAAATAAGGATAGGGCCCTAACGGGGCAGACCAGGGCCAAATGAACCGAAGGCCGAAAATTTAATCAAAATAGTGATGGGTTGCTAGCCGCATCCACCAAATGAACCAAAGGCCAAGAATTTAATCAAAATAGTGATGGGTTGCTAGCCGCATCCACCAAATGAACCGAAGGCCAAGAATTTAATCAAAATAGTGATGGCTTGCTAGCCGAATCCAGTCCCTCGTTCGGCTTTTACGATCAACGCGGGAAGAGAGCTTTTTTCCTTTCTCCTTGACCAGCATCTACCAGCATGGAGGAAAAACAAGGAATAATATCATTGTTTAAATATAAAATTACCTCAAGTCATACAAACTTACATAAATCTATTCAGGTTTGATTTAGGTACCTATAGATTAACATAAATAAAAGAAAAACATGGCTATAATAGATATTTATTGTAAAAATTGTCTTAGTAGGTACATGTTCAACATGATAAAATAACTATCATAATGTAACAAATTAAATTATGTGCCTACAAACATTATCACAGCACTTTTTTTTAACTAACCATAGGAATTGACATGATTTTGATACATCACCCGTATTGTGCATGGTAACAACATATAAATATACATATAAAACAATTAACATGTTTAATCAAACAATTTTGACATCAAAATTCTATTACATGATAATTTTTTCGTAAAAAAATTGATTTAATAAGTCTGAGTCTATAGCATACATATGATTAATATTGCTTGTAATGTAAGTTGATGTACTAACAAAATAACATACCAACGTTCAGTAAACGAATGTGAAAAAAAAAAACAAAAAAAACATTGGGCCATATTTAGGAATGAAGAAAATACAAACCTTTACTAGGTGCCCATTATTTACGTCATCCAGGCCAAAAAAATGTAAAATGACCTCAGTGTATACTAATGCGTATTCCAAATCATGATGATTCATCCGTTGGAGAGATATCTAACTTAGTATGTTTTACTTGGGATGTATAAATATCATATCCCAAAGATATGAAATTGTCATACAGCACTCTGTACCTCGTGGGTAAGTAGTAAAAGTTGACGATTTGCGCCGGCGGCCAGACCATCCACTCAGCTCTGTATAAAGTAACAAACTTATCTTTAACTTCGTCCCTAAAATTCTCAAGTGGCTTATCTTCAAACACTGCAAGACTACCAAAGAATGTCATAATCATGAGTGGTGAGAATATTACTTGGTCTAGCAGCAACTTTTTTGACACCATTGATAAGGTTTTGCCTACTATAAATCTATCTAGAAGTTTGTACCAATTATGACATAGAACTCCCACAGCAGCTCCTGAGAAAGCCATGTGCATGGTTCGTTTGAAATCATATTTTTGATCTGCTTCAGTGTATATCTCATATTTTTGTTCTAAACAGTCCCCCAGGGCTGACAAGCTAACTGATATGGAAATATTTGTGTACAATAAGTATTTGCTGCTAAACAACACATTGTGCATTCTCCTGAAGTAACCCATAGCCCATAGATCCGGGCCCCTTGCTTTAGTTGCTAGGCGCTTCCATGTCAGTCCCAGGGCTTGCATTCTAACTACCTGTAACAATTTTTTGACATTAGTACATTTGAGCGAGACCCTGATTTTTTAAGGAAATAATAGACATACATTGTTCCTTCCTGCAAAACCATTTATACAATATTTGTTTTATTGACCTATAATATAAAAGACCTGTTCTGAAAAATTGGCCTCAGTAGTAGCCTACAATATGTATTCCTTTGTCTGTATTACTATGACAAAAGTGACTTTGAATTCTATATACAAATCTACTTCTTCTAAAGACTACAAATTAATAGTCCCAGGTAAAAAATGCATTTTATTTCAAGTATGAATCGTACAAAAGCTATAATACACATTATATAAATCTATAACTATTGTTGCGTATCCTTAGATTCAGGTGTATGAAGATGAGATTTGTCATGCTTAATATGGGAAGTATACACATCATATCCAAGTGATATGGTGTTGTCGTACACCACTCTGTACTTGGTTGGTAGAAAGTAAAAATTAATAATCTGAGCAGGGGGCCACACAAACCACTCTGCTTTATACAGAGTCCAAAATTTATCTCTAACTTCTTCTGTAAAATTTTCTATTGGATCATCTTCAAATATTGCCACAGTAGCAAAAAAAGTCAGTATAGCCATGGGCGAACAAAAACATTGATCTAAAATTAGTTTTCTCATCACCATTCGAAATGATCTTCCGATAATTATTTTATCAAGGAATTTGTACCAATGATGGCATATAGCTCCTGTTGTGCACCCTGATATTGCCATTTGGCGAGTACGCTCAAAATCCATTTTTTTCATTTGCTTGGTGTAAATCTCATATCTCTGTTCCAATAAGTCCCCCAATGATGACATTGACATAGACAGGAAAACATTGGTGTAAAACAGATACTTTCCACCGAATGCTATGTATATTCCTTTTTTATATGAGGTATGAGCTCTGGTAAATATCCTTCTAAATGTCATTACCAATAAAGACCAAACCAGACCTAAAACAAAATGACCAATATTTTATTTGTAAATATTAATTAGGTACGTACTGCTTTACAACAATGTTGCTGTACTACGTTTAATGTATCATACTCGATACCTGCAGAAAGAGGCTGCTTGCCAAATCTATGCAGGTTAGGTAGGTGGAACAGATACTTGCAAAAAATACGTTTTATTTTAAAACATAATTATTCTAAATTCCTAGTAGCGAATTTTGAATGATCCTTAGTTGATTAATGGTAATTTTAATCGTTATGTAATATGTACATGAAATAAAATATATTTATCTGTTATCACTTACTTGATGCGCACGACATAAAAATTCGTACAATTAGAACTCCTAAATTTCTTATTCTATTTTTAAACAACATGAAGTAATTAACAAGCTGCTAGCTCGTAAATAGATAGGAATAATTAATTATACTGTTAAAGTTTTTTGCCATAATTGTGTTTTAACCTATAAAATTTCTACGTCGAAATGTCAAACAAAAACTAAACAATATTAATTTACGTCAAATCAAGCGCAAGTCAAAACGTCAAATGAGCCATGTTCGTTTTTTTTCTAATTAATGTACGGCTCTGGATACTGGTCCTTTAGAGCCAATCTTTATTTATGTCTTCTTTATTCCTAATCCTAAACCCTTAACTATACAATCAAAGGTTGGTATAGGTCCTTTGATTGCTTCACGGGAGCTTCTGGCGACAAATCTATACGAGTCCACTGGTTTTCATAGCCGATTGAGTGGCGGACGGCGCCGAAATACGCCCACCGCAGTCCGCAAATAAATATCACTACAACGTAAACGTAACGTAAACTATCGATCTAGATTAGTTTTATGTTTGGGAAAACGCGTGTTTTCGAGTTTTCATGTGTTTTTCTTTTCACGCAAAATATGGTCGCTAATTTCGGCGCGCGGGCCGCCATCGGCTTAGCTCAGTGGTTAAGGATGCTGACCGCTAGAAAGAGCGTTACGGGTTCGAATCACACTCGGTGACTTACTTTTGTTTTTTTTTATGTTCAAGTTTATATATAATTTTTTATTTTGTACTGTTTTTAGACAAGTTTAAAAAAAATAGTTAATGTTTGAGATGTAACCGACCGAGCAAAGCTCGGTCACCCAGGTACTGAGCATTTATAACACCAAACTACACCAATTTCATATTAAAAAGTCCACTAGAATCAATTTGCGAAACAATTTAAAGCAAACTCCAACTGGACCCCTTGACTTCCCGCCAAAAACCCGGCCATGTTCGTTAGTCAAATAGTGTTGCAAGCAATAATATAAAATATCGATACTATCGTGACCTTCAAAAACAGTCACAATATTGATAAGACTATCGATAGTTTTTAATTCATACTATCGATAGTATCTATAGAAAAGTTACTATTTGTATAAAAATTTGTCGATATCATTGTAAAATCGATAGTAAATTTAGCTATCGATAGTATTGCATGCATACAAATAGTAGTTACAGTATCGATACTATCGATATATCTAAATTCAATAGTATCGATACTATCGATAGTTTTACCTTTAATCAATAGTATCGCAATCTATTGACAATCGATACTAGCGATAGTCCTATCGATATTGTGACTTTTTCAAGGTCAACTATCGATAGCCAAACTATCGATAGTTATGCAACGCTACAGTCAAATCAACGACGATTAGTGGTTGGAATCGTCTGCAATCTACCGATATTTCGTTATTTCTTCCGCTCTTTCGACGTCTAATGCCGAAAGACAATTTATAAAAATAAGATTATTTTTTTTTTGTCTGGTATGGTATGGTATAGGTATGTATTATAACAAGAACAAGATATAATGACACTAAAAACTTATAAAAAAATAGTTTCAGAAATAAAAACCCGACTATGGGAAGTTTCGTACTAAAAAGTACGTATATCTAGTGGAATGAAGGCACAACAGGGAGTAACAGCTAGTATTTTTTGAAATGTGTTTTAATTTAATATCCTATACGGTATGATTTGGCTTCGCCCTAGTCGGGTAAGTGGGGTAAATAATATTTTTTTGAAAATGACCCGCTTCCAACTTTGCTGTACCTGCGCTGTACCTACTTTTTGTCTTTATAATGTTTTTTTTTTGTGTTCTTTGTTTGGATCCGGTGAACTCGGGCGAATTTTTTTATGAGAATGCCGCGAATGCGTAACAATATTAGCGAAAAAACATGGTCCCCGAAAAAAATATCAGCGCGAAAACAATTCGTGAAAAAGTTTTCGTAGAAAAAAACTGTCAGCGAATTCTGTTAATGCGAATAGACTTTGAGCGCAAAATGACAAAGACAAAACGGCGAATATATTTTTATAGTGTTTATTTAATTTCGTTTCGTAGTGTGAGTCTTGTTGCAGTGGCACAGAATTATTAATAGTATTACATTACATACAGAACGGAAACTCGCACCGTCCCCCGCAATCTGGCTGCTGAATCAGAGGGGCCGGAGCAACCTTCGCGTTGGGCTCGGCCCAAGGACAGACGCTCTGACATGCACTCGCGCCTGCCTTCCACTCCGAACGGCTGTCCGTTGGACGTTGGAAACCCGTTTCCACCGTCTAACCAGCCCTCATTATTTGGGGTCTGCCCCAGTCAACCTGACGGCGACCGGGGCCCACACAACCGGCCGCAGGAGATAGGGAGAGCAGCAACGTAACACCGACACTTCCCCTGCGGCCCAACCGATGCCGTGCCAAGTGCCACGGCCGCGCTTGGTCGCGGAGGACAGGGCGAGTGGCAACGACACACCGACACTCCTCCACCCCCGCGACCCCTACGAAGGGGGTCGTCGTCACCCCCTTCCATCACAGCCAGGCCATTCCCAGCAGGAATGGCCTCCACCGGGCCCGGGGAGGCCTAAGCCTCAACCCGGGCAATGGGTTCCTATTAGTTTCCCTGCGGCCCAAGCAACCGCAGGTACTGAGCCCCCCCATCGCGACAAGATGGGAACCACATCGGGGGGGATTGTACGAGGACCTAACCTATCCTAAAAGAACGCCTCGGAACTCCACGGAACTCATCAAACATAGCTAACAACTACTGCAAGAGAACTTGCTTTCACAGCCATGCAGTTATCATGGTGGCAATGTCATCGTATTGGTAAGGGATTAAGTAGGACTCTACTGAAGCAGATTCAGATATCGACGAGAAGTTGGCTCTGCAGGGCGAGGGCTTGTTGCTGCTGACTACCGTCAAGCGGGGGTTCGGGCCCTTGGTGAGTGTGCCAAACTGTCCATCTTCCTTCAGCATTGCCCTCCGCCAAACTAATGCATCGGCGACGGCGTACTCCGCATACGCGAGACCCCAACGACCACCCGGAGGCATTCTCTTGTGAATGGAGTCAGCGGAGCAGTAGTCGTTGATACATCTCCGTGCCGGGAACGTGGTGCGTGTGCATGCCGTCTGAATTTTGATTGATCATAATCAAAAGCATAATATGGCTCTTTTTCCATAGAAATGGCCTTTAAATTTTATTTTATCCAGCAGATGAAGAGAACTCCCTACCCCTACCTTACTTTGACGTGATGACTTGACTAGACTACACAAAGTTGATACTGACAGGAAGAAAAGAGGTAATACGCCTAGTGTTGAGGCAATACAAACTCAAGTATCATTGTAATAGGATCTAATATTGTGTGCCAATCTTTTCGCGGATGTGGGTTCTCTCAATTTGATAGACACTATAAAGAAAATTGAACTCTAACACTATAGACATAAAGAGGAGTTTAGTTTTGCAGAACTTTTCGCAAAAAGTTTTTCTTTGAAGTGGCTTTAGCTTTCGCAGATTTCTTTTTCGTGGTTGTCGCTGACGAAGCATTCGCTTACGATTTTTTAGCTAACTAGTTTTTCATTATTTATCGTATTTCGGGCATTGGGGTATCGCTGTCACAAATGTGCGCCAAAGGGAGTTCGCTAATAAAAAATCTTATTTTTTTTTCGCATATCAGTCTGTAAATCCTTTGTTTTTTACACTGACTGACACTGACAGACTGACACTGACAATTATTGAATAATGTGACAATGACAATGTTTAGAAACCAAGCGGTCGGTACTTCCTTCTAGAGAGAAGAAAGTTCTATTCTACTAAACAAAATCCTTATTTTATACTAACTAACGTGGAAAATATTCATAATGTCTTCCATAAAAGGTAATGTATTGTTCTAAGTAATCATATATTTTGTCATTTTCCCGAAGTATTATTCACACATGCTTCGGCAACGGCAACTAGATACGCTATGCAATCAGTCAATCACTTCCATACCAATCAATAGAAGTAGAAGTGTTTGTACCCCTAAAGCCTGAAAAATAAGCTAATTTAGGCTTATTATATACGTTTGAAGAAACATATAATAATTATTGTTTTATCTAAATATTCTTTTAAGCATTCAGTTTCAGATATTCACTTTTATATACTAGTTTTTTCATATAAATTAACTCTCGATTTCATATTATAATAATTATTGTTTTGTCTAAATATTCTTTTATGCATTCAGTTTCAGCTATCTGAAAGTGACTATTCACTTTTATATATTTTGTTTTTTTCAGATAAATTAACTCTCGATCGGCAGGACATGAAAAACCGAGCCACTGCCCACCTTCGTATTTACGTTGGTGGTATCAAAGACAATGTTACTGTAGAAGAAATTTACGAGCACTTCATCCGTTTTGGACAGATCAATGGCATTGTCATTAACAGAAACTTCGGGTTTGTTCAGTTTGAGGAAGAGTCCAGTGCTCAGGACGCTATTGCAAAGGCTGATGGAAGTGTGTTTCAAGGCAAATCGTTGAGTGTGCGCACTGCTATGCAAAATGACAGAAAGTAAGTATGGCTAAATATGGTCACAACTACTGTAACTCTAACATCACCAGCAATATGGGGTGCCATTAGACAAAAAAGGACAAAACACACTGATTAAGCTAGCCCGAAACTAAGTTTAACTCTCAGCATTGTGTGAAATAGACAAAAGAAGCTGCTTGTCTAGTTTACTAATATTTGAAATGCAAACGTGACTTTGTGTATTTGTTTGTTTGTTACCACTTTCAACCACTGAACCTATTGAGAAAAAAATTTATATGGACATAGTCTGACACCCAGGGAAAGACATAGGATAGTTTTTATTCCGAAATTCCCACGGGGAGCGAAACCCACAGGCACAGCTAGTAATAAATAAACAAACTAGTATTTAAATTGATTTTTAACAGCATTACAGTGCTCCGAGCATTGTAAATAATTATTTATCTCTTTATAGCTTTAGAAGAAACAAACTCAGTTTGAGTGCTTATCTATAATACATAGTTCTGTTACCAGACGTGAGACAGAGGTTGTGACGATCACGCCAGAAATCCCCCCAGCCGTGGCCCTCAACAGTGAAAATTTGACTGACGGCAAAGATGACGCCAATGACGACGCAGTGTACGACAGCTACGGCAACTACGTTGGGGAACAAGGTTAGCTCTATTACTTATGCTCGTCATTCATAGCAGTCATTATTTAGATTAGTTAAATCCACTAATCTGTAGAGGTTAAACACTTCTGTTGCCGATGTTTACTGGCTTTTTTCTTTTCCAAAAATTATATCCATGTTCCTTTCAACTGGTTGATTGTAAAGTCCCGGACAGATTGTAAAAGCTGATCGTGGGAATGGGTGAGAGTCAGAATTATGTTAATAGGCGAAGCAGCTAGCAACCCATTGAATCCCTTTTATAATCTTAATATGCACCATCATGCTAAACATAGCATTTTGTCTTACAGACCTTGGCTCTGTCTACCACGTTTAAAATTTAACTGCATGACATGTTCCACAATACAAATACATTCTGACTATTATTTGGTTTTGTAAAAAAAATAATAAATAAATTACTCTATCCATATAAGTAATTCAAATTTGTATGACTTAAGATAAAAAGTTGAGAAAATGATTTTCGACCGAGACCACGTAGTTACGCCCGTCTAAAACTGTCGCGTGACCCCATGAATTCCGGCTGTCGTCTGGGCGGCGGTGGTATTACTAATTGATCTCACTATTATATTATACTTTATAGTTCTAGTCAACATGTTTTGTTTCAGAATTTTTATTATGACTAGCTAATTAGGTCATACTAACGATCCCTTCCTATTAAGTGGCTTTTGGCTCCAAAAAGTATGACCGTCTTAATAAAATGCTGACTAACTTGGTTGCTAGGTTTAAACCACTATCCAACCAAATCAAGTTGACATTTAATAATATGCCATTGTCGCATCTGAAAATCTCAACTTGATTTGGTCAGATAATGGTTTAAAGTCTGCGTTTTATAAGAAGGTAACTGACTTGCTACAGAGACTTACTAAACTAAGTAAATAACATTCAACTAGCTGACAATGTTTAGGTATCGTATAGTATGTCCTTCTTTGTAGGATACACAGATGAAGGATATAACAACGAATACGATGATGGGTACAACAACCAAGGCAGACAGGAGTGGAGTGAAGGGCGCGGAGCGGCGCGCGGGCGCGGCGGGCCGAGAGGGCGCGCCCGCGGTGCGCCCCGGGGCCGGCCAGGCTTCAGGGACCGCTCACCAGGGCCCAGAGGTATTTAAACTGCTACCTGTCATTTTTAGCCGCTCTCAAAAAAGAAGGAGGTTCTATGTTTGACTGTATATTTTAATTTATTCATGTTCAGTTCAATGATCCAATTTTCGAAATTCTTTTTTATTTGTAAGAGTTCACTTAAGATACATAGAAATTTTATCAAGGGTTTCATTTTTAAAATTGATTCTTTAGTGGACTATTTTTAATATAATATTAAATGTTTGGTGTTATAAATGCTCATGCTCATGGACAATATGTGATATGTTTAAAGTGGACAGTCATATATTGAGGCTGTAGTGATATTAATTTGCGGGCTGCGGTGGGCGTCTTTAGGCGCCGTCCGCCAGTCATCGGCTATGAAAACCAGTAGACTCGTGTAGACTAGTCACCAGAAGCTTCCTTGAAGCAATCAAACGACCTGCACCAAGGTTTTATTGTATAGTTAGGAATAAAGAAGTAAACAAATCAAGAAGGGCTCTAAAGGACTAGTATCCAGAGCCGTAAAATAAGTATAAAAATAAGAATCGTATCGCGCAGGTGAGTGGGCAGACCGCGCCGGGTACGACCGCTACCCGCGGCCCGACTACCCCCGCGCGTTACCCGTCAGCGAGAAGAATGACTGCGAGATTATTGTGGTCTCCAAATCACTCACGTAAGCATCTTCTTTTCTTTCTTATTCTGGGAGGTTACTCCAAAACACATTTACACTAAACAAGACGCAAGCAAAAGCAAACTTTGAGCACCAATGTATGGTGATAAAGTTTTATTTTGTTTGACACATAAATATGTCGTCACTATCGTACGACTAGCGTATTATTTTATGGAATAACTCCCAGATATTCTGGTGATTAATAATCCTTCGAACTTCCGAATCAATTATACTTTTAAAATTTCGAAATCACGCGTGAAGTTAGTTTTAATTTCGTGAAACGAGGTGTTCTCTTTTTTCGTGGCTGGCTTGTAAATCTTGTGCCCCAAGGCCCCATCTTATGCTTCTTCACGTCTCTGTCTTTTGCGATCTCTCGTTATTCATCATCATTCGCACAAAAAAGTGCGAAGCGATTGCAGGTATAGGCGCCAAAGCTGCGAAGTTGAAGTGGCGGGGCAGACGTACAATATAATACAAATACTATTTATTGCACCTTGCACCATACGCAAAAAGAAATACAAAAAAAAAGCAGAAAAAATGAAGAAGACAGAATTATGACACAATGGCAGACTTATGGCATAGCAATCTCTTCCAGTGTAAGAATAGCTTCGAGGTCGTCCCGCTATTTTATCCTATCCTCTAGCTCTTCTTTCTAATCTCTCAAATATTCACTTCTCTCTCTACCCAAAGGTTAACTGGAAGTTCCAGTTTATAAATTTTAAGAGAGAATATTATTAGTTATTTAGTATTCGCCAATCCTGTCACCCAAAGGTAGCCTGTAAGAGATTGCCTTGGCGACAAGGCCGCCTATTGTACATCTGAATTTATATTTAAATGTTATTTTTATATGTTTTGGTGCAATAAAGTGTTTTTACTTACTTATTTATTAAAGAGAGATTAAAGAGAATAGCTTGAGGATAGGATAAGATGGCGCGACGAAACTCAAAACTATTCTTACTTCTTCATCTTCTTTCAGTGAGTACGCAGAGTACATAGAGGGCCGTCTGAAGCGCCTGGGCATCGTCGTAGACCTGCTATTCCCGATGGAGGATGTACCCATTGGCAAAGTGCTGGGCAACATCGCATCTCGCGGCTGCCTCTACGCCATACTAGTCATGCCGGAGAACCAAGAACATAGATCGCTGACGTTGACCATCCTCCATGGATTGCCACAAGGTATGAATATGAATATACTAGCTGCGCCCCGCGGTGTTACTCGCGCCTAAAGTAGCCTATGTGTTAATTCAGGGTGTCAGCTTCCTGCAAATATTATCAAAAATTGGTCCAGCCTTTTGCGCGGAACTACCTCAACAGCCACACAAAAAACTGCGGGCTGCTTACAGCCCGCACAACGATCGAAAAGCTAGCGAGCTTGGTCCCGACTGTCATCATTAAAAGGCAGTCGTCAAGCTATGTGAAAAATCTGACACCAATGTTGGCCATTTACACACACGAAGAACAAACAAACCTCTTGTACCCGTCCTGCCTCTCCATTCAAGGTGGCTTAACTTTACTTTGAGAATGCGGTAGTAATGCCTCCTCTTTCTGTTGTTGTCATAAGTGTATCATGCGGGACAGCAACAACGTGTAGGTAACGGTAAAATTTACGTAAATTTTTAACAATATTAATAACAATATTATAGATAGTTTCAAAGAGGTACCGGTATTCCAAAAACGTTTTTTTTTTGTACATCCTCCAACATAATCGAACCTTATATTCTCTTTTAACCCTTTCACCGCGAGACTTTATATCAGTTGTCGTGCCCCCAGCGCGAGACATGGCAAATCTAACATGCGACGCTCGCGCGCGAGCGTCGCATATATGTGACAAACATTGTCGGGCCCATTCCGCGAAGGTCGCATATTTGCGACAAAAAAAAATGCTCGTATGGCACATAACTTACGTATCCATATCGGTTTTTGGTTGTAGATAGGTATGTTAGATTTACCATGTCTCGCGCTGAGGGCAGGACAACTGCTATATAGCCTCGCGGTGAAAGGGTTAAAGGGAGTTTAAAAGGTTAAAAGTTTTGACTACATATTTTTAAAATTGAGAATTGAAAACAGATAATTTGTTGAAAAAATGAAATTTAGGCGTAATGGAACGCTTTGTTTGCAGAGCACCGCAACATGCCGGTGGAGGACGCGCTGCAGCTGCTGTCGCGCAACTTCCAGGAGGTGCAGCGCGGCGGGCCCGCCAGCAGGGAGGCCGTGTACGCGCTGCTGGGGCAGCTGGCCGACGGCCGCGCGCTCACCGCGCTGCAGTACGAGAAGGTCATCGAGTACCTGCAGGTAGTGCAAGGAGGGCATAGACACCGCACGCCGCTTTTACAGAACGGGCTAGACGTTCAGTTAGCTAGCTGATTTAAACAGATGGCTGCGACCCTGCGACATATTATAGGATCTCGCAGTGCATATACAAAAATTACAGAACGCATTCCAGCCAGCTTTACTATCAGCAAGATGCTTATTTAAGAGTCCCCGACCCTAGACCAAAATACAACTTTCCATACAAACGTAGTCTACGTTTTATTTCAAAACGACATGTCCGATTTGGGCAAAATTTTGTAATTTCAAAGATATTGCAATTATCTAGGTTTATAACTAGTTTCCGACAGTAAAAATATGAACTTGAAATAGAATATCGTGTTTTATATCATTTTTGACCATTAGTATGGGAAACTTCTAAATCGTTATATTTTCTTTCCAGTTCATAATTTTACAATAGGAAACCAGTTATAACGCTAGATAATTGCAATTTCTTTACAATTACCAATTTTTACCGGAATCTGACATGTGGTTTCAAAATTAAACGTAGACGACGTTTGTATGGAGAAGTCTAGGGTCGGGGAACTCTTAATAAGCATTATAATTGGTAAATCGGAACTTTCGGACCTATTTTTAATCATTGCATCTAAAAAAATAGAAGTTAAAATTACATCTATTTAATGCATACATTTCATTTTTAGGAACGAAAAGAACAGCAAGTGAAAATCGAGCTGGGTGAGCCTCTCAACCCAGCGCCGGTCAGCAAAACACAGGTGGACTTGCAGCAGCGGATCCTCAGCATCCTGAACGACAAGAAAGTGGCGAGTCCCCCCGCCCCCGTGCCCGCACCCGCACCCGCTGCGCCCGCGAAAACCCAGCTCCTCAATGACCCAACTGTTAGGAAAGCTTTTGACTCTATACTTTCTAAATTTACGTAAATATTAGTTTTTTAGTCTTAATAATTTAGAAATAGGACTTTAAAATTGTGAGAATGCCAGTGGCAAGGAAATTTTTCGCCAACTATAATGGCGCATTTACACAGTCGTGTTAATCGCGAGGCTAATAACGAACACGCGTTGACCATGGGTGGTTTTGACGTTAAGAAAAAAGTATGTACTGATTTAAGCTGTTGGAATTTTCCTTATTCTATGAAATGCGTCGCGCGTAATCACGAAAGTAGAGACGTCAACATTTCATGCGCGTAATTCTGCATGTCAACTTCAACACCTAAAACTTTTCCTTCGGCCGTCCCGTTGCTGCTAGGTTCGACTATGGTCAAACGGGCTATACAACGTGGAAGGGACATACCCGTAATAAATCGAACCACAGGCTGTACAAGATCGCTATAATATAATGAAATTAAAATAATAGTCAAGTCTACAATTTGCCCGGGCAGCTGCACACTTTCGTGTGGAAATGCCAAAATGTTATTATGATTTTTGTTATGACTGTTATTTTAATTTCACAATACTATTGTGATCTAGAATAGCCTGTGGTTCGATTTATTACCGGTACGTCCCTTCGACGTTGTATAACCCGTTTGACCATAGCTGTCAGCGTTAAGGGCGGGTATGTTCTTCCCACGTTGTATAAGCGTTTAGATTGACCGTCAATGTACGGTCAGTTCAATCTAAACTCTCGTATAGCCCGCCTTCTGGTACACGAGCAAGAGTAGATGCGGGTCACCCCTTTCTGCTGAAAATGTGTGGCAAATGTTAAATTTATGTCAATGTCATTTAATCTCGTATTTTAATCAAATTGTGATGTCATAATAATAACGTTCAGAGACGTTTATCATAGTTTTTTCTAAATAGAATTTCACTGAGTGCGTATTTACGCACACTTATCCTTCCATAAAACATTGATCATACCTTCAAACACTATTATGTAAGAGATGTAATAAATAAAGAGACAATTTAATATTATATTTTGTTTTATTTAATAAGTTCATACATATAATTAGAGGTGGTCTAATAAGTCTGTTCACAGTAAGTTTTCATTGGTGATGTGAAATGACAAACAGTGCTATAGTTTGGTTATGTACATACACACAAAAGTAATTTGTCAGCTACGAACTAAGACCGGGTACATTGCAACTTGAAGATTATTTGTATCGGTTGATGAATATTTCAGTATTCGGGCACGTCTAACATTCAAAGCTCAAAAGGTATATTTTTCGTCATTACGATTGAGAATAAAAATGACTATCTACATGCATATATCTCCATAAATTTAGGTGAAAAATAATAAATTCTAACATGATTGACACGAAAATAATTCCAGTGAAATACCGCCAGCGGTTCTTGATATTTCCAAATCAGGTGGCTGGCATACAACACGGCAAAAGTGAAATAACTCCGCCCTTTTAATTTATTACGCGCCAACAACTTCGCGCATTCAATTTTGCCAAGACATCTTTAGCTATGCTCTCAGCAGATTCACAAGACTTCACCATAAATTGATTTGTACATAAAAATATATAAAGACTGTTCTAGAAACCAAGGAAACATCCGTAACTAGCAGTAAGACTGATATCACGAGCTATGGCATTTATTTTATATATTTCCAACGTCAATGATTTTAATATTGAATAATTGATTAAGAACTTTCCATTGAGATCAAGGCCCTGCGTCTCATAGATCTTCACAAGCATCAACTCTTTAAAAATCCTAATTACCTTCTAGAGTTATTTAGCTATACAGGATATATATAATAACTAGGAAACCCTAGTATTCCAATTATTTTAAAGAAATAATATACCTACCTAAGATTTAATTTTTTACAAGTTGTAACTTTGGGCGATATCGCTTTAAACATAAAAATATACAGAACTTAATGCAAAATACACAAACTAATATTTAATACACATCTACATTACATATACACGTTTTTAAATATAGTTTTGTATATAGGTAATTATTGTACTAATAGTGACAAAGTAGTGTGTCACTAGTAATACAAAGTCTACAATTCGTCATTAAACCTATGCAAGGTGAGGTATGGCTATGTTATGGATATTATCAATTGATTAAGTAGGTATAGTATATTTTCTTAAAACTCTGTGCATAAAAGAAAAAGTTAATTATTCTTTACATATTTGAATATTGGGCTTTCTTCGTACATACTAATTTTACCCTTATTTAAACCCAAACAGATATCTGATGCAAAATTTCATATTTATCGATGTTATTGTTTAGGCTGCGCGATTTCCGTCGCGAGTCAGTCAGTAAGAATATTTCTAATAACCATGCGAAAACAGGATTGCCAGTATAACAGCTAAGAATTATTATTTATTACGTAGAACAGCTGTGCTAAGGAACTCTACGATACCTCAGTCAATTTCTTAGGTCACCTACAAATAGTAATCAACAACATAAATACATTAACACAAAAAACTCAGTCCTTTGCCAGGCAATGGGCTATTAGTAAATATTATTTCTTTAAAATAAATGGCCTATAGGAAAATCCACATCTTACTCTATATAAACATTTCCACATCGCCCTTATTACTACAGCGACTAAATGCCATCACAACACCCATCGATCTCCGTAAAGCTATCATTTGGAAGAGAATTTGGTGTCGATTGGGAGCTCGATAGGTGAGCGCGATATTTACAATAAGTCAGTAATGACTGCACTGTCGAGCAGTCGGAGACAATCCTCATTCTTTTATATTCGTCAAATAACTTAAGATGACCTCTCTGGGGGATCTTCTTGCTTTGAAGGGTCAAAACCTTCCTTTATGTGTCCGCTTGTGCCCTTGGGATCTAAATCTGTAGCCCAGCTGAAGTGCATGACTGCCAAATGGGAGTTACCTAATTTATTATGAACTTTCCCCAGTAAATAGTAGACCAGTGATTCTCTTGGAGCAATGTCTTTTAAATGGTGGAGATCAGCGAGTGCATCCTGCGGTCTTCCGGCCCGCAACAGCACTGAGGCTCTGTGGAACCGACACAGAGGATTTTCAGTATCCAATGCCACCGCACGTTCCAAAGTCGCGAGAGCGCGGTCCATCTTGCCCAAAGCTGCCTGGGCCAAGCCAAGTTGGCACCTCAATACACCAGAATGCGGGTGGATGGTGAGAGCGCGACGAATGTGAACTTCTGACGCTTTCCAGCGCTCCTGCCTTGCGTACACGGTAGCTATGCCAAACCAAGCCACGTAATTACGAGGATCAATACTTACTGCAGTCCTAAAGCTGGCCAAAGCCTTATCGCTCTCTTCTGCAACTGCATATTCATGCCCCAATAGCGCGTGCGCATAAGCCAAGTCTGGGTCAATTTGCACAGCGCGCTTGAAGAATTTCAGGGCTGTCTCGCGCTCTTTGTGGAGCGAAAAGCAGTTCCCGGCAGCTAGCCACGCAATCGGATCAGTCCTATTCAATTCTACTAGATCTTGAGCTAATGCTGAGAGTTGTGCCTCACGTTGTAAGTGCCATAAGCAGGTACTATAGATGTCCATTCCTTCCGATCGGCTCGGGTACTGTTTCCTAATCTCGGCAAATATTTTGGTGGCAGCTTCATACTGCGCTAACTCATAATGCGCTCGGGCGATCATGGTCTGCACCCAAGGAGAAGCTAATTGTTTAGGCGGAGCTTCTTGAAACAATTTGATTGCATTTTTACACTCTAAGAACGAAAGTGCCTTGTAGGCCTTACCTAATTCTTTCAACAAATTTAACAATGCTACACCATTTGAATTCTTTGGTGTCATGGTGGGTGTTACAGTTTCTACATTTTTGTTTCTTTCATTTGTTTCGACTGTATTTGTTTTAATATTTTTGGCGATGCGTTGCTTATTTTTCCTGGATGGGCTCTTTGGAGCCACAAACTTTCTGCTCGGTGATTTATTATTCTCCTTGACTGAGTAGCTACTATTGTTATTACTAAATAGCCTGGAGGACCTACGCGGCGCTGGCCCTAAGCACCTGGGCGCTGGACTAAATACTGCGGACATTTGTGCACGCAGTGAGTTTACTATCTTAGGTATAGCTTTTTGCTCATTAGAGTCGGTGAGTGTTGGAGTGTACAATACGGGAGATTCTTCCATTGGTAACATGCCAAAAGACGGGGAGAACGGTATCGGCGCCATACCGCTGAATACGCTGTGCATACGTTTGACAGGGGCCTGCGTTTCGGGCGTGATGCTTGTCGACATGCTCATAGGCGTCCGAGCGACCACATTATTAGGAGTCACATTAGCATTAATACTAGTATTATTATTAGGAATGTTGGCGTTAACGATAGATATATTCTCAGAATTGCTGACTAGATTCATTAGTGTTGTCACGCCAAATGAAAATTCTGTGTTATTCATTTGAAACACTTGGTGCGGATCAATTTTTTCACCCATGTTACATAGTTGTGCGAATGATTTCCACATGAATGGATTCAGCGACAATGCTTTCCGATGGGCCTCCGCTGCTTTACTTCTCCTTTCTGTAATGTTGTAGATTTTGGCAAGAAGTTGTAAAGCGAAGGGTGCTTGTTCCCCGAATTCTGAAGCCACTATGTCTAGATTTGAGCCTATAGTTATTTCAGCATCTTTGTATCTGTAAATAAATGAAAGTTCATTGTAAATGAAATACCTACAATTTAATCATCCAAGTATTCATAAAATCTCTAAATAATAAATGAAGATTACAAAATGCATGTAACTTCCTAAAGGAGAAAATTCAAATTGGGTCCAAAGTCAAAGTTCCAGCTGTCAGGCGGCCATGAAGTCTATAGTTAGTACTACTAATGGCGATCATTTGTTAGTATGGCATGAAACCTGTGGGGTTATTCCACAACTTTTTATTTTCATTTAAATATTTCTTTCTTTCATACTTTTTCCCCAAGTGCTGGCCAGATTCCAACAATGCAGTAGATTGTTAGCACTAGTAACGGTGAGCAATTATTACTATGGCATTAAAAGTGTAGGTGTGTTATTCCACAATGGTTTATGGGCATTTGAAAAGTGAACTTTTCATACATTAAAAAAAAGTGCCGGCCAGAAGGCGGCCACAATTTCAATGAGGAGAAAAACTGCTTTTTTTTCACTGTAGATGTCGCATGATCGACTGTGCCCTGTCATCTGTCAAATCTCATAGCTTTTATGTAAACAAATGCTTGTTTTCTGAATTATTTCAAGATTTACTGTTAATTTCGTTAAAAATGACCCAGTGTTGTGCGCCAGATTGCAAAAACAATGGGATTCATTTGTTTCCAAAGGATCCTAAGCGCAGAAAGGCCTGGGAAAAAGCATTGAAAATTCGGAATTTTAAAGCCTCTGAAACAAATCGATTGTGTTCAATGCATTTTACATCAGACGATTATGTAGGTCAGAGTAAATATACAAGTAAGTTGTTATTATTATTATTTGAGAAATATACTGACTATATTGCTACATAGTGCATTATTTTAAGGTTTTTTTCTGACTAAATTTTACTGTTTGTTTTCTTACAGATTACGCGCCTCTGGCAAAGTTTTTGAAAAAGACAGCAGTGCCCTCAATATTTAATTTCACTGCTTCAGTCCAAAACACCACTTTAAGTAAACAGCGACAGGATCGTCTGGAAAAACGGTCTCAGAGAAAGCTAATGTTGGAGGAACAAGAACTACATGAAATTCTTCCAAAAAGTGACCATCAACAAACTCCATCGACAAGTGCCCCTACAACATTAGATTTAGGAAGTGAAGTGGAAATAAAAGGGACTGATTCTGTATTACATAATACAATAACTCCAGACCCATCTATTGAACAGCATGCAACTTTACATAAAGGAACTCAAGTTAATCATGAACATATTTATGGGTCAATAAATAGATATAAAAATGATGACCAAGCTATTAAGTTTTACACAGGATTTGAATGCTATAAAAAATTTTACTTAGTCTACTCCACTTTAAGCCCAATGGCAAATAAAATTAAATATTTTGGTAGCAGCGTAATGAATGTCAGTGCTGAAGATCAATTCTTTTTAACATTGATGAAAATAAGGCAAAATAAATGTATATTTGAACTTAGCAGATTTTTTAGTATTAGTCCCACAACAGTGTCTAACATATTTATCACTTGGATTAATTTTATATACCAGCTTTGGTCAAAACTCAATATATGGCCAGATAAAGATTTGGTTCAATATTACATGCCACAACATTTCAAAAATTATGATGTAAATGTGAGGGTGATTCTTGATGGAACCGAATTTCATGTCCAAAAACCCAAACACCCAACTGCCCAACAAGCCTCCTGGAGTAGTTACAAACATGCTAACACATTAAAAGTACTAGTCGGAGCTACACCAGGTGGTCTACTTTCATTTTGTTCTCCTGCTTATGCCGGTTCTGTAAGTGATAGGCAAACTATAGAAAGAAGCGACCTAATGAAAAAGTGTGATAAAGGTGATTGTATATTGGCTGACCGTGGATTTAATATTCAGGACATGTTTGCTGAATATGATGTTTCAGTCAATATTCCAACATTCTTAAAGGGCAAGACACAATTGCCTGGATTGACTGTAATGAAGGACAGAACTCTAGCTAGTAAAAGAGTTCACATTGAACGCCTGATTGGGCTTACTAAAAGTTATAAAATATTGAAAGGCGAGTTGGACCACAGCTATGTTCCTATAGCTAGTAAAATATTTTTTATTTGTGTAATGTGTTGCAACTTCAGAGAAAGTATCATGTAAAAAAATAAAAGATATATATTTTGAGTAAACGGTGTATTTATTACCTTCATACATAGAAAAAAACTTCTTAAAAATAAAAAAAAACCCCTTCACCCCATGACTTTTGAACCACCTAACTGATTTCCACTTAACAGTTAAGAACCACTGCAAGGATTTGCTTTCACATGAAAAAGACTGCATTGAAATGAAATCAGTTTAATCAGTCCATCCATTCAAGAGCTACAATGGCACAGACAGACACACAGACGTGGTGTTATAATTTTGACGGGGGTTTAAATTAAACAAGATCATCTAATTTAAAGCACTAAATGCTTATGTAAATTAGAAATTAGATGATCTTGTTGTACATAATCATCTATGTTTTGGTGTTATTACATTATAATTTCTGTAATAATACTTATTTAGAATTTCTTTTTCTAAATAAAGATTATAAAAGGAAACTAATCCTTTCAACATTTCTGTAATGTAATCTTCATCTTTTGAAATAAAAAATACTTTCAGTTCTTTAAAAGTATAAACAATAAAATTACAGTATTTTCTTCCAGTGCATAAAAGTTGGCCTTGTATTTGAGAATAATACGGATGTGTCTTTTTTAAAGAAAGTTGCCCATTGACCATTCCAAGATATGGCACATTTACAGAGTTGATTGGTTTGTGTCTGGCGCTGTATGGGCATTTTATTTCCACAACAGTATCTTCTCCTATAAGACCATCTGGTGAGGCTGCCAGGAATGGATAGTCTTTGCTAATGAACAATCCACACTTTTCAATGTTTAGACCGAATGCAGTTTGATAAAGGCTCCTAGCAGTTTCTTCATGTATTTTTCCATGAGTAATAGCTCTGCTGGTAATCACTTTGGGTTGCATAATTTTTTCAATCAAATGTTTATGGCCAGTTTGGCAATGGGTTATTGCATAAAATAGGCTAGCTGTTGCTCGGCAAGATCTAAATTTATGCCATTCTGGAGACTTATCTTGTAGTCTTGTTTGGGTTTCCACCTCTTCTATTTGTTCTCCACTTATATTTTTAAGCAGTAATTCTTCTAAAATGGTATGTTTTGGATTATTGCTTGTATAATGATGATGATCCCATTCTACACCATATGGGTTCGCCGGCTCAAATGTTTGGAGAATTGGCATAGAAGAAGGCCCATAATTTATAACCAAATTTCTAACATAGATGTTGTAGTTGTGCATGATATTCTCTGATTGAAGTGGATCAAAATTAATTTTTCGTTTTCTTTTATTTATTGTTGGGATGTTTTGAGCCTGGATCGGGGATTTATAATAAACTTTTGAAGGCTGTTTAAAAGACATCAATCTTTGAGTAGACACTTGTTGTAATATTATAGTTTTTGTCCTGACCATGTCTTCCACAGCTAGCAACAACACATGAATATGTTTACAATGCGCTTGGATTCCGCTTCCTGCAGCACATTCACAGTTACATTGCTCAATATTTCCTTCTTGGGAAAGCATCACATTAACAAAATATACCAGTTTCTTCATTTGAGCCTTACACTGTCCCTGTATGTAGGTATTTAAACCATCAATACAATAACGTGCAGTCAATAGGCTACCGGATTCATATAGGTGCTTTCCACGAGGCTGGACCTCAAATCTGAAAAGATAATTTTTTTCTTAATTTAGTCTAATGATCAGATGCTTTAGGTACACTTAAAGATAACATTTAAGGTGATTTAAAGCAACTTGGAGAAGAGACTGAGGTGTCCAATGTATTTTGTCTTTGAAATAAAAATATATACATATTTAAAGCCTATGTATAAACACAATATTTGTCTTATTTGCTTACCTTTCAAAGTATGATTGTATTTCATGTCTATTTAAAGGCGGAATATACGAATCCGCATTAATATCTTTGAATGTTGATGTTGGTGGGCATTGATACTGGGGATCGTTGCTAGGTCCAGGATCTTCTTTGAAATTAAAGTTGCGCTCGTAAGCCTTTAATCTGTAAGTATTAAAACATGGTAAGTGTCGAAAATACGAGAAATAAATCAAGATTTCGTTTCATAACCTCAAAAACGTTCTATGCTTACCTTTCAATCAAAGCAGCTTTTTTTCCAGCTGTTGATGCATTACGGCTTCGAAGCTCCTTTTTTAATTCGGGCACAGTCATTAGTGAATACATTTTCACAGATAAACCACCAAAATAAATTAAATCAAATTTGACACACGATGAACCGCGATCACAATAAGAACACTTGACGCTGGCGCCACCTACATCAAGCTTTGCGTTTTCCTCCCCATTGTTAGCTTTACTAATGGCGATCATTTGTTAGTATGGCATGAAACCTGTGGGATTATTCCATAACTTTTTATTTCCATTTCAATATTTGTTTCATTCATACTGTTTTCCTATGAGCCGGCCAGATTCCGGAGATGCAGCAGGTTGTTAGCATTAGTGACGGTGAGCAATTATTTACATTTAAAGAAATAAATCTTTAAATGGAAATAAAAAGTTGTGGAATAACCCCACAGGTTTCATGCCATACAAATGATGGCCATTAGTAACCCTAACAATTGAAATTGTGGCCGCCTTCTAGCCGGCACTTTTTTTAAAAATATATGAAACATTCACTTTCCAAATGTTCATAAATCATTGTGGAATAACCCTACACTTTTAATGCCGTACTAATAATTGCTCACCGTCAATAGTGCTAACAATCTGCTGCATCGCCGGAATCTGGCCGGCACTTTGAAAAAAAGTATGAAAGAAATAAATCTATAAATGGAAATAATAAGTTGTGGAATAAACCCACAGGTTTTATGCCATACTAACAAATGATCGCCATTAATAGTACTAACAATAGAAATCTTGGCCGCCTCGTAGCCAGAGTTTGACATGTGGACCCAAAAATGGCGCCTGAATGGTCTCCTTTTGAGACTACATATTAGATCAAGAGGTTTGTCAGAATCGTAGCAAGTGGAGGTCCATAGTCTCTGCGTGATACAGTGGGAAATAGGCGTGATATTATGTACGTATTTGTGTACATATTAGATTGCAAAACATTCAGAATTATTTTGAAGACACTTTCTGCAGCTTAAAATGATGTAGATGATACTTAAACACAGCAGAATTTTGACTAAACCTGAATCTTGGTTTGTCTCTTTAAGTTTATGATTTATCTGTTTGCTAAAATTAAATAACTATTTTAACTAATATGTTAATTTATTTAGCAAATAAGACATTATCAAGAAAATAAGTACAGAAGACCTAACGACAGAAGTTAATAACCTACATAATATCACCCCTATTGTAGGCAAAGACTATGGGGCTCCACTTGCTATGTTATCTTGAAAAGATCCTGCTTGTTAGTATATTGTGCAGTAAGTTCCTAATTAAAAATAATCTCAATTATAATTTAATACGGCCAATTAAGTACTTAATTTATTCTTATAACAAATAAACACTAAGGTTAATTCATGTAACTTTTATAATGTTTTCTTCCTGGAAAATTCAATTCAAAAGAAAATAAACTAAAGTAATTCATAGCCTCTAAATCACATGCATAGTAAGGATAATGGTTTCAGTTAAATTAGCTCTAGGAGATATCTAAGAGAAATATGCGCAGTAAAGGGTTCCCGACTTTGTATTAACACCATTAAAAATATCTACAAACGAATTTTCTATTGAATTTGCATTAAATTTTTTTTTTGTGAGTACATTTGATAAGCAGGTCACCTACCATCTTTAGACAGCTAGAGTTTTTAATTTGTCCACCTGACTTAGCTCTGACAGTTTTCCTTAGAATTCATATTTATTTATTGGGTTAGAGATGAGCAGCTTGTGTTCATTTTAGGCATTTGCACTATAAAATCAAATATTTCAGAAACTGATCCCTTCATCGAAAAATGGTGTTTCCAAACTCACAATATTTTTGAAAGACCTATACAATGATGACCCTCACTTTGGGTATGTTGTACGGGAGCTACACAATTTTTTTTTTCAATACTTTACTTTACCTCTTTTTTGGCATTATTAATGTACATACCCATGCCAAATTATAGGTTTCTAGAACTTATAGTCTCTGAGTAAAACTGCAGATGGACAGACAGACAGACATGACGAAACTATAAGGGTTGCTTGTTTATCATGGAACCCTAAAAATTCCTATGCAGACATTTTCTAACCGTTTTCCAAAATATTCAAAAATCAATAATATGGCTAATTTATTTGCTTATTTATACTTATACAGGTAGTGGCATGAAACTCTAGCGCTTACCTTGGGCAGAAGTCAAAAATTAATACTGTACCCGTATCAGCTCTACCTACACTTCACTCAGCGCTAAACTTATGTGCCACTACTTGTAACAAATGAATACTAAGCTTAATTCATGTAACTGTTATAATGTTTTGCTTTATCCAAAAGCAAATTATCTAAAGTAGCATACCTACCATACATACATAGAAACAACAATGGTCAAAAAATCTCTATGGCCTAGTGGTAATCATGCCAGGCTATCACACCAGAGGTCCCAGTTTCGATTCCCAGTCAGGACAATATGGATAATGATCTTTTTCAGATTCACCTGGGTCTTGGATGTTTATCTATATGTATTTGTTATAAAATATAATCGTTCAGTTAGTATCCCATAACACAATTAGTCTCAAACTTACTTTAGGGCTAACTCAATCTGTATGATTTGTCAATATACATATATTTATTTTAATGATGGATCTAGTTACACTAGCATTAGCTATTATTGTCTACAACTGGATCAATACATTGAGTCTAATAAGACTTCACTGCGAAAATAATACTAAGATAACATTATTCAATTTGATCTTTTATAAAACTAATCAGAAATATACATCTTATCAACAAAGAACTGCTAACAAAGATTTACACATTTAAAATAAATATGTAATAAATTTTAGAAAATTACTTACAGTTTTAGCTCTATTGAACATTTGGCTAGTAGAAATCGGGCCTGCGGTAAAGACAGGGGGCAGTTTTGTAGTAAATGGTGCGCCTCATTCACCCGTCCAGCTCTGTAATAGCATGTGCCCAGCAAAAATGCTGTTTCCTCTGATGTAACTAGAAAAGAAAATCAAATTCATAAATAATGCACTTCGCATGAAAATTGCATTGCACTTCGAATGTGTGTAGGTACCAGTTGCGTAAAAATCAATAACACGATATTATGCAGGTGGTCAACAAAATTTTAGATTGGTTTGCAACATTGCGGGTACGAAAATCAATCGTTATAATTACCTTCGGCGTGTAATCTCTCTGCCAAAAATATAGCATTGTCGTATTCGTAATTATTGAGACAATCCCAAACGATCACCTGTTGGAAATTCAAATTAATTGTTTTAGACAATCCTCGAAGGCAAAATGCATTGACAGCTATGCACTATTGGTTTTTCACATACCTGAATAGGTTCTTGAACGATCATTGTTAAAGATAACAAGCACTTCTTTTATTGTAAACACTACGAAATAATTCACATCGCAAGCTACGATTATTACACATTCACAAATAAAATTGGAACATATCTTTTACGACGGACATTTTCATTTCATTTTGTTGATTGTCTATGGAAGAGCAATAAAAAAATTAGCATGGTTTCTCGTATTAGATTCCTGTGTTTTTGCTAAATAAGGCCTGCTACACACAGAAACGCCATTTTTGAAACGCGGAGACCTTCAATGAACAATTTTTTTTCCATAATATCACGGAACAGAGAAGTAGGTGGAAATGCCAAGTCGGCGTGGTGCGCGTGTCGTAATCCGGGGAAAAACACAAGATCGATCGAATCCGTACATCAGTCGTATTCTAGTTAAGTGTTGAGATCGTCTTAGACAATCCATTATTTTGCTAAAAATGCCGTGTTGTTGCATTTCGGTGTGTAAAAATAGCAGAAGGAACAAAAATAGAAGCATTGCACTTGTTCTTTACCATTGGTAAATACGTTCAAATGCCTTTTTTTTTAAATTTTAATTAAAGAAAATTTGTCAAAACTTTAATGTAAATTATTACCCTATAACATTAAAATAAAGCTTATTTCATCATATCATAGTAATTCGAGGAAGTTCGTTCTAGTAAATTTTTGCTACTTGATTGGTGATGTAGTCTAGTAGGATGCGGATATTGTCGATAGAATAAATCAAAAGTTCAGGTATAATTCTAATAGAAAATGCTATTAAGTACAAATTACTGTACAAAGTTATTTACTTAATTCTGAATTTTAAGCTCAGTCTGATCTGAGAGAAAGAAAGAAAAAAAATACTTTACTAAAATAAACCAGCTGCTTCTCTTCCAGCGCAGATTGTAAAAGCCGATCGAGAGAATGGGCGAAATGGCAGAGTAAATGATATTTATGTTAATAGGCGATAGGGCTAGCAAACCATCAGTATTTTGATTCCTTTTGTCACCTTTGCCCGCGTCACGCTAAAGCGGTCTTTGGGTCTTTCGGCCCTGGGTGGTTAATACTATGCATGCCCCATTAGGGGTATTCACTACAGGGATAAAGACGTGAAACCTTTTTAATTGTAAATCTTCTTATAAATATTCTAAAAATAAATAGATTTTTAATTATTATAGACTGGCTTCGCTTACGATTTGATTTGCACATCCATACAAATATAATGAATAAAGTTAGTGTTAAATAAAGTTTAGAAAATTCGAGACAAAATGCCATGCATCGGATGATATCGATAATTTTATTCAATATTAATTAATGTGTTACATCACTTTTCCAGTAGCGCACCTGTGGGCAAGTAGCAGAATTATTTCGTAGCTTGAGATTCAAGCGACGAAAAAATTCTGCTACTCGACGATAGATGGCGCTTTTTTTGATTTGAGTTATCCTGCAAAACGTCGTAAGTAATTTTTGTACTGTAAGAAAATAAATCTTATTGATAAGGCTTAATGTCGTTTGTTTAATGTAGGATCTGTTGACTTAGGCCCATATTGAAATAAATAAATGCGACCAATCAAAAGAATTGTTTGTGTGTGTGCAATATGTAATTATTGGTTTATTTGTGTTATTTTAGCCACAGCGGTCTCTTTGCTAGATTGGGTGGATACCACTTCCACCTATTTCTCTGTTCCGTGCATAATATACAAATTGTTCATTTTGTGACTCCGCATTTCAAAAATGGCACCGCTAGAATGAAGAATGTTCACTAGTTTCAAGTTTTTACTTTTCTTATAGTCCTTACGAAATAAATAAAATGTGTGAATTTTTTTTCGATATATCACTTACTTAATCATTGGAATTCATAATATCACTAATTAAACACTTCGTTTTTAATAATATTTGTTTTCATGTATTTGTTAATACTAATGATCTAAACTCCTAACCATTCGAATTAATACCTATTATATTCATACATTTGTTTTTTCTAATATTTTTTTTTTTTATAAATTTCTAAATCATAAATGTTTTATCCTTATTATTGAAAATGATAATATCTATAATCAAATATTTGTTTTATATTAATATATTCACTTTCGTACAGTTATCTAAATTAAAATAATCATAAGTGTAAATGAAATGGAATAGGTAACAATCATTCATTAAATGAAAGTTGACAGACGCACTGACAGGTAAGTCAAAGTTATAAAACTTTGTTGATAGAAAAGTAGATAGACACTGACAGATAAGTCAAACTTATAAAACCCCAATCATTTTTGGTCGAGGGTTGTAATGGATTTACTTATTTGTTTAAAGTCTGTGCGGAAAGAGAACCGTCGTGGCGTAAAATGAAACTAACAAAATCTTTTTTATATGACAACCCAACACCCATCTGTCAAATGACAAACTTTACGTCATCTTTGTTTACCGTGTTGTTTTAACGTGATTTTTATTTTAAATCATTTCAAAAATGGGAAATCCTTTACCCAGTCCTACAAGGGAAATAATATTCATATTATTATTGGTTTTTCCAAAAAGAAAAAGCGGCCAAACACAATTATCGACTTAAACAAAGTCATGGAACGTGTGGCGGCGATGTGCGGTATGTAGAAAGTTATTTTAAATGTTTTAGATTTCCTAGGTAACCCCCGACACCGACATTTTATATTATGTATAAATTAAAAAGAATTCGCATAAATATATAAAAATATTTGTTTATTTTGTTTGAATCAAAGTTTTTGATAGCAGGTATAAAGAGTGTTGATACTTTTAATTTATTATGCGTTTAGATAAATTTGCCCTATTTTTTTCAGGTTTGAGTAAAGATACAGTATCTAAAATAAAAAAGAAGGTTCCTTAAATAACGGCGTGTGGTGCAAGAATTTATTATAAATAACTGTAACAGATTCGAGCAAATCAAGTTCAGAAGAAGAAAATTCTTTGGATCTCTATAGTCTATCCGATGATAGTTCAAACATGTCCGGCATTGAATATTTAGAATAAGACTTTGATTATGGTTCTGATCAATAAATTAATAAATATATTATTGTTTTAAATTTATTTTTTATGTCTACCTAACCTAAAGGCTAACGATGAAGATAGCATCTGAAAACATATAAAAATATATTTTCATTTACAGCCATTAGATGTAATGTAAATAATATATAAAAATATAATTTTTCCATTAGCGTCCAATAGCCGTCATAGTTTCAAAATATTAAGAACTTTATAGTCGCACTATAAGACAACAACAGTGTTGTCAACATAACAAATACGGATATTAAACACAACTGCGCCCTCAAATCCTACGACGGTTCTCTTTCCGTACAGACTCTAATAAAACGAATTGCTGCCAGTAAAATAGGTTAAGTTAGGTTAGAACTGTGACCCCAACAGCACGCGAGCCGAGCGTGCCGCGGCAGCGTCTGGCGAAGCGCTAGAAACTATTTTTTTAAAGAAAAGTAAACAGACAAGACAAACTTATAAAACTAGAGTTAAGTCGTTTAATTAAACCAATTGCTGCCAGAAAAGTAGGTTAGGTTAGGTTAGAACTGTGACCCAAAAGCGCGCGAGCCGAGCGAGCGAAGCGAGCGTGCCCCGGTAGCGGCCGGCGAAGCGCCAGAAACGAATTTTTGTTTGGAAAATAGACAGATACACTGACAAGTACGTCAAACTTATAAAACCCATCTTATTATTGGTAGAAGTCATCCATTTCTATGCGTTACTAAGACAAATCTACGTTAAAACATTTTTTTAGTATTGCTTTTATTAATACAAAACTATGATACTTGTCCTTTATAAAGTAAACTATTCTGAACAACGACGTTATGAGTTGTAGTATGTTATTAGTAACAACATTATTAACAAAAACAATATGATAATTTATCAACGACTTTTTTCTTCATAACTGAAAGTTATGAAGAAAAAAGTTCTGATTTTTTTTTTATGAATTTAAACTTGTTCTTGGTAGCAACAGTATTAATAAAAAAATTATGATCACTAAATGTTATGAGCTCCGATGATAGTAGTAAAAAAGTATGAAGAGTGATGATTATGAGCAGAAATCGGTAGTAAGATAAAGAATATGATTTAGAATTTTATGAGAGCCAATATGTACGCCGCAAATACTATTCGAAATGTCTAATTCAAATACAAAGAAATCATGTGTTGTGCCAAAATGTAAAAGCACTACCACCAATGCACAGGAAAAGTATTTTTTTTCAGGCGGTGTATGACCTGTGACGTCACACCGATTTCAAATTAACGGGATTTTTAAATGTTTATAAAATCTAACCTAATTAATATTTTGGAATGAAATAAAAGCTAGTGTATTTATATATTCACATGGGCTCACTGTGACAAAGTTTCAAGCGATTTTACATATTCTCCATTCTATTTTTCAACTAGGGAGACAGTGTAAAGAAAAACCGAAGTACTCGCTAATAATGGGAACCGTTCTTTCTATTGCCACTTCTATTTTTTGGGGTCATTGACCTTTATACCCGTAGTAAATTATGCCTATTTCTTATAAAATGTTGTTATTTTCCCCCTTGTTTTTAAAGAATGTAGTAAATGTTTTTTGCTAGGTACTTGAGTTGCACCGGCGACAAGTTTGCCTTTCATTGGAATTATTTAAGAATAAAGAGAAACACTAACTTGGCATGTTTTGTCACACGAAACTTCAGAAAAAAACACGGAAAAAAGAAAAGTCCTACATTCAACTTAAAATTACATTGATACCGCATTTACACATTCGTGTTCGTTATTCGCCTCGTCATTCGCCTCGCGCGCAAGGCGAACCGCGAGGCGAATAACGAACAGGAGTGCTATTTTTCATTGAGGTACTCAGCGAAACACAAAACGTGTAGTTTTCCATTCTCGCCGCTCGCGTTAAATATAAATTGATCATATTTTTGAAACCGTCGTGTCAGCGAAAAACAATATTGTTTTACGCAGAAAACATCGTTAATTTGTCTATGTTTTTCAAAAAATTCGAACATGAATAAAAAAGCAACGTGAGATGTTGGTGAGATGCAACGGATTTCCCATGATTGGTTTCGATGACATATCTACGCTACAAATGTCAAAATTACGAGTGGTCAAGACCACTCGTTGCAAATCCTTCGCAAACTATCGATTCAAAAATGCGCCCGTTTGGAAAAGCTCGCGCAAACCCTTCGTAATGTGACAAGTGATTTCAAAAATACGTCTCCTGACTGTTTACATATGATATGCGTGTTCGTTATTCGCCTCGTCATTCGCTTCGCGATTCGCGCGAATGTGTAAATGCGGCATTAAAGAAACGAACAGAATTCGTCTTTTTGTCTCCACTGCAGGAGCACGATCCTCTCTGTTCTACCACAGCCGAACTTGGCCAGAGCAGCCAGATGCACTTTTGCCTACACTCTTCTCGCTGGCCAGATGGGTTGGAGAAGTCTTTACAGACAGTTTATTTATACGAAGGATTTTTTTAATTTTTAAAAATAGGTCTTCTGACTGTTTACATATGATATGCGTGTTCGTTATTCGCCTCGTCATTCGCCTCGCGATTCGCGCGAATGTGTAAATGCGGCATTATAGAAACGAACAGAATTCCAATAATTTACAGTTAAATATTTAGCATGTTTCCTTCCTTACGATCAAAACATGATACAATATTTTCTAATTATCATTATCAGACAGCAAAATGGACAAATAAGTAAATTTTTTAGAAAATCAAAGATAACAACCACATTTTTAGGTGACTCCCTTGTTGAAGAATGGTCGTTTCTTGTGAAGCGCTGCGTCATGCGTGTGGCAAGCTTTATTATTGACAGTTAGCTGTCTAGTCTATAGAAATTTTTAGTCTATGGTGTTTGGTTAGCAGGAAGAGAAAGATCGTCACGAATTCGCGAGTGAAATAAATTGATTGGGAAACATATTTTTTTTTACAAAATAGTGCTTTGAATATTGGTGTATTTGACGGGAAATGGTCATATCAGCGTTTATGTACCATAAAAGTATATAATTTGGCTGTGTAGTGACTTGAACAGTATGTGCTCAGTGTTGATAACGAATGACATCTGGTAACAAAAGTAAAACACTAGAAGACATAATTAATAATTATCCAGGTAATTTTGCGCATCTATTTACAGTACTTACAAATAAAAAGCTCCGTGATTGTTTCTATAAAGCAACAATTGGGTTTAATGCGTCACCAACAACACTGCCCTTCACTATTGATGTACATACCCCAAACAAGAAAATGTCAAGACGTGTGACCTCCAATTTTTGTGTTCCGTGACCAGTTTCTCTGTTTCACTGGCCGAAATTGATTAGATTGATTGGATCTTCTTGAAACTGGTAATTTGCGTTCATAGTATTTTCGCCCTAGTTAGCATGTAGGTGAGACCAAATGCTGATTGAGCGATATAATTACTGCCGTGTATAAGCAATAGCAGATCTGAGCTATTCCTGAGCTATTCACCCAGCTCAAAAAGCCTATTAATGCTCAATGCAATCTTCTGGTTAATAAATTTAATGTTGGTTTGTATGTAGCTTTGTGTGGCCCTGTATGTATGTATGTATGTATGTATGTATTACCTAAACATGGGTAGGGCAAGCACACACGCTTGTATACGCAATAATTTTGGCATTTTATATGCAGGATATAAAATGCCAGGAATAGATATTGCGTAAACATCCTATTTTCTAATAAGTCATTTCAAATACTTTTCCTAAACGTCAAAACAAACATTTTCTATAGGATTTGTATGACATACAGGCAGATGACATCATAGTTTCTTGGAGTCAAACTTAATATTAGTTTTTCTGCAATAATAAATCTAAAATCATTGAAAATAGATATGATCATGACCAGTGACATTATTTTGTGACATTTTATTTTCCTTACAGTACCAAATAATTTAAATTTGACCCAAGAATTTCATATACGATGTCTCAAAACAATATTGTTTATCGCTATCAAATCAACTAAGCAAATCTTAATGCTCTCCTCTTTCATTGTAACTGTAAAGAATCTTTCTGGAGGTACAGATACATTGTTTTCTCTATGTCTTCCAGGCTAAACACAGTCATGGGTTGCAAGATCTTAAGCCTATGCTTTAGGGATTTTTTTAATCTATTATTTTACCGAGGCTTCAGTTAACTTGGTGTGACTATGCCAGCCTCATAGGGGACTTCAATTAAGTATATCTAACTTTTGTGCACTATTAAAGCTTGCAGAAAAAGATTTATTAAAACTTTATTGATCCACAATTAACAATTGTTTACAATTTGCAGACTTAATGCCAGTGCGCTGCACAGAATAACAGTAGTGCTGCACAAAATAATTTATCATTTGTATTTGTATATGTATGTATGTGTCCTGTTTTAGGTGGTAGTCCTTGCTTTCACAACTAGTTCTGTCATGAATAAAAAAACTTATTTTTAAGTGTTTTAAGTTCACTGATTCTTTTTCATTTTTAGTAAGTGCTTGCTTAAAATCCAGTAAAGGACAGACATATATTGTGAGTGAATGTTGTTGTTACTGCAACATAATTTTTGCCTTGTTAAATATTTCCTGGTGTGATGCAACTGAAAACATAGAATTTACCAGCTGCTTCTTTTCCTGCGCAAATTGTAAAAGCTGCCTAAGGGAATGGACAAGAATCTGAATCACATAAATATTTATTTATTTAACTTTATTACAAATGTAATAGACGGACTTAAAGCCAAGGCTTTATATGTATACCAGGCAACCATACAATGCAATATGACATGCAGTTAGCAACCCATCACTATTTTAATTCCCTTTTTTCATCATCACTAGTTAGGGAAGATGTAATAGTGATAGTTAACCACACAAAGTCAAGCAGAAAGGGTCAGTACCATTAAGATCTGCTGTGGTGTTTATAACATGTGCTGTGGATAGGATGCAGTATGATTGTGAGATAATGGTTTGCCATAAGGGCTGGTGCTGTACCGCCGTGTGGTTTCCGGCAGAGTAGAATAGAACGACTCCAAGTCGTAGAAGGCGACTTAGGACATACAAAGCTTAACAAAGCTTAGAAACACCATGAGACCTTACTAACCCAGCTGACCAGTGTGGAGAGTGTAGGCCAAGTCCTCTACCTGCTCTGACCAAGTATGGCTCTAGTAGTACAGTGAGAGTCATGCTCGTATAATGGAGACTAAAAGGACCTGATGATGATGAAGGGCTGGTACCAGTTATGATCTGTACACGGAGCCGGCGATAGCGTGATAGCGTCGTCTCGGGTATGGAGTACAGACATGTACGGAGCTCCGTACATAGCTGTCACTGGACTGGCGCCGTGGCGGACTGAAACCGTTTCGTGTACAAGCCCTAACTATTTATGGCTTGTCCACGAAATGATATGACAAGCAAAGTAACTAAAAGTAAAAGTAAAAGTAAAAGAATAGCAAAAAATTTTTTGCTCATTTCATAAAAACTTTAAAATAATTTTCTACTTCAGTATCTACTGACTAGACGTAAGAAATTATTATCATTAACATTATTCACCAGTCTGTTTGTTTATACAGCTGTTTTGTTTTCCTTTGATGTCATAGCATCTGCAGGCTGACGCTCAAGCTGCCATTGTTATAAAATACTCAATAACCATTACATTGTTTTACCTGTTTCACAATGCTCTTAGCGCGAAAATAGGCTTGAATGAGTTAAGAAAATAATTTTATATATTTCCAAGTTATGAAATCAGTTAATTATAATCTGCTTATTCATCAACAAATAGTCAGACTGTACTGTAATGAATCAATCATGTCTGTACCCCTAAGACAGAGCCAAGTGTAAAAAAACGCTTGTCACACCACGAGAGAGAACGCCGTATGGCGTTAAGTCCGCCATTGTACACTTTTTCATGTGCAATAAAGTTTAAATAAATAAATAAAAATCCAAAAGATGTACCATGCTGTAGACCATGCAAGTAAGATCCAATGGACGGATTATAGCAATTAAATTACTATATTTAACAGGCTATTTATATTTACTATATCTAACAGGTTTAGGTTGCTATAGACAACAGACATCGCCTATTAGAAGCATTGACAGGTTGTTGATCGAATCATTATGACCTAACTAGATGCAGTAATCATTCTTAAATCATTTTATTATAGATAGAAGCTGAATAAATGTTTAGATAGTAGATGTTCTTTTAAATTTATTACTAATTTCTTGCATTGCAAAGTGCAAAAATGCAGAATAAACCAGTATTATTGTTAACAAATTTTATCCCTTAAATTAACAAGCCTAAAAATATATTTCTTTTTATCTATTTTGAAACAGGAGTAATTGTCACAGTTGATTGTTTCTTGCCTTTGTTCAGTCATACCAGCCGCAGGAAGACTACTGCTGGACATTGGTCTAAAAGATTTTTCAAAACAGCTGATTGAAAGTGGTTTGTGACTTTTTCCTGCAACCTTGCGAAGTTCGTCAAAACACCTAGTAGGTGGGTGTCCTACGCTGTACTTTTCGGTACGTGGCCGCTATTCGAGAACTCTTCTGCCCCATCGGTTCATTCTTCACGCTATATGCCCCGCCCACTGCCACTTCAACGAGATAATCCGTTGGGCTATGTCAGTGACCTTAGTTTTTTTGCGAATATCCTTATTTCTGATTCGAACACGTAGAGAAACACCGAGCAACGCCTTCTCATAGCTCGCTGGGCGACCTTGAGTCTCCTTATGTGACCCAGCATAGTAAGGGACCATGCTATGTTTCAGATCCATAAGTCATCACTGGTAATGCACATTGATTAGTTAAATACTTTCGTCTGTAGGCACTGAGGTAACTATTTTAGACGAGAGGACACTGCATAACTTCCGAACGCGGACGCTGCCAGTCAGATCTGTCGAAAGACCTCTTCCTCGAAGCTGGAACTTTCTGCCTTAATCAGCTGATCCAGGTAGATAATACTGGTCTATCAACTTCGAAGGTGGAACTCCCAACAGAAACATGTTAAGGCGTAACTTTCTTCTCTTTTTCCGTCCGTTTGTTCGCGTTCTAATGTCCGTTTGTTTGTTCGTGATTACTCTTGAAAAGACTCAGAAACGTGACGGGCTTATAGTTCTTCGATAGAGTGTTGTCAGCCTTTTTGAAGAATAGAACTACCTATGTTCTACGAATAGAAAAGAGCCTTTTATAAGACTTTTATTTCCGGCGTTCCGCCCGTTTTCAAAAGCTCTGCTGTGATTCCATCCTCAAGCGGCGCCTTGTTGTTTTTAAGCCGTTTGAGTGCCATCCTATAATTTCGTACAGACTGATTTTGTGCTGGGTTCGTTCTTGGATCTTTAGCCGTATTTACGCTACGTTTTACAACAGATGAATATAACTGCCCATAAAACCTCGCGATCTCTGCACTTTACCGCCCTCCGTCTTCAGCTTTGTCAATCGGCTCTGCCCTGAAAACATAGTTCTTGCAAACACTAGGGAACCATTTTGTTCTATCGTTTCTTAAATACATTTATTATTAAAGGAGTGAATGTCTTGTTGCAAGGACTTTATTTGTTTGTTGAGCCGCCGATTTGACTCAGCGTCTTCGGTGGTTTGCAGTGACATGAATCGTCGCTTTGTCATTAGGTCTAGGGGCTTTATTTTAGGGTGGTATTTGAAGAACTTAGATCCCACTACTTGAACAGTTTCTATAAACCTGTTGCTTATTTCGTCTAATGAAACGCAAGCAATCCTGTGAGGCTTCCGAAGCGATTGAAGAGTTTGAGTAAAAAGCCGTCAAAGTGAAGTATCTATGATCAAATGTCAAGTAGGTAGATAATAAGGGTAATAATTGTGTAGTTTTGAATGCTATTGCTCATTCATGGGAATAACTATTATTGCTTTATTCCATTGTTATTATCACTGAGGCCTTCCCTGTGTCTGTGACTATTGAAGCATAGACCATAGTAGACATTATCAAACAATGCATGATATTACATGCATTAACATAATGATGATTTGATTTAGAACATGGGTGGACTGTTTACTATCAATTGGGTAATTAAGTTAAATTTACAGTCTTACAACTTACAACAGTTAAAAGTTCAATGTTTGCTTTAACTAGAGCCATATAACATCCCAGATGACATTGATTTATGTAAGATGTAAACACCTTGTTGGGTCAAACGTCTAAAATGTTACATCCTTTGTGGGCTATGACAGACTGCTTAGTTTAAAAACTAACATTACCTACATCAGCAACGAATGCGTAATTTTGTAATTTTCAAATAACTATGTAGACTGACAAGAACGTACCACAGTTGTGCGACAAACCTTTGCCCGACAGACCTATGACCGACGTAAAATTTGATCGGTACTACAACTAATTAGTAGGCCTATTGCAAATATTTTGTTTTACCAGTAACTGATGTGTAACTTATAGACTTGTGCTGTAACTTTGACTTTTAAATATGGTCTAATTACTGACTTTTAGTCATATTAATTCCCATCATTTTATCTTTGGCAAAGGAAATATAATTACTTCTTTGGGCCTTTTGAAATGAACCTATACCCTAGGTAGGCCTAGGTAGGCTAGGTAAGCAAGGTACTACCTGCGGCAGTATTTAATTTAATAATCTTAGCAATGAAAGTATCTACCTAAAGTATTTAAATTTTTAACAAAGAAGATGACCGACTTCTATATCTTTATCGATCGGTACTACAACTAATTAGTATTGCAAATATTTTGGTTTTACCAGTAACTGATGTGTTACCTATAGACTCGTGCTGTAACTTTGACTTTTAAATATGGTCTAATTACTGACTTTTAGACGTCATATTAATTCCCATCATTTTATCTTTGGCAAAGGAAATATTATTACTCCTTTGGGCCTTTTGAAATGAACCTATACCCTAGGTAGGCCTAGGTAGGCTAGGTAAGCAAGGTACTACCTGCGGCAGTATTTAATTAAGTATTTAAATTTTTAACAAAGAAGATGACCGACTTCTATATCTTTCAGGAGTTTCACCAAATTAATATGGGACCAGCTTGGGAGTAAAGACTTTCAAACAAAAAAGAAACATCAAAATCGGTCCTCGGTTGACGAAGATATCGTTAACATACATACAAAAAATAAAATAAAAAACATCCAGTCGAATTGATAGCTTTCTTCCTTTTTTGAAGTCGGTTAAAAAGACTTAGCAATTAAGTACTAAAGTGCTCTAACTACTCAGAATAGCAAAAAACATAAATTTCCGTGTTTACATCTACAACTCTGCAATAATTTGCTGGGTGAAAGTTATTTCCAACTTTCTATGATATGTGGGCAAAGCAAATATAGCATGATTGTTGAAAAATTATTTAGTACTTATTTATGTTTTCCAAGGGTTAAAATGCGTATTTTAAAATTTAAGAAAATGAGAGTTGAAATTGATTAAAAACAGCACGAATTTGAACACAAATTGGAAACAATCAAACTATCAACAGGTTTTAGCTATTTTTATCAAGACGTGATGACATTTTTTTGTTTAAATTGTCGCATAATTTTATGCTTTTTAAAAAAAAGAGGTGCATTAGTAGACGACGAGGCTCGTCATATGTAAGGTAGATTGATTTTTGATGTATGTAATATGTGGCTAACACTAGTTGTTGCTGTTTTCAAGCTGCCTAAAGCCATTTGACATAGCTTGACGACTGCCATTTTTTCGTGTGCCCAATACGAGTGTCGGATTTTTCAGGCTGCCTAAAATGATCTGACATAACTCGACTACTACCCATCCAAGTGCGAACCACGCCCGGTGTCGCTTTGCGTTTGATAGCGCTAGTAATGCGCACTCCCACCGAGGCCACCGAGCTTCTCATACTCACTGCCATTTCCTCGTGGTCATACTAGTTTGTCATACCAGTATGACTACGAGGATATACATGTCCTCGTAGTCATACCATCATTTTTGCAACTCCGGTAAATAAAAATATAAGAATAGAAAAATGAATGAAAAATAAAGAAGCCTTTATTTAGCCACAGGAAGTCCACTGCTAGACAGGCCTCGAAAACGACCGATCGGAAGCGGCCTGCATACTCACTACCATACTGAGGAATTATTATGTTGCAGAATGACGACGGCGACGATCGACGTGCCGCCCCAGCACATGCTGGAGCAGGTGACTGATATGCTGAGGGAGCCGGTGTTCCTGCAGACCGCGTCCGCGCAGGCCATCGCTGGCGTCTTCGTGTGGACTGCCCTCTTCATTACTTGCCAACAGGTATTTGTTTTGCCCTGTGCCTTTTGCCCCAGAATAGGACCATCCACTCCATCTATTCCTGTGGATGTAGTAACAGGTGACTAAAGGAATCATCATCATCAGGTATTTTTGTCTTTACTGCAGGAGCACGACCCTCTCTGAACTACCAGAGCTATATTGGCCAAGCAGCCAAAGTCCTCAGGCTACACTCTTCTCGCTGGCCAGACGGGTTGGAGATGTCTCATTGATGTTAACAAGCTTTGTTTAGCTTCTATTTCCTAAGTCGCCTTCTACGACATCCACGGGAGGACTTGGAGTTGCCCTATTCTGCTCTGCCGGAAACCACACGGATGACTAAAGGAATTAAGAACAAACAACCCTTGCTGGTCGAGGGTTAACGCCAGGCGGCTTGTAATACTTTTCGCACAATGATTTCTAAAAGAGGTTTGACGTCAGGCAGGTGGCAGTCCTAACTGCCACTGAAGCGGAACAGAGCGGAGAGGAGAGAAATTGACCAATCACAATGCTTGAAATCTCCGCTCGAGCATTGTGATTGGTCAATTTCTCACCTCTCCGCTCTGCTCCGCTTCAATGGAAACGCAGCCTAAAGCTGTAACATGTCGGCTATTTCTTCTCTACTTTGCTAGGTCTTTAGCATCCTTGGATTTTCCAATCCTGTTTCGATCTCAAACGTTGCAGCCGATTGTGTCGTGAAATACGATCGCTGATATTGTAAAGCAGGTGCGGAGTCTCTTGTCTATCTGAGCCCTAACCTGTTGACTGTAACCTACGATGATGCTATCATGTGCTGATTCTGTGATGCCTATTGCATTTATGACGGACGATGCAACATCTCGCGTAAACTAGCTGAATTAATGGCTAACTGCCTTCATTAATTGCATAACAGTATTGCATTAAGTAAGTGTTACCACAGATTAGATTACATACAATACAAGTACATTGTTTAATGTTCACATTGTTCTTCATAGGCGAATTTAAATTCCTAGTATAATTTCTGTGAAGCTATTTTAATAAGTTAAATAAAATTAATTACTTTTAAAACTTGCTACCGCAATTAATTAATTAAAACATGTAAGCTCTTTATTGCTTTCTACAAGTATTGCTCGTTATAAAGTAATAAGATTCGTAGGACAAGGTGCCTATATACTTACGTACAAAAGTACCTACATGAACTAATTATTACTTTTAAGTAACTTTATTTAAATGGTACAAAATTACCTTCTTATTACTGTTTGTTATAGCCACACTTATGTTTTTGATTTTTACATAAGTATTACATAATTATTACATTTAACACAAAATCTTAGTGCGTATATTTTAAAAAATATTTCGAAGATTCCATGTTAAAAGTAGAGTTCGGTGTCATCAATAATGTGCAATAATTTATTCTTATGTGTGTGAGCGGCCTTCACAGCTAGAAGCGCAAGTTTTTGCCTCCATTTTCACATTCGCTGCCTCGGTAGAAAGCGTATTAGGTAGGTACGTTTTCTTTGCATTACCAGCCCGGCACTATAAAAATGTCATTTAGGTGACCGTTCCTTCGCGTTAGTATCTCATTAATTAAACGAGCGAGCAAAGTTATCCGAGTTTACTTGAAAAATCCGGCGTTTGTATGTATGTTTGTTTGACAATTACTCGAGCATCGTTGGTTGGTAGGGTTATTGATGAAGTCAAATGAATTTTTAAGTTTGTACATAGGCAAATCAGTCAAGGGGTCTTCGAGATATGGAATCCGCGAGTTCACAGTTCTATGCAAACTACTGGTTTATATTGGTCAGCCAAAATATTACTATATTATGTCTACGCCCTTGTTTGCCAACATATCACGTAACTAAATGTGAAGGTTGTGACGTACAGGTGGACGATATTAACATAGTATGTATGAATGCTACATAAAATATGGTACACTTGTGTGAAAGTGTTTACTCTTCACTGACGCTCCTTACTTGCTCGAATGGAGTTCTAAGAAATTATTACTCCAGTAGTAAATACCCATGTATAGACCTCGTTGCTTATCGAAGTACCTATTTGCATTTAAAAGCTTCCGTTATCATCAAATACTTTAAACGACAAAAGATCTAAAAATAGTAGTAGTTTCCAAAAAGTCAAATGAGATATTTTTTTCTAAACGTCAAAACGTCAAAACGACATTTGTATGAAATAGCACGTTGTGACGTCATACTTTCTTGGAGTCAAATAGCGCTCCTATTATCAGTTTTTCTGCAATAATAAATATATGATCACGTTGAAAATGGATGTGATCATCATCATCACTGACAAGTGACATCTGAGACGTTTTATTCCCATATCAGTACAAAATAATTTATTTTTTACCCTGGTTACTACCCAATTAGGGTAATATAGTAAATGATGTGTACCTACTGAGTATTGTTAGTTCGCGCTGTTTTAGGCCCTTCTCCCATTTAGATGGAATGTAAAATATTTTCGATGTACTAAATCACTATTGGCACCGTAATTACTATAACAGTACCTGGGCTGGAGCTACCAGAAATTTATTCAAAACGTAGATTTTCCAAGTGTAGTTCCGGGTAGGCGTTCAATGCACGATGATGATTCAGGTCCGTCGGTGTATTAACTACTCGCCAACATATGATTATGTCATAAAATGTTAATCATTTCATTCTACTCGCAAAACCGTAAAACGCTTGTAACTACTATTTTTTGACGTCTTACTAATTAGTGTTTAATTAACGGCTAGCAGAAGTAACCATTTGATGTTATATGACTTTATTTTCGGAAAACGTGTCTATTGTCGTTACGTAATGTTATGGGCCTGTGCGCCCTGGACCAAAACATTTATTTATATATATAACAGAAAAGAAAATAACGTTTATGTTGGCCGTAGTCGAAGAACTGTTATAGGGAAAAAAGTCGTAAAAGGAAAATGGCAAAATTGCTCAGTTTTAGACTTATTATGATTTTCTAAAAGGTATTCTCTCTCTTAGCGAGTGTGGAGTGAATAGCTAACACTAGTGTTAGATTTTCGAGCTGCCTTAAGGCATCTGTTCTAGCTCTATAACTGTTATCTAGCCATTATTACACACTAGTGAATAGTGTGCAAGTTTCCTCACGATATGCATTATTGGAAGCAAGTTGTGGTAAATGAAAGAGGTACAAGTCGTGCTTTGTTGAGGATCAAACTCGTATGGTGACCAAAGCTTTCTTCACGACCCAGCAAACAATCTGATGCAATTATAACCGAGATTATTCCAGTTATCCCACAAGTAATCGAGTTGAGTGTTTACGCTTTTAGCATTAATTTCATTACTGATACCGATAACAGTGTCGCACTAAGAAATCCCATTAGCAATTCTTTGCTAGCACTGTCTCGTTATCGCTTATAGCCTGCGATATGCAGTATGTATTACTGATAGCTACGGTTTTAAATATTTTCTACGGTTTATGAATATTGATGCGTTACCTTTTATCCTATTTTCTTTTTAACCGACTTCTAAAAATGGAAGAGGTTATCAATTCATCGCGATGTTTTTTTTAATGTATGTTCACCAATTATTCAAAGACGCCCGAACCGATTTGGAATATCCTTTTTTGCTTATAAGGTATACTTCCAAACTGGTCCTATAGAAATTGTATCAAAATCGGGTTTGTAGTTTGGGGGTGAAGTCAGTTTTTAGTTTTGAAAAATTACTGCCAATATAGTTTTTAGAGGAAAATTATTTTGAAGAAGTGACTAAATATGATTCGGAAATCGGAATATACATAGGATTTAGGGTGTACTTACTTATACTTTAAGCATGACGCTGGTCAAGATAAGCTGGTCCTGTTGTGTAGAAAGGAAAAAAAGACACGCAAAAAAGAAGACTCAATACCCATTTTCACAGCGAAAAGGGCACGTAAATTATGATTGTTATCACAGATTTAGTTTTAAATGTAAGAATTGTTATATTAAAAGTCTCAGGTTTACGAGTTACTTCACACTGCTATCTGAAACCAGTGTCTTGTCCTTCTGGTGTGAACTTATTTAACACTCTAGTCATAAATACTAATCAGCCTTCTGACATTGTTACCCGTTCATTGATCTTTTTGATTGCCAATTCTAACAAAAGATCTGGATCGTAGCAAATGAACAAACAATAGAATTTAACGGTAAAAGTAAATTTTGCGTGCCATGACGACCTGATCAGTAGGTGTGAACTATACGCTTATTAAATGCGTTTAAATCGAATAAGTATCTACTACATCAGCAATAATATTATGTGACTTTTGACCCTCCAACCATCTATAAAAAATTATTAAAATCGATAAAAAATATCCTCCCATACAGAATCCGTTTAGCCAAGCGCTGATTTGTTTGGGAAAGACAATTTTTTTCGTTTATAGTTAATTATTTTTATGGTTCTTAAAGTAGTTCAGTATCATGGAAAGGACTTGCTCCTAAAATTTTGCCTGTGGTTAAAAAGTCAGCCGGTATGTGTATACTGTTTTTTGTATTTAGGTACTTTTGTTTATGGTGCAATAAAGAGTATTTGTATTGTATTGATTGTGTATGTATAAGTAACGTTAATACACTTCTTGACTGTGGTCACAACGTCCCCAGCGGCCTGCGTACCATCACATTTGTGTTTCCACAAATCATGACGTCACAGCGCAGACACACTTCCACAGCCCATCCTTCGCGTCCAGCCCAGGTGGATTATCCCACGGCACACGTTGGCTAGCCTCACACAATGGATTTAAACTATGCTATTGTTATGAGTTATGACTATCGACTATTGTATTTAAATACTATTAGTGTTATAGTTTTGGCTATTCCAGAAATATGTAATTAAATCATACTTATATCTCTGACGCTTATGCTAGAATAGCTTTTATATTTAAATAAATAGTATTATGATCTATTAGCGTTGGATGCAGGCCGATCTAGATCGGTCATTTTGGAAACCCTTGGGAGAGGAATAATATGTCAAGCAGTGGACGTTACGTGGCTGAGATGATGATGATGATGATGGAAATATTATTAGGTATGTGTGACTAATGGCTGCTCTCTTGTGTAGAAATTTTGTCTTATAATGTTATTGATTACTCACCTTCATACATATTAAATAGGTAAATTATTTTAAAATGCTTTTGGGAAAGTGCAAAGCATTTAAGTTTTTATATAACACCTACGGCATTTTTTGTAGAAACTGATAAGAATATACCTGCCTGTTTAAATTAGTTTTTAAAAGCATCATAAACACTGCATTATATTCAGTTCATATCGTTTTATTTTATTTATAGTAGGTATTAGGACGCCGACAAAATTATGTTGTAATAAAGCTAAAATTTATCTAATCGTACAGAGCGCATACTGAAGTTGGAATGATAAACTATGTCAGTGAAGTACGTATGCAGGTTGCCGGAAGCCGAGAACTCGCAAAATGTCGGAATTACTCGTACTTGTGGGTTTTTTGCCATGAAATGAGGCGTTACGTAACATTGTTAAAGCAAAAAGTCAAAGAGTATCAGTGTGACATTGAATGTGGAATACCTGCTCTGATATCTGTTCGAAAACAAAACAAGTTAGGTACCTACCTACTTATTTTACCTACTTACATGCAAAATTAAAATGTGAATCTTTACTGGATTTCTTTTAATGATGATATTATGAGTCCGATGCTGCTAATTGACCTCGCAAACTTTTTAAAATTTTCAATAATTTTGTGACCAGCTCACTAGTTAAGATCCCATTATGAGCTAAGTCGGAAATATCCGACGCTCACTGAATGTTGTTTGTCGGATAAATCCGACGTTCGCGGTGAAAGGGTTAATTCTAAGTAGGGTACGACATAGTCTACATTTGTTACCTATATTCATTTATAATGTAGTCAACTCAATGGATAAAAGAAACTGATCGGTCTTGGCATAAATGAATATTTATTTCCTGACCTCGTTATTCTGTCATCTCGAAGATAAGATAAATGTATGCAAATTATTTATTTAAGAAATGGTCGCAAATACAGGGAGGTTAGATGTTTTGGAACTTGGAACAGTAGGAACCTACATTTGTGGGTATTTTGTAATAGGTAAATTAATGTAACATGTTTTATGTGATTTTAGGATATTTTGGGTTTTTTTTAGAAATACTTAAGTAGGCCTCATTCAAAGGACCTTTATTGCAGGATATTGTTGTAGCCGAAAATGTGCTTTTTTAGAGTTCTGTGCCCAAAGTGTAAAAACGGGACCCTGTTACTAAGACCCCGCTGTCCGTCTTATCTGTCACCAGGTTCTCGTGAACCGTGATAGCTAGACAGTTGAAATTGTCACAGATGATGTATTTTTGTTGCAGCTATAACAACAAATACTAAAAACATAATAAAATAAATATTTAAGTGGGGCTCCCATACAACAAACGTGATTTTTTATAGATAATAGTACGGCTTCGTGCGTAAGTCCGACTCGCACTTGGCCGGTTATTTTAACTAATCATATTGCCACTACACGAACGAGGTGTCATATGAGAAAAAAACCCAGTCATTTAATGTTATGATAAAGACCAATTTATTATAAACAAGGCTAGAAGAAGGGCTTATCTGAACCAAAATAGTTTTATACGTGACGATATTTTGGAGGCGGTAGAATACCACATTTAAAAATTAGGTAATTATTCTGTATCTTGGATTTCAATTTTACCTATTTGCTCTACATGCTCTTCTATTGTTCTTCTTTGCGTGTCGATCGATCGATCATTTTAACCGACTTCCACAAAGGAGGAGGTTATAAATTGGTCGCGATTTAAAAAAAAATGTATTTTCACCGATTATTCGGAGACGCCAGGACCGATTTGGAAATATTTTTTTTGTTTGTAAGGGTGGAGCGAGGTGGTCTCATATTTTTTTAGGGTTCCGTAGCCAAATGGCAAAAACGGAACCCTTATAGATTCGTCATGTCTGTCTGTCTGTCTGTCTGTCCGTCCGTATGTCACAGCCACTTTTTTCCGAAACTATAAGACCTATACTGTTGAAACTTGGTAAGTAGATGTATTATATGAACCGCATTGAGGTTTTGACACAAAAATAGAAAAAAAACAGTAAATTTTGGGGGTTCCCCATACTTAGAACTGAAACTCAAAAATTTATTTTTCATCAAACCCATACGTGTGGGGTATCTATGGATAGGTCTTCAAAAATGATATTGAGGTTTCTAATAGCATTTTTTTCTAAACCGAATACTTTGCGCGAGAGACACTTCCAAAGTGGAAAAAAGTGTGTCCCCCCCCCGTAACTTCTAAAATAAGAGAATGATAAAACTAAATAAAATATATGTTGTTCATTACCATGAAAACTACCAGCGAAAATTGGTTTGAACGAGATCTAGTAAGTAGTTTTTTTTTAATACATCATAAATCGTAAACGGCAATTTACCTTTCATTCAATCAACTCAAATATAAAAATTAAAAAACATACTACAAGACTTTTATATTATGTTATTTGCTACTACGGAACCCTTCATGGGCGAGTCCGACTCGCACTTGGCCGCTTATTATTGAAATCTATTGTGTAGTTAGAGGGTGAACTCGGATTTTAGTTTAAATAAAATATCATTGAAATGATTACATTGCTTTCCATTGCAGATCTACCAGCACCTCCGCTGGTACACGAACCCGTCGGAGCAGCGTTGGATCGTGCGCATACTGTTCATCGTGCCCATCTACGGCTGCTACAGTTGGATCTCGCTGCTTTTCTTCGAAGGAAACTCTTACTACGTGTACTTCTTCACCGTGCGGGATTGCTATGAAGGTAATAAACATTTTTCTTTCTTAATTTCTTTCCCTTTAACCGCGAATGTCGGATTGATCCAAACAAAAATGTTCGTGCCCATTTCGGCATTGTCTTACAGAATCCAAGGTCTGTTTGTAATTTTATTAAGAAAATTTACTGTCGTATAAATCCGACATTCGCGGTGAAAGGGTTAAAACATGTAGTCACATGTAGGTATATTTTATTGGTTTGTTCACTGGTTTTCATAGATGATCGAGTAAGTAGACAACGTCATGCTGCCAAGTAGGGACACAAAAGGTCATTGAACGTGGTGTTTATTAATATTGATTGTTAAGTACGTCCTATAAATGGTCCTATAAATTGGTGTAATTAATCAGCCATACTACAGCATGTACCAACTATTTCTAAAAAAAGCAGATAGAGGGATTGGACGAGGATCCGAATTATTAATAGTCGATGCGGCTAACAACCTATCGCTATTGTGATACGTTTTTACGTGATGACGTATCTGCAATGTCACACGTAATAAAAAGGATACACTAACTTTGGTATAATTGTATCAGGGGTCAACGAAACACTTAGCTTACTTTCTGCTCGGTATCGAATCCACCGAGGGTATAGTATCACGCGAATATAATTGTATTTTATCGATCCTTTGTATACTGCTCATCGCCTTTTCCTTACTTGTGTTCTAGAAATTCTCTATTGGATAAAACAGTATTTCCACTAGATATATTGTACTTATCCACTTTTAATACACAGAATAACTTTAAATACCAGTAAACAAATCTATTGTAGGCCATATGTATGTCCGATTTAAAATCTCCAGTACAGATACATTACCACGTCTTTATCCCTAACGGGATTGACATAATCCAGGTCCGTAAGGCCTAAAGGCCATATTTGCGTTTAGTTTAGTAACAAATACATATATAAATGTATATCAGTCTTATTCTAAAACAAGCTGTATGACTTGGTTTAAAGTTTAGTTAACCATTATTCACCCATATGAAGTTGACAGTGACGAAAAGGAGGTCAACTTGTTTTAGGCGGATAATGCGTTTAATCCAAGTACTAAAGCTAGTCCGCATGTTATAAATTATAATAAGAAGGTAGGTAAGGGTTTATTTTATTTATTTATTTAACCTTTATTGTACAAAATACAATTTGTATGGCACAATAGGCGGACTTAATGCAAAAGCAGGTTTATGATTTTACTAAGAATCAACCTAGTCATAGTCGACAAAAATATAGTATTCAAATTGTCGAGGTTATTTCTGAAATACTAATTTTTGTTTTAGCCTTCGTGATCTACAGTTTCTTATCACTATGCTACGAGTACTTGGGCGGCGAGGGCAACATAATGTCGGAGCTGCGGGGGCGGCCGGTGCGCGCCTCCTGCGTGAACGGCACCTGCTGCCTCTCGGGCGCGACCTACACCATCGGCTTCCTGCGCTTCTGCAAGCAGGCCACCCTCCAGTTCTGTCTCATCAAGCCTCTATGCGCGTTCATCATCATTTTCCTGCAGGTATGATTGAGATAGTCAGTGTTCATGTCTGCTCTAGCTTGCTGCCTCTCGGGTGTGAGACTCAGTGCGGTTCTGCAAGCAGGCCACCCTCTAGTTCTGTCTCATCAAGCCTCTGTGCGCATTCATCATCATTTTCCTGCAGGAATGGCAGATATTTTGACAGATTATTTAGTCTCCGTGTGTTGCCTAACTGCTGCTCTCATTCGCACTTACACCATTGGGTTACTTCTTCTTATCATGTCGTTGGCCCAAACTTTGTTCGTCCAATACGTTACTATTGAGTTTCTGCTATGCTGTAAGATGGCCATACAACAGTTCCACCTTATAAAACCTGGGTGCATGGTTCATGACTGTGGAAATAGCCAACGCAAGTCCAGTGTTGTTAAGCCCACGTATTGTACGTCCATTATAATTATCCATCATGTGTTCAGCACTCAAAGGAAGGCCAATCAAAGGACTATAAAAGTGGCGAAATTCTGAGCCAATATAAATTTTGACAACGATAATTGTAATTGACACGATAAGAAGAAGAAGCAAATAATTGATTTTGTAAAGAAATAAATTGTGTATTCCGTAGAGAAAGTGCTCAACATGATGTTTGCGCTTTACTAAGATATTTTAATGTAATGTTTACTACAAATTTATACAAGTATCTTGATAATACTGTCTTTATCGGAATACGATACGTGCTTATCGAATAGACTGTAATTACGGTAAATGATTAGTGATTCACTAAATAGTGACGTTGCCTTCTGATGAATTAATGATTAACAATAATGGAGCAATTCACTTAAAAGATTAAATACAATTAAATGATTGTAATTATATTTTTCTATCTCATCAACGTAAAGAAGGTTGCTAATACAAAGATAAATCTGGGAATGGCCGTGTGAATATTAAATTCGTACAAAATGCGATTATTTATCTTTTTCCAATTCTATAATTCCGTCCTTATCTCCGTCCTATTAGCAGAGCCCTCAGTACACACTTAAAGGATATTTGTTTCTATTAATGTATCATTATCATCATCATTGCGTCCGCATAACTTCCACTACATTTCGAAAATGGATTCTATTAACGTGTGTTCAATTATAATCATGCCAATCCTAGAGTAGATGTAGATGTGAGTAGAAAAGAGCTAAAAATAGGGAGAAGGGGAGAGCTGGCATGGGATCTAGTGGGCTTTTAATGTAATTCCTTATGTGCTTTAAATTGTCCAGTGTATATGCTGTATGCATTTAGCAGAGGGAAAAATAAAAGGAAATTTACACTTTTGGAACGGACGTTATTTAGGCAAAAAAAAGTGTAAGATTTTACCGTCACTTATATCCGTAACGAACTTTTTTAGGGGCTGAAATTTTTTGGGGTTCAATTCTTATAACTTCGTTCCAACCGAGTGTTCAGTTTTTTATGTACTTATTTCCAGGCGGCGGGCCACTACCGTGATGGCGACTGGAGCATTAGCGGCGGCTACATCTACATCACGATCGTGTACAACTTCTCCGTGAGTCTGGCGCTGTACGGGCTGTTCCTGTTCCTGGGCGCCACCCGCGAGATGCTCAAGCCGTTCGACCCAGTGCTCAAGTTCTTCACCGTCAAATCTATCATCTTCCTCTCATTTTGGCAAGGTTAGTCTGGTTTTCAGTTAGGTTCAAATGTTTCATTATTAGGTCTTTTTGTCTCCACTTGGCCAGAGCAGCTAGAGGACTTGACCTACACTCTCTACGCCGGCCAGACGGGTTGGAGAGGTCTCATTGATGTTTATAAGCTTTGTTTAGCTTGTATTTTTTAAGTCGCCTTTTACGACATCCACGGGAAGACTTAAAGTGACCCTATTCTACGAAACAAATAATTGTTTCGTCTATATCGTCTAGTCAATTTGAAGAATTCCTCCGTGGTGCAGTGGTTAGAGCGTTCGGCTCATATCCGGAGGTCGCGGGTTCGATTCCCGGCGGGGCAACGATTTTGTGTTGTTGTCCTAGTTTGGTAAGGACATTGCAGGCTGATCACCTGATTGTCTGATAAGTAAAATGAATCGTGCTTCGGAGGGCACGTTAAGCCGTCGGTCCCGGTCACTGTCTTTGACATTGGTCGTTACCTAAAACCTAGTCAGAGGCCTTTAAGGCGGTTTAAAAACTGACACTAGTGTTAGTCACTAACATACACGATAAGAAGAAGAAGAATTTAAAGAATGTGATGTAGACGCCTTTGACGATACTCTATCTAGGGTTATTGGTTTTTATACGCTTTGAACATTTAATGAGGCGTTTTCAGTGAAAAAAAATGAGATTAAAAACATTGTCAATAGATGACGCATAACAGTTCTAAATCGTTCTGTCAAAAATGAAACAGGCCGTTTGGTTCAATACTTTTGATAAATTTGTAATTTATTAACCAATCTTGTATTTTTCTATAATTTAATTAAAAATACATATTTACAAACAATACATAATATATTTTTAACTAAATTTAATAATAAAAAAAAAAAACATTCCAAAGACAAACTCTCACCATGAAAATTTTATATGAATTAGACATTGACAGATCTATTTATGTGATTGCCGCGGCATCTATGTCACGTAAAGGAACAATTTTTTTTTTAAAGAAAACGCCTCTTATGTTTTTTTACTCATTTGTTTCTTCTAACGTTACGAATAGAAGTTAAATACTTTATGGTCGCATACAAACTGGCTGGAGTGCAGCGGTGTTTCCTTTGTGATGGTTAAGGCATATTTTAATATTTTTTATTATTTCAAAAATATCAAAATCTACGACACGTCCGCGATTCTCACATGATTTTATTTATTTATCAAACAAAAACTTTATTGTTCCAAAGTAAAAATAGACTTATTAACTAATGGCGGACAATACACGTAACACATGACAATCCAGTTAATTTCAGCTGTTTTAAAACCGAGCTGTAATGCCAAAAAGCTAGAGATTTTGTCAAATAGCGGATTGTACAATCCAACTGCGACAGTATACTAATATATAAATAGCTAATGAAAAGAAAATGTGAATGATGATCATGACTTTATGAAGAAAGGACGTTTCAAAGTTAGGCGTGAACTTTCCACTTGTAAGAGAATTTAGTAGAAATTTCTGTAATATCAACGGGTAAAGTTTTTCATTCCCAAGCCCCGAAGCTTGAAGAGCAAAGGGATTAGGAAAAGGGGGATGAAGAGGACATGTCTAAAAGGTAATTGAATTTACATTTCAAATATTAAGGAAAAAAATTAAAAAAGTTTCGTAAGAATAGAAAATAAAGTACACCTGCGTTATCTACTGCTATTTAAATTAAAAAAGCAAAAAGAAAGTATGTAACTGAAATTATTAATTTATATATAAACAGCCTGTGTAACACAAAACTCAATCGCGATAAAGATGTAGCCGATGCTAAATACTCTATTCTTTGATTGATATGCTACGACTAAGCGCTACGAGACGCTACGACACTTCTATGCACTACGTCAATCTCCCGCATGGTCACTATATGTTACTACTTAAACGTTTGCCATGTGGTATCCGGCAGAGTAGAATAGGGTCAATTACTAATAAATTACTAGTAAAACAAAACAACATAATTTGTTCAAAGCGCGATCGTTTAAAAACCAATAAGTAACTCTAAAAGGAGTATCGTCAAAGGCGACTATATCACATTGTACAAATTGACAAAACGAAAAAAAAAATCTGAAAATGTATCTGTTTTCCAGGCGTGGCTCAGATTCTACAAATCGACTAAACAAAAAAAAATACAGTTTTTTTTTGTTGTTCCAGGCGTAGCCCTTGCCATTCTGGAGAAGGCAGAGGTGATAGCCCCTATCATGACCGACAGCGGGCAGCGCACGTCCGTGGGTACAGTGTCGGCGGGCTACCAGAACTTCCTCATCTGCATCGAGATGCTGGCCGCCGCCATCGCGCTGCGCTACGCCTTCCCGGCCGCCGTGTACGCGCACGCGCACCGCGACCCGCACCGCTCCGTCACCATGCAGTCCATCTCTAGTAGCTTGAAGGTAACTTTTGTCCTCTCTCTCTTTCGACATCTCTGTTTTTAGAGGACTGCAAGTGTTCATTTCCAGTAGCTTGAAGATAACTTTTCTATGTCTTTCTCTTACTCCTTCTCTCTTTATAAAAAAGCATTATCGCAAGTTACCGTGCAGTCCATCTCCAGTACTGGTGGTGCTTATAGCAACATCGTTACAGCTTGACGGTAACTTTTCCATGTCTATCTCTCTTTCTCTATTTCTTCAACTCTCTTTATAAAGAAGCATTATTGCAAGTTACCGTGCAGTCCATCTCCAGTAGCTTAAAGGTAACTTTTCTATGTCTTTCTCTTTTCTCTATCTCTCTTCAGTAGCTTGAAGGTAACTTTTCCATGTCTTTCCCTCTTTCTTCATCTCTAATTTAGAGAACTGCAAGTGTCCATCTTTAGTAGCTCAAGATTTAACTTTTTGTCTTTCCCTCTCTTCCTCCATCTATTTTTAGAGAACTGCAGTCCATCTCCAGTAGCTTGATGGTAACTTTTCTTTGTCTTTCTCTATTTCTCAATCTCTCATTTTAGAGAATAATAGTGGCGATTTACCATGCAGTAAATCTCCAGACAGTAGCTTTAAGGTAACTTTTGTATATTATTCCTTCTCTCTTTAAATAGCAGTTATCTGCAACAGCACTCTTTGTCTTAAAGACCTCCATGGAACGATAACCACTTATCATCAAGTGGGCCGAATGCCTGTTTGTAAAGGCAAGTTTATGCAGTTAATGGTGAATAAAAATCGCAAATAATTGACTACAAGTATGTATGCTACAACGACAGTGTTTTTTTTTATTGTACTATAGGAATACTCGTATTCGAGTCCGTCACTTACTTTTGAGAGTCTTTTGTTCGATTCACGGAAAGTCGACTGAACAATTGTGCGAATGTTTATTGCGTAAGAATATGATTATTATGTGTTTTTCTAGTCATCATATACTAAATCGATTTATGTTAATTATTTTCAATTCCAGGAGACCATGAACCCCAAGGACATCATGACGGACGCGTTCCACAATTTCCACCCTCAGTACCAGCAGTATACTCAGTACAGCTCGGGTGAGTGACCTCGCTTTGTTTGTATGTGTTGTGCATGATACATGCTGCCTGATCACATTTTGTTTGCCGAAAATGGGCTTTGCCACAGTGGTCATCAGAATTATTTTTAAACGTCGTTGATATGATGTCATAGCAGTTTCGCTCGAAATACTTTTTGGCTCATTTCATGTTGGGAATGTTGGGTTCTAAAACGATAGTGCAAACTTAAATATTGGTCCAAAAATAAATAAAAAAACCGGTTAGATCAAATATAGATTTATTAGCTTGAAAAAAAAAATATTGGTGTGGTTATTAAACTTAGTGAATGGGTTACTCACGTACAGTCATCTAATGCCGACATGTTTCGACCTCAGCCGGAGGTCTTCATCAGGGCGAATGTGACTACAGGCTCGTACACTGCACCGGCTCGCGACACATGGCTCGCGACACACTCAAATGTGTCGCGACACACTTGGTGTGGTATTAAAAAGTCAGCTCACGAAAGAGTTTTAATAATAAAATCTTAACTTATGCTGTCCTTTGCTGGATATGGGACAGAATGAGATCAAAGGCTTACATTAGGTTCTTGATGAGTATTTGACCGTTAGGATTGGATAGTGGAATAAAGGTGACACACATGACACAATTTAGCATTTATTAACGTGTTGTTGCCTAAAACACGTCTTAATTACAATCTGCAGTACAGCAGATTGTATGCTGGATTGTGTTGTGTGTAGTCACCTTAAGCTAAATAGTAAATACGTCTGTTCGACTGCTGTGGCCAGGCCATTAGAGATTTCATATCCACCATTTTTATATAAATTATTTTTGGTCCTGTGTGATACTTTAATTGATCTAAACTTTTAAGTATTTAATTTCATAGAATCTCATTTATTTTAGTAAGGAATTTTTCATTTGAATAATAGAGTCGATTTGTAGGCTAGGTTTTATTTTTGTATTTATTTCCTTTCAGATGTCACTTCTCACCTGCCTTATGAGAAACTATAAGCTCTGCCATAGCTGTGCTCTGCATGAAGCATTAATGTCTGTCTGTTACATATACATAATAAACTATTCATATTCTCCGAGCATGGAAACGCCACTAACAAAGGCCTAAAACTACAAATAAAATTATTTTCTTAAACATATTAGGATTAACTGAATTAGAAAGTTTAATTTAAAATTAAATAAATAATGTTTCGTGCCTTTACCAGAAATAATACGAAATTATGCGATTTATTTACGCTGGTCTTCGGTGCTCGGTTTAGAACACGTTCGTTATGTAAAATTAATTATTATTATAACTTTTTGTACCTATAAAATAATCGAGGTATTGAGCTAGTCCGAAACGCGTAAACGATTGCGAAAATTACTCAACGAAAATGGCAAAATTATTTATATTTATTTGGAATCGGTTATTAAAATTTAAATAAAACATTAGTTTCGATCATCCGCCTACGTAACTAGTTGCGTACAAAGAATATTTATACTTTTTCTTCGCTCGAAACCAGTTTCGTACGAAGAACAAGTATGCATATCTATGTTCATTTAAATGCAGACGTTTATGGAGTCTTCTATTATGTTTGCGTTTGTATAAAATTTGGCCGTTCTATTACAAATTGGTGTTGCATTAAGTATAGTACGCGCTCCGTCCATACAAAAAAAGCAGATGGAGAAAACGTTTTTTCACTCCAAAGTGTCATCTGATTTCAATGTATTTTAAGTATGTTGTTGACATAATAAATATTAAAAGGTTTTTGGGGTTTTTCTTTTCAAAATTTGCAATTGTTTTTATGTTAGCAAATTCTGAAAAATGGTTAGCCTATTAACCTATAGTCTTTTATTGTGTAAATATGATACTAAAATATAATTGAGATCAGATAACACCTAGGAGTTGAAAAACGTTTTCTCTTTTTATATGGACGAGTGCACGCTATAATTCTCTCATAAGGAAGTCCGAACTTGCGTACACTCTTGCAATATATACTTTGGAACAATAAAGTTTGATAAAATAAATAAAATATTAAAAAATATTTCTTTCTTTTACAACTACAGTTCAAACGCCCTCATCAAAAACTCATTCGGACTACTCATTGCCATATAGTTAATTTTTTGAGTATTTTTATATTTCTTATTTATCGATAAAAGGAATGGTCCAGTTTACTATTCGTATTATTTTTTAATTAGAATTTTATTGCCCTTTTTACGCTAAATGAAAACATTAGTTTTCGACAAATTCATAAAATAATTCCTATAAAAATATAACTAATTAGATTATCTACTTATTTTCTTAATTTTCACCACTACAGTTATAATACAACTGGACCTTGACTGGACCTTAACTATTATCTAAGTAGTTTAAATGTTAAATATATACTTAGTACCTACTCTATGTGTACATGTTTAATTTTCTGTGATTTTATTATTTCTTTTTTTGTATAATTTTTGTTACTTGTCTTAATAGTTAGCGGATAAAATCCTTAGGAAAAGCTAGGCTTGTTTGGATTACTAACTAAATCATGAGCTAGGCTTGTTTGGATTACTAACTAAATCATGAAAGGCATTCGACAGGAAGTATGTAATTCCCAAAATATAAAATAAATATACCTAAAACTTCGTCATTTCAGTTGCCAAACCAAAGAGCGGCATTTTAATTTTGTAACGTGCTTCTTTTCTTTGCTAAGTAAAAAAATATCAACCTGTGCGGCCAATACTTTACATTCTATTAATTTTTTTTTTATTAAGTATTGTATATAGTATTTAGTATTCTGTTTTGTAACAACGTTAAAAGCAGATTTATATTTGTCTAAGTTTAGCTCCGTTTAGTTAAGATAAAAATCGAAATTAGTATCGAATTTAAAACCACATTGTACTTGGCCTTCTTTCACTTATCAATAAACGATTATCAAAAACTGTTTTTTTTTTTCACATAAAAATTTAGCACTACCTACTTGAAAATATCTAAATTTATTTATGTGCCTTATATATTTTAATAAAAAGAAATGTTACGTGGCGATCAGTTTAATTCTTAATTTGAAAGGTTTGAAGCAGGGTTTTACTACAAAAAGGTGAGCAACATACTTATTCAATAGATTTGAAATGGCTTTTTATCATTTGTTTGCGTGCATGCTTATAAATATTACTCGTGTTGTATATTAAGTATATATAGTATGTCCTTACTTATTCATTTCAGGGTCGTATGCATGAATATTACTAACCTTGCTTAACCAGATTACTGTATTTATAACAGATATGTTATGGACCAAGTGATAAATTGGGTCATTTTTCATAATGCCCGGACGTTATTAATAATGACAAGCTAATTTGGGCTAAGTAATTATAATTTGAACTTCCTTATTTAACACACTGCCTAGACATTATGATTATTGTCATGTAGTTTTCGAGCAATCTGATTATTCGAACAAGTGGCAAAAGTTGATTTATCTAAGGTCTAGCGACCAATTTGACCACCCCGAATCATGTACAGGCCATGAAGTATAACCTATACTACCTGGCCTGGATGGTATGCATGACTGGAAGGACACTTTTGGCGTCTAGGGGTGTCATAAGGGCCACTGCCGCCGCACCATAAACCTATACTACATGACTTTGCAAGAACGAGTCTGATCCTGACATTGGCGGCTATTCTGCCCCATAAATGATAAGCATTATAATAGTGCCCGTAACGTTTGATATTTTAATAGATTTTATCACACTGCCCTCTCAGTTTTAAACTGCGCGAACATTTATTATAATGTCTTATTAATCGCTTTATCCATAACAGATAATATGTATTGTTTAAATCTATATTTTAAAAAGTGTTTTATCATAACTGTAATTACGTTAAAATGTTTAGGGTGTTAAAGCAGTTGGGTGATTGTTGACATGCAGTTCACAAATATCACAAGTTGAAACTGCCAATTGAACGCGAAATAAATTTTGATTGTATATATAAATATATAGCTAAAAGGTAAAGTTACGAACTTGGTGGTGGGTATCTGACTTATACACGCATATACCTAATTACAGCTTATATATGAATCACTACTCTGGCTGCTTTTTTGAGAAAAATAAACACTTCCAGCAAGAAGAAGCAGTATGTTTACTAAATAATAATTTATTTTTGGCACACTATCACATGATTTGCGATTAGCACCTTGTTACATATATATTCAATATACTTACACAAACAATTCTCAGTTTTTCCGTTGTTAGTTACAATTACAACATGACATGATTGATTAAACAAGGCTTTATTGTACAGGGGTTTGTGCACATTTGGCCTTTATCTTGTGTTTCAAGGCTTAATTTCAATCCCAGCGCCCCTTATGATTTCGTTCGGTAAAAAAATCATATATAATAAGACACGACACTTACCAGATATTCTGCATTCAGTTTTGACTTATTTTAGGGACAATAGAATTGCAATATGTTTCAGCTGTATATAGAATACTATAAAAATACACACGACACAATTTAGCACAATCTGAAGAGAGAAAATGCTCGAGCAGTACAGTGTTAAATTGAAAATGAACTCTATTCGTATATACTGTTCAAAATTAATGCAAGAAGTTGGCGTTAAAAAAATTACATCATGTGTCCTACTTTGTGCTTTGTTATTTATGAATATGGTTCATTTTTCAAAAGTTTGTAATACTTGCTTGAGCATTAAGCTACTTTGACCGGGCTGACTTACTATCGTATTCATAAAAACCGGCTCTTCTTAAATTGGTAGCCTACTCACTATATGAACATTTAGGAGAGTAGATTTTTATGAATATGATAGTATAAATACATATCGTTAAAACGTGATGACTATTTAAACACGGGTTTACTCACACAGTGAATTCAGAAAAGGCCGACTAGTTACGATCGGTTTTGTCGAACATCCTCATTGCGAGTGTTGTTAACACGTGTTTTGAATGCGTAGTGATGCGCCCCGGCGCAGGCGCGGGTAAGCGCGAGGAGGCGGCGCTGGCGCCGCGCCCGCCGCCGCAGCGCGTGGCCACCATCAGCCACGCCACCAACTACCACGAAAAGACCACCCTCCTCAGCTCCGACGACGAATTCCAATGAATGGCATTGTGTTTTCACACCTTACTGGCTAAATGAGGAATGCGAAATATAGACGCCTTTGTACCTTACTTTAAGTGTATAACTTGACAAATTTTAAGTTCAGTTCTTGATATTAAATACTTTCCTTTAGAAAAATACATAAAACACACAAAAACTGATCAGCGGATCATTCGCTTAGTATTCCTCAGGAAACTTATTCAATTCATGGACTGAACATTTAGTTTTTTGTTACTTAATTAAAGTAGCCATTCAGGCAGCATTATTAAGGATTTTTGAAAGCGGACTCTTTATTTGTTATGTCTATATATTTCCTAGGCAAGTCTATGTGTTGTGTAAGTTAACAGAGCGAAAGTATTTTAATTTAGTTATAGATTATTTTATTACAATGTATGCCTAGGCGTCAAAAGTTATGTGGAAAAAAGAAAGTAAAATTTTAACCAACGTAGATTCAACCTACTATAAGCCGATCATTGACATCACAATCATTCTACAGAACATAGCATAGTTTTATTTGTAATGGTTATTTTTTGGCATAGCATTTACTAAAATTACCTCATTAATTAAAGCAGTACCTAATTAAAAAACTTAACACACCCACCAATAATTCTGTATAGAAAGGACTCTTTATTTTATTTTCGTTGTAAAATAAATTCATTAATTATATTTTCTTACATACGTAGATAGTTATAGTCGATTATTATTATTTATTTAGGCAAGTTTCCATGTAAGTAACAATACGTTGTTAGTTTCATTTTTTTAATCCTTTTTCTTAATTGTTTTTTAGGTGATTAGATCGCCACTTTAGGACTTGCTTTTTATAAAAACAGATGATCTTCCGAATAGTCTTTAAGGCCGTCGATCTGTACAATAATTTTAATTAAAACATATATTTATTATTAAAATACTAACCTCAATTACACCGGAACTCTTGCAAATCACGGCGACTTTGGCTTGGCGATAAGGATTGTATGTATAGTTAGATGTGATAAGTATAGTAGTGGACATGAAATGTACATAAAAAGAAATTACATAGAACGTAAAGTTATAGTCATCTAGGATACCAGGTTTTAAAGCAGCGTGTATTTGAATGATCAAATGATTTACAAAACAGAACCAACACAGAAATCATTAACGTTACGTGTGTGTAGTCATATATATTTAAACTGAGATATGTATAGAGATGTAAAGAGCTAAACATATATTTATTTATTTGCCACCAATTCTTACACGGTGGAGTATGAACGAGTAAAACAATTTTAAATTAGTTTGAGCTTCCTGGCGCAAAGAAATCACTGCCTATATGCCACAGTGCAAATGTACATAAATAACAGTGCCTACGAGGTAGATTACATGACCTAGAGATTACATACCTTGAAACATGATCTTGGCGCATACATTTTTTTAGGTAAAGGGAAATATGTAAAAAAAAACAAATAAGTACGCGATTATTTATGCGACTTCAGAAAGTGAAGCAAACGTACTAGTTGCAGTTAAATTCTAATTTGGACTGGATTCAAGTAGATATTTTTTATATAACTTACTACAATATATCTAAGTACGTTGGATATTTAGTTCTATTTTTTTCTACGGTTATAGATTAAAATTACAGTCTACTTTGTGCCCATACGTACTATTTTTTATATTTAACTTTTACCTAAGGAAATAAAGATCATTGTCATTGCATTGTCATGCGTTATGCTTATAATAGTGGGAAATAGCTCTTTATATATTTTTGATTACCATGATTTTAATGAACTAGCCTCAATGGCTGTTATTGTAAAAATATGTAAGTATCAGAGCCTATTAATATGGGACCTTAAATGTGTATTTGTTATAATTATACGCAAATTCAATGTTTATTAAGTATTTAACGCCATATTAGTCCAAGTCCATTCGACTGCGCTCATTCTAAACAATTTTTTGGAAAAAACTAATAAAGAAGAGTTTTGCCGAACTGTCAAACCTCTCAATCCGAGATCACTGCTATAAAATGACTGCGAATAGAGACTTTAGATTATTAGTGGGCGAAAACAGTTAATTCTATTACCTAGTATTCTTTAACTTCCAGAAAAGCCACTTCATAAGTTAATAATTAAAAATATTTTTAAAATAAAAGCTTGTGCAATTGCTTCGCCGCCGTCCAATTTCCTACTGCACATTTACCCACAAGCAGCGATCAAATTCTTCTTAATTGGTAGTTAGACCAAAGCTGGTAATTGGTACCTAATTTATAGAGGCTTTTTAATAGAAAACGAAATTAAATGTAGTCTTGCGACAAAATTGTCGTTGGTGTATTCCCTATATTGTAATGTCCTGCGTAGAAAAAAAGCTCTTGGTGCGTTTTAGGGCTAGTCTTATGTGTCTGCGTCATGCATGTAGATGCCTATGACGGACGTCTTCTCTTTCGAAAGCATGGTATATGACTGTTACGTGTTAAAACGGGTGGCACGCGTGACGTAGTAGCGATTAGTATATTTTCCAGAAACTGATTTGCAAACATGAAACGGCACGTGTGCGTCGCTTTAACATGGTCCACATGCTCTCAGGACTTCAACGCAACAATGCTAGTGTACAGACATTAGGTACTGTATTGTATCACGTGTCGTGAAGATCCAAATGAATCATACATCATGGCGTAGCAGTATAGTCGCGCTTTTCACTACTATACTCATATTTGAAAATGAAAGCAAAATTGATGAACTATTTAATGTTGCAGGAAATTATGTATGCATTTAATTATAACCTTTTATTTTATACACTTACATTATAACAATTACGATAAACGTTTGTCTTGTCTTTATTAATATTTAAGCATTCGTTGCCTAAGTATTATTTTTGTGGTTGTTACAATTATTACTTATTATTATTTTATAAAATAAAATCCACGTGTAATATAGTCTTATACTTATATCTGGCTTAATTTTAAACAGTTTTTAGTTTTTCTTCTGGAACTACATATTGTCCCTGCTATTTTCTATCCCTATTTAAAGCATATGACTGGTTTCCGACTAATATGATTCTTGTTTTTTATTTTTAAATTTTGTAACCTTTCCTATTGATAAGTATTTAAAGGATAAGTAAAAAAGTGAGCTAGACCAGCAATCTTTTTTGTCTATGTATAAATTTAACTAAAGCTAATTTACGATCATTTCACATCACTGATAGAATAAACAAATTCTGCCTAAATCATAATAGTTATTTGAAAAATGAATTTTAAATTTAACTTAAAAATCATAACCTCATTGAGAGTACATTTTGTCAATTACGAAAGTTTAAAATAAAAGCCACTGCTTTACCATTACCATGATACTTTATTATTTACTGACACTTTCGCATCTCTTCATACAATGACCTGTCAAGTCTAAAAGTCAGTACACTGAAGAGAGGCTTAAGTTAGTCAATTTTACTTATTTTTTTATGGTGCAGAATAGTATAATTTTATGACTGATAAATTGATGACAACTTTTTTCAGAATCATTTATAAAAGAGCATTCAAATAGGTAAAACATTTTATTTTATACGTGTAATTATGTATACAATAATATAAATTTATGTTTACGTGTTAAAACCTTTATAATGTTTTAGGAATAAGTTTAAACTTTATTTTTAATTAAGTAGTTATAAAGTTGATGTATTTTCGTAGCATAATTCAATAAGTTTTAGCTTGAGTACCTAAAGCTATTTGCTGAAACAAAAATGTCTTAGAATTTTTCACATAATTATTTTTTTTGATCGATTTTGCTATGCTTTTGCTTAAAAATAGATAGATTAATGTTTTGTTCCAACAAAGGCACAGAGGCCTAATATGGTCGTTTTACCTATCTAAAATCTAGACTTTATAAGTGTTTAATTTAATTCCTGACTAAATAAATAAATAAAATTATTTTTGTAATGAAAATAGGAATGATATAACAGTTTTCGTCTGGATCATTGTTGAAAAAGATATAAAAACGTTAGACATTAATTAAAATGTTTTAGCTCCAGTTTTAAGTACTACATACTAAATACATAATGATATTGATATAATACAGCATGTGTTTTCTTTGAAAACCCAAGAACTCCATTCCAGATGCAAATAACGAAATCTATCGCACAGTTGCCAATTAACTAAACAAAATTATAGATATTGGATTACCAATATATATCTATTACCTATATATTAATATAGGTCAACATCCGTTACCTATTTGTTTGCTGTGGTAGAGATACAAATTAATTACTTAAGGGGGAATCGAGGAATAAAACAACTGTATAATTATAGCATTTTATATTAAAAATATACACAGTAATAAACCATACGATCTCAACGCGTCTCTTTCGATCACACAGTTTACGTTATTGCTTCGTCGTTATCAATGTTAGTAATTAATAAAATTTAAAAATGTAATTAACATTCAATAGAAGTCACATTCATATCTATGTCTATATTGTCTATTGAAATAATATACATACCTTGTAAAATAAATAAAAGCTTTTTGAAATGGGTTTGTAATTTTTGTATAGAAGGTAGCCCAGTGTTTGATTGATCCGCATTTTTGCTTTAAATAACGTTTATATTTAAACCAAAGTAAAATGGCAATCCACGTGAATTTCTTCGTGCACTACGAAGAAATTCACGTGGATTACCATTTTACTTGACATTACCACTGGCTGCTGGCTGTATTTTGAATACAAAGAAACAAAGAACGTAAAAAAGTACCATTTTACACAACCTTTTTATTAACAAGAAACTTATTACGCAACTCCCCGAATAAAAATAAGCTTAACTAAACACATTCAATAATTTGATCAGATCATTAATATAGTTCGTCTTGTAAAATGTGCATAACCTGTTGATATCTACATAATCATGAATATTCAATGTAGCACAAAAATAATAATTTTATTAAATATATGGACAAAAATAGTGCTTTCATTAAAATTTCATAAAATATTGTCATTTTGAATCAATGACTGAACTGGTCTGAAGGACTGTAATATAGTAAAATTATAATATTCGGTATGGCGAGGTATAATTTTGGTATAATTAAGTTAATTACTTAAAGCTTCTAAAATTCAGCGTTTTAATTACTTAAAACGTTGAATTTTACTGTACGTAATATTTTGCATGACCTTATGTTATTTTTAGTACAATGTGTCGTAAGGCACGATCTGCATTTTTTTCGAAACCTTATATCACACCACTAAAGTCTTCGACACCGATTACGGGTCTCACTGTAGGAAATTATATCTTATTCATTGCATGACATATCTCTTATACTGGTTTCATGACCAACAATCTTTATTCTTTGTACGAAACTAATAAAACTCATGGTTTCGTACTGAGAACTTAGTACGAAACTTGTAGTAGGTATTTAACAGTTACATGCAAAGTAATAAATTCGTATGCTGCCGAAAGTTTAGGTACTTGAATGTGTAAAACCAACGCAGGTCGCGCCACATGACAAGCTTTTACAAAACAGAGTAAGATTATATCTAAATAAAAATAACGTAATCAGATTTTTGTTTAATGTACTTTACATATAGATACTTATAAACTATCGAGAATTTCATAACAAAAGCTACAGTGGCAGCGTCTTATTAATTAATTATGAGAAATTTATTAAAGCTTGTTGGGATGACACGGCAAGTGAAATATTTTCCGCAATGCCAGGCGCGTTAATCACAAATTACGAGTACCTAAATATTATTTCTGTATTTTGCCAGAGTTATAGGTATAATCTAACAAAGATTAAGTATTTGGTTATTGGAACTTCTAAAAGATGTGTGAACAATTACAAGGTCTGTCTTCTTATTCCTTCAATAAATGAACCTAATTTTTTTTGAATTAGAAGATAGGTTACTTCCAGGGACTCAAAATTAGGTAGGTATGTAGAGATATCTTAGAGTTAGCGATGGGTCTCGTCACAACAACTTTTATTCTTCATTCTGACTCCACGTCATCCCAACAAGCCACCAATACCTACTAATCAACTACAAATGCCACCGTGCTAAGGCATCTAAATCACAATTTCTAACAGGCTAAGCCTCGTAAGAGTGAGAGAAAGAGAAGATATGCAAAATTTCACAACATAGTTCAACCCTAGACTTAGAAAGTCAAGTTAATAGCTAGACGAAGTGAGCACACATGACGAAATTTACAAGTGCAACCTAAAACAAAATTGTGCAGTGCTAGGAACGGATTTAGTTTTTATTTTGAGCATTTACTGGACGTTTTCCCACTAGCCAATCATCTGAAATCTGCGATGATTATGTGATGTCCTTAATCCAGACATACCTATTATGTACTTCATGGTTTGCAATAAAATATCGAGTTATTAGGATACTTAAATTCTGCAAAGAAAATGTAAGAGTATTGTCACAGTTGCAAAATGTTAGGTTTCGATTTAATGATGATATTACGTAATAAAGTACCTACTACTTATTGTAGGTACAAGTTTTCTGATTGACTCCAATTATTTCATTTGTTATAGTTACAGACAAACCGAATTTTCTTCGTAAAGTCGACATATCGTTGGAAAGGCAAAACATCTAGGTACTTACATCTGATTCTGGGTAAAAAGCTTTCGTGCTTCGTAACTTCTACCTACTAGTGTAACCACACCGTAAAAACTGAGCGAGCATGTTGCCAATTAAGTACTTATGTATGCAAATCCGTCCATTTTACTGCCAGTGGAAAAACGCCACAGCATTTGAATAAACTACGAGGCTAATTCTAAGCGATAATTAAAAAATAGTGACCCGTTTATAACTACAGGTTTGTCCTAGAACGCTATGTTAAGGCATGTACAATATATGACAAATCGGGGCCCAGCCCCAGCGCTCAAATTGAATCCATTCCCAAAGAAAACGTTTTGCTCGCCTAATTATATATTTATTTATTTCTTACTGCCTCCGTGGTATAATGGTTAGAGCGTTCGGCTCATACCCGGAGGTCGCGGGTTCGATTCCCGGCGAGGGCAACGACTTTATGTTGTTGTCCTAGTTTGGTTAGGACATTGCAGGCTGATCACCTGATTGTCTTATAAGTAAGATGATCCATGCTTCGGAGGGCACATTAAGCCGTCGGTCCCGGTCACTGTCTTTGACATTGGTCGTTACCTAAAAACCATGTCAGAGGCCTTTATGGCGGTTTAAAAACTCTGACACTAGTTAGCGTGTGTTAGTCACTAACACACGCGATAAGAAAGATTTGCTTCATCAATTGCATAGTTCGTACGGTATGTCGTTATGGCAGTTTTGAAAAGTATATGTGTACCTATGTTAGGTACAACTCTATTTTTTTATAAAACGATTAGCGTGCTTTCTTTGGGCGTGGTGAGTTATCATTTTAATTATGCGATAACTATTCAATAATTTGTCCTAATTAAATGCCTAAAGAAATGCGAATGTGAAGTGATTCTTAATATCAGTATTTCTGGACATTTTAGATATCTAAGTACTAGAGAAGCTGCAGTTACAAGTACTAAATGCATTTTTATTGCATTTTTTGAATTTACATGGTTTGTTTAACATCAACATATAAGTGGCACTCATTAAATAAAATAATCCTGAATTCCTCGATCTTCAGACCTTCCTTGATTCCTTGGTCTGACCTTCGATCAAAGGTATGCTATATTCATCGAATGTAAGAAAATAATGTAACACAGAAAGACTGCAGCTTCGAACACAAAATACTTAGCATTAAGAGTCTACTGAATGTACCTACATAGATTTTAGAAATAAGTATAGTTACTTAATGAAGAGTAAAAATCTTAAAATACGAATCTGTACCTGCCAGATTTTCAAATTCAAACCTTACTATTCTATATTTCTTGACCTCATACCTCATAAATAAATATATTTAATAAATTATTTTCTTCTTTTTAGATATAACGCACGTTGTACTTTTGCTTCCATAATTTGATTTACTTAATTGAATTTAACAATAAGACATTTTCTCGGTAATATTTAGAATATAATATGTCTTTATACATAACTAATGTAATTTATCTACTAAGTACCATTTCACTTACTCGATTAAAAATACAAAAACCTGAAAATATGGATCTTTATGGGCCTGTGCCTCCAAAATAGTATTGTCTCTATAGAAATCTCAAGGATTGTAAATCAAAAAAATATATCTAGATACGTTCAAGTAACTACAATTATAATTGATCCGATATGTCACTGAGTCGGTAGGTATCTAAGTAATTTGAAATACTTTAATATTCACAAATACTCGCTTTAAAGTTTCTAAGAATAGATTTAATTGTATCATAAAACAGGGCCGCTTGTTTGACGTCCTACTTATATCTACTTAATTAAGTATATTATTTACAGGTTTTTGTATTTCCCTCAAGTTAAAACAGCCGACCCAATCCCTCATTCCTTCGTCTTGTATCCTAAATCACTATATTTATCCTACTCGCAGCCCAGAGCCACTGTAAAGTACACGAGCATGGCAAATGAGTCTAGCAGTTTCGTTGATGAGCGGGTGCTACTATTTACAAGCCCCAAGTTCCCCTTAGCATACAGCCTTCAATAATTTCGTCATTCAAATAGCTGACTTTACATTGGCGGCAACCAAAAATTCAAACCCCCTTATCTGTGCGCTTATTCCAGATCTCATCATCGCTCAAATATAAAACTGTTTCTTATTTGCTGTAATATAGCAAGCCATGTCCATTTTAAACCACTCCCGTCACTGACAAAACAATTTTCCGTTTCTTACCACTCAATGACACGATAAAAGCCTATCTCAATGGGAGAGATCCTTTATATCTAACGTAACACAGCTCGAGACCTTTAATTCATAGTCCTTCGGAAGCGCCAGCGCATTCTTGCAAATTTCATAAGCTATACATTTTATCTTGTCTTTCTTCTCAATCAATTTTTAACATTAAAAACGTCGCCGCCTGGACAGCACATTGTATAGAAGATATTGCAGCTTAAAAAAGCGCAATCAATAGCTTATTATCAAGCTCGACCCACCGTTCCATCCGGACCTTGTATAAGGCCATACAATCGAACCCTGTGGTACAAACGTTTGCGCTCAGCGGTCGAGGCCGTGCGCAGGAGTCACTGGGCGGATGGCGGATGGACGTCGGGTGCTCGCCTGCTACGAGCAACGTTGCAAAGCGCGGGACCTGAAATAGTCATGAAATTATTAAGCATATAATTAATTCGAAGTTCTTCCAAACCTGTATTAATAATTTTTTTACGCTAGGGACAGGTCAGAAATGCCCTTTTTTTAAACGCGGAGTCACCTAAACAAATGGTTTCTCCATACAAAAAACGGTTCGTTTAGTGACTCCACGTTTCAAAAAATGGTTGTCCAGGACTGAACCGTAGATACAACAGACAAACGTAAGGGTTTGTTCTGTATTCTCGATGAAAACCCTATTACTTAGTGCTACTTATTTCTAACTTATAACTATTGTACCAACAATCGTAAAATTTAGTATAAGTTACTAATTTTGGCAAACATTTAAGTTTTAATTCGGAAGATATATATAAAATACGCTATTTATCGGATAGCATACGATTTCAAAATGGAACCTAAATTCATAAATTAAAACTGCACGCACAAGCGTAATCGATGAATATTCTCTAAGCGTTGTAAATGGGTACCACACTTTTGATTATAAAAATGGTTTTTTAGTACAGTCTACAGTAAACTTGTTAAAATGCAAAATGCTTCTCATAATCTAGAACAGTAGTGTCACGAACAACCTGTCAAAGAGTCCTTGACTTACATTATTTATACTCGTAACATAGAACTGCGTGGGCAAAATAGCTATATTTGCACAGGCTATTTCTTATCTCAAGTTGCGACGCCATTGACGCAGCGTAGAATATATAAACTTACGTACCTACCGCTTTCTGGACAAATGTCGTCTTCAAAGCTGTTACTCTTTCTAGGCTTAAATAAATATAAATCCAAGAACACCTAAAATATTCATAGAACGATAAAACAATGTGTTCAGAAAATATCTATGTAATAGAGAAAATTATCAGGAAGGAAATATGCTCTAAGTATGTGATTATAAACCGTTTAAAATGTATTTAAGTAGATAAACCTAATAGTATCTATTAGCAGAGAACTTAGAACTTAATAACCTAAATTTCAGAAACTGATCCTTTAGGTACCTAGTTTAGGTAATCAAAAAATAGTCTTTACAAGCTCACAATACAGACCTAGATATAGAGACGTTTAGTCAAGAAAACCGGCCAAGTGCTAATCGGATTCGCGCACTAAGGGTTCCGTACTATTGTCATTAAAAAATCGCGTTTTTTGTATGGGAGCCCCCCTTTAACATTTTTTTTTACTTGTTGTTATAGTGGCAACAGAAATACATAATTTCTGAAAATTTTAACTGTCTAGCTGTCGCGGTTCTTGAGATAAAGCCTGGTGACAGACAGACGGACAGACAGCGAAGTCTTAGTAATAGGGTCCCGTTATTACCCTTTGGGTACGGAACTCTAAAAAAAAGTGACTCCCACTTTATTTCAATAAGAGCTACCCGTTTTGTTTAAAATTTTATTTTACCACTTTTTCGGTATGATTAATACCATACCAAATTACAGCTTTGTTGAGCTTATTATACTTAGTCTCTGGGTAAAACCGCGGACGGACGGACGGACATACATAGCGAAACTTTGTGGGTTAGGGGTCCCCTAGAATTTCATCAAAAACGGTTGTATAATTTAGGGGTTAAGTCAGTTTTTACTTTTGAAAAATTATAATATAACAAATTCAGCAATGTCTGTTAAAATATGTAAAAAACTACCCAACTTTTTTCTATAAAGTCTGTTTCATTTTAGAAGTGATTACGATCAGAGGTGTCAGAGCTAGGTACTTACGACATTAGAATATTAGATGCGAAAAGACTCGAAAGAGGTTCTATTGTAAGCTTTTATTACGGTCGCCCTTTGAGGGGCCGCCATTTGCATTTTAGATAAATTAAACACGCGACAGTTACCAACTTTTTTAGTGTAATTATTTTCATGATAAAATTGTGGAAAATGGATTTCTAAGTCACCTAATATAATAAAGCAATAAGAACCGTTCTTGAACACCTGCGACCCCATTATAGGAATAGTAGCAATTTCTATGAAAAGCCTTTTATACAAGAAATATGTATTGCAAAAAATATTTCATTTATACCCATCAGGATTAGATAAGCAAGCCCTTCGTATTTATATACATAATAGCTAGTTTATCTGTAGGTCTGTATTTTGATTAAGTAGGTATACGTAGCTTTATATTCGTTTGTTACTTTACATATTGTAATTACCTATTTGCATATCGAGCATACGCTGGCAAAAGCTATTTAATTATCAGCGATTTCTTCGATAAAATGTGCTACGACAGATCAATGCTTAATAAATTTAATCAATATAAAAAAAATTACAGAATGTTATCTACTAAACTTGAAAGTAAATAAAAATACATGTAACTACATATTAATAAATAATAAAATTGTTACAAATTTGTCTCTAATGCAGCAAACCAAAAATAACGAAGGTCGCATACAGAAAAACATGTTATTCTGCAAAGTTATTGAAAGCATAAAAGTCAGACTTTGTTGGCAACGGAACAAAAATGTATGGGGTAACCTTGAAATGAGGGTGATTCTGCGTGTTAAAATGTTTTCCAGGCATGATGTACGTAACTTGAAGTAATGTCTTCAGGGCTGTAACTACATGGAGTCGGGGTCCCAGGTCACTGAGGGGATTATCCAGGAACAGCCACCCCTATTGTGGAAAAACAAAGCGCTTAGTAAACAAAAATGTCAGGCAAAGTACGTAACGGATGATTAATAGCGGTGCGGTTACGGTGTGGAATGGAGAGCGATGAATTAAGACGAAATTAGGGCTGTCGCTCATTACTCCAACTTGACGCAGACGCCTACCTACTTACAGTAAACCATAGCAATGTGAGCTTTATGTATTTTTTTTAAATTATTTTTGAACAAAATACAGATTAAACATATCTATTTGATATTAGATCTTTTTTGGGCACCTATTTGTGCCTTTTTCACTATTTGGCTGGCTATATTTAAATTACAAATTTACAATATATTCCAGGCTTGTGATCACAATAAATAATTTGGCATGATCGCAAACTTCAAACTTTTTAACTGCTTTAAATTTATGGGCATGATATACTGTGACACTGTGATAGTGTATGTAAGTATTTATGATGCTACCTACTTTAACTCTATTTTTAAGTCAAGCATTAAAAAAATACCTTCAGTGAGTTCTTCCCTATACTGAGATTACAAACATTGTTAACGCAATTAAAAGTTTTGTTACAATATGAAATTTAATTACGAAAGGTTTAACACACATTAAAAGCCTTGGAAAGTAAATAGGATTCGATTTAGAATTCCGCTATCCCAACAATCTGCATTACCCCTTTTTAACTGCTTATAATCATATTATTAACTCGAAAGGTATACTTATTCATGTCAAACGAATTATAACATTTCATATATGACGGAGCAGGAGATGACCTACGCCGAACTCACTAAAAGTGTGACGATAAATACAGCGCTCCGCCTCGCGCTGTATCATGGATTCCAACCACATGTGTCTGAATACCCCTGGCCCACACAGTTATTGAACCTGTGTCCACCCGGGCTTATCGTCTAGCTGAAACAACTATCATTGTAATAAATCGGTCTACCAAATCCTCATCTATTACAACAATCACAATTAAAGAAGTTATGGCCAAGCACACAGCACACTACACAAAGGAGATGTTCACAGTACGGCGGTCCGCACAAGACTGAGCCGCTCGTCGCTAGGGCGACCGCTTTTATACTTGTCGAAACATTTGAAATTATAACAGTTATGTTTTGAAGTAAACAACTTTCTGTTTGCACAACTTAACCAATAATAAAGGGGATTATATTGAACTCGCCGACACGGCCAACCTGACATGCGTACGCCCTCGTACGCGCTTTCAATAATAATTTAAACTAGTAAGTAGCATAGTTAGAAACAACCATAAAATGATTCTGATCTAGCTTGACAATAAGCGTCTCACAAAACTATAACAAAATTTAAACTCGCCAAAATTCTACTTCAGAGTGCCACAATACTACTTTTCTGAACCGGTCTTTTGTTTGTCCTTCAGCCAATATTCGTACAGGAATAATTATAAAGAAATCATGACTAAGGGATTTTTTGCGCATTGCTTACGTATTCAATCATTCGAATCAACAAAATTCATGAATCAATTCAAAAGAATCAATTTTTAACTCGTCGACACTGCCATCTTGACAGTAAACCCGTCCTCGGGTTTCATATTTAAGATCAACACAAAGCATAAATGGTACACCGTTCGGCCAAACCTGATCAAAACGAAGCTTTAGTTAATTTCTGTTTCTGTTAGAAGTCTTGCTATACAACGAGGCAATGCTGCCCGTATCTTAGTTACCCTGCCCTGCGATCGTGGTGATGTAGGGTCTATTTTATTTATTTAATATAATGTTTTTTTTAAATAGTTTTTTTTTTGTTGGGTTGTTATATTTTAGTTCTTGTTTTATTATTTTAATTTAGGTAGGTTAATTAGTTTTTAGTGAAATTAATTATTGTGTACTGTATTTATTTATTTTCTGCAATAATTAACCTTTTATAATGGTTTAAACAATCTATAATAAACTCAAAACAAGCAATGAACATCGATAAATCTTTACATTGAATCGGATACTAAAAACTTCATGTCAATATTCAGCGATCACATGTTAATTTTTTTTATTAATCACATGTTCCCTTTACCAGTTATGACAATTAAATTGAGTCAAAACTAATAAAAATTCTACATTTTCACGATGTTAAAAAAAAAGATACAGTAATTATTAATTGAGTCAGAACTCAGAAGAAATCACCAAGACATATTAACAAAACATTAATCATTAGCTCAAAATCATCGGAGATCAGAATTGCCATCGTTGTCCTCACACTATAATGCGTAACCTGTGATCACCAGGTCCACTTGACCTTATGATTTCATCCAGAAACTCGACCTCCACAAGAGCCGACCGCATACTGCCCACTCACGGACTACGGGTCAACTCTAGTACGGTCACAACAAAACAAACAATGCAATTCATCACTCTACCTATGGCAATAAAGCCTTCTGCTATGCTATCGGTCTTCCTAATGAGCTTCTCTGGCTCCCGCATCCTTCTCAACCTATCACGGAAACACTTGTGTATTTGCTTTGAGTTTCATGCCCGGAAAGCATCTCGATTTTTCAAATAATTGAACAGGTGAAAAATCGTCATAATGATTCAAGTAGTTATACGTAAGAACAACCGGAATTATCTAGGTTTAGAATGTAATGCGTACAGTATGCTCCACCCCCCGATTACATCCAACCATCAGAGGCGCTACCGCCAGGTCATAAACTGCCATGGGCTACTTGGAAGTGCTTGAATTGCCTCCGAGGCCGATAGACCAAGCAGAAGTACAGGGCGA